>OY986064.1:3177096-3848765 GCA_963920205.1 Stenodema calcarata
CTTTTCCAATCAGACGATAAACCTCTTACATTCACCAACCAGGTCAAGCACCACATTAGGACCACCGACGAAATCCCGGTTTATGTAAAACCTTACAGATACCCAAATATCTTCAAAGATGAAGTCAAACGGCAAATTGATGAGATGCTAGATCAAAAAATTATCCGACCCTCAAACTCTCCTTATAATGCACCTCTATGGGTGGTCCCCAAAAAATTGGATGCTTCAGGTAAACCAAAACACAGACTCGTTTTTGATTTTCGCAAACTCAACGAGAAGACAATTTCGGACAAATTTCCACTCCCCAATATCTCTGACCTACTTGACAAACTTGGAAGGTGTCAGTACTTCACTACGATAGACTTAGCTTCAGGTTTTCACCAAATAGAACTGGACGAACCATCAATAGCGAAAACGGCTTTTTCGACAGAAACTGGTCATTACGAATTCCTCCGAACACCCTTTGGTCTAAAAAATGCACCCCCAGTTTTCATGCGGCTCATGAGTAATGTACTCAGAGGGCTTCAAAACGAGATTTGTTTGGTCTATCTTGATGACATTCTGATTTATAGCACGAGTCTGGAGGAGCATTGTGACAGATTGAGGAAAGTCTTCAAAAGACTGCGATCTTCCAATTTGAAAGTGCAACTTGACAAAACTGAATTCCTTCGAAAAGAAATTAGTTTCTTAGGACACATAGTTACCCCAGAAGGCGTAAGACCAAATCCCTTGAAAATCGAAGCAATCTCCAAGTTTCCCATCCCAAAAACTAAGAAAGAAATAAAACAATTTCTTGGCCTATTGGGATACTATAGAAAATTCATTGACAATTTTGCTAAACTAACTAAACCACTAACCTCTTGCCTAAAGAAAAATTCAGTCATAAACCCCAACAATCCAGACTATATAGAATGTTTCGAGACCTGCAAGACTCTACTTACCAATGATCCTATATTGCAATATCCTGATTTCGACAAAGAATTCATTGTCACGTGCGACGCTAGTGATGTGGCACTAGGGGCAGTGTTGAGTCAAAACACCAAAGGTTCCGACCTCCCTATCGCTTATGCTAGTCGGACCTTAAATGACTCCGAAAGACGGTTAGCTACGATAGAAAAGGAACTATTGGCCATCTTATTTGCCTTGAAAAACTTTCGTCCTTACGTTTATGGACGGAGGTTCACCCTATACACAGACCATCGCCCATTACAGTGGCTTTTCGGGATAAAGGATTGTTCGTCAAAGCTGTTTCGCTGGAGGATGAAGCTTGCGGACTATGACTTTGTGATAAAATACAAACCCGGATCTACTAATCATGTTGCAGATGCTCTCTCCCGTATTGAGCTTAACAATAATGACTCGAGCGTTCCAGGCCCTTCCACTAGCTCGGCTCTGAATACTCCTGTACCAATGGACTTGGATGAAATTCTTGAAACTATTGCAGGGAATGACCCCCTACCAAATATTCCTTATGACGACCCAGATGTTCGCCAACTAATGGACCTTTTAGACAATACAGCTGTCCAATCATTAATAAACCAGTCCCTGGTAGCGAACCCCACGTCTCAAGATTCAGAATCAGTCACGAGTACTATACACTCTAACGCTGAGGGAAATACACTTTTAACTGTCCCCATAAGGGAAGGAGCGGTAAATCACGGTCAAAACCAAATCATCTTCAAGGAGACCAACAGTACTCCAAAACCCGTTAGGATATCAAGGCCCTTCAACACAAGAACCCGATTAACAGTTGAATTGTCTCAAAAGGACTTTGAAAAAGATGTAGTCAATTTCATTAAGGAATTTGTGCGTCCTGACGTTAGCTATTCTATATATTTCCGAAACGACGATCAGGGCAGTATCTATCAAAAATTCGTTAGGGTCATGATGTCGGTTTTCAAGGAGTCTTCTATAAAAATGACAAAATACACCGAATTTGTCCAAGACGTGGAGACTGAGGATGAAATAGAAAACACAATTTCCAACTACCACATAGGGAAAACTAACCATCGAGGGATAACAGAGACCTATAAGAAAATAAAACGAACTTATTTCTGGCCGAACCAACTGAAAACCATCCAAAATTTCATTAATCGTTGTGAGCCATGTCTTATCACCAAATACGATCGAGACCCCATAAAACCAAAACTTAATATTACTCCCACAACCTTAAAACCATTCGAGACAATCCATGTAGATAAACTTACCTTAGACGGAGCAAAGTTCTTAACCATAATTGATTCCTTTTCCAAATATGCACAGGCGTATCATGTCGCCTCGAATAACAGTCTTGATGTTGTGAAAAACCTCTTAACCTTCTTTTCCCACCATGGAATACCCAGGAAAATAATATCTGATAATGGAGCCGAATTCGACTCCTCGTTAGTTAAGGAATTTCTATCGTGTCATAAAATAGACATTCACTTCATTTGTAGTCAAAACCCAAATAGCAACGGTCTGATAGAACGTTTCCACTCTACTCTTATAGAACACCTCCGACTTTTGAATAACAGACAAGAATTTTCCTGCGACTCTACTGTGAGCAAAATGAAGTACGCACTTATTGCCTATAACAACTCCATCCACTCATCAACTGACTTAACCCCTTTCGAAGTTCTTTATGGCCATATAAATCAAGAAACGTTACTAGACCTCGATGCGGAAAAAATTCTGATAAACGACTATTCATCCAAACATAAGGAGAAAATGGCTGCAATATATTCCATACTACATAATAAATGTTCTCAATTCAAGGAACACGTTATTAGCAAAAGAAATGAACAAAGAGAAGAACTCCCTGAACTCCCGTCCACTATTTACGTAAAAAATAAACAAAAAATGAGCAAAACCAAAAACCCTTACAATAAAGAACAATTGACGGCAGTTAACACTGAATTAAAGACTGGAAAAATTGTACCACGCCACCACAATACCAGAGACAAAATTCACTTGTCAAATGTTAAAAGACCCAGACGACTGCGAGTGGAAAATCCCGCGACTCCCAGTCAACCGAACCAAGCTAACCCCCCTACCTCTGAGGGGGACGATTCGTCGGACTGGCCGGAGGGATGGCCAAGGAAATAATATAACGTTTTATTGCAGATGGTTGCTGGTAGTAACTGCCTCATGCGCTGAAATTAGAGACCTCAACCGAAGTGGAGGAATTGTCCCCGTTAACATAGGACCGGCTAAATTGGAAGACACGGAACACATACTGACTCACTTCTACGAACTGAACGAACTTTACTCCGAAGTGAACAATTTAAATTCAAATTATTCTGTACTCATTAATAAGGTTAACTCATCTCGAAGACTTTACGACAAAGTTTATGATCAGTGCAAATTCTACGAACACGTTCAAGATCTAGTTGCGTCAAAGATCTCCAATATCCGACATCATGGAGCTACTCGACACAAACGTGGACTGATTAATGGACTAGGAACGGTAATTAAAGCAATAACAGGAAACTTGGATAACGACGACAAAGAACGTTATGACAAAATCCTAGAGGACTTAGATAGACGAGATCGTGCCAAACAAACTAAACTCTCTAAGCAGTACTCCATAGTAAATCAGCTAATAACCAATTACAACGAGACACTTCAAACCATTCAGTTTAATAATGAGCAAATCAAATCGAAATTTATTGAAATTGAAAAAATTATCAACCATTTTGACGGGCAATTAATGCTTTACAAGGAAATCCTTTATCATTTGCAATCGGCCATTAATCTCATTTTCAATCTATTGTCGGAAATCGAAACATCCATTACCTTCTGTAAATTGGGAGCATTACACCCAAGCATCATAAGCACTCATGTACTAGAAGCAGAACTTTCTAGAATCAATATTAGCTTTTCGGACATACTCTCGTATGAATCATTAATTAAAGTGCAATGTAATATCCGATCTGAGCGAATTGTGTATTTTTTAACCATACCAATTTACAAACCAGCCATTTATAATCTGTATTACCTGTACTCTGTTCCATGGATCATAGACAATAGTTACACTACTGTTATCCCCAAACATAGATATTTACTTAAACAGGAAGAACGAAATGTGATAATCCAACTAAGCGATCGTTGTATTTATAATGAACTATTTTACTGTAACACAGAATTAGTTTCGTACGCAACTGCAGACTGTGAGAAAGTAATCTTGCCTAATGGGTCTACCAATAATTGTCCATTCACAAAACTACAAGTTACAGATAACTATCTTTCCGTAATTCCTGAGACTAACTACCTAATTGCGGTATTCCCAACGGAAGATCAGATTCAAATTGAAAGTGACAATCATAAAGAAACACTATCACTAAAGGGAATCCATATTATCAAACCGAATAAAGACTCCATTTATTATCGTAACAACATTATGTCAACTCAAATGACGACTTTTGGAAAACCATCTCTTTTAAGTGTACCTCACCCTCAGTTATCCACACTCAATGTCACACACATGTCGTTAAAATTCGAGGATATTAACATGAGGAAACTAGATACATTCCATCTAAATCTCAACCCAACGGATCTTGATCTTGAAACCACACACTGGTATCCCTCCATGTCTCCTAGCATATGGACCCTCGTTCTTTATGTCACGCTTATGGGATTGTTCGGCTACACCTGCATCAATTACCGACGTACCAACCGGCAAGTGCCTTGCCCTTCCTGATATAACTATTATTCAGTCGCTTATTATTACAGGATCGTGATGTCATGTTATTCCATTCAATTGTAATCATTGCTATTACGTCATTATTATCCATTATTATTGTCATTGCTATTATTAGTATTGTCATTTTATTGTCATTGTTCTTATGTCATTCTTATGTCATTATTATTCTTATGTCGTAATCTTATCATTTTTATTATCATTATTCTCATCATTATCGTTATTATTCTTATGTCATTGTTATTATGTCATTATTATTCACTTATTAGTATTCCATTATTATTCTTCGTTCAATTGTAATGGTTCATAATGTTTATAATGTTTATAATGTTTTATATCATTATTACTTCTCGTTCAATTGTAATGGAAAACGGACCGCTACCTGAATTCGAATTTTCGGCAAAAACCTCCCGCTTCACGGTGCGGTTTTTCTTCTTAGGGAGGGAGGTGTTATATACGTATAGTACCCCAGTAATGCTATTCTTGCTGAGACAGCATCTCCTTATTATAAAAGCAGACGCTCTCGCCTCGGGGAGTCAGTCTTGTCTTCACGCCCGTTCGTAGAACGTTACGCTGCCCGTTTTCTGCCCGATTTCTGTGTGCAACCCGTCCGGGAAATAAAAGTTGTTTTTTAAAAACTCTTTTGCTCGTGCTCCCAACTTAACTTGCATGATTGAGCATGTTCGCACAAATGCGTTGGAATTGGTATCTTAAATTCATTTAAAATGCATTAAAACGACATAACATTCGGACTACAGTAAATACACAAGATGTCAACCGCAGACCATCGACTTGTCCGTTTTGATTGTGTTCAGATGTTTTCAATTTCGATTTTGACAATTCTACAATTTGTTGGCAGACGGTTCGTGTGGACTTATGGGCTACGAAGCTGACAAAGGGCTAGCCCGAGGACCCCTTTACCTCGTCACTCGAGACTCACCGCCGTTCTGTGGTAAGATTTCTGCAGGGTCTTCACTTATAAAACCACATTTCTAACCTACCGCCGTTGTCCTGTAATCTCGTTGACTTTAAATTAGTCTGTCGTTCCAATCGTGTGAATTTTCTTCAAATCGTGTTTCAGGGGACCAACTCCAAGCGACAGTGACCTTGTCGAGAGCTGCTCCACTCCCGAGGGGCTCAGTGACGCTCGTCCTTCGCCACGGCAGCTCATCAACGGCTTTTCGCCTTCACACGGAGTGGGCCGAAGCCGCCGCTCAGCAGGCGAGGCAACTAGTCTTAGGAAGAAGGTAAATAGAACCAAGTGAACACACACCCAGGAACACTCATCATTCCCCTTCCCACAATATTACTTGGTCGACTCATCCAGCCTTAGTTGAGAGACTCAGGGAAACAAATCTGTCAACGAACAGATCGACAAGCCGGCCACTTGTACTCAGTGGCGGCTCTTCAGGGTAAGCAAGGTTGGCACCTCCTACCCTGAAAAAAAGAGACAAAGAAAAATGCTGATTCCTGTTTTTGTCCACAATTATTGTGCTCGGAAAAGCTAGAATTCCAACTAAGTAATCAATGACTTGGGGCAACTTTCAAAGAGATAAGGTGCGAAGAGAAATCAAACAAGCCTGCCAGAACTGCCGATTGGCATAGAGGGAAGGGGACGATAGGCGACCGTCGGGTAGGTGATGAATGCTCGTAGCTCAATCGCTTGAAGCCAAAGTATCAAAGCCTAACATTCCTTAATTCCAAACATTCACAGAAAATGTGATATAAAGATTCTTTTTTTTGTTCTGATTACACAGTATGCTCGTTTTCAGCTGATTGAGTTGATATTCTTTCCCCCTCACCCATCCTTTCAGTAGATGCTGATTCGCCAGTCTCAGTTGCGCCAATATTCGATTCTCAAGTATGCTGCTATCAGCGTTTAGGTACAGTTTGACATAGAAGCATCTGGACTTGAATCTACAGTATAAATGCTATACGTCGATTAGGAGGTCCTCATACCGCATTTTCGTTTGGTAACAGCTTACCATATTTTTTTCTTTCCTTCATTAAATCTTTACAGTCCATTCTCTCCCATGCACCACCAAAACCAATACTGTGCATGATCTCTTTTACTTGTGCGGCCCAATTGTATTTGCTCATGCTCGTTCCTCTATTCAGCGTGACTACAAGTTGGTTGAAAGAAACCTTTGGGAATCTATTGGGAGGCCTTTTTAAAATTTCGATCTGCCAGCCCAGTATCAGGTCAAATACCTTGACGCACAATCTGTCTCTGCCCATTTCAATTCGCTTCATGTACCCCGGAGTGCTCACTGGCAACATCAGAGCGCTTTGTATGCATTTGATCTGGACTATTTCTATTCCAGCCTCCAAATCTCTGCATTGTACAGTAAAACAGAATCCACGAGTGCGTCCTCAATACGGCTCATGGGGTTCCATTTTTGACATTTCCCTTCAAGTACTAATATTTGCCTAGCGCTCCCCCAAGCAGTCATAGCCTTTCATTTAAAACTCCTTGCCACCCTGGAGAACACCCTGCATGAACAGAATGGTACTCCTAGGTAGGTGTACTCCATTGATCTACTAATATCATTTTCACCCACAGAGTACCTCTGATTCACTTCCATTCCTCCCCGCTTTGAGAAACACACCACTTTGGTTTTTGGACGGGTTTATTGAGAGTCCTACTAGCCATTGATAGAGAATAGAATCCTACTCATACATTGCGCACAATTTCCTCTCAACGTCAAACTTAGTGTTCCCATGCAAGCAGAGGTCGTCGGCGAAGCAAAGCAACAGGATCTCTTGGTAAGGGACTGGTACCGTTCTTTCACTCAGGAGCCCAGTTATACCTTGCATATATGGGATTTGAGGAAAATGAGTAGTATTGCATTGTTTGTGAAATGTAAATTAACCTTGGGGGAAGAAGATTCAATTTTTAAATACTTTTGTATTTCAGGCAACAAGTGGGCAGCGGTGTTACGTACAGGGGGCTGGCGGCTGCGGACTTCGGGTCCATCCCTCCGACGTTGGACGGTCTCACGGCCAAAATTTACTTCAGGCCCGGAGTCGCTGCGAGCAGAGATCGCCTGGAGCTCTACTACGTGAGGATCGCCGCTCTGGACGGCCACAGGTTGGAAAGATGAATCTCATATTATACTAATATGTATATCGATGATATATATGGTGGATTGGTGAAACTAAAGACACTCGCGTGAAATATGAACTTGAATGCACGAACAGGAGGATGAAAATTATAGAAAACACTTACTACATTTGGAAAAAGTGGAAATTTTCGCTGTACAGCGTCGTCAGCCCGAGAAGAAATGGTGGGGTGTGCCACTTTTTCCAAATGTAGTAAGTGTTTTCTATAATTTTCTATAATTTTCATCCTCCTGTTCGTGCATTCAAGATGATATATATGGTATATATATCGATATATCGATGGTGAAGTGGAGCCACTACATGGCACAACGCACGTCCCCTGATTTGACAGGAGACACAAATAAATGAATCGCGGATAAAAAGGTTATGGGACTCACAAGGATACAGAACTTGTACAGGGAACAGTGATCTAGGCGGAAGGGTGATCTGTACAGAAGATAATTAAAACATTTTCAATCGATTTTCAGGTTGGTAAACCATAATCACACACAGACAAGTGGTTTCAAGTCGTAGGTATGATAAGGGACCACTAGAGAAGACGGAGGGAGGGTAGAAGTCGAATTCACGGAACACAGAGACATAAAAATCATAAAGTTGTGTCAGGCAAACCCCTTCATCTTCAGCTACAAAACTTCTTACCCCTTTGTCAGCACTATTATTATTTTGCTGTGATGCTTGATTGCTTGAGGTAACTTCTTGTTTGGGTGAAGGTTTGCTCGCCAGTGAGGTTTGCTAGTCTCACGTGTGTCCCACATCTCGTACACATGGCCCACTCAAGGCAAATAATAATAATAATAAAGCCTTTATTCTGCGGGGTACAAGGTACAGTACATAGTGCAGACATGAATTATGTACATTAAATTTTGAATTAAGAACAAATAATGACGGCAGTAAACTATGAATTAGGGACAGATTAAAATATGAATTTGGAGGCTATACAAACAAAAACAAAAATAAAGTTATGGGCTAATAATGTATATATTACATATTATAATATGTAACATGGGCTAATGTATGTAATACATATTATATACATATGTATTATATATGAACTTGAATGAACGATCAGGAGGATGAAAATTATAGAAAACACTTACTGAATTTGGAAAAAGTGGAAATTTTCGCTGTACAGCGTCGTCAGCCCGAGAGATATTTATTATAGCTTTTTCAAATTGAATTCGTCCTTTTGGTTTATTATCTTCGATAATGAACCATTGGAATCGCCCAAAGAAAAAAAAATTTTAACCCCCCCTCAAAATTTGTTGGTTTACGTTTCAAGATACGTAGATTCAGAAAATCGAATAAAAAAAAATCCGTCCGTCCGCCGTACGCAGTCCGCGCCACTTTGCCCAGTTAGCGTTGAGTTAAAATTACGAAATTTTTTTTATGGGTTTCGACCAACCCCACAATGGTCCTCGAAACTTTTCATAACCCTAGGTCAAGGGGAAGGGGTTCAAAACGAATTTTGAAAATTTGAAAATCTCATATCTCGAAAAATTCATATAGAACGGTATGTTTTTTATTTCATATTTAGATAGAGTTTGTTCCGTAGAATTTTTTAAGACCATCTGCAGCTGTGTACGACCAGCCGTTCGTTCACAATGACGGCTCAAAGATTGTGCCTCACAACACGATCGTGAATCAAACTGTTGAAATACAGGTCCATTTTCATACTAACGAGCTCTTTGGAACATCATATGGCTTAAGTAATGTCGAGTTTGTTGTTCTGAGGTGCGTTTCGTGCTACGGAAATGAAGGTAATTTCGAATGTTTGTTGGTAGGTACCTACTTCTTTTATAGAAAAATAATTTTTATTACCGACGTAGTATTAAAAACCCCAGAATTTTATCGTATTAATTAATCATAATTAATAATAATTATTATTATTAATAAATACGAATTATTAATACCTACCTAACAATAAATTATAATAATTTTCACTAGGTACTTGATAAAATTGTTAATAATTAGTGATAATTGATAATAATAATTAATCTAACATTTAGGATCTAGACATTTAGACCTAGTGATCTAGACAGAAGGGTGATCTGTACAAAGAAGATAATGAACCGTTGTGTCAAGAATTTGCAGAGTTTACAAAATGAATTAGTCCTTTTTTAAAATGAATTCGTCCTTTTTTAAAATGAATTCGTCCCTTTTCAAAATGAATTCGTCCCTTTTCAAAATGAATTAGTCCTATTACAAAATGAATTAGTCCTATTACAAAATGAATTCGTCCTTTTACAAAATGAATTCGTCCTTCATAAAGAGGGACCAAATGATATGCAGATACCTTTTCTCGGAGAATAACAATTTATTGCATTGGTTTGCATAGTTAATAAATATGTAATACCTAGAAGAAATTTACAAAGTTTACAAGGAATAATTGATATAAGAAATTTACGGAAAGTTGGCAAGACTTTCATACAAAGCCAACGTATAACAAGGTTTTTAGAGCGGTTTTTAATCTCAATGTAGAGGCTGCCCTGACGCTGCTCTAGGCATGAGGAAAAGCATATGCATAACAAAGTTGGTACAGTCATCGGGGGTGATCGCGGAGACACCCTCTATTATTGTTTCACGCAAAGGATGTTCTCCCGGACTTCCAAGTGTCCCTCGAACGACGGTTTTAATTTTCGAAAACGCCTGCTCGAACTGAAGGACAAAAATGGTTTGGCTATCACGGATTCGAAGATAAAGAAGCTCCATTGAGAAGATGTGCGGGAGATAAGGGATGACATGTAGAAGATTTCCGCGCCCTTGCATAAAGACCGCATGCCTACCGCCACCGTTTTCCAGACGCCGCCCTTATTACCTTCAAGATTTGGTCCCTCTTTATGAAGGACGAATTCGTTTTGGAAAAGGACGAATTCATTTTGTAAAAGGACTAATTCATTTTGAAAAAGGACTAATTCATTTTGAAAAGGGACGAATTCGTTTTGGAAAAGGACGAATTCATTTTGTAAATCGACTAATTCATTTTGTAAATGGACTAATTCATTTTGTAAAAGGACGAATTCAATTTGAAAAAGCTATATATAGGTATATATTATGTAAAGGGGATGAAAAGGGGTGGGGGAGGGGTGCATGTATATCTCTCAGTTCTGAAATGGTCAATGGTGGCAAATTGCATCCAGTTTCTCCCCTACAGGCCACGTGTCCCTATTTGGTGTCAAAAGTTGAAAACAATTTTACTACATAACTCAAAAATGATTCAGAAACTGAAAGGAAAGAAAAAATGTGCTTGGCCCTAGAAGAGGTTCCCACTTTCATACCTTGGCGGTCAACGGTTTCTAGTGGGGAAATAAAGTTCCTAAAATTTGAGGTCCAAGTACCTACTTTTTTCTAGACGATTTTCCACTTCAAAATGAAACTGCGTTATTAAATAGAGTAAAATGTGCGTTTTTTAAACCAAAATGTTTCAAAAATTATAGCCAGATCATGAAGAATTTAAAAAAAAAAAAGTCGTATTGGTTCTTAAAGAGTCAAACTTGCATAGAATTTCTTCTAACAACAAGTTGTTCTCTTCCTTTTTAAGTTGGACGTTTTGCGGGCGAGAGAAATTCGTCGAGTCGAACGATCAGCGAGACATGGCCGTCGCCTCAGCCGAACTCACTCTCGGCTTCTGCTGAAGACCAGAAACGATCACAACAGTGACATAAGGTGTAAATATAGATAAGTGCAGATCTGTGAATCCGAAGTCGGATCTAATGGGTGTTCTGTTTTACTTAAGCACGTATGTATCCATCCTTCGTCGAATTTAAGTGGATTTACTCGCAGGAAGACGGTTTAGGGGTTGTTCTTGGTAGATTCTCCTTTTACTAGCGAATTACTGCAATACTGTTTTCACTGAAAAGGGAAATAAATTGAAAAGGGATTGTGAAAACAAGTATTTTGACTAGAATAGGGTGTGCGCATGAAGGCCCTGACCCTGAATTCGTTTTTCGCGCCCTTAGAAACTCCTTAAGGACTAATTGTCAGGTCAGGACACATTCTGGTTAAAGTGAAAATTCACAAGGCAGAAGCGAGCGTTTGAAATATTTAGTTCGTCAAGGTTACGCGGGAAAGCTGCGAAACAGCCAGAAAACGGCCGCTTGGGGCGCTGCTAACCGACCGTCTTCAGGCAGCTACGCAGCCACAACATATTTCAAGCACTCGCTTCTACCTAATGAATTTTAACTTTAACCAGATTAACTTAAACTTGCAGTACTTTGGTAGGTCTTGAGAGCGTCAATCACCTGCCAAATAATTTCATCGTCATCAGTCCTCATTTACCAGCAAATTTATAAACTACCTTTTTTGTTTCTTTTCCGGAAATTCAGGAGAAGTTAATTTTTGCGCATGAGTCAATTTTTGCCCTTTTTAAAGCATCTTCTTTCGAAAAAAAATTTGTTAAAATGCAGCATGACTATAAGAGCGAATTTCCTGAGAAATAATTGGTTTTATGTAAAACGTCTTCATTAATGAACATGATGTCCATGAAGAACATCTCAAGTATCAACCACGTTTCTTCATCTTCAAAGTGCTCCAGTTTGAGAGCGGAATAAGGTATCGCAATTCTGACCTAACCGTCTTATTCAGCGTGTAAAAACCTTTAAGATGAGGTGTCACTTGTCAGACTTCCATTTTTTGGGTGAACCCCCCTCAGCTTTTGGACATTACAACGCTGATCAAGACGGAGGAGTGAGAATTGCGATAGCGCATTCCGTCATCAGATTAGAGCAGATTAACCATGAATAACGTATTCTTCATCTTCAAAGAACTCAAGTTTGCGAACGAAATTAGGCCTATCGCATTTCTGACTTTACGATCGTATTCAGCGTGTAAAAACCTTTAAAATGAGGTGTCACTTGTCAGACTTTCATTTGTGGATTCTTGATGGTCTGAAACGGATTTTGGTGTGAAAACTTTTCGAAAATTAAAGTTTTAAAAATTTTGGACCGTGTTTCTACATTTTCTTCGAAAGTTCGCTGAAACGTGTGTGCACCCTATTTAGAAGAGATTTAACTGTGACAAGGAATAACCAGTGATATCGTTACATCAAGCCCCTGTGAAGGCTTCACCTCAGATGTTCTACCTTACACCACAACTTGCGCCAAACAAATGTTCATGAATTGAAATCTTGAAAGTTGTTAAGATTAATAAGTACGACATTAAAATACTAACATCTCATTCTTCAACTTACATCAAAATATTAATTATTGCATGTTATACCTCAAATTAGGTACGTAGGTAATTTAAGATATTCCTTAATTAAGTAAATTGATGTACCAATGAATTCGTAAAGTCTCACATTCACATAAAACGAGTGCCTAATGGCTTCCTTTTCTCCAAACCCTACAGATACTCAGAACCTGTTCATCTTGAATATAGGAGACAAGTGTGAAAGTACAGGTACTTGTAGGAGTAATTGTTGGTACACAAGGAAGATAATGGGTTAAATACACAGTTTATTTGTTATGCCTGATCTCAGTTGATAGTAGTTTAGGTTGTATGTCAAATTTGTATTGGATCTATGTAATCAAAGCATTTTAATTGTAAATTTAGACGTAGGGACTTTTTATTGTATATTGTACGACTGGTTGGTATTGATTAAACTAATTCAAAAAGTGAATGTTGTTCTGTACATCCCTGAGAGCCCTGAATGTAATGAAGTCCCTTGCATTATTCTCAGACATGAGGAGAACTAGGGATGGGAATCGATTTCCGATTTTTCCAAAAAATTTATTTGTTAAAATAGATTTTTAAATGCCGTTCTTATAGGTGAATTGATTTTTCACTTCCGATTTTTTTTTTAAATCGTGAATCGATTTTCTGTGCAAAAATCGTGAAAATTATTTATTTTCATGGGGTCATTCTTCTACCTAGTAGGTAGTACCTACCCAAGGTGGATCTACCCACCTCCTACCTACCATACGTCCTCCTATCATTGATGTCTATGATGGTTTGTCCGGACAATAAAACTACAGACATTGGCCACATCCGTTCCCTCGGAAAGTCTCTTTCCATGGCAGGGAAGATAGTTTCTCCCTGATAGCCCAGTCAAATGGTGTTCAGAAGTGACGTTTTCGTAACAAAATTGAGGTAGTAGGTTTTTTAACTGATTATTATGTTTTTTGGGTTGCTGAATCCGAATTTCAAGTTTTCGGACGTTGGTCCAAATTTAAAATTTAGGTGCTCTCTGAACTCAGAATTTAATGCTCTACAACTTTGTTTCTATGAGTTTTTCATATTGAATGAGTATTCACGAATCACAGACGTCTAAAAGTCATGTTATTGCAGTTTTCACTAAAGTTGGAAAAAATTGTTTTTTTTTTATCGTCGATTGCGGCCTTATAAATTGGTCAAAATGGAAACTTGGAGATATCATTCGACGCAGCATTTTATGCTCTTCAATTTAAATTACCGTGACTATTTACGTTAGATCCTTCGTTCCCAAGATATACGCGAAAAACCGAGACAACGTCCGAAATGTCGAGGTTTTTGGCGTTTTTCGACCTGACGCCGACCAGCTAGGAGGCAGAAAACTTGAAATTCGAATTCAGCAACCCAAAAAACATAAAAATCAGTTAAAAAACCCACTACCTCAATTTTGTTACGTAAAAACCACTATTTGACTGGGCTATGAGACCAGCTCGGTGGGAAGCTGGTTTCGAAACTGATTTTTCTTCAGAGTGTTGAAGATAAAATGTGATTTTAACAGGGAACATGCTTCAGCCTTGAGTTAACTGGCAAAAAGAGTAACATTTTTGGGAGACGGCGATGTGTCACGAAATTTTGCAATGATTTCCGCTTACAACCAAGTCGTTGCTATGGAACTTTATCTTCATCATTTCTGTTGGTAGAAAACTCGTTGCAAGGCCCGAAGGACCGAGTGTTTTCAATGGTTTGTTTTTGTGATAATTTTTCATGGTTTCTTTTTGTTGTACCTACGTTATGGAATTTTTTTAATAAGATTTGATCAATTTTAATGTTAAAAAATTTCAAAAAATCGAAATTTGAGTTTTTAGGTATACAATTTTCTCAAAAATAGATTTTTTTTAAACAATTTTGTTTTAGAATTGATCTTGTTCATTCGATTTCCCATCCCTAAAGAAAACCACTGAGAATTTCATATTCTGGATGTGTCCATGTAGAGGCCTTGCCGTCCAAAACTGGATAAGTACCTACCCGCCAGAGTTGGGATTATTCGAATAAAAATTTAGTTGAACTAAAGTTGAAACTAATTAGTTTTTAGTTCCGAAATTGAAAATAAAAACTAATTCAGTTTTTATTCGCAACTTCGAAACTAACTATTGGAACTAAATGATTTTTAGTTTCAACTGTTGAAACTAAAACTAATTTAGTTCCAAAAGTTAGTTTCGAAGTTGCGAATAAAAATTAATACCTAGTTTCAGTTTTTAGTTCCAGTTTGGTACCCGCACTTGGTGTAATTTTGGATTTGGGTATCCAAATTTGACTTTTGTTAAAAAAATTTTGGTACTTTTGAAAACGACTTCTACTTGATGTCCTGAACCCAAAAAGTACCCACACTTGGTCTAATTTAGGATTTTTCCAAAATCTGGTATCCAAATTTGAGTTTTTCGAAAGATTTTTATACTTTCCAAGAAAACGACTGCTACGAAGGTACCTGGGTGATTCCACGAAAAACGTCATATTCTTGTCCCAAACTGTTCTAGGGCATTCTGTTTGGTATAATGGGATGGGGGAAAAAATGTGTGTACAGTTCTCTCTTTGGTACATCTCCCCCAGTACCAAAAAAAGTTTTTCTGAATCAGTGATCAGTAATCAGTAATCAAACATCAAAAACCTCTCTCCCCTGGCTGTCCCACTCTATAATGTTACCACTTCACCAATGTTTTTTTGTGTTTCCCTTGTGTTTTCAAGCTGGGGAAAAATATTTATTCAATTCAAATCTGATCAGGTTTCACACCAACAGGTTCATTTTTTCTTAAAGATTTCCTGGTTGGGAGTTACAGCACAATAAATCAATGTCCCATGGGTATACTCTCTCTACCCTGGCCATTTTCAAACCTTCCTTCAAATCACTGAAAAAAGGTTTTTTTTTGTTTCCAACACTGTGTGGCAGTACTGCAAGAAGCCGCCAAATGATTCTGCCTAACTTGTGATACTTCAGTTTAGTCCGCGTGTTGGATGCGAGTTGTTGTGAAAAGTGGGTTCCGGTTTTATTCAACCTCTCTTCCCTGGCATTCACCATTGAACGGTGGTAAGTCTTATCTTATAACTTTCATTAGCATTTGGATGATGTGTATGGTAGAAACAAGATCCCCAAACACCATGTTTTCTTTCACTTGTTTTCTTTCACTTTTTCAAGTTTTTGCTTTAATTTATCTCTACCCTGGTTCTCTCTACCCTGGCCTTTCTTGAAAGTTGAAGGACCAGGAGAGAGAGGTACAGCCCAGGGTAGAGAGAATTTTAAATTCATTATTGGTTTCTCTAATCTGTTTGACATATTTTTAGTAAGCAATTCATAACCATAGGTCCTACTAGCAGATCAGCATGTAGAAAAAAATCAGCATCATTTTTGCAAATTGTTTTTATAAAATAAAGTTTGACTTTTAACGAGCCCCCCTAGGGTTGGTATTATTCATTCACTCTGTCATCAGTTGAAACCAAATTCAGCTTTCCTTCTGTTGTAAAGAAGTGTGCAGATACTTGTTACACCATTGAAATATATATTTAGCGTAGATACACTTAGTTATGTATGTAGGTACACTATTTACGTTGAAAATTGAGAGGGAGAGAGAGATAGTTTCGATAGAGATTTCTTCTTTTCTTTTAGGTTAGACGAAATGGAGAGAAAGAAGCAAAGTCGAGAAGAAGAGCTAAGAATGAAAAGAGTAGCTGAACGTTTGAGATTAGAGAAGATAGTGAGTGATCCTGTGCTGAGAGCGATTCAGAAAGAAAAGGACAGGGAGAAATACAAGAAGAAGCTAGAAAAGAAGCAAGTAAAAAAAGTAGGTGACATGAGTGAACGAGAGAAGAGGTATTTCAGAAAGATATGACGAGAAAAGGCAAAGAAAGTATACAAAAAGAAGAAGGTAAGGGAGAAAACAAGTTCAGGAGGAGGCAGTCCGAACATTGGTCATTCAAACACCATGCCCATCCCATCCACGCCACCAGCCACATGTTCAAGCTCACAGCCCTCAACGTTGTCCATCAAACGGAAAAAATCAGGAAGGCGTAAAGTAAAGAGGGGCAGATCAAGGTTAACGTACGCAAATAAAAAACTGAGACAGGAGAACGAATGTTCGAAACGAAGAAATGAAACACTGAGGAAGCGATTGTACAGAAAAAAGATCGCAGGGTTGGCGGAGTCTCCTCGATTGAAAGTTAGTAAAATCATGAAGATGAATGACCTAAAAGATAATTCAAAAACTCGGCGCTGCCCGCCTCGCCTGAGTACTACCTAGAGCCCTTGGCTAAAATTACAAACCATGAATATGCTTTAGCCTCATGATGTGCTCCTCGCTGTTTCTCTGACCCAAAATGTGGGTATCATTATGTGAGGCTGCAAATTTGTTTTCAATACTTCATCCAGTAATTATTCAACAAATTGAATCTTGGAAACGAGGAATTGTCGCCAATCTGAATCATAATTAATCACCGCGTCACAACAAATTATCGCAACAGTTAGGTACATACGAGTAGTTCCGTATCATCGGTATCCATGTTGTCGTCCGACATTTCGTTATGAAAAACTTTCGTTAGCATTTTGGCTACTTAGGTCACGGCTAAAGCATATTCATGCTAAAAAAAAATCAATTACAGTGAACAAGCGCCAATTTATGTAGGTATCTATTTTGTAAGCTTACCTAATGTTCTGAATTGTTACCTAGTCACTCTCAAGTCAACCAACAAGGAGACCTAGCTTTAAATTCATGTTTTAGAGAAACACCATGTCAACCTATAACGTTGCTACATTTTAAGTTTATTGGCATCTGTTTTCATTTTTTTACTCTTGTATTTTGAATTTTTCAACTGGGAATTATGGCTGTTCACATAAAATTCCTAATAGTTTGATAAGATGTGATATATATGTGAATAACATTAGTTAAATGAGACTGAAGTATGTTTACATAAAAAATATAAATGAGGATGTTGACTGAAAAGTACTGTTTTTCTCTCTCCCCTGGACAGTAACTCTCTCCCCTGGAACCATGTTTTACTAAAACATGAATATCTGATAAAGTAATTATAACTGTGCGTGCCCACTTTGCGCACCTCATAAGGAAGGCAATGTTAATACAATAAGAGAGAAAAAATAGGAAAAATCTATCAAAAAATATCGTTGGGTCGGTCAGGTCAAATTTGACGTTTTTCGTGGAATCACCCACCTACATCATTACGTATTGTAGAATAGTTTGTAGGAAGACGTACTTGGGGTAATTTTGAATTCGTGTATCCAAATTTGAGTTTATCAAACAAATTTTTGGTACTTATGAAAACAACTTTTACATGAGGTCCAGAACCCAAAGTTATCCACACATGGTGTGATTTTGGGTTTTCCAAAATCGGGTAGGTAGGTAGGTAGGTAGGTACCTATCCAAATTTGAGTTAAAAAAAAAAAAATTAGGTACTTTTGAAAACGAAGTCTACATGATGTCCAAGACAGGAACATTACCCGCACTTGGTGTAATTTTGGATTTGGGTATCCAAATTTGAGTTTTTTTAAAATTTTGGTACTTTTGAAAACGTCGTGTACTTGATGTCCTGAACCCGAAAAGTTCCCACACTTGGTCTAATTTTGGATTTTTCCAAAATCGGGTATCGAAAAGGAGGAAGTCGTTAGCGGTGGCGGGGGGTGGTTATGATGGGGAGGGGGACATCATGTTCTTCAGAAGACAATAAAACCGGTTACCTATTTCTTCGAAAATTTGCTCTTATAGCCATGCTGCTCGACTGGATTTTTCTTTCTTTATTTTATTCTTTATTAATAGTTCAATATTGAGGATAAACCAAAAGAGCCAAGGATGGGCGTCATATCGAACCTAATCGATGGAAACATCGATGATATCGATATCCAACTATCGATAGTAAAAAAACATCGACCCTCCATCCCTACTATCTTATCAGTTTCCTCTTGTCAACATCTTATTCGTGTCAACATCTCCCAGCTCGGGTTGGTCGCCTTCGCGTAAAGAAAACGTACTCTCGAAGTTCCTAAATATTCTTCGTCGACTAATTGAACTAAAATTGAACGATGTTTCTCGTCGGTCTGACTGGTGGAATCGGAACGGGAAAGAGCACAGTAGCCAAAATGTTGGAAGACCGCGGCATCCCCGTTGTAGACGCTGATCGTTTCGCCAGAAAAGGTAAAACTCATTTCTGTTGTCAATTACTAACGTTTATTGTCAATTTCAACGAATGTGGCATTCAAACAAAGACATTCTGCTGTCGGTACAATTATTTCTGAGCAATTCGTTTGAAAGCAGTTCGGGGCTGTTGGTCAATATGAGGACAACTTTCGCTGTTACAACACCCTCCGAGAATTGGCTCATATCGTGAGTCTGCATTTCGTTGACACTGTTTGAACGCTTCAATTTTTCTCCGTTTCTTCAAATCGATTGTCAATACAACATGTCGTGTGAAGTTTTGAGCAATTTTTCACGAGAGCCCAAAAATCGTTTTTAGTCGTCTTAAACTCATTGAAAACACTGGGTTTCATATTCTAAGCCCTGAATATTCGTTATTAGAGAGATTAGAGTGAGTTTTGGGAATGTAATGTCATTAAACGTTAAAATGTCAATGATACGACAAGTTGTCACTTATGAGGTTCATAGAACTTGTTGCACAGGAAGGCTACCAAGCCAAAGCACAAAGAAATCACGGATAATTTGATTATTATTTGTATTTTTTTTAAATTCGGTTCCTGGAAATTATTAATAGCACAACGACCACAAAGAATCTCAAGTAAAATGTGTTTGGGTTTTCTGCTGATTTTGAACAAATTCGCAATACATATCCCCAGAAACGAACCAGACAAATTCAAATTTTTCCCTGGATGGGAAAAACGATAGATCGAGGGTGAAGTGGCAACAAGGCCTGCCTGAGATAAGGCTGGTCAACATGGCCTACCTGAGATAGGGCTGGTCAACATGGCCTACCTGAGATAGGGCTGGTCAACATGGCCTACCTGAGATAGGGCTGGTCAACATGGCCTACCTGAGATAGGGCTGGTCAACATGGCCTACCTGAGATAGGGCTGGTCAACATGGCCTACCTGAGATACGGCTGGTCAACACGGCCTACCTGAGATAGGGCTGGTCAACATGGCCTACCTGAGATAGGGCTGGTCAACATGGCCTACCTGAGATAGGGCTGGTCAACATGGCCTACCTGATATAGGACTGGTCTACATGGCCTACCTGAGATAGGGCTGATCAACATGGCCTACCTGAGATAGGGCTGATCAACATGGCCTACCTGAGATAGGGCTGGTCAACACGGACTACCTGAGATAGGGCTGGTCAACATGGCCTACCTCAAGTAGTGCAGTATAACATGGCCTAACTGACATTTTTGGCTTATTGACTACTTTTATTCAGCGGGATTCAAATTAAAATTCATTAAAATTATTCATCGTCCTGTAAGTTGTCTGTACTTAGAGTATATTGGCTCCCAGAAGTGTCTATAGACAGTTGGAAACAATCACGTATAATATACACTTGATCTAAGTGTTTTTTTTTTAAATTTTACAGGAGGCACAAACATATTATGTTTGTGCCTCCTGTAAAATTAAAAAAAAAAAAAACACTTAGATCAAGTTGTACAGCACCATTTGAGGTACGCCAGGTTGACCAGCCCTATCTCAGGTAGGCCATGTTGCCACTTCACCCTCGAACTAACAAAAACATTAGGCAATTTCTGATCTCCAAAATGTAAAGTAATTGCCCGGAGATCAGGAGTTGCATACAAATTAATAATTCATAAAATTTTCATTAATGATCAAAAAAATAAAATCAAGTCCTCGAGAAAAAGATTCATAAAGAAAATAGGAAAAACATATCAAAATGAATAAAGGAATTTAAATACTGCTGTATCAGAAAGTCATAAACATGTTTTTTTTAATTGGCTAAATCTTAGGAGGGGTTGATGAATGTGTCTGGGACCTAAATACGAGTAGCATACTTAGTTGCCTTAGATAAAAATTACACTTGGGATAAGGGATCGGTACCATAATACCCGAGTGAAGTCGAATGATACCATATTATTGAGAGATTTTAGGAAGTTGATATTTATAGTAGTATTGGAGTAAATTACACAAGTAGTATCGAGGGGTAAGAATTACACATTTTAAAAACAAAGGTTTGGAAGGGTTCCGATATCCAGATCTAAATAATATTGTAATTATAAATAATATTGTAAAATAAAATTATATAATTATATTATAAGTCGCATACTGACTTTATTGCCACCTCAAATGATCTAAAAGTAGCTCAGAATAGAGTACACGTATGCATGAAAAGTAATTTTATGGGGAGATAAGGGAAGACATTTATTTCAAAATTTAAATTTAAGGATGATGGATTTTGCATTTATGTGATTCGTCAAGTGTTGAAATGTTAGCTTTTTGAATACTGGTACAGAATTAGTTGTTTTAATTGCAAATAGCAAATTTGCGAAAACCGAGGGGGCTAGCCAAGGCAACTGTCTAGTGTAGAAGTCATTGCTTGCAAATGTTCACATATTCTAATAATATCCTGAAAAAATTCACCAAAGTCTTTTAATGTATTTGTGATAATATTAGACCGTCAGCAGCGATAACTTTATCATTCGAATAAAAAATATAAATAAAATTGTTTCATTTATTTAATTTTGTTGTCATTGGTGGCCTATACAACCATGCAGTAGCGGTTCCAGGGTGTGGGCCAAGAGGGGGCCCTTTTAGTTTTTTTTTTTTTTTTCATGAAAAAGCTTATTGTAACAAGCTTTTGTATCATATGCTACAAATATCAAAACCTTTGTAATTGACCAATACACTCGTACAGTGTAACAATAGTAATTAAGCTGAATTTGTATTTAAGCAGCCTAATAATGTGCAATTTGACCGTCAGTTATATAAAATTTTAGGAAAAGAACCCCGTCTCGCTAACCAGTCTCCTCTCAGCGAGCATCCACAATTTTTTTTTACAAATTTACATTTGAAATCGTAAATCCCCCACCCCCAAAGCTTGTTGTGTGGGGAGTCATATGCTCAACTATTAAACATATTTTATTGAAAGGTACAAAACCAGTCCACCTACCTCGACCATTCAATTTGGACTGAATGAAAGAACATGAAATATAAATATATGCAAAACGAAAATGCACTTATTAACCCATTTTGCGTATAAGCATTTATATTGGCATTATTAAATTTCTTTCTCTTTTCCAATTTTCTACATTCAAATTTTCTATGTATGTGTTACTGAAGGTGGGAGAGTTTTTGGTTTCACCGTTTGGAGAGTACGTGGTCTCTGGGTGGACTTAATCGCCTAACCGGGTTACAGGGGAAACTCAGCAAACCATTCATCACAAAATTGATTATTGAATAAATTTCCAAATATATAATTTTATTCTAAATAAATGCAACATTTTGGCACTTACTCAAATTTACATCTAGGCATATTTACATTCAAGTAAATATTCTCAAATGCTACTGCAATTCCAATCTTTCACCAAGTAAAAATTGTGTTTTTCCTATTTCCCACGTAACTACTTAAAATATCCCCCTGAAACTACTTGTATTACGCACCAGGCATAAAATCTAAAAAGTGTCCAAGTGACACTTGGTCTACTCGTCAAAGTTTTAATTATTAATTATTCTCGTTATTATAATATAACGAGAATTATTTTTATCGGAATATTAGGTAGGTAGGTAGCACAAACCGCGTTTCGTCAGCCCCAACTCAAAATTCAAAACCCACGGATGCTTCACATTTCCACCTTTGACTCTCCCCCATCGCTCAACTTCACGATCAGATGGGCGACGGTGAGGGAACAAAGAAAGGTCGATTTCCGACAAAATCCCAATTTTTTTCGCCAGCCAGTGCCAATCGGACCCAACACTTCCGAAGAACAAGTGAATTTATATTTTTGTTCTCTCCTATTTTTCAAATACCAACTACAACTTGATTCAAGCTTGACAAAGTTTTCCTTATCGACTCCTTCGTCCCCTACTGAAGAATGGAAAGCGAATTGAGCCAGCAGGACATACAACTCTCCACTGTCGGCGGTTCCAGTTTTCCTCCACGATTCGTCTGTAAGAAATTTTTATTTAAATTTTATTTAATCTATTTAAAATTGTTGAATTCACGAATACGTCAATAATACGTGCAGTCGGTATTGGGAGGCAAACACACACACTAATTAGCTTCCAGTATTGTATGAAGTCGTTGTCATTTCAGGGGTGGTTCCCCCACCTACATTGTGACTGCCATTTCTATTCTGTCGTGTTCTCTCGTCTCATTCGCAAGTCTCCTGTTTTGATTTATAATATAATATATTTTACATCTTCCCACGTCTAAGCGTTTCGTTATTTTCTGCCTCTGCCTTGAGTCGGACCTCGATTTTTCGCATTCCTGACTAATGAGCCAAATGTTTCGTCGAAACTGTAAATTGGTTGTAATAGACGTGAGAACTGTAGACGTACTACCTTTAAGAATGGTATAGTTGCAGACCACTTGAACCTTATAGAAGCACAATTGAATGGGAGGTGGGTTAAACGTGGTATTTCAGGATCGCTATTGACATTCATTACGAATATTGACGTTCATTACATTCGTTCCGTCTGAGTACACAGCCCTGTACACAGCAACATACCATGTTTTACCAATTCGTAATAATTAATTCGTAATACAGGGTGTCTACAGAAACTATGGGACAAACTCAAGGAATCAATTCTACAGCTAATTTGCAACATAAAGTGCCTCATGAAATTTTTTTATTACTCAAATTCAAAACCGACTTTTTTTTTCATTTTTAAGATTTTTGTGTGTTTTCGAGCTTGTCTCATAAAACGGCTCTAACTCCCTTAAATTAATATGAAAATAAAAGTTAAGGATACCGTTGGTAAGAGCGTTAAATTTGCTATCTGCCTGATGTAAAATCCGATTTTTTAAGACTGTCCAAATTGATGAAAAAATGCCCAAAGTCCAAAATTTGAAGATTTTCTAAAAATCACCGTTTTTTCTTTCGTATTTTGCGCTATCAGTACGAGAAAATTTCCCCCCATAAACTTGCTCCATGGAAGTGAGTTCGGTGTCGCAATTTAGTCATTTTAGACGCTGAAACGAATGGTGACACTCTGAACCGTTACAACTGTTCAATATCTCGGAAAACAGGATACTATGTTCCATCGAGGGGCCTCCAAGAGACAAATTCTGCGCAATCTTCTACGTGGATTTGTAAAACTTTGTATCCTAGCGAGAGAAAAAAATTCCCGTCGTGAGAGAGATTCATCAAGAGTCATGCAGATGCTTTTGTGCGAGACCCGCTACAGCTAGGATGTTGCACAGTGGGAGAACATTGTATAGATGTCAACCAACGTGAGGTAGTCATTTTTCACTCCTCGACTCTCAATTTCGCGTGGAAAAAAACCGCGTTTTCCGACGGGGAAACGACATTTTCCTTGTAAATTTCAAATTTGAGGGTACAGTCGGAAAGCTGAGCTTTTTGGCCAACTTTTGCAGTAACAGTACAAAACTTTCAAGTAGGAGTAGTGGTTTTACAGGCGATTGGGTAATTTCTAGGATTTGACAGATGTTTATATTTAGGCTGATATTTCACCCTTTAAACTTGAGCAAAAGATTTTGGTTTGGCACCAGAGAGATAGGAAATTTAATGCTCTTTCCAACGGTATCCTCAAATTTGAGATTACTTCAGGAAATGAGGGATTTATGTCCGTTTTCGTGTCGTAAGGTCGTAAACACGAAACGAATTTAATAGTGAAAAACTCGGATTTTAAGTGGAGCAAAAAATAAGAGTCATAAGGCATTTTTAGTCACAAATTAGTTGTAGAATTTACTCCCGGGGGATGTCCCTCAAGGTATTTGAAACCCACTCAGTGGCTCGTCTGGGAGTCTCAGCAAAATTGCGTCTGAGCAAAAAATCTAATAAATTTAATATTTATAATGAAAGTGTTATTGTTCTTGGAAGAAATAAAATAGCGAACTAAAAAAAAGCAAATGGCACTCAAAAATCGCAAAATCGAGATCCGAATCCTAATGGTGTGAACCAGAATTTCCTACGATTATCTCATTACTTCTACCTTGCCTACGGATATTTACCCAACAATACTCATTGGACATGGGATTCCTTCGATAAGTGCTCGAGTCATATTATGAGCTATTAAATTAAATACGTTCACTTACGATGTTAACAATTTTTCAGGGTCCCCAGAGCTCACTTCGGCCTTCATTTCGCTTAGGAGCACTCACGAAGAACTGTTCACCAAACGCCGCAATTCCGCTAGCCACGGCTACAGGTGAAATTTGTGATGAATCTCGACAGCTAGTTTTGATTGTTTCAGTATCGTTAATCGACTGATTTTGAGTTGTACGATTTTTATTTTTGTATTTTACTTTTCAGCATCATACTCCAAAAACTCGTCGAGTCCCAACTCGTTGACGAGAACACGTTGACGCCGCGGCAATTGAGAAAAAAGTGGGAAAATCTCCTGAAGAGATACCGAGTGAGATCGCTATTAGTTTTCGTTATGTCTTATTACGCAGAGTTTTTGATATGTTGTTCGGACCAGTAGTACCAGTAGTAATAATCCAGATTCCCAACTTTCTAAGACCTCGGGAAATGGGCGTTATTGCTGAAGAACTTTTTGCGGTTTTCGCTCCATATCTTCATGAAGAATTGGTCTGACGGGTATGGTCACCTCATTAATTTTAAAAGATGACTAAATTTGCTACGATTTGATACCAGAGCGAGCTTTCTACGATTCTTCGTTCTCAGGATACATCTAAGACCTCGGGAAATGGCCGTTATGGCCGAAGAACCATGACATTTTCGCACTTTTTTCGGTTTGTACGCCATATCTCCATGAATAATTGGTCTGACGGGTGTAGTCACCCCATTAACTTTAAAAGAAGACTAAATTTGCTAAAATTTGGTACCAAAGCGAGCTTTCTACGATTCTTCGTTCTCAAGATAAGTACATCCTTTCAAAAAAAGGCCATTTTTCCCAAAAAGTGAAAAATTCTCAAAATGGTCACTTATTATGTAGAGTATCTTCTGAAATACTCATCCGTCGTCAAATATGTGCAATGAAGTTGTAGGTAATTAAATTAGCTTTCATTTGAGACCAGAAAGGTACTTGTAGTTCTAGCCGTTCTCTGAAAAACGGCAGGTAAGCAAAAACCGTCATTAATGGATTTTGAGGGTAAATTCATATAGGCACAAGGTAAATGTAAGTATAAAAAATATTAGTATCAATAAAGGTGTTTTTTTAACAGGTGGATTACGCGATTCTACAAGGACTACAAGTACCCTTCTGGTCTCATATGCAAGCTAATTAAATTTAGTACAACTTAATTTCATATTTGACGAGGGATATTTTGAGAATTTTTCACTTTTTGGAAAAAATTGCCTTTTTTTAAAGGATGCATTTTGAGAACGAAGAATCGTAGAAAGCACGCTCTGGTATCAAATCCTATCAAATTTAGTCTTCTTTTAAAGTTGGAAGTGTAACTATACCCGTCAGACCAATTCTTCATGGAGATATGGAGCGAAAACCGCAAAACGTTCGAAAATTTCATGGTTCTTCGGCCATAACGGCCATTTCTCGAGGTCTTAGAAAGTTGGAAATCTGGATTATTACTACTGGTTGACGTCCTAACAACGAAAAATCAGAACGACCGGTTTTCTTGCAACCACGCCCCGCTTTGCATGTACATCTTGCCTGGAATAATTATCACAATCTGGTATTAATGATCAATCAAATGGGCGTTTCGGGTGGCTCTAGTTTGATGACCCCCTGATCGTTATGAGGAGTCTTAGAAACTCCTAATAAATTGTAAGCTGTTATTTACAACTATTAACTTTTAAATGTGAAAAAGATTTTTCAAAATATTATTTGTTAGCCTCATTTGTATAGATTCTTTGAGATTAAACCATTTTTCAGATTTAAAAAATGTTGAACGGTTGCCGAGAAAAACGAGATATGAAATTGGGCGATTGCAATACCATCCCTTATCATAGAATCTCACTATTAGCCACTGGACATTAGCCTTAATCTCGTTAAGAATTCCGTCCAAATAATAAAGTTTTCCTTTTTCATTGTTCAGAAATTGAAACACGCCGCCAATGCGGGGATTGCGCAGTACGCGTCCAGCTCTGAGTTGACTTTCGAGAACTGGCCCTTCTACAAAGAAATGGATCAAATCCTGGTGAAGCAGGAGCCTGTGAGCCACCACATGCTCCTCCCCGAATCCGTTTCGAATAACACTTACGACTACACTGAAGAATACGCTGTCAGTGCTAAAAGGTTCGTTTTGTTTCCTTTTTAAGAAAAACTGTAACATGTAGACAAACTATGACGACATGCTGCAGAAGAATAGTGCTATAGGGTGGCAAATTCAGGGGGGTCATGACCCAATAGCCAAACATTGGCCAGCTGTTGAGGAAAAACACCTCAACTCTAAATAATCAATTTTTCAGAAATCAGATTTAAAGTTTACCAGCGAAAACTACCTTTTGTTCACTGCAAAACCCCATTTTTTTGGTAGGACATCGATTGATGCTCAATTAGAACGATGGGTGTGAAGGATCCATCAAGTAACAGTTTTTCCTATCGATTTATAGCGTTTGAGGCGATTATCGATTATTTCTGGCTGAACTTTTTGGAAGGATTTTGATAAAAAGTACGTCAACTGGTCACCAACATACTGAAATCACTTATAAGTGTATAATATACACTAAATATATTATATACGCGTAAAACGCCTCCCAGACGCCATAGGAAACACGTCAACCCATCATTTGAAGCAAATTATGGTAAAAGGCTTCAAAACGCCTCAAGTCAGTTTACAGCGAGTGTAGGCTTTTTCCTAAACAAATAACATATTATGTTATTAATAACATATTTTATTAAAAAGTTGAGGTGTTTCAAATAGAATGTTGAGGTCTTTCTTTTCAACAAACACGCAATTTAGGTTTATTTCGACTCTGCCATTAGAATGGTGTGGATAATTCAAGGAGGGGTACGTGAAAACCCCATTTTCGACAATTTTGGAGTTAAGGCGTTTTTCATTATCAGGGCAGTATAGTCCCCCAAGGCCCAACTTTTGCGACAGGATACCTCGATTTTTAAGATAGTAACACCACCCTGAGGGGTCACTCAGTAGGTCCATACATCTCGAACATCTTGGACGTCTTAGGCGTGCAAAACTTGTTACCTATATACAAAAAAATGCAAAAAGCAAAATCACTCGAAAAAAATGATTTGGCCATGTACAAGTAGGAGTTGGGTAGAAATTTAGTTATTGTCGGCGATTCCTTATATGCAACAGAAATTATTAAATCGCTAAAAAACTTAGGTTAGGTTGGGGTATGGACCTCCCCCCCCCCAACCCAGACAAGTCAGGGAAATCAAAATCTAGGACCCTTCCCCTGGTGTTGTATCGTGTGTTTGACTCTAGAATGGAACATTCTGGCAACAGGTACTCCTTGATATTTTGTATTTTGGAGAACAGTTACATGATGTTTCTTAATGATGTTTTTTTCTAAACAAATTATGACGATTTGCTATTTTACAATGTTCTTCGTGAAATCAAGTCATTCAATGGAGAAATTCTACATAAAACCAGTTATTTCTTCGAAAATTCGCTCTTATAGCCATGCCGCATGACTGTGGATTTTTTTGTTTTTTTTCTTTGTAGGATCCGAACGAGCCCTGATGACTGCCCCGCTGTCGAAGTAGTGGAGCCTCAGCCCCCCTCCCACGAGCCCTTGCAGGTCAAAACAAGTCTGAGCCCTGTGCAGGATCAAACGCGCTCAGACGTCATACATAGACTGCTCAACCAGCACGAACGCTTCATCGCGCTTTACGAGCGCCTCGTCATTGCTTTGGAAAAATTCACGGAATGAAACGCCCTTGATGAAAACCCTGCATTGTATTTTCTGTATTATTTGTCTTGTCATCTAAGAATATAGAGTTTCTTAATTACACGACCAAGTTTTCATCTACCTCTGTAATTTTGCTGCAGTAGATATTTCTGGGGCTTCGGATCAATGACAGCTTGAAATATCAGATATTTCAAGATTCTGATACTGACATTCAAGATTACTGACAGATTCTGTCAGTTAGGGAGCGATATGAACGTGACAGGATGAATGATGTAGGGCTGTCTGTCAAACATCAGACCTGACTTTCAGTTCTTCCCTAACAAACTGATTCAAGGGAGGTCCCCATCTTCACAGCTCGCAAATCTAAATTCATAAACTGTACCTTCATCATAGTATTCAACGAACAAATAAACGTACACTTGCCCGACGGAAGGTTTTTTTTTAGATCATCAAATACTAACAGTATAGAATCCATTTGTGATCGTCCAATCAAGACTCAGAATCGTAGGTTGGTTCTATGAACAAATTTGGCGCAGTCGCCACCGGACGTTCAGGTCTGTTTGAAGTGGCGATACTGGATCACTGAGTTCATGAACGTCCTGCACTCCCTGAGGGCCAGGGTTGTGAACTGAGCTTAAATGAACCACTCACTCTGTAGAACCTCCCAACATTTCGTTTGTTTGTTTTTCTCTGGTGCTTGGCACTTCCTCTTCACTGCTGTGCTGCATTTCTCCCTTCATTTTTTGCGTTCGTTGGTGTTTTTGAATGCTCGAGTACAGGCAAGTGGTTTCAATCAATTTTGCAACTGAACACAATAGGGTAATCAATCTTCCTGTTTTTCACCTCTTGAATACGCCTATCCCGCGCTCTCACTGGAGAATTCTCCCTAACTCATCCCCACTACTTCTAGTTCATACTTGTGCACTGAATTTGTGCATGAAATCTTGCCTTGAACCTGGTGACGACAATATATCGATAGTGCTATCAATGCATCGTTACCTCTTAGAATAAGACCCTGAAACAGGATAACGATTAATTACAATGCTCTCTATAGAGACTGACTCTCTATCGACTTATAAGTCAAGTACAGAAATATAATTGTGAACTGTTATTCCCAAAAACACCCGAAAGCCTGATTTTGTGACAGTGGGGAGATTGTAATGTACAATCTGCGTCAAGGTGCAAAGATCATGAATGCTAAAAAAAAAGTTAACTTCATAGTTTTGTGTACTTTCTTTTCCTCATTGATTGTGATTGCGTATCAGATTTTGTGATTGATTTCAAACAGAAATACAGAAACCCTGCTTCGTTTATTTCACGTGTGATTCGTGGTTTCCCAAACCCTAATCCCATCCAACATCCGGCATCCCTTGTGTGGGGAAGGTAACCAGGGGAGTCTAACTTCATATCTCCCATTATCCAGTCCTGGGTCCATCCCAAAAGGGTCTCCACAGCCACTAGAACCTGAATCAAGAATTCTTCTGCAACCCGTGAGCAGCTTACCAGCAATATCTGCCCCAATCAGGATGTCCACAGGTCCCTCCTCAACGTCAGTCAAGGCAATCCCCATCTTTGGCAGCTCAGTTATTCATGGTCCCTTTGCAGCAACCCGCACTAATTGGCGGATGATAACAGAATCGAGAGCTTCAAAATCACATGGATAATCTCCTAAAATGCTTTGCAACCAATTCCTATAACAATCATGGACATAAGGTTCTGAAGTTGAGCCACCAAAAAAGGCATGAATGAGCTGCTCCTTCCTCAAGCATTTGTAGCCAAGTTGAGGTTTCACTCGTTGGGTAACATAAGATCGTTGAGAACCTGCGTCAACAAGAAAGCGAGCCTTGAGATTGGTGTCACCCATCATGATGACTTGAAGAGCAGCAACACTTAGGGCGTACAGAGGTTGGACAGAGACTGTTCTAGTCATAGGGAGCCACTTTGTTCATTTCGCTATTTGTGACCTTCCTGCCAGGGCACAGCAATGTTTGATATCGTTTTTGGCATAAATTGCACTTATCGCCTGTTCTGCACTGAATTTGTGTAGAATCTCAAATTTCCTAATCTCCCATAAGAAACCCATAGGTACTCAATGACTCCTCAAGTACTTATGATCAATGAACCAACAAACCCTCTTATATTTGTTATAATTTAAATTCTATTGCGTTTTTGCAGTTGTCGAGCCTGGGAAACCAGCTTGGCGGAAAATCAAATTTCACTTCGGAGAGGAAGTCATCAAAGAGCAAGGCGAAATAGATCGGCAGCGCCTCGGACAGATTGTTTTCGAGGATGTGGAAAAACGACGGAAACTCAACCACATCGTCCACCCTGAGATCTACAAAGAAATATTTTGGGTCGTTTGCAGCTACGTTTTGAAAGGTTAAATCTCTCATTCCACTTGTACTTGAGCCTATTTTCTACTTTTTCGTTATTGACAATGGTTGTTTATATGTTCGCAATTTGTGGACAAACTGTTGGACCAATTTTTGCAATATTTTTATCTTTGAAGTATAGGAAAATTGCTGATCTTTGGTACTCGTTATAACATTTTTAACCTCAAATGTGGGCTAGCAGGGTGCCATTAAAGATATAACCGTTTGCTGGAAACCAATTGTAATAGAGCAATTGCTAAGGGGTTGCTAAGAACTTGCCTTGTGATAGTCTTTTCTTGTAATTACCTTGTTGCTCTCAACTGCCAACTTTTTCGATTTTGTTAAAAGTTAAAAAAGATCAACAGCTTATTTTGAATGCCACGCACGAAATGACTCTGAAGAGCCTAAATTACGAAACTAGTGCTTGATGACAATACAAATTGGTAACACGCAGAGAAGACAAATTGGTAACACGCAGACAGCCATACACATTGTTTGCCCTCGACCCCAAGTCATATTACAGATTGTTGAATATTCGTTTCTTTGCATCTCTTCAATACATCGTCACCAATCTCCTGAAAAGATGGCCGCCATTAAATCAAGAATTTTTCCTCAATCACTTGGTCGTGGATTGATAGTTGCTCATTGAATAGGCCCCTGAGCTGAGTAGGGGCCTCTGAACCTACCTTGAATGGTTCTTAAATAATACCGTTTCTAAATTCCATGATCGTTATGAACTGTCCCAATTGAAATGCATCCCTAGTAACGCTCCGCCCAGCATCATTCTTCAAATTTTTGAACTAGAGCACAATTTCAGCCTTGAAAATTGATTGAATAAATTATTATAACATTTAATGAACATCAATTTTCTTTCTATTTGTAGGGTACTCGTTTGTCGTCCTGGATCTCCCGCTACTCTTCGAACATGGCGCAGTCAATTGCTACATGCACAAAATAATAGTTGTCACTTGGTGAGTACTGAAATACATTCGCTGGGATTTCTCTTCCTGAAGTTAAGTTAAGTTATCGATCCGTTGTTAACAGGGTATTTCAGTGGTTTTGGTACGACTTGATCTTCCCAATGGGTCTGTCCATTTCTATATCCGTTCGAGGAGGAAAATCAAAAGTGGACGGTTGACCTTTACTGCTATATTGTGATTTTGACGTCTCTTGCAGCGATAAAGATCAACAAATGCAGAGGGTGATGACACGAGACAGCGCAGACGAAGCCTACGCCAAAGCTCGCATCGGCAGCCAGTGGCCAATTGAAGAAAAAGCCAAAAGAGCCAATTTCGTCGTGGACAATTCCGGAACCCTGGAAGAAACTGAAGAACAGGTATATTATTTTTAGTCTTATTTTTACCTGTATAAAATTGTTATACATTTTTTTAACGAGGAAAACAGTGGCCGTTGTCGGGCTGTTTTGCAGCTGTCCCCTGTAATCTTGACGAACAAAATATTTGAAACGCTCGCTTCTTTCGTGTGAATTTTCAATTTAACCAGAATGAGTTTTGACCTGACGACTGGTCCTTAACCCTTTCACACCAAACGGGACATATGCTGTCCCAGCCTGGACAAAAGGTACCTCGCTTCTAATAGTGATTTTTCTGAAATCTAGTCCTTATCAGAGGAAACCAGCGAAGAGGAGATCGCAATCAACAAAAAGCAGCAGAGGGACATGCTGTTCCAGCAGCACTGACTCTTCGATTACGGCCGGGAGATTTCCGAATTTCCGGTGCTCAGGGTTTATGGCGGGACATAATCATATTATGTTCATATTATGAAATCATCGTTGTTGTTGATAGCCAAAAGGATTGCGGATTGCTGTGATTGGTCAAGGCCATGGAAGTACACCCCCAACCTTCGACGCTGACCAATCACAGAGCAATACGCAATCCGGACTTACCGCTCCATGTGATCCCGCCTTCACTCTCTCGCCCTAAAAATGAAAAAGTTCAGCAGTTCTTAGCAAGCTGTTTGTTCAAAGGAATTGTACGATATTATTTATTTTCTAAAATTATTTTGTTAGATACAGGTCATTCATAAAATTCCCTTGTAAACAGCCAGTATCCAGGACTTGCCAACGGGGAGGCGACTGCAGTCAAGTCCCTCCAGTCCGCCACTACCACCCAACTGTGGCGAACTGGCTGTTCTGTAAAAGTGAGAGGAAATTGCAAGAAAACATAGTAACCAATAATGAAAAACACTTGGAACATACTCATCTAAAATAACGAGTACATACATTACAGAGCAATACGCAATCCGGACTTTCCGCTCCAACGTGAAATACCGCCTTCTTTAACTCATACACATACCATTAGCAGATCGGCATACAAAAAGTCCTCATTTTCTTAACCCAGTGTTGCCAGTTCATCGGAATGTGATGCTATGGTAGGTAACCAGTATTTCGAGGCTCCCACGGCAACACCCCACATCGTCATATTTGGCCAAAATGAGTTATGCATACCGTTCGAAGCGTCTTCTCCCAGCGGATCGATCTAACTGAGTGTAATTTAGGTACCTAAGTTAGGTAACACTAAATCTCACGATTTATTTTACTGAATTGACTCAGTAAACATAGTCATTGGCAGATGGTGTTTTGGCTCTGCTGAAAAGTTGCCGAAATGACGATGTGGGAAGTTGCCGTGAGACGCTCGATTTACAAGTTTTGAGTTTAATTTCTGTCTTTCATGATCTTCTATCTTCTCCTTGTTACGGCCCAGAGCTAATCGCCTTTAAAATTATCGTTCACAGGTAGAAAAAATGGTCCGCATCCTCAGAGACGACAAATTCCACTTACGGCTCAGAGCTTTCATCCTCCTCGGCAGCACCCTCATCGTAGGCTCCGTCTATTTGTTTGTATGCGCGAGATGAAGACACCAAAGGAGCAAATTCAAATCGAAAACTCGCCAAAATCGAGCTGGAAAATGACAAATAAACCAACACACCCCAGTGAGAAATTTTTGTTTGTTCACAAATTCTTAGTGTAACGTAACGTCATATTTAGGAAGCTTTTGACTTTGTGTAAAGTGTACAATTAGATAACGTAGGGTGAGATGTGTGGTCGTTTAAACCTTGTATTCCATTAGTTTCGTTTGAATCGCAGCTACTCGCAGTTTTATCATTTCACGTCGTTATTGCCCGGATGTTGATTGAAGTATTAGATGATCTCCTCAGATCATCTTGATCTTGTTGATTGTGTAGTCAAATTGGAAGGTATAAATCGTCGGGTTGGGGGTAAAAGTGATCATGTGCACTTTATTCACAAAATGAGGTTTTTGCTTACCAGTACAGCTGGAAATTATGAAATTATTTAATAAAGTTTTTTTCAATGCAATTTCATCAACTTTGTGATATTCATTAACTGCAGGGTTTTGAATAAGGTGTTTCAGGTAAACGTGATCAAATTCAGCGGAGATTGTGAAACTATCCAATAGATGTTTATTGATAATTTGGTGGCCGCAACTTGGGGAACACCATAAAATGGTTTAAGACCTAAAAATTATCATTTATTAGCTCTAATTTAGTTTTTTTTTTAATTAGTTTATACATAATGATCACGTTAGAATCATCACTATTTCCACTCAGGTAAAAGTACTTAGTCAAATTACCATCTTCATTAAAAACCTGAAAATTTTCAGTTACGTGGCACAGTTTATCCACTGCATCGTTTTTATTAAGATGTGGTATTTCAGGGTTCAATACATGACAAACATTTGGGTTTGAACAAGTATTAGGTTACCAATCCACACTTTCCTACTAGTCAAGCTGATCGAAAATTTTGTAAATTTTGTAAAATTTTTGCTCTCCTGTAAAATGTCTTGAAAATCCGGGAAAATGCACTTGATCACTTTTACCTCCAACCCGACGAAATAATTTATACCTTCCAATTTGACTACACAATCAACTTGAAGGTCAATTAGGTACCACTACAAAATCAACTTAAACATAATTATTACTGTAGGAAATAGTGTGAGTGGTCTTTTATAGTGTTCTAGACTGCCCTGAACTTTGTATTGTACTATTGGAAATATCCAGTGTTATTTTTATACTTGTACACCAGTTGGAGTAGTCAGTGCTCGAAGTCCTAACTAATTATTAGTTTGTATCTTAATAATATCTACTTGTTCAAGTGTAGGTGGTACTAGGTACAAAATCCTACTAATTCACACGTAACGTGTAGGGTAAAGTCGCGTACCTTGTCGCCGTTATTCGGTTTATATTTTTTCCTGAGGCTAACTATGGTCCAATTTCTTTGTTTTTTGGTCAGTATCCATCAAGCAATTGTCCTCACATAATTTCCAATTTTTAAAATATTTTAATCAGCGTCTTTCCTCGATGCTGCACTAATTATTCACGACCAATCCAAACAGGATCAAGGTACAAACACGGCTTGTACCTTGAGCCGGCGATGATTGTACCTGGAGCCACCCTCTTTGAAGGCTTCAGAGTGACAATTTGTGCCAAATTCAGGTAGTAAGGGGTGATCAGAAGTTTTCACCACTCCAAGTAGGGACATTGGTTCTTTGAAAACTTCTGATTCAAAAGTTCTCCCCTGATCTGTGTGTAGTTCCCTCGGGACACCATGCCGTGAGACCACTTCCTGCATGAGGGCTCTGGCTACTGTGGTTGCTGTTGCATCGGGGACGGGGATAGCTTCAGGCCATTTGGTGAAGTAGTCGACTACAATGACAATGTACTTGTTTCCCCTAGCAGCAACTGGGTGTAGCGGTCCTATGAGGTCGACAGCCACCCGCTCAAATGGCACCCCTACAGTGTAAATTTTCATTGGTCCTTTCTTTGGGGGCAGCTTGCCACGTCGGGCACACACCTCACACTGCTTACAGAAAACCCTAATATCTCGGTGCATGCCAACCCAGGACAGCTGCAATCACCCTTTTATTACCATAATGACCAATGGCGTGGGCTTGCTCCAGAACACTTTTCCGCAGTAGGAGTGGTACTAGGACCTGGACAATCACCTTCCTCCCATCAGGAGCCTCCCACTTCCTCTTGACAACTCCCTCCTCTATTATTAGCTGGTCCCACATTGCCTTCAGCTCAGCCCCATGATGTGCTACTTCGTCCCACTTTGGCCGTTTGTTGACAGTACCAAGTATTTGAACAGTGACATCTTTTTAGTCACTTTGGAGAAACACATTATGCTAAAATTGCACCTTCAAACACTCTGAAACAAGTTTAAGAGATCATGTTTCACGAGGATTCACTTTTTTAGGTAAAAATCGCAGTAAACCGCAGTCCTAATTCACAGATTCGATGTAGAAGTTTTGATTTAGTTCTAAAATTGAGAAATTAAGAAAGAAACATTAACGACAGGCTGATTAAAAAAGTCGCTCTTCCAATGCTTGTTGGCGGGGGGTTTTGAAGGGTCAGCTATTCCCAATGACGAATCATGAAATGATAACTTTCTTACTACAAGCGGGCTTATATCCATTTTTTACACTTTTGGTTTTTTTTTTTTTTTTTTTTTTTTTTTTTTTCATGGAAAATGAATCTTTGGGATAAAGCAGAGCACCTCCTGAGTTGATTTCCTTCCAAAGTGTTTTCAGTCCACCTCCAAAAGCTCGCTGAAAATCGGTTTATCATCAAAGTGGCTTTCATCCAATTGATATTGGTATCTATGAAGTTCATTCCACATCGAATGGGCTTACATCCAAATTGGTATTATCCACTTCAGAATGAACAATTGTAAACAACCGAAACCACAGCATCGCCATCACTCTTGGGTTCCTGTGTTCATCACTGGGCAGGCTAATATCAGTGTTTCTGCAGTGTGAATCTGTGAACCATTGTGTTTCCATTTATGACTGTTCGTGTCTTCCGTTTTCGTAGGGGGCTATTCTTTCAACTTCACGTTTATTGTAAAATAAAAAAATCCACAGTCATGCAGCATGGCTATAAGAGCGAGTTTTTGAAGAAATAACTCGTTTTATGTAAAATGTCTCCATTGAAGGACTTGAGGCTCCAGGTACAAACATGCGCAAGGTACACGACTTTACCCTACATATTATCCGTACGTAAATCACCATGAAATGTAGTTACCTTTAAGTTCTAAACAGTGTCAAGTCGATAGCCATCTTGTACGTTTATTTGCTGAGCATTGTTTTGCCTTTTCAGAAAACCTCTGTAGGTCATAAGTGTTTTAATCTGATCTCTCACGGATTTAGCGGGTTCATGTTGGTAGGTCCTCGTCCAATTGGAATGTTGTGCCTGTTTGTGAGGTGGAAAATCGAAACCTCAAATGTGGTTTGTGTTGAGACTGCTCTTCACTTGTTAATTACCGTCCTTTTGACAGGGGAGTGAGCGTAATGTAACACTTGATGAATCGTGACACCAGCGACCCTAGTTGAAGCTACTGGCAATGCTGTTACTGTAGGGATGTGGTGTGCTGCACTACCGACAACCAGGGAATACCAACCCTCCAATTGCATTGATACCGATACTGAAACCACCCAACACTACTCTTATCAAATCTCTTTGAGAACTACAGCATGAATAGACGCTTAAATGACAATTGTGAAAGCAGACACCAAGGATGTTCACACTCAATAAATTAAAGGGAATTGAGAACAATTACGACTTAGTTTCACTAATTTAACTAATTTGTATCTCACATGGGATTCAAACCAAATAACGAGATGGAGAGGAAAAAACAAGACTGTAATCCCCTCCGTCCTTTGCATCTGTTCTTGAGCAACTGATTAAGATTTACAATAGCAGGAGAGGAGTGGAAAAACACACAGTGGTCTCATAGACCTGGGTGTGGCAGAGCGGGTTAAACGTTCTAAGCGGTACAAGAAACGGAAAAATACACTAATTTCAATTTTAATCAACTCTTCTCATTGCCGTCATTTACATGCCACAACAAGTAGCGTCCATTGTGATTTTCATGAAAATCAGCTGTTTGGTACAAGAGCTGCAGCTAAAAATAAGTTTTATCTTGAGCGTTCTGCTGGCTGTTAGGTCGTTTCCCGTTTTCCAAAACAGAAATAGTAGGAACAGCTACTAGTTAACTCTTGTTACCATGAAACAGTCGCTAAGGTCCAGTGAGCGAGCTGTGTGCTTGTTTTTCAAAATTTTAATGTTGGTAAGACTACGTTGGTGTCTTGAGTAGTATTTTTTAAAATTATAAATGACGTATAGATTTCATTTAATGCAATCCTAAATTAATGGTTTAGTTTGGAATTTCTATTCTTTTTTTTTTTTTTTAGAATGTTAATATTTTTTTCAAAATTCACATGTTCAGAACGGTTCGTGGACAAGGGGTTGCCTACCCTTGCGTTACAGTATTGCCAACAGCTTCCGTTATAGTCCCACTCTCAAACACTCCACAGAGTCAGTGGCACAGACCATACGACTGGAGGAAATCGGGTTAAATCACACTCATAAAGAGTCAATACTCCAGTACTCGTACAACATTCCAACGGGATTCTGTAAAATACTCCATAACATCCAACTATTGTTTATTCATTTTAGTCAACGTTTTGCAGTACCTACCTTCAGTTATAACTATAAATTCACTAGATAATATAATATATTAGTGTCTAATAATATAATATATTATAATATAATATATAATATTATTATAGTGTCTACAAGTCAGCTTCGAAGTCTTTTCGAGCACTTTCTCTGGTAACCTCTTTCGAAAGCCATTTGTCGCATATAAGTATTTGTATCACCATTTCATGAGTATTCGAGTAAACGATCCTAGTCCAAACTGAACGAGTTCTTACATGTTTCATGACTTTACCTGAGATCTTAATGGTGTCCAGACCTCTGAGAAAAGTGTGAAGGCAGAAGTTCGACGAAGTCAGAAGAAAATCAATTGAAAATTAGTTCAAAAAGTTACAGACGTACTTTTTTTTTAGTTAGAAAACGCTCACTAATTCAAACGAGTAATTCTGATAATGAACACGATGATTGGGAATGTGTAGCCTACTGAGAAACATCCTCCGCTATACATAGAGTAGTCATTTCAATTCATCCTTTTAGGCCTTAAACTGAATGCCTAATTTACTGGAATACCTACCAAGCGTTATGTAAATCATATAATTTTAAATAAGTAGGTACTGTAAACCTGGACTATGCATAGTGTATACACTTTTGGAGGTTTTCCGGTTTTTTTGACGTTACAGTGATTCCCCACAAGAAATGAAGAATCTAGGTAGAAGTTGAATGATGAAAAAATGTATTACGAGTTTTTTTTCCATGCGTTTATTCAGATAATATAACAACTAGTTACATTGATAAATCAGGTAACTATCTAACTACTTGGTTCAAAAATTGTTAACACTTTTTGCGGTGAGAGCTCGTTAACTTCTACCGCACTTGAACTGCACGTCACTCATTGAGTTGTCAAGTAGCTGGATAGCAGCCGTTTGGATGTTTAAGAAGCCTGCGCTCATATCCCATAGCTTCTTTATGACATCGGTGACTGTCTCCACTTGGAGGTCTTTGTGGAGGTCATCATACCTTACATACCAAGGAGCGTTTACTATGCTCCTCAGAATCTTATTCTGAAATGTTTGTATAATTTTGATATTTGTCTTAGCTGTGCAACCCCACAGCTGGATGCCACAGGTCCAAATGGGCATTAGCACTGTCTTGTACAAGAGTACTTTATTGTGGATATTGAGTTGTGAGCATCGTCCCATGAGCCAGTACAATTTCCTGAACTTGATGGATAGTTCTTCCTTCTTTTTCTTAACGTCTTCTTTCCAGTTTAACTTGGCATCTAATGTCATGACCAGGTATTTTGCTGAATTTGCATATGGTATGGTATTCCGATTTATTACCAGAGGGATTGGTGTTATCTTGTGTTGATTTTGTTTCATTGAGTTTCATCCGCCACTTCTTCGTCCATTCATGTACAGCAACGGTGGCTTCTTGGAGTTCTCCTGTCGTTTCTTCTACTGAATCTGCAACAGCTAAAATTGCAGTATCATCTGCGAACGTGGCTACGGTTGTTTCTCCTGTTATTGGCACATAATGCAGGGGTCCTAAAACGCTTCCCTGAGGTACGCCTGCTGTGATTTTCTCGAGTTGTGAATATTCACCGTCTACTTTTATTCTGAAATACCTTCCAGAGAGGTAGGATTCGAGTATGTGGCAGTACTGCTGAGGTAGCATGCCTTGTAGTTTGTATACCAGCCCTTTATGCCATACTTTATCAAAGGCCTGTGACACGTTCTATGCTCTAGGGCTTCTTCAATGACATCAGTTACTCTGTGGACTTGTTCTCAGCGGCCTATTTAGCTCAATGTGTGTCCTGAAGTCCTCCCAGTTTGTTTGATGATTAACAAGCCAGGGTACTTGTTCTTTGTTGATGACAGATTCAATTAAAGTTAGTACGGTAGCAGAGTGGTCTCCTGACAAGTCGGCACTTCCACTTACATGTGCACAGTTACTAGAAACACCTTTCAATAGGAAGAAATCTATTATATCTGGTATCTTTGTAACTTCATATCAGGTGTAGGCTCACCTGATGACATGAATTTGCAGTTGCCTTTTAAAAAGCTCTCGTCAGCTGTTGTCAGCCTTGAACCCCAAAAGGTATGTTTTGCATTGAAGTCCCCTCCAATGATAAATCTTTTGCCGACACTGTATTACGAGTGACAAAATATTTAATCACCCGCTCATTTTTGTGGGTGACTTCCCCAGGAACAATTGAGTCAAATTACGGGTGATTTCCCCAGGAACAATGTGGCATTTGGTTAAAATAAAAAGAAATTAAGAAATGGGAACACTTCCCTAGGCACAATCTAGAACTGCTGCAGTTCTGTACGATTGCTCCCTTCATCCAAGTTTCACTGCAGTGATAATGGTCTTATCCCCATAATTTCTATAGGTTCTCGCCCCAAGCCGCCGCTAATATGTTCTGGGCATTATTTCACTGCAATAGGATGAGAAACAAAAAGATAAACTAGAGAGAAAACATCAAGTACCACATTCACCCCATGTGTTTGCCACCCGTGTTTCGCACTTTTTTCGTTCGTTTCAAATTAAAAATTCATCCAAAAACAATTTTAAACGTTTTAAGACATAAATCGATTCACAAGTTGGTTGACACTTGAAAAATATTCACAAAGCTTGAGCACCTCCACGTACGTCTCAGCGCTTTAGCAGACAACAAAAACAAACCCAGTTATCACTTCTTATCATGTGTGTGTATGTTGGTGCGTTTCTCTTATTTTGTTGCCTTCGACAAATTGTCACGGTAGGCATTGGCAGAGCACATGGATACTATGGATTTTATGGAAGGCGGTTTGGTTGAAGTAGACTTCATTCATCTAGGGGCGCGGCAAAGTGGGGACCAAATAGCATTATTTTATTAAGAACTACCTACCGCCAATTAATGCTTCACATAGCCACCTCGGTTTACGGTAGGTACTCAATGCCATTTGATGTCTTATCATAATATTATTATGAAGAATTTGAAATGAGCGAAAATGGTCGTATGAAAAGTGCCAACAGAGCGCACTGCTCTCGTGAACAAGTAAATGAGCGGTTTATCATTTTAGCGGTGGTACCACTGAACATCAAACATCATGGCGACTGGTAGTCTTTCGGCTGTCGCTTGACGAATTTACTGACCGAATTTATGTGTTGTTATTTAGTTTCAAACATTAATTAGTCACTGACGTTTGTCTCAAAGAGAAGTTTGTCTTTTTCTTGTACGAATTATATTGAACGTAAAATGTTGGAAGACCAGTCGGAGAAGAAAGCGATTTGCAGGGATTTCACGAGGAATCAGTGCGCGAGGGGAGACAGTTGTAAATATTTTCACCCCAATGAAATGGTGTTTTGCCACGATTTTCAACACGGTAAGTCAGTTTTGAAGATGTTTATACCGTTATTGGAGTTAGTATTAGGTATTGTGAAGGTGATGTCGCGTTTAGTGGTGTGCGTCGTCCTGAAACCTCATTTAGACAGCTGGTTTGTCAGATTTCATTTTTGGGTTAAAGTAAAGTATGACGTTCTCAGCCTCGATTTTGTTTCTATTTTAGTGTGTTACTTGAAATGATTGAACTCAAACCTGAGGTTTACTCAGTCAAGTACGCAACATAGTAATAATGAATTATAGCATCTATAATATCGTCGCAGCACCACGTATCTAACTTTTGCCAACTTTTCAGGAGGATGAAAACACATGTTTTTGTCTAACATATTGGCACTTCTGTCATTTTTCTCACCATTTTTCATTATCTAGGAGTTACCCCTACTTTTCACCGAAATTGATAGCCTAGTAATAGTTTCATACATAGTTAGGTATTATAATATAATGCCTACTTACTGCTTCTAAAACAGGTGAGTTCATTATAATATTATTACCTGTTTTTGAAGCAGTATTCAATGATTTCCTCCACTCGAGTTGGACGAACGGCGAAGCCGGTTAGGCAGATGACAGGGCGGGATTAGATAATCTGACATAATATACATTGATAAAACACAATATTATTATGTTTTATCAATGTAGATAAGTGGTGTTCACATCTATGCGTTTAACAAAAATAAAACTGATCACTGGCCTACGAGGCGCGAAAATTGAATCGACTGGTGAGAAAATCTCATTTTTGGCGAGTGGACTAAAAGAGGTAGAGACTGGGACGAGGAGTTAACGTTCCTTCTTTCATACTGAACCTCCTACAACCCTCCAATTGAAAAACGGTCAATAAGCCAATGAGAAAACGTACAAGTTATGATTTATACAAGTTATAATTATTGGTGCCTAATGATTGATATACATAAAATTAATGCGTGCTAATCACTATAGTGGTATTTCAGGGAAGTGCATGCGGTCCAAGTGCGCTTTCATTCACTGTTCGAGGGAGGAAAAGGAGTTTTACGATCAGACCGGTCAGCTGCCAACACGAGTCGAGGTGTCGCCTCCGAGAACCGTCACATTCACTAAAGAAGTGCCACTCTGCAAGGATTTCCTCAACGGAGAATGCGACAGGTTGTTTATCTTAGAAATTCTTCTCTTTGTGAAACTTATGTGCGGTCAAATATTCAACTTCCTACAATTTTCGACCTTTTCGTGTCTTTACTTTGGCACGCATCAACCACATTATTATATTATAATGAGCATTCTAATTTCACTTGCCTCACTTAAGTAATAAAACAGCCTGTTGCCAACAATGCGGTTGCTCGTCGCCAGTATTCGCTTATAGTCAAAAGAAAGAGGCAAGGCGAGAATTGGGATCAATAACTTCAAGCTCCTGAGTGGCTCCTAAAGCTATTTTCTATGCTATTCACTCTATGAAGCTGTAATTTGGTTGTTCTAAGTAGGTTAAATACAAAATTACAGCTTCATAGAGTGAACTTATTAAGTTCCTAGTGGGTTCCTTTTTTTGCTTGCATCTGGTAAGACACACCACAATTTGTATCAATTATGGATGTTATCCAAAAAGCAATAAAGACTTCATCTATCTATCTATCACTCGGGAGTTATGCAAATTTTGGAATGACATATCCATTAGACATATCCATATCCAAATGCGTCATTAAGTATACATACTTCTAATTGCTTAGCATCGAGAAATGGGGCCGGTATAATTCGCCGTTGCTGTTTATTGAAATCGCATAACGTTTTTCGGGCTGAAAAAAAAAAGTCACTCAATTTTTCCAAAAACCCAAAGCTAAAAGACATATCTGTGTCGAAAAGATGACATAAACAAGTAACAAGTCATGTTTTCCTATGCTCAACTTGACATAATTACAAAAGCACAATGGTACAACACAGCACCATTGGATGTGTTTTCTCCCTGGGTAGTTTTGATCAATTCAGGCATTCTAGGCCAGAAGAAAATAATAGCTTAAAGAATACCAACGAATCAAAGGTTAATAGCTTAAACATAGGAAAAACTGACGGAGCCTCCGCCTGAGCAATCGTCGTCCATGCTTTTCTGTGGAAATTGATGCAATGATGGTTTACTGTTGATTAAATATAATGAATGTGTGTGATTTAGTTTGACCGTCAGTAAGAATGATGATCAATTTTCATTTGACCGACCCTCGACATCCCTCAACATCATTAAATATAATGTTATTCGTAATAAATGTTCAAAAATCATTCAACTTCTACCTACATTCTTCATTTCTTGTGGGGAAGCGCCGCTTCCCCTGACGCTACGCCCCTGAGTATCGATAGTTTTCCACGATACTATCGGAACTATCGATATTTTCCCACCAGTCAACAATAATTTTTCTGCCACTAGGAATACCTGTAAATATCGTCACCTGCCGACGATGTCCTGCTCCCCCTCGGTCGTCTGCGAGCCGCTCACCAAACGCCGTCGCTACGACATCGACACCATTTTCCCCAGCGGTCAAATTTGGACTCTCGAAGATGAAAACGCCTACTTGCGCAAAGCTATTGCCGATTTGAGGAAACGAGTCGACGATTTGCAGGTGAGAAACTCGATGGTGAAGTCCCTCATAATTGACATAACAAATTTTGAGGTGAAGGGGGGGGGGACAATTTTTCTATTTGGTCGATTCCAATCAAAGATAAACCGAAAACGTTGTGCAATTGAGGCGTTTGCTATCAAAACCAGCTGATTCCATTTTTGGAATTTTACAGGAGAGACAAACAACTTCTCACGTCCAGAGTTCTAAAGCTAAATTTGTTTAAAAATTTTTAATTGTAGGTATAACCGCTTAGAATTTGATTAGTTTGTCATCTTCATTGCAGGTGCATCACCTTGGGCGTAATTACACTAATTAGGTTGGAATGAGCTGATTTTGATGCAAAAACACGATTTTTCATGTTGTTTTTTCGTTTTTTGTTCAATTAAGTTGTGTGAAATTGGTTTTTCCCGTTTACCGGTTAATATAAATATTAACCATTTATTTAAAACTCGTAAAGACGCAAATTTGCGTCTTTACGAGTTTTAAATAAATGGCATCTACTTAACTTTTTCAAATGATCTGAAAATTCACAGTTGGGACAAAGTTTGGTACAATGTGATAAAGGTCATAAATTGCAACGCCAAATAGAACAGAAATTTTTATTTTTTATTTATCGAAGAAAAGTAACATTGTAAACACCAGAACACCATTGAGAACAGGACTTTATCTGCAAGGTGGGTGCAAGCGGTCCTGGTGGGAGATGGCAAAAGCTTGGAATGAGCTGGATTTGATTCAGAGGGCAAACCTTTTCATCTAGTTTTGGGTTGGGATGAGCTGGATTTGAGCTACATCCCTTCGTCAGGTTATGAAGGACCCTCTAAACTTTCAAAATATGCACACAAAAAAGTGGATTTCCGAAAAATATGGAATGAGCTGGTTTTGATAGCCACGCCTCAATTAATAACTGTTTTCTGTCTGTCCCAACAGGCAACAAACGAGTTCCTTTTGGAACAAAACGCCCAGATGAGGCTCTCGGACAAAGCGCAGAGTCTGACTGCCGTCACGGTTCCAGCGGCCGTCACCATCACCAACGGACAGATCCAACCGCAGGTGAGCGGTGCCATCCGGACTGTGACAGCATCCGTCGCTACTGTGCCGGTCAGCATAGCCGCAGTGGCTGCAGGTACTTCCTCGTTATAATATGAGATTCCACAACTCAGTACCTTAGCATTGTATAAGTAATATTTTGTCGAAATTCCAAGAGTCCCTGATTAGACAAAGAATTTAAAAAAAAAAAAAAAAAAAATACAGTCATGCAGCATGGCTATAAGAGCGAATTTTCGAAGAAATAACTGGTTTTATGTAAAATGTCTCCAGTGGAGAACATGATGTCCATGAAGAACATCCCGAGTATCAACCACGTTTCTCCATCTTCTAAGTGCTCCAGTTTGAGAACGGAATAAGATATAGCAATTCAGAGTTCAACATCGTGTTCAGCGTTAAAAAAAAACCTTTAAAATAAAATGAGATGTCACTTGTGATACTGTTTCATTTTGGGAGTTTATGGGTCTAGCCTTTGATAGGCGCTCCCACGAACAGGCAGTGTTTCGCCGTGCTGCCCCACATGTCACCACCTGGAAATTTATTCCACCCCAAACGCCTCACTTTGGAGGAATATGGTAAGCCAGCGTAAAATCGGCAAAACGACTCCTCAAAATTGAGCTAAGAGGGCAGATTCCTTCTTTCTCAACATTCTACACCCTCATTACCATGTAAAAATGTTTTTTTTTTCTCCTTATCGATTCTTAACATATTTGAATGGTAAACCCACCAATTTTGACGTAACCAACTATGAATAATGTAACATTTTACTTGAATAAATACTACTCTTAATAATGTAAGTCATCAATCATACTGTCACAGTGTACTATCCCCCCACTCCCCCTTGAACTCCCTAAAACCCCCTCAGCTTACAGATTATTCAACGCTGAACACGATGGTGAAGTCAAAATTGCGATATCTCAATCCATTATCAGATTAGAGCAGACTAACCATGAAGAACATACCAAGTATCAACCACGTTTCTTCACCTTCAAAGTGCTCCAGTTTAAGAACGGAGTGGGATATCGCAATTCTGATTCCACCATCGTGTTCAGCGTAAAAAAATCTTTAACATGAATGTTTGGCTGTCGGAATGCGACAGAAATATCCTGTACCTGGCAATAAAAGTTGCTTATAATGTGTTTATTGTTTTTTCCCAGGTACTCCAGTTTCAATAGCCACAGTCTCGATGTCCCCAGTGATATCAGCAACATCAGTCACTATGGCCACCCCTCATCAAGGTCAGCATTGTCCAATCCAAACGGCAATACACCGGCTTTTGTAACGTGACAATTCAGTGCTGACGTTGTGTTGAACTGAACATTTTACAGGTACATCCGACAACGCCCAGACTCTTCTGAGTACGACAGCCGGCCAATTGGTGTCGTACCCCCTCGTAGCTCGTCCAGTGATCACCAGCCTCACTCACTGAGGTTATTGACCTTTTCAGTACTTAGTTTTCCATAGAACGTTATTAATACTGAACACTGAGAAATAACATTGTGGCCTGTGGTGAGCGAGAATGAATACAAGCAGCACAGCTTCGGTTTCAGAGTAGTTACGAATGATAGGAAGTAACCGAGTCAATTTTTGTAGTAAAACGTAGGGTTGACATGGTTGCATTTGGGAGAATTCGCTGTTACATCTGAACTAAAGAAAGGAAAACGTAGATTGTACATTACAGACAACACTAAACGAAAGCCCTTGGCATTCAAGTGGTCAACTGCGATCCCATGGCCATCACACGGCCATAAACTGTTCAAGCTGGAACGAGAAGCTGCTTCCCTGCCAATAATTGAAAGATACGGCTATTTCGTACCATTTTACTCAAAAATGGGCTTTTGGCAACCGTGATCTCTCCCAAGAACCACAAAATAACCTCCTCTTTTGTACTGACTTTACTTTGGGATCTACGGGGTTATTCTAAATGATGGGCCCAATATTATAAATTCGTATTTATTCAAGTATAAATTCAAAATGAATAATTTGTACACCAATGGAAGAAGTTCTTTATTTTTATTACTGTGTATAGGTTAACAAAAATCTCACTCACAACTGACAGTGAAACAACGGCGATTAAGCAGCGTAGGGCTGGGATCATCTGAGTGGCTACTAAAGCTAATTTCAACGGTATTCACTCAATGAAGGTGTAATTTGGTATGTAGCCTCCTTAGGACTTACACTTGGAGCAGCCCAGGCCCTGGATCAGCAGAGTGATTCCTACAGCTAATTTCACTCTATGAACCTTTAAATTGGGAATGTTCGCTCCTTGGGACTTACACTTATTGCAGCATATGCTTAATAGGGCTTGGATCATCTGAGTGGCTCCTAAAGCTAATTTCGACGGTATTCACTCAATGAAGGTGTAATTTGGTATGCACCCTCTTTAGGACTTACACTTGGAGCAGCCCAGGCCCTGGATCAGCAGAGTGGCTCCTACAGCTAATTTCACTCTATGAACCTTTAAATTGGGTATGGAGCCTCCTTGGGACTTACACTTATTGCAGCATAGGGCTGGGATCATCTGAGTGGCTACTAAAGCTAATTTCGACGGTATTCAATCAATGAAAGTGTAATTTGGTATGTAGCCTCCTTGGGACTTACACTTATTGCAGCATAGGGCTGGGACCATAGAGTGGCTCCTACAGCTAATTTCACTCTATGAACGTTTAAATTGGGTATGTAGCCTCCTTAGGACTTACACTTGGAGCAGTCCAGGCCCTGGATCAGCAGAGTGGCCCCTACAGCTAATTTCACTCTATGAACCTTTAAATTGGGCATGGAGCCTCCTTGGGACTTACACTTGGAGCAGCCCATGCTCTGGATCAGCAGAGTGATTCCTACAGCTAATTTCACTTCGTGAACCTTTAAATTGGGTATGGAGCCTCCTTGGGACTTACACTTATTGCAGCATAGGGCTTGGATCATCTGAGTGGCTACTAAAGCTAATTTTGACGGTATTCACTCAATGAAGCTGTAATTTGGTATGTAGCCTCCTTAGGACTTACACTTGGAGCAGCCCAGGCCCTGGATCAGCAGAGTGATTCCTACAGCTAATTTCACTCTATGAACCTTTAAATTGGGTATGGAGCCTCCTTGGGACTTACACTTATTGCAGCATAGGGCTGGGATCATCTGAGTGGCTCCTAAAGCTAATTTCAACGGTATTCACTCAATGAAGGTGTAATTTGGTATGTAGCCTCCTTAGGACTTACACTTGGAGCAGCCCAGGCCCTGGATCAGCAGAGTGGCTCCTACAGCTAATTTCACTCTATGAACGTTTAAATTGGGTATGTAGCCTCCTTAGGACTTACACTTGGAGCAGTCCAGGCCCTGGATCAGCAGAGTGGCTCCTACAGCTAATTTCACTCTATGAACCTTTAAATTGGGTATGGAGCCTCCTTGGACACTTTAGGCAGCATAGGGCTGGGATCATCTGAGTGGCTACTAAAGCTAATTTCGACGGTATTCAATCAATGAAGGTGTAATTTGGTATGTAGCCTCCTTAGGACTTACACTTGGAGCAGCCCAGGCCCTGGATCAACAGAGTGGCTCCTACAGCTAATTTCACTCTATGAACCTTTAAATTGGGTATGGAGCCTCCTTGGACACTTTAGGCAGCATAGGGCTGGGATCATCTGAGTGGCTACTAAAGCTAATTTCGACGGTATTCAATCAATGAAGGTGTAATTTGGTATGTTGCCTCCTTGGGACTTACACTTTAAACGAGTTTAAACATAAAATGCTCGCAAAGCGTCGCTGTCGGGATTCACAAAACGCGTTTAGAAACTAATCGCCGATTTTTGAGGGTTTAAAGACTCCTACCAGGGATTAATCAGTTTATTTACCTATCGACGAGTAGCAGCCAGCATTTTGCCTGAAATCTTGAAGATGTCTTAAAGAAGTGGTTATTTTTGCCATGTCCAAAAAGGGGCCCATAACATCTCTTTCAATGGTATTATTGTATTTTAGTTTAATGTCCCACTGTATTCACCGAGTAATCAAACTGTTCATATTTTCCGTACAGGAAATGAGACGAGGAGTCTGTACGTGATTCAAGACTCTTCGATACCACTAAATGAAGATTCCATTGATGAGAGCAACCTCCGCACCAACATCTGGCGCCCCAATTGAGACCGTCACCTCGCGGCGCCACCTGGTGAACTCCCAAGCTCCCCCTAAAGACTCGTATAGAAGAAAACATTGCATATTTCTTGTATAAAAGAAGTCCTGTAGTTGGGTGTTTTGAATTACTTGTGAATAGTCGAAGATTGGCTTATATCAGGTTATGCTGTACATATGGATGTTCTGAAGCATTATATTATAAGTAACTGTAGCTGTCAGTCCTCAATCCCTTCACAAAAGGGGAGAAAACTAATATTTTGAAGATTCCATGCCTGAGTTGTTGAAACGCTGTCTTCTGTCCCTCAGGTGTGGGGTTTTTTTTTTCAATTATGTGTAAATATACACTTTTTTCTAGGTAGGTTTTACAAATAATGTGTAAAACTAATTATTTTCTAAATTATTTAAATTATTTTCTTGAACTTTTTTTCACAAATTTCTGTTTGAATGACCTGTGTATTTCGACTGTGCACCATATTTTCATAGGGGGCGGTTAAGACCATTTTGTGGTTCTTCAAGAATTCACGCACAGGGAAGCGTCCAAAGCTTGTTTTAATTTTGAACAAATATGATGATTTTCAGTCAATACGCACGGGGTCGTTGTTGAAGGCGTGAGTTGATCGGTTCTAAAATTCCTGTAACCGCCGGGCCTTCTCGGGCGTCCATGTCGACGGTCTCACGGCAACTTCCCACATCGTCATTTGGGCGACTTTTCAGCAGAGCCAAAACACCATCTGCCAATGACTATGTTTACTGAGTCAATTCAGTAAAATAAATCGTGAGATTTAGTGTTACCTAACTTAGGTACTTAACTTATACTTAGTTAGATCGATCCGCCTGGTATGCATAACTCATGTTGTCCAAAAGTGACGATGTGGGGTGTTGCCGTGAGACCATCGATATATTACGAAAGCAGCCTAGGGTGTTCAGAAGGGCGAAATGTAAAGCTAAATTACGCCTTTCTTCCCTTACTAGTGATTAATCAACAGTCGTAAAATTGGACTAATTTGGCACTAATTTTACAAATGTTCTTGAATTTTTTCTCTACACATTTCTGTTATACAGGATTTATCACAAAAAATGGGAAAATGTTTTTCCACGGATAATTGTTTCAGGTAAAGTTTTACTGTATACACTGTATGGGCGTTTCTTCATGCAGATCCAGCAAAATTTGTTCAGGTATTGGCAAATGGCCTTACACAGTTGAACTTCGACACAGGGAGATCGCTCATTAATGGTATTTCTGTCGATTAAGAGAACTGGTGACTCTGGTGAAGTTACGCCAATTTATTTAAACCACGTCTTGTAAAAAGCGTCCGAAATCGTTGTTTATGAACAAATTGGCTCATATTGACTGAAGTGCTTCAAAGAAAGAGAAAAAAATCAGAAGCGTTTTTAATGATGATTATTGAATCTGTACGATGGATGCGGCGAAGGCTAAAACTTCAGTATTAACACATTTTGGCTTGAATTTGATTTTAGCGTCTAATACGAAGATTATTGGTATGTAAATACAAATATGTGTTATGGAATTGCGTTCAGTCATTTACTTGTTCCCCATTTTCTCCAAAATTTGCGCATACGTTTTAGAAAATTGTGAAGTAGACGACAGTTGAGAGTCATTTTGATTTCTGACCTCATCCTATCATTGGGGTGGGGAATATTAAATATTACGTTAAATTTTAACGTAACCACTTCAAATAACCTAATACTGTCTAGTGGTGGGGGTTATAACTGCGTGATATTAATGTCAGTTACTCAAGATCCTGACTTCTACTACCAGCTACCACTTAATGAATTCAGCCATTCTCAATTGAATCGTGTCGCAAAGAAAGGGCATGAGTTTTTGATCTTTTCAAGGTCTGAGACGTACGTTGCATCGATTTATAACGAAAGGGCATCAGTTCGACGCTTTGTTTGCGTAGTTCTCCGGCTGGAAAGTTACCGATTAAGAAAAGAAAAATTGACGATCTGAAGAAACTTTCACAGTATATTCCTGAGAGGTATCGCCAATTTTTCAAACACTTTTGTTCATGGCCTACTGTGGAAGAAGATCCTAACAACGATGAAGCAGTGTTGCCGGATCCCTAATAGAGGAAACCGCCGCTACTGGGCTCTGATGTAGCCCAAAAACCGCGCTGGCTTATGAAGCCCAAATAGCGCTATAAATCTTAGAATGTAGCCCAAAAACGCGTTTTTTTATACGTGTATGAGATGGTGTTGAAGCACTATGCCCCCTCAAGAAGCAGTTAAGAAGAAGAACGACGGACGGTAGTAAACGCGGTAAACATGACTGTAAACGCGGTAAACATATGACTATACGTAGTATAGTAGGGTTTTCTGTGGTGAATAGCGCCTGTCGTCGGTTCTCCCCTCTTCGCCACTTTCCCGCCAACATCCAAACGACATTTGGGGAACTTTTTGACGAAGCAGGACTGTGAAGCCCAAAACGCGTTATTTATTGGCCCGACATAGCCCAAATCGCGCTAAAACGCGTGTCCAAATTTTACGCCGCGAAATCACCTCCAAATCGCGGTTTATAGCCCAATCTGGCAGCTCTGCGATGAAGACGACAGATGTAGAACAACTTTTTGTAATGCAAAGATTGGAAAAATTAGTTAGGTATACTGAATTTTTTTTTTGTTCGAATTTTCCAAACATCGTAATTTTGTAATTATCATCCGAATTTGTAATTTTCATCAAAAATGAGGTATTATATGAACATTTCAGTTTAATTACCAAAATAGGCCCAAATATCGCCAGAAAAAAAGGTTTCACAAAAAAAAGGGCATAAGTCCACGAGTTTTGAAATTGAAAAAAAATATACCTCATTGTTTAAACTCGCTAACAACTTGATGGAAACTTCATACTCACACGTTGTAGCAATTTATGTCCATTCCAACCACATGCTTCAAAAACCATAGACTGTATGTAGTTATTTTCGATTTCGCAAAAACTTGCTCCCAGGACTGATGCCCATTCTTTGCGAAGCGATTCAATTGATGATGAGGCAAACAAAAAGGCAGACAGGTTATTACACGTTTTTTAGTAGTATTTCATTCATAGCGTTCCAGCGGATAGACAGATTTAAAGAATTTATCTGGGAAGGTTTGTGAAACATCCGCCTTTAAATCTGTCTATCCGCTGGAACGCTATGAATGAAATACGACTAAAAAACGTGTAATAATCTGTCTGTCTTTTTGTTTGTCTCATCCTCAAATGAGAATGGCTGAATTTATAAACTGGCGGCTGGTACCATTTGACGCAGATTTAAAGGCGGATGTTTCACAAATCTTCCCAGATAAATTCTGCGTCAAATGGTACTACATTAATTGAATGGGTCATTTCGAAAAGGGATCATGTCCAGCTGACCAAATTTTACAGGAGAGAAAAAAAACTGATTTACCTTGACCAGGATAAAGGTATGAGTCTGAAATTGCTACTGAATTATCTTCGAGCCCATTCAAGCTCACTCACCAGTTTTCATGACCTCTTCATTATTTACTCATTCGGAAAATTACTAATAAATTTCCTGAGATGATCCCTTTTCGAAATGAACGAAGGAAATTCCATAAATAAAGCACATTTTGCGGAAAATCTTTATTGAGGAAGAACTGTATATACCAAACATTAATGTATTCAATTCCGTATCAACATTTGGAAGTGGAAAAAAAAGAAAACTCGAAAAATTTCAATGTGAGACTTCTTCGCCCACCACTTCAGCTGTGGTTGTCGGCCATTTGAATAAATCATCATAAAAATGTCGATGGATATCAGGAATGTACTGATACAGTTTTTTCACGTCTTCCATTTTCTTGTAGTTGATGGGTGTCTTGCTGGTGTATGCAGGTAGTGCTCTTGCATCGGGTATTTGCAGTCGTTCGTGGGGCTTTGGTTTGAGTAAGTTGAACTCTTGCTCCCCGAAAGTGGTGTCCAAAAATTTCCGGCAGAAGACGATTCCGGGCCTGTCTCTGTTACACTCAAATTCATAAAATTTGTTGATTGCAAAATATTCTTTTTGTGCCTTTGGAACAGCTTTCCCCATGGACTTGAGGGACAACACTTTTTTTTTTTTTTAAATGTCGGCCACCATTGTTGAAAATTGACAATGTCATTTGATCGAATTTCCTTCAAAGAAAACTTGTTTGTTTGAGAAGAACTAGTTATGAGGTCCTCGTACTCCTTGGGAGTATAAACGCGGTCATGACGACGGATTTTGCGTTTTACCAACGCGAAATTTCTATAGCAGTCGTTGAAAGAATGACCTTTTTGAGGAAAGTATATTTTCACGTTTGTAAATTTACCTGTCATAATGAGGGCAAGAAGGTATCGAATCATGGTGTTGTTTGAAGCTGATGTCAAGGTCACGTTCTGTGCCGCCGGTCTGTCCGAAAAGGGAACAACTCGGTGACTACCTGATAGGTGACGTTAGAATGCCGTGGGAGACTAGAGGAAATGATCCCTTCTTACGCGGAATCGATGGAAAGACAGAAGAAAACCCATAATAACGAAAAAAGTGCATTTCAGAAAAAAATGTAGATGATCCCTTTTCGAAATGACCCATTCAATTGGAACTGCGTGTGGAAAGTGGAGGCGGGTGAGAAGACGGAAAGCGGTGGGAGGGGGAGCTGATGGGTGTGGATGAAGAGGGGAGGCTGCGGTTGTCTGTAATCCACCCCCCACCATCTTGATGGAAAGTGTGGATGGAAGAGGAGGCGGTGGTTGACTGTACCCCCCCCCTCCCCCACACAGACCTTTAATTCAAAGTGTGGATGGAAGAGGAGGCGGTGGTTGACTGTACCTCCCTCCCACACACAGACCGTTAATTCAAAGTGTGGATGGAAGAGGAGGCGGTGGTTGACTGTACCCCCCCCCCCTCCACCACTCATGAACTTTAATTCGTGTGGATAGATGATGAGGCGGTGGTTGACTGTACCCCCCTCCCCCACACAGACCTTTAATTCAAAGTGTGGATGGAAGAGAAATGGAGAAAAATGAACCGGCGGGCAGATTTAGGTGGCGGTAAAAACGGGGTGGGGGATATAAATGCGTAATATTAATAGCTTCGTTCCAGGTCCGACGGACTGTTAAGAGCGCGCCGTAAGAGTGGCGCCTGCTACTCCAGCGGATTCCGAGAGAACTATGTATCTGAGATGAACAAGGTCCAAGTTTGGGGAATCCCCGGTAGGTAGAGCTACTTGAGGTTGGTATATCCAGGGAATATGGGGACAAAGCGATGACGTACTTGTGACGGCTTAGGTCCTTTCCATTGACCCTGCGATTGCAACAAAGGAAAGGGTAAAACTAGTACCTGCCGACCTGCTTGCCTTGTAGTCCAGTAAAATTAGCCCTAAAACCTTTCGATAGTCTTGAAAACTAGTAATCTGAGTTTGTGCCTCTCCACGAGGTGAGCATAACTTTTGGTGGCCCAAAAACGTCGAAATTTTCGGACTTTTTTCGGTTTTTCGCGTATAACCCCTAAACAACGCATCCTAGCGAAATCCTTACAATTAGACAAATTAAAGACCATTAAATTTTGCGTCGATTGACCTCCCCAGCTTAAAAATTGAACCAATGTATAAGGTAGTAATCGACGGCATAAATATGGCCATTTCACTAAGTTAATATAGGTATTTTGGAGAAGGATTGTGGTTTGGGGAAACAAGTTATCGACTTTTCCATTGAGTTTATTATACAAAAAACAAGATAAAAAAATATGAAAATACAAGTTATGCTTGGTCCAATTTTAAAATTTAGGTGTTCTTTGAACTCGCCGTTACATTCTGTACAACTTTGATCCCCAGAGTGTTTTGATAGGACCAGTACTTTGGATGCTGCAGACGACAGAAAGTCGTCTAATGGTACATTTTAGCCAATATGGAAAAAATGGCCATATTTCAGCCGTCGATTACTACCTTATACATTGGTTCAATTTTAAAGCTGGGGAGGTCAATCGACGCAAAATGTAATTGTCTTTAATTTGTCTAATCGTAAGGATTTCGCTAGGATGCGTTGTTTAGGGGTTATACGCGAAAAACCGAAAAAAGTCCGAAAATTTCGACGTTTTTGGGCCACCAAAAGTTATGCTCACCTCGTGGAGAGGCACAAACTCAGATTACTAGTTTTCAAGACTATCGAAAGGTTTTAGAACGATTTCCTGCTTTCCCCCATTTACTTCGGGGTCCGGTCCTCATTTTACTGGACTATTGACGCCGGGCCACAAGGAGAGCCGGGAACTGAACTGCCGAAACTTTTTCAATTGGTCTAAAATGAAAACGATCATTTCCCTCAAAATTTAGAGCTTTTTTGAAGATGAATAATTTAGTCATTACTCATTTCTTCTTTTTGGTTTATTATCTTCGATTATGAACCATTGGAATCGCCCAAAGAAAAAATTTTTTAACCCCCCCTCAAAATTTGTTGGTTTACTTTTCAAGATACGTAGGTTTATTGTTTAGAATTTTTTGAGACCATCCGCAGCTTCGTACGGCCAACTGTTCGTTCACAATGAGGGCTCGAAGGTTGAGCAGATATAAACCTGTCAACACGATCGCGAATCAAACTGTTGAAATACAGGTCAATATTCATACTAAAGAGCTGTTTGAAAGCTCTTTAGTATGAATATTGACCTGTATTTCAACAGTTTGATTCGCGATCGTGTTGACAGGTTTATATCTGCTCAACCTTCGAGCCCTCATTGTGAACGAACAGTTGGCCGTACGAAGCTGCGGATGGTCTCAAAAAATTCTAAACAATAAACCTACGTATCTTGAAAAGTAAACCAACAAATTTTGAGGGGGGGTTACAAAAATTTTTTCTTTGGGCGATTCCAATGGTTCATTATCGAAGATAATAAACCAAAAAGAAGAAATGAGTAATGACTAAATTATTCATCTTCAAAAAAGCTCTAAATTTTGAGGGATGATAAAACCATATTATGGTTTTAGTGATGTCGAGTTTGTTGTTCTGAGGTACGTTTCGTGCTCCGGAATGAAGGTAATTTCGAATGTTTGTTGGTAGGTACTTCTTTTATAGAAAAATTATTGCCGACGTAGTATTAAAAACCCCAGAATTATATCGGTACATTTTATTTGTAATTAATTCATCATCTCTATCATTCAGGTTCTGCACAAAGGAACCCAGTCGATTCCAACAGCCGGATATCGTATTAATTAATCATAATTATTATTATTAATAATAAACACAAATTATTAATACCTAACAATAAATTATTAATACCTAACAATAAATTATAATAATTTTCACTAGGTACTTGATAAAATTGTTAATAATTAGTGATAATTGATAATAATAATTAATCTAACATTTAGGATCTAGACATTTAGACCTAGTGATCTAGACAGAAGGGTGATCTGTACAAAGAAGATAATGAACCGTTGTGTCAAGAATTTGCAGAGTTTTTTACAATCATCATTGAAATCAAAAACATTTTTGTTAGGAAACCATTCATACTTAAATAAGAGAAGTCATGCGAAACCATGAACACTACCTTCGAAACATCAACATCTGTGTAAACTTTGTCAACATTTGATTATGAATATATAATGTAGTTTCTACATTGGAGCAGGCAGAAACTGTTGAATGATATTGAACGTACGTATTAATAATTTACACTACCTACTTAATAATAATTATTAATATTTGATGATAAGTCATAATAATAATTAATTTATCATTCAGTAATCGAGACAGAAGGGTGATCTGTACAAAGAAGATAATAAACCGTTGTGTCAAGAATTTGCAGAGTTTTTTTTATTCTGCATCCAACTATGCAATTTGCAATTTTACTGGAATTCACATTAACTTTTTTCCCAATGGGCCCTCTTTTCTATTGTGGATGCGGATTTGACGCAAAATTTCATAAAATTTAACCCATCAACCGATTTGTTTCTAATTGGGAACACACCGTTCAGCGAGAGCACAATGGTGCTACAAAGAGCGAGGGCACAAAGATGCTACAACCCAGAGATTATACAAAAAACGGAACGTAAGGAAACCCTAAGTGCGGCTTGTGAACTTTAATTATTTTTCGACGCTGATTCACGTGATGCTATCAGTTTCTTGATTTACTGATCATTTTGCCCCAACATCAAAATTTCCTAGTCAAAAAACTATCATATTTTCGTGCATGTTGGCTGTAGTAAACTCAACTGTAATGTCACATTTATTAATTTATCTTCCCTCGCCCTTTCACAACAGAGAGTAGGGACGGCCCTTTTTCCCAATAATGACTTCAACTCTTCCAGATAACCCCCACAACGCTATTGGGATTTGGGAAACCCATGCAGAACAACTTTTGCTTTCAGAAGAGTCTGCACCTCTGTTTGACTGGTAGGTATAGGGATTATGGGACCGCAGGTACTTGTGAAGTAGCCCTTTCTCACTTTCCTCAGTCAGCGGGATCTAGCGGTAAAGGGCTGAACTACTGGCGTTCCCGCCTGTGTCCCGCCATTCAAACTGCTTCAATATCAGATGTCAATTTTTCCCGGGACACCACATCCCCAAAAATGAACCGTTTTTATCGCTTGAGCACTCAAATTGAAGCTTAGGATCTGAAAAAGAGATCCTACGGAGCACAATTTCCATATCACTTCATATAAGGAAGAAACAACCATCCAACTGGGGCAACCTCCCATCTCTCTCGGAATACCAACTTCATGAGATGATGGCTGTCTTCAGGGACGTCATATCAAAAATCGCAAAAGTAGGATCACTAGGTCTTGATCTAACTTGAAAAAGAAAAAAAAAATCAAGGAAATCGGTGCAGTTTTGGCAGAGTTACATGGCGGGACAGATACATTGATTTCTTATGGGAGCTGTCACGTACGGCGCCCTCTTAACAGAAGTCGACAGGGACATGCGCAGTACGCCCGACCGCTGTTCCAGGTCCCTTTTCCGTCCGACATTCACTGTTGACAGCTGTTCCAGGTCGAACTCGTGGTTGACAGCAGTCGGAAACCAACCACTTGGAGGGTCGCGGTCGGTAGCTGTCGAACTGATTTTGAAACCTCCGTCCTATCATTTTCATTTGATTCCTGTGCTCGCCGAGTCAACACCGCTCACTATATATAATTAATAAATGTGCTGTTTTGAATGTAATTATTACTATAGACTCCTGAAAAATTTGTTTTCTATAGAAAATTGAACGACGAATCCGTTTCAATTAAAGTAATTAATTAATTTTATTAATATTAATTTTTATAAACATAAAATAACAATTTTAGCAGCAATAAAACGATTAGTATAAGTATTTAAATAAAACTGCTTTGTTTGGAAGAAAGTATTTACTTTGATCATTAAATTGTTCAACTACTGTTTATGCTAAGTCCCTATAAGTTTTGCATTATTTTTGCACTCGCTGTAATGTCACACAAAGTGAAGAAATTATTTATGTTTTTGTGGATATTTCCCATGCAGTATTGTATAGGTGTAATCACCTTAAACAATAAAGACTATTTGATTGATTGATATAAAGTGACAGTTCATATTTTTACCCTTAACTGTAAACTGGTCTGCATAGAATAGGAACCGCAACTCTCCAGGCTCAAAACTAACATAGCAGTGATTTTTTTTATTTTAGTTTTCTAGTTTTTCTTTGTGTTGATCAAATCTTACTTTTAGATGAAAAATACATCTCCAATTGACATCATATCAGTTAAACTAAGTACGGTGGTTTAAAATGTAGACAGAAAGAAATGTTATGGCTTTTCTTTTGACCAATACAATGGGTTTTGAAATGACCTGAAAAGTGTTGATGTTTTAGTATTAGGGTACTTTTTGCGATTCTCCTTGACAGTCAAAAGCAAATACTGTGTCAGCACTTCGTCGTTGGTGAGTACAACAAATGGAAGAGTACAACAAAATACTCACCATCGTGAGTATGACTACACAAATCGTGATTTCCTGGACATGTTTCGTTGAATACCCTAGAAGGAAGCAGTTTAGACTCCAATATGGGGGTATAGGGTACTCGTAGGGGGTACACTTTGCGTAACATCAGACTCTTCTGATTAGATACTGACCCCAACCCTGGAAGAACAACTAGATCGGAGAACATGACCTAAATTTGGACCACCCTATTGTTGACCTTCAAGCCTATGCAGTTATTTCCGATTTCACGGTTATCCTCTCAACTACATTTACTAGCAGTTAGCGATGCTGGGTTTTCTGAGATTTCATTCACATTACCAGAAACATGTTAACCCCAACAGTACTTTAGCCATTCGGTCATCATAATTATCAATACATATCCAAGTATATAGTTGTAATGGATTTCCGTCCGGTTTTCGACCGTAGTATCTATATGGTGTGAGATATTTTGTTTCGAGGTTCGGTCAATGAGAACAATTTTTGGTTCCGACGTTTCGGCCGTTTATTCAGCCATCTTCAGGGAATTCAGTCGTACGGAATCAGGACATGGAGGTGATGCCTGGTTCATGAACAGTGCGCATATATATATGCGTTAAATTATTGACCACTCGGGGCAGCGCAGCTTCAAGAACCTACTCCATGAAAGATTCAACCTCTTATTCAAGAGTGTGGCAACACTGCGTAGCGGACTGGTTTTGAGTTTCTCGCGCGCCTTTTGTTCTCTCTTGTTCCTTTGTGAAAATTACAAGTTGTGTTCTCAAGTTTTAAGTATCTTTTTCATCAATAGAAAACCCGGAATCGATCTTCATTCACGAGGATAAAGGTAAAGAGGAATTGCTATTATCTAGCTTCATTTCATGTCTGGGAAATTCAGAAAAGAAACCGATAATTTAGCGCGGTACCGAAGTACGAGTACAAGTACAAGTACAAAAGCGTACGGTAAGCGTAGGTTAGATTTTCTAATCAGCGAAACTTGCGCAAGGAAAGTTGAAGTAAATTGCATAATCGAGTTATTGAGCAATAGTGTAATCCGATAAATGGAGATAAATCGGCCGACGGCCGTTGCGAGTGTTTTCCCGATCATAGAAACGGTTGAGCGCTATGTGGTGTTTGAATACTATCGGCCACACACTGTTCCGTTTTTGTTTCGATTTCGGCTTAGGTAAATCCTTTCCCTGATGATCCTTTTTCAGCTTTTTTTGGGTTGTGTAGAGTAGGTCCTCAACGGAGATGAACTTCAGTGATGAACTACGAGCATTTTCTAACACGTACACAAACACACAAGCTAGGAGTTATGAATGTATTTTGAATGCATGACCGTGTGTGTGCGCCTGGACCTAGTTTCTAGTCGAAAAGTCTATGACGCAGGGCCCTCAGACATCGATGCTGTCAAGACAAAAATAAACCAGGTTTTTCCTTGTACTTTCGGAAGTACACGATGGATTAGTTCGTGGATTTCCCAGCCCATTGGAACCCGAACGCACGAACGTTGAGAGGACGATGTCCTAGCTATGTGAAACGAATTTCCTAGGAATTCGATACGTGTAAAGAATTCTCGAGGTGGCTTGGAGAATTCTCGATTTACGTGTTTGATTTCACACGGAGCAGTTTCGGTTTTAATAACTGACCGACGTTCACCTGAGGTCGTCATCTTAGTGAATGGGTATGTACACCTCACCTGGTAGATTGGGAAAACACGAGCATAAATTGTTTTACAATACTGTTGTATTTGGATACTGTGACAGTATGAATCGGTTTTTTTTTTGGATATTGTGTTTCTCCATAATGGGCCTCAACACCAGTTCCGTGGCGATTGGTCGCCAGACTAACTTGTAAGTCAGCAGTGGGAACTTACACCTGCTTGGGTACCATATGGGAATACTGGACATGAGCTCCAGCCCATCACTGGTGGTCACGTCAGGTAAAGGGTTGGACACACGTCTGCGTGTACATCAGTTAGGTCTTAAGGTCCTAAAAACATAGCTTTTTATTTAATTTAAAAAAAAAAAAAAAAAAAAAATACACGCGGAGTGGTCCGGCGTCAAACCTATAGGGATTTTGGCTTCAAATAGATATATTGATCAGATTAGGCGAATGCGCGGATCGGCTCCAGCTGAGTTTGCCACTGGATCGATTAGTGCATCGCTGAAACGTCAATATATGAGCTATACACCTTGTATTTTGGAACTGGAGGTTGAGGGATTACACGGTTACTTCTTGAAAACGCTCTCGCATACCGGAGCGCTGGTTTTTATAGATTGCGGTTTCACTTTTCTGAATTTCCCATTACAAATAATTCGGATTATTTGCTGTGTGAAAGACATGAAAATTTTACCTGATCGATTCGAATACATGGTGTACTGTGTGATTTCCCATGTATGAGAGAACGGGTTGATGAACTTAAAACCGAGAGGAAGGTTTCGGAACCTGCTTGAGTGAATAATTATAAATAGTTCTCTTATGAAATAGTTAAGAGAGTATTTATGGGTTCGATTTTTCCGGGCTTTTCTCCTTACTCTGTTCGTACAGGAACTTCTCGGGATGTCTTTGTCTGGAGAGGAAGACATGGAAGGAGTTGCAGAAATGTTCCAGGAGAAGGAGACCTCCTTACTTCAAACGCTTCGTGAGCTGTTTGAGGAGATGGAGGAGAGGCACACCGCTCGGTTGGATGCCCAAATAAGCCTACTGGAGAAGAAGTTATTGAACTCAACCTCTCGCCAAGACACTTCTCGCGGAACAAGAGGACAGACTCGGGTCAGCCGCTCTAAGAGTGCCCTTATCGACAGAAGTCGTAGTCGGATGGGATCCCGGGATAACTCCAACGTAAGGGGACAACAGGCTCATCTCACCTCACATTTGTCTTCTCAGCCTCGGGGCGTGCAGAGAGACTTGAGGGAGAAAATTACAAGTCGATTTTCTGTGCCACCTCGTTCACCCTTGGGGGATAGGGAACGGTATGAAAGGCTGCAGAAAGATACTACTGTTCAATCTACTGTGCGCCAGGTCAGCTTTAGCAGCAAGAGATCTGAAAACCTTCGCTTTCGCACAGTCGAACCCAAACTTGAAGATGCCGCGGGGTACAAGATTTGGAAGAGAAAGGTTGTGAGCTCTGTCGACGAACAGGACTGTGCCTTCGTTCTCGACACCAGCCTACCGAGACCTGACTGTTTCGAGCCACAGGAAGTCGCATTGGTGACAAAGAAAGTCAAATACTTCATTGAAGCATGCATGGATGATTACCACGTTCAAACGGTCATTGGTGGGGAGGAGGCAAATCTCCAGCCACAGGAAATACTTGCCAAGCTGGACAGCATGTATGGTCCCTCGACCCCACATCACGCAGCGTCGATAGTGAAGAGGTTTCATGACCTTCACTTTGACCCAAAAAGCGAACGAGCAGTCGAATTTATCGCCAGGTTCAACGACGTACTGCGAGACGTTACACTGGTCAACCCGTTGCTAGCAACGGAGGAATACGTTCGGACGAATTTCCTCATAAGTATTCGCGACACAACCACCTATAACCGTGTCCGACTCATGCCCTCTGACCCTGCAAAGCCACTGACAATTCGGGCAATCAAGGACATGCTGATTGATGACGAGGTTCAAGAAGACCAACTGAACCTCATGACCACTGGTGGTCATAACAAAGCCATGATGGTACGGACCTCTCGTGGCCGTGGTCAAGCACAGTCTAAGGGCAGAGGAAAAGGAGGGGGTAGCCTCGGGGCAAAGCGCAGAGGCGCAAACCCCAATCACAACCGACATGACACCGGGAGACCATCAACTTCAACGGGTGGCAAATCGAAACCAAGGTCTCAGCAAGTGAATGCCCATTGTGAAAGATGTAACAAGCCTGGACATCTTACACGAAATTGTTTCAAGGCCAGAAGAACTTGCTACAATTGTGACAAGAGGGGACATATTTCCTCAGAATGTCCTGAACCTCGCTCAAATCGCCTGGAGAAGGCGAAGGCGCAAACACCCAATGAGATGAGGAGGGCGCAGTCGTGGGACACCCGCCAAAACATGCCACCAGATGTCATGAAAATGAAGTTGGGTAATGCAAGGATGCTTGCAGATCGCTTCAAGAACGACGATGACTCCAACTTCAAGATTTTCGGAAATCAGGAAGGTTCGGACGAGTCTGATGTCTGGGTGGCCATAGGTCAAAACGAAAAAAGAATCCCCGATGTAGCTCGTTATTTGCGGGAGTCAAATGACGAGGCACTGCACACGTCAGAAGGTAGGAGAACTTTTTCAGCTATTGTAGATTCTGGAGCGACCCAACATTTAACTAATAACCTTGATTTTCTATCCAATGTTACTAAATTGACTATTCCTAGGGTGTTTAAGTGTGCCAATGACAGTAAAGATGCGGATCTTGTGGTAGAATATCAAGGGGACGTAGAGTTTATCAATAAGGGGAAGAAAGCGTGTTTGAAAAATGTTCTTTATGCTCCGGGACTTGGGTCCAACCTGTTCTCAGTAAGAAAGGTAGCGGAGACCGGAATGACAGTCGTACTTAACAATAACTTGGTCGAGTTTCGGAACGCTAAGACAAATGAGTTAATAAAAACAGGGTCATTTAGGGACAACCTGTGGTGGGTAGATTTTGAACTAGCTCACACCAACAATCTGAAAAGACGTCATGATGCTCTAGACAATACCATAGGTACAAAACAGTTTCGGAATATAGGCCTGAATGCTGCGGAGTTTGAGGAAAGTGAAGAGGCCGTTGTGACTGTGGGAGGGAGCAAAAGTGGGGAAATTGAGGTCTCTGGCTCGACTGGGAGTCAAACGGAGAACCCTCCTGATAGGTCGCTTAGTGAGCAGACTGATGGAAATTTGGTTTCCCCTAGAGCATCTGAAAGAGATCAGGAAAGGGACAGTCTTCATGATGAAGTGTATAAGTATGACTTAGGAGTAATCTCTCAAAAATTTAGGTCCAGCCTTAAAGAAAACCCTGCCGCTCTTTGGCACCTAAGGCTAAATCATGCATCTAAGCGCTACCTGGAGCTCGCAGCTAAGAATATTAGTGAAATGAAGGGTGTCAAAGTTGGGGATGACATTTCGGAATGTCAAGACTGTTTAGTGGCCAAATCGGTTAGGAACCCACATAAAACAGTTCGTGAGAGGGCAGATAAACCTTTTGTGAGATTACACTCTGATGTAATGGGTCCTATTCAGCCTTCGAGTTTTCGCACTGGTGCTAGATATATAGTCACGTTTACGTGTGATTTTTCCAGATATGCGTTTGCATATCCGATTCATGATAAGAAACAGGTTCATTTAGTTTTTCGGAAATGTCTAAATGAAATTTCTGTACTTATGAAGGAAAAACACACTGTAATATGCCTTCGTACGGACGGTGGGCTAGAGTATCAGACGGCTGAAATGAAAAGGCTTCTGAGTTCAGAAAATATTTCTGTACAAATCTCACCGCCTCAGACTCCTGACTTAAATGGTTGTAGTGAGAGACTTAACTTAGAGATTGAACAGAAAGTAAGAGTGAATTTAGTTTCAGCAAAGTGCCCCACTTCATTTTGGGGGTACGCATTGAACCACGTTATATTTGTGCATAACCGCATGCCAAATGCCTCAAACTGCTTCGTGAGCCCGTTTGAGCTAGTCCACAAGAAGACTCCTAATTACCGGTATATCAAGAGATTCGGGTGTCTAGCGGTTTATGTCGACAAAAAGGCTAAAACTAAATTCGCGCCCAATGCTAAGAGAGCTTACGTACTAGAGTGCGGGGAGACTGATTATTTACTGTTTGACGAACGGACTAAAACTGTTGTCCGTTCGTGTGACGTCAAATGTGTGGAATCTGTAGTCTATGGAGACTACATTAAAGAGCTCCCTGAGGCACTCACAGAATTGCGCTTGTTTTATTCGGATAATAACGAAGCAGTTCAATCTGATTTGCACACCTGCGAGCCTGAGGTACCTGAGGATAGTGAGGTTCAAAATTTAAACGTGTTATTCTACACAGAACCAACCTCATACTCAGAAGCTGTCTCATCCACAGATTCGGATTTCTGGGAGGAAGCTATTCGAGATGAGCTATATTCCCACCAATCTAAGGGGACTTGGGAATACGTACCGAAATCCTCATTGAGCCGAGGAACACGGGTTATAAAATCTCGGTGGGTAAACAAGAGGAAAGTAGAGGCTGATGGGTCCTATCGGTACAAAAGTAGGCTCGTATGCAAGGGCTTTGCTGATAATAATTGTTATGACGAGAGTGAAATTTTCGCCCCAGTTTCAAGGTTAGTGGACGTGAGATTGGTCTTATCCTTAGCTAACAAACTGGACTTAGAATTATTTCAGCTGGACGTCAAAACTGCGTTTTTGAATGGAGAATTGGAGAAAACGGTTTACATGGAAATTCCAGAAGGTGTTGTGGAATTCTCTGAATTTCCAGAAGATTTTAGACAAACTCATGTATGTAAACTTGTAAAATCCTTGTACGGACTAAAGGTCTCTCCAAAATTGTGGTACAAGAAGTTTAGCTCTGTAATGGACAAATTGGGTTTTACGAGGTATCCACATCAAAAATGCATTTTTAAATGGGAAGACAAGCAGGATCTGGCTATTCTCTTAGTGTATGTAGATGATGCAATCCTGGCTTGTTCCTCTGCGTCCAAAGCCCTGAATTTCATCCAAAAACTTAATGAAAACTTCGAGATGAAAAACATGGGAACCCCCAAAAGATTCCTAGGTTTGGAGATCGTTAGGAATCGGGCAGACAGAAAGATATTTATTAATCAAAAATCTTTCATCTTGGAGATTCTGGAAAAGTTTCTTCCTCAAAACTCCAAGACTGGAAATGTTCCCATGGATCCATCTGTAACGTCACTCACGGTTCAAAGGAACAATTGTGGTGACTCGCCAAACGTGCCATACAGACAGGCCATTGGCTCTCTGCTGTATTTGCAGAATGGTACGCGTCCTGACATAGCTTTTGCAGTGAACTTTCTGAGCCGAAAACAGGTGAACTTTACAGGACAAGACTGGCAGTCCGTGCTAAAAGTTTTTCAGTATCTGAAAGGGACTGCAGGTCTTGGGTTACTGTACTCAGGGGAAACATCGGACATCGTGGGATATTCTGATGCATCTCTGGGGACTAATGCCATAAATGGACACTCTACCACGGGGTATACAGTCCAAGTTTTCGGCGACCTGATAATGTGGAGGTCAAAGAAGCAATCACACGTTGCCTTGTCAACATGTGAGGCTGAGTATGTGGCTATGTCCAGCGCGTGTCGAGACTTAGCGAGTATTAGAAACACGTGTCTGTTCTTAGGTAATTTTGTGATTAAACCTATGTTATATGGAGATTGCCGTCCTGCAATTTCAGTGGCTAAGACGGACGACTCCAGGACGCTTAACCACATAGTGAAACTGTTTTATCACTTTGTTCGAGAAGAATTCCAAAAGGGAAATGTGGACATCCTGTGGGTAAAATCAGGCAACCAGTTGGCTGACGTCCTGACTAAACCCCTATGCAAAGAGAAATTTGAATATTTCAGAAACCTCTTGTTGACTTTCCACTAAAGCATACTAACTTTGTTTCTGATTTCTCTTCTAGCACTGTGGAACTAGATGCTTTCCCTATGCGCCAACGTTATGGAACAGAATGGTGCAAATTGAACTAGAGCATGGACATGTAGAATTTGAGATTCAAGAACATGTACTGAGCGCTGATGTTGTTGGAACTAATCAGCGCAATTTGAACTGGAACACAGGTAAACCTATGAGCTCTCCAGTTCTAGTAAGCTTCCCGCTCGTGGTGGAGGGAGCGTTAAATTATTGACCACTCGGGGCAGCGCAGCTTCAAGAACCTACTCCATGAAAGATTCAACCTCTTATTCAAGAGTGTGGCAACACTGCGTAGCGGACTGGTTTTGAGTTTCTCGCGCGCCTTTTGTTCTCTCTTGTTCCTTTGTGAAAATTACAAGTTGTGTTCTCAAGTTTTAAGTATCTTTTTCATCAATAGAAAACCCGGAATCGATCTTCATTCACGAGGATAAAGGTAAAGAGGAATTGCTATTATCTAGCTTCATTTCATGTCTGGGAAATTCAGAAAAGAAACCGATAATTTAGCGATATGTATTGTCCCCAACCGTTGCAGTGCACTGCTGAACCAAACTAAGGGATCACTGTACTTCTTTGTACAGATCACCCTTCTGTCTAGATCACTAGGTCTAAATGTCTAGATCCTAAATGTTAGATTAATTATTATTATGAATTATCACTAATTATTAATAATTTTATCAAGTACAAGTGAAAATTATTATGATTTATTGTTAGGTATTAATCATTTGTATTTATTATTAATAATTATTATTATTAATTATGATTAATTAATACCATATAATTCTGAGGTTTTTAATACTACGTCGGTAATAATTTTTTTATAAAAGAAGTACCTACCAACAAACCTTCGAAATTACCTTCATTTCCGTAGCACGAAACGTATTTCAGAACAAAAAACTCGACATCACTTTCAACCGTTTGATTCGTGTTGACAGGCTCAAACTTTGAGCCGTCATTGTGAACGAACGGCTGGTCGTACAAAGCTGCCTATCAGGGCCTATGACGCACGAGCCTATGACGTCAGACGGCTCGCAGGAGGCCAACTAGTACGTCAGAGCCTATGACGCACGAGCCTTTGACATATCGACTCGAGGTGTTTATTTGAGTTCCAATGGACCTTCAAGAAGAGCAATTGTCGACTCAAATACATCGTGAAAACGAAAAAAAGTTGACTTCATATCGACTCGAGGTGTTTATTTGAGTTCGAATGGACCTTCAAGAAGAGCAACTGTCGACTCAAATACATCGTGAAATCGAAAAAAATTTGACTCCATATCGACTCGAGGTGTTTATTTGAGTTCGAATGGACCTTCAAGAAGAGCAATTGTCGACTCAAATACTTCGTGAAAACGAAAAAAATTTGACTTCATATCGACTCGAGGTGTTCATTTGAGTTCGAATGGACCTTCGAGAAGAGCAACTGTCGACTCAAATACTTCGTGAAAACGAAAAAAAGTTGACTTCATATCGACTTGAGGTGTTCATTTGAGTTCGAATGGACCTTCAAGAAGAGCAATTGTCGACTCAAATACTTCGTGAAAACGAAAAAAAATTTGTCTTCATATCGACTCGAGGTGTTCATTTGAGTTCGAATGGACCTTCAAGAAGAGCAATTGTCGACTCAAATACATCGTGAAAACGAAAAAAAGTTGACTTCATATCGACTCGAGGTGTTTATTTGAGTTCGAATGGACCTTCAAGAAGAGCAATTGTCGACTCAAATACATCGTGAAAACGAAAAAAAGTTGACTTCATATCGACTCGAGGTGTTCATTTGAGTTCGAATGGACCTTCGAGAAGAGCAACTGTCGACTCAAATACTTCGTGAAAACGAAAAAAAGTTGACTTCATATCGACTTGAGGTGTTCATTTGAGTTCGAATGGACCTTCAAGAAGAGCAACTGTCGACTCAAATACTTCGTGAAAACGAAAAAAAATTTGTCTTCATATCGACTCGAGGTGTTCATTTGAGTTCGAATGGACCTTCAAGAAGAGCAATTGTCGACTCAAATACATCGTGAAAACGAAAAAAAGTTGACTTCATATCGACTCGAGGTGTTTATTTGAGTTCGAATGGACCTTCAAGAAGAGCAATTGTCGACTCAAATACATCGTGAAAACGAAAAAAAGTTGACTTCATATCGACTCGAGGTGTTCATTTGAGTTCGAATGGACCTTCGAGAAGAGCAACTGTCGACTCAAATACTTCGTGAAAACGAAAAAAAGTTGACTTCATATCGACTCGAGGTGTTCATTTGAGTTCGAATGGACCTTCAAGAAGAGCAACTGTCGACTCAAATACATCGTGAAAACGAAAAAAAGTTGACTTCATATCGACTCGAGGTGTTCATTTGAGTTCGAATGGACCTTCAAGAAGAGCAACTGTCGACTCAAATACATCGTGAAAACGAAAAAAAGTTGACTTCATATCGACTCGAGGTGTTCATTTGAGTTCGAATGTACCTTCAAGAAGAGCAATTGTTCAAAATTTCAAAAGTCGTTTTGAACCCCTTCCCGTTGACCTAGGGTTAGGTATGAAAAGTTTCGAGGATCATTGTGGGGTTGGTCCGAACCCGTAACAAAATTTCGTAATTTTAGCTCAACGCTAACTGGGCAAAGTGCCGCGGACGGCGGACGGATTTTCTGAATCTACGTATCTTGAAACGTAAACCAACAAATTTTGAGGGGGGGTTAAAAAATATTTTTCTTTGGGCGATTCCAATGGTTCATTATCGAAGATAATAAACCAAAATATGATGAGATTTGGGCCTTTGATGATTCCAAACGAATTTCATCGAAATCTAGGCTGTAACTCTCGGCTGAACCTGTTGATACGTGAAAGCCCCCTGTTCTAGTCGTCCGAATTTCATGAAATTCGATGGGCCTGTTCCAGTTTGCGTTGAACTGGTCAAATGTGAATTCCGTCGAAATCGGGTCACTAATCAAAAAATTATGTCGTAATGAGCCAAACCTTTAGGGGTTAGTTGAGGCGATGGTCCCACACGAATTCCATCAAAATCGAATGGTGACTTCCGTCTGCTCATGCGCACATTTTGAACCGTTGCAACAAACGTAACTCCAGTTCTATTCATCCATTAATTGATTTTTTCCTTTCAAACTCTTGATACATGGTGACAGAATATGTTTCATAATGGTAGCGCTCGAACAGTGTTTTTTCGAGGTACACAAGTTGTATAATCTCTTTACCCTCTATATCACAAATGTGACTGTCCACAGGAAAACGCACCTCAGCTTCCGGACTTTGAAATCGGGTTAAATGTCATTCCTGAGAGACGAGAAGCTTCTGAACACGATGCCGTTTTCAGATTTTCTATATCTTAATCCGTTGAAAAGTTATCAATTTTTTGGACCTCTGAATTGCAAAAAAGCTGTTTTTGAAGTTTTAGAAACTGGTTTCATGTAGTTTTCTCACCTTTTCAACCTGGTTCTGATTTTTTTAATTTTTATTAACACTAGTGCTAGTGTTAGGAATGTATTAGAGTAGGTTTCCATAATATGAAAGATTCATATTATGAAAGATGGATTTTTTTTTTGAGACTGGGACAATCGCAGAATTTTGTATTTGACTTCTTTTTATATAATTTTAAATTGTTTTACTAGGTACATCACTATTTTGTTGCGAACATAATAATGAAACCAGAACCTTCTTGTCAAACAAACAAACACAACAAAACGACAAGAAACTTCTTCTTCAAGAGATGAGGCGATGACCCTGGGAAACTAAGGTACATTATTCCGCCCGTTGGTTTTTGCGATGTATCGATGATTTCCAGTAATCGATTCGTAAAACGGCTTACACATTCAGAAACTATGTTAGATTTTCTGTACGAATCGACAATAACCCGAAATGTCTGCTGAAAAATTTGCTTCCAGAAGCTAAGGTACGTTTTCCTGTGGACAGTCACAAATCATAACACGAAATTATAATTTCCATTATTCGAGTTAAAATGGTGGAACTAAATAAGAAAAACACTGGATCCGTTCGTTATTTCAATTTATCTAGAGGCTCACCCCACCATAAATGTAAGGTATAATATCAGTATGAGATGCCTGTATTATTAATAAATGGTATTTCCATTGAAGTTTGGGCGAAATTGAGTATAATGAATCGGGCGATTAAATTGTCGAATATTAACAAACGGGTTGAAGGGCGAAAGTGACTTTCTGGAGTTCCTTGGTTTCTGTGTTGACTGCTTCGGCCACCAATTCGTTGTCCCTGCAAAACGATCAAGTGTATCATTAAATACGCATCATAAACAAAACACACTACAAACAAAATACAAATTTGAATTAGCTGTCGGGGCCGTATCTACTAACTCGAGGTGTGTCCATCTACCTCTGTTACCTCGGGGTGTGTTCCGGACGGGCAGAACTCGGGATGGATCCATCTGCCACTCTTACCTGTCGCTTTACGGATTATACCTCCTACATGTCTCTTTACAAACCCTTATAATCTTAAATACCAAAAATAATATTCATCTGTCTCACGGGAAGGAAGAATTAAAGATTTTTATAGTTCGGCTTCCCTATAAACCCCCACTCCTAAGCATCGTATCCGGAACTGAACCCCCCTATGTCCTTCCCCGGTCACAGAAACATTTAAATACGAGAGAAGGGTTCGATCCATCGATCCATTTTTTGCGTGATCGAAGGACAGACAAACAAACAAACTGACAGACACCAAACTCAAAATCGGCATGGTTCGACTCCATTTCACGCGAAACGAATAACTGTAGTGAAATTTTTCGAAAATACCCAAGAAACACGTAAATCGTCTCTAAATTTAGGTATATAGATTAATAAAGAGTTTTTTGAGACGTTCGTTCAAAATGAGCGAATTTTCGAAGACATTGAAGCTATTGTTCTTGGTCCAAAATTGTGAAAACTCGAATTTCAGAAAAATGTTTATACCAAAATCCGTTCCAGACCATTCTGAATTCACTGCCTTAAGACACCAAAAATCCTATGTATATCAAAGATCTCTACTGTTGGAGATCAAGCCTCTACCGTATATTGCAGGAGTTCTACAGAGAAAAATAAGGAGCTAAAAACGTGAACACCCCGAAATCTCGCTCTTTGGGACATGGTGCATGAAAAGTCAACAATATTTGTAGATTCCAATCAGCCCACACTATTTGTAGGTGAAAGCAGAACTTATTTGACCAAACCGGATCACTTGCTTGTTCCTCGAGTGGACTCCGCTTAATAATCCACCATTCACTTCTCATTTTTGAACACTACATTTCTACACATTCATCTTACGGAATAGTGTTGAATTCAATATTATATGTTGAAATATTATTTGACTGCCAGTGAGTGCACTAACAGTCAACCTACAAAATAAATACATGTAACAAGTTATGCTTACACTGTCAAGCGAATGTGTAGCTCCAAATCGCCAGCTTCAGAACATTCTATAACGCCCTGAAAATTACAACAAGTACTTTGAATTTACGAAATATTGTATTTGAAGCGCTATAATTCAAGAGTAGTAAAATATATGTAGTGGTATTTTGTACCAATCGACTTTTACATGTAGTATGTATACCTTAATATGAATGAGAAAAAAAAAGCATTCTTTACGATATTATACTAGTATGTATTGTGTACCTTCAACGACGTTGGAAAGACATGAAAATGCCAGGGGAGGCCATTAAAGAAGCAGAAAGTAAGTGCGAATACTGATATGAAAGAAAAATAGAGAAAGGAGATAATGATTCATTCGTCAGAGAGAACACCAGTCAACGAGGTCTTGAAACGGGTGAAGGAAGATCTCACGCTAGATGGCAGAGCATTCCAAATCCTCGCACCGGCAGCCTTCAACGACACAGGTACATTGTGTGAAAAGATGTACGATGGACTTTAAGTACAGATAACATGGAAGGCGAAACGCCATCTGCCGGGTTTCTCCATGCAATCAGTTCGTTTATGATAGGGGAGGAAAAAAATGAGAAAAAAACGAGCTGGTCGTACGACGTGGTACAATGTGTTTAGTAGTACAATTTTTCTGTCCAAGCCCTTAGGAGGAAGATTCTAGTGGTGGGTATCGATATACCAGAAATATCGATACAAAAATACATCGTTGAAAATAAATCATTTTGCATCTCTCTACAACGAAATTGTGATGAATTTGGCACACAGATGACTAAAAATATCTCGTCACTGAATCGGCAACACCCTGCTGTCATTTTTCTGCCAAAATGAGTAACGCATGGATATTGATTCAGAATTTGACGCCGAATCTAGAGGCGAGGTTATTGTTGATATCCATGCAACAGGAACCAAACGAAACGCGGTTTTAATAACCTGCAATAAGCTGCAAAAGTACAGACAGAATTCAATGAAAAATGGACCGACTTTGTAGAACGTTTAGATTTCTGGGGAGAAATAGTGGAGAACCAACTGTGACGAACCTTAGTTGGCTCCAGTTGAGCCCACAGGCAAAATACAAAATCAACTTCCAAGATGATTTGAGGGAACTTCCAGTCAGGACGAAATAAATGAAGCCCCAATCAGCGTTCCTTAATCTTTATTTATCAAGATAAATCGTGCATCTGGACAAAGTTAGCAAAAGAGATTACTTAACTCGAAACACGAGAAAAAGGAGTTCTATTACCTACTCCAGAAAATTAATCGTTGAGTGGGAATTTTGTATCATCTTTGTGTTTCTCTTACACCAAGGTGACAATATAATCGGTATTATTTACTGTTAATGGAGTTGCTGAATAAATGGCACAAACTTTGTAATAGCTGGTGTGGTGAATTGCAGACCTAAGGCCTTGAACCTGGAACAAGAGCCATCTCAGGCCTGCAACACTGGCTAATCTCAAGCTTTTCCCTCCATTATAACATTTTAGGTTATTTTACAGCTTACCCGAATCCACGACAATTAAATGAACTTGGTGACACCCAACCGTGGGGTATAAATGTGGAGTGAGCTCCTGAATGGGTCTTTGGCTCCCTTGAAGAGTAAGGAAAATTTAGATACCAAGTGTTGCCAATTCTGCGACGATCCACGTGTTTTTCAATATATCGATATTTCTTACATCGATACCTACCCATCAATCGCCACTGATACCTAATTCACTGGACCTAGTCCATGTTTTCAGACAAACCAACTAATAATTGAGTCGTCCCGTTAATTCCCAAAAGCCGTTAATTCCACTCCAAGAGAAATCCAGAAATTTGATGACCCTGGCGAGGTAGAGCAATAACTTTTTTGTTTCAACCACAACATTACAGTCAAAAAATGTTTGGAAAATGTCACCAAAATTGCTTTTAATTTAATTATTAAAGTTTAATTTTGGACATTCTTGATTCTCGAACCCTGCGTTCTCAAGGAAGAGATGAACTAACTTTTTTTTTTACTTCCAGGAGCAGGTTATTGTTAGGTTCAGTCTGGTAACAATGCTGCCAACAAAGTAAAAGTTAATTTGAAGGGTTCTGTTAGTATTGAAGGAAAAATTACCCCCAAATTGTTACAATGTGGAGAAACCCCGAGGGTTCAATTTGTATTGAAGGACAAATTAGCCCCAAAACGTTAAAATACGGAGAAAACTCTGAGGTCTAATTAGTTGGGAGTTGAAGTAATTTGTGGTCAACACTTACATGCAGAACAGGGCATTCAACCAAAAGAAAAGACAACCAGCACACGCACTGTAGCGTGTGGTTAGGAGTGAACACCTCAAAGCATAGGCGACAGCGCTTCCACGTTATGAGTACTCAAAGATGATAGATGGAAATTTTTTGTTTTCATTACTTCACGGTGACAGAGGGGAGAGAAAAAAAAGAAATGCTGGGTAACATTTAAACTATCACGGACACCGTGCACAATGATTAGCAGTCTTTGTCGTATGTGATATGAGGTAATCCTGTGAGACAACGTACCTGTCCGACGAATGATTCGGTGGGTTGCTCTTGTTTGGCGGAGACCTCCACTTTGGGCTCGTCGACGGTCAGGTTCATGAGGTGGGAGATCGGCATGATCCCAGGGCCCAGAACGATTTCTTGGTCGTTTACCTTGTAAATTGTAAATGAAATAATGAGGGTTAGACGAATCGATTGGTTTAAACAAAAATATTTTGGGTCCACATTTTCAATAATGCAACATTGGAATAGGCCAAGAAATGGCTGATGTCTACCTTCACAATGACATTAGCCTTCTTATTCCCTCCTTCACAACTTACACTGTTACACTATAATTAGTACAACACAGAATTCTGTGTTGTCGGTTGGTCAACAGTGTGCTATTTACTTTCGTGAAAATTCGTCTTTCATTTCCTAAGATGGATTTCACTAACAACCCTCATCCCTACTGTACTGCCCTGTTAAGGTAAAACGCCTCAACTCAAAATTCAAAACATTACAGAAATTCGCCTCAAAGTTTTTCACTGAAACCTTTGATGTAAGTTTTGACTGATATAGATATGACTTCAACGATGAAAAAAAACTCAAGTTAATCGATTTATAATCGATTAATTGCAGTTAAGGCGATTTTAACTTTTCCGGCTTCCGTTTTACGATTGTTTGTTTAGGTAAAATGCCTCAACTTGCTCGTGAGGCGGTCACTCAATCAAACGGATGTTTTGTTAGGAAAACGGTCAAAATAATGTAAATTTTCGTAGGTAAAACGCCTCATCTCAATATTTTGGTGAGTTGAGACGTTTTACCTTTAAAGGCCGGTCTACACGCTCCGTTTTGCACAACGTTTTGACTGAGTTCAAGACGTTGCAGACAAAATGTTGCGTGTAGACCGGAAAACTGTGCAGTTTTGAGTCCATGGAGAAGACTGCGCAGTTGCAGCGATAACTGAGCTCGGGAGCTCTGAAGACTGCGCAAACTTAAAACGTTGTGCAAAATGGAGCGTGTAGACCGGCCTTTACACTAGGGCACAAATAAATAAGTTTTGAGGCATTTTCATACTAGAGTTGAGGCGTTTTACCATAACATTGACAGATTTTCGATTGTTTATGGTCAGAATTTCCCCCACTTCCGGTTCGAATTTTGACATTTGGACTTCGTCATCGAAAAGGCCAGGTCCAGATTAAGGGGGTTCCGTAGAAACCCCTTTTCGTAAACATTGGACTTGAGCGTTTTTTTAACAGGTCAGTATTGAGGTGCAATTAATATACCAAAATTGGGCTTTAGCTCTGAAAGCATCTTTCCTCGACAGTAGGCACATTTCAACAATTTTCCATTCATCACAACACAACTTACCTGAACATGTACAGGCGTCTTTAGCAGTGGAAGCTCCCGTGAAGATTCGATGACTCCCAAACCGTCCGAATGGCCGGCGAGAAGACCGCCCTGTTGAGCGGCGCCGGAGGCGAGCACTTCGTCCGGATTCAGTCCCGAGCAGATCTCACACTCGAACAGGCTGCTGACGACTGACCGCATTTTGGGCACTTTGAGGACTCCTCCGCAGAGCACGACCTGGCGAGTAAATTACGAGTTTGATTATTTTTAATGGTCAATTTTGATTTTCGTCTCCACTGAATACTACAATTACTCGACCCTCCAACAATCCTCAATCAAACAGCAAAAAAGCTGAGATGCTATCTACCCCCCCCCCCCCCCCCCCCGGATGCTATATCTACTTAGACAATTCGAGAGCAAGCTTTTCGCGTAATATTATAATACGAATTGTCCCAAGCAGTTAATCTTCCCTTTCGCCTCCTGTAAAAACAGAGTCTGACACTTGAGTGGGTTTGAAGAGCTTCCCGCGCAGATGAGCGGAGTAGAAGGGCGCCGGCCGCAGGTGAGCGGTTTCGTCCAAACTCGTCTGTTGAGCGGTTTTGTCCACGCGCCGTCCACGTTGAGCGGTTTTTAAGGGGGTTGGATGGAGGAAAGCGCTTATGGATAGGAGGTTTCGAAATTTCCTATCTCTCTGGTGCCAAACCAAAATCTTTTGCTCAGATTCAAAGGGTCAAAAATCCGCCTAAATAGAAACATCAAATTTTGTCAAACAACGGGGAAACGACATTTTCTCCCTCGTTTACCTATGTAATTTAAAATTTGAGGATACCGTTGGAAAGCTGAGCTTTTTGACCAACGTTTGCAGTAACAGTACATAATTTTCAAGTAGGAGTAGTAGGTTTTACAGGCGATTGAAAAAACTGCAAATTTCTAGGATTTGACAGATGTTTATATTTAGGCTGATTTTTCACTCGTTAAACCTGAGCAGAAGATTTTGGTTTGGCACTAGAGAAATAGGAAATTTAATGCTCTTTCCAACGGTATCCTCAGATTTGAGATTACTTTGGAAAATAAGGGAGTTATGTCCGTTTTTGTGACGTAAGATCGAGAATACAAAACAAAAATTTAAAGTTAAAAAAATCGGGTTTCAAGGGGAGTAAAAAATACCAGTGATAGGGAATTTTTAGTCACAGATTAGTTGTAGGATTCACCCCCGGCGGGATGAATCGCTAATAAACCAACGCCCCTTCAAACTAATCTCGTAAATCTTAATTTCTACTAGCTGCATTGGAGTTGTGTCGACTCAAGTGAGACCTGTATTCACTCAGCTAAGTGTGGGTCTCACTCAGACTATTAATAACTCACTTGAGGGGCCCGGCCAGTTCCGTTAGTGTGACTGACACACTTGAGATCGGACTAGTCTGACAGCTACTGAGGGCGGCTAAAGGGTTCACTTTTTCAACATCTGTAACAGACCTCCAAACATAGGACTATCGGACAAACCAAATCTCACCTTTGACACCTGTTTTGTTTCGACTCCTGCTTCGGCCAGAGCTTGATGTATCGGGGCAGTGAACCGCGGGATGAGAGGCGACAACAAGGCCTCGAATCTCGCCTGCGATATCGTCGGGTTGAAGTCGACGCCTTCGCAGACGCTTTCGATGAACCTCGAACTCGTCGAGATCGTTGAGAGGGTGTGTACGATCCCCATGGCGGCTATTTTGAGTTTCCACATCGCCTTCCGGCTTTCCCTCGGGTCCAAGTAGTATTTCCTGAGGAGAATCATCGAAAGCACGATTAATGTGTAATAATATTATAGTACCTATTATGATCACTGTGGCAAGATACACGAGAAACATGACAGTTGTGGTGATCACAGAGCTAAAATACCTCAAGGATATACCTTAAGGATAATATCCTTAATATTATTATTATCCATATTATGCAGATATCAGATATGAGCGAAAACCTTGCCAAGAAACAAATAACAGTGCATTAAATCCTGACACAATTGACATTTCCAACTTCAAAATAGGACCAATTTATAGAGTAGTAAACGAAGGCTGAAAACAATTTTCCCTATATTGGCTAAAATGTACCATTTGACGACTTTCTGCCGCCTGTAGCATCAAAAGTAGGTACTAGTCCTATTAAAAAAAAAAAAAAAAAAAAAAAACCTTGGAATTAAAGTTATAGAGAACTCAAGAAAACCTAGGTACCTCTTAAAATTTGGTCCACTTTAACCCTATTTATATGCCAAGTTCCAAAAAAGTCATTTTGGAATACATCTTGCTTTCTGACCATTATTTCCTCTATTTAGATGTATATTTTTAGTAGATATTTATATTTAGTAGTAGGTACCTATACATTTTCAGTAAAAAGTCAATGTGAAGCTTTAAAATAACCTCTACCGGTCGAGCCAGCTTTTTAGACATGACCGGTCGCTTGTTGAACTGAGTTCAACAGCTACAATTTCGATGAGTTGTTCACGATTGGTTTGTGTTAATTAACTTTTATTAATAATTAATAACTTGTATTAATCCTTGAACTCCACAGGGGAAACTCCTCCGGTAAAACTGTGTCGTATGGCTTCCGTCTCAGATTCAGCAATTCCCCGAAGATTCTGAACATTTGGTCGAGGGTACGAGATCTTAACCTTAACCCGTTCAACGGGACAACCCGACCGGCACTCATCTAGAAATACTTAGGTGCCTATTAATGGTCAGCCAAGTGTGAAATATACTAAGTAGTAACTATGAATAATTCATGGTATCTCAGAACAACGGAATTGTTTGAATCAGATGTTCTCCACAAATTGAACCAAAATTCCAACTTTGGAAGAACAAAAACCCTCAAAACGCTCACCTTTTGAATTCGTCACAAAGATGCTCAGTGACGATGGTGATGATGTCTTTGCCACCAAGTGAGTCGTCACGAACATGACTGACGATAGTTTGAAATCCGTTCTCGATACTAACAACCGTCGCATCACAGCTGACACCGCCAAGCCGGTACACCAACGCCACCCTGTGAAATAACGTGTTTACATTAGATGAATGTCGTTTTGAAACAGATTGGTAAAAGAATAAAACTATATTCTGACTCTATTTTATCAGTATTTCTGCGTTTTGTTTCATTTCCTGCACCCTCCAAGGATATTGAATTTGAATATTGAATTTCACTTCGTATTGCAGGTATTTTGATTTGATATTGTAGGTATGTATGACAATAACGATATCCTACTATAGAGGTAGGTATGTATCTCAAATGAAGACTTTAAATTTCTGGCTCTAGAGTAAATACGCCAACAGCAACTCCCAGATGGGATCCCGTCAGTTGCGAAAAAGTCAGCAAAAGGTACGTGAAGAGCGTATCAACCAACTGAAAAATTCGGAAAAAAGTGAGTTTTGAAAGTTCCTTCATCCTCCTGAAAAATTGAGAAAATAACATACGCCCTTATTCTAGACACCCATTCAATTATTATTGCGTTTTTTGAACTTTTGTGCACTATAGCGATCTGAAATTTTAAAGTTTTTTTTTTCGAACCACCCTAATAAGAGGTGGGAAAGCAGAAACCTAAGGAAATTGAAGACATTGAAGAGGCCCAGCCAATTTCAAGTATCGTGCTTCGAAGGGTTCTTGGATTTATAATACTCACTGATCAACAGGCGGTTTCTCAAAGCCTATTTGATAAGCCAGGAGAGCGGCAGCGGGCTCATTGATGATCTGCATGACCTCCCAACCGGCTTGCGTGGCCGCGTCGGCGATAATTTGCCTGCTTTTGTCGCCCCAATGAGTTGGAACTGCGATGACACAGGAGAACGAGTCTTGACCCGGAGCTCCTCCTACGCCAATTCCTGTATAGCGAGAAGTTTTGTATAGTTTACAGTGTTAGTACAAGTCGGAAACGCTACTAGTACGAGAAGATTCATTAACTACAGCAAGAAGTAACAGCAAACAGTCAATACATTCTGACTCAGCTTGAAGACAACAAATGAATACATACATCGACACATCTACCTTCGACCATGGTGGCTATTTTGACTAGAGCTGGAGGGAACTGAGGTACAAGCATAATCGTTTTTAGCCATATGGAGGTTAATAGAGAGTTGTTGTACTTCCCGTATTTCTTTTCACGGAAATGTGTAAACGACCAACTACGACCAAATACGAGTATTCAGTTCTTCATTTCATTTTAATTCAAAGTTATGGAAGTGGTAGATGAGTTCATGTTGAGAACAGTATTACTGAAGACGAGTTGGTGGACGATTTTGCCGAAAAAAACGCGTTCCTCGTTTCATTTTAATTTAGAGACCATGACGGCCAAAGAAGTTCTTATGAATTTCCGATTCCGTCGATTGGATCTTACAAAACTCATCAGGGGATTCAGAATCCCCAATGAAATTGTCACACCTGAACGAGGTTACCGGGTGCCAGGCATCAGGGCCCTGCATGACCCTCCAGAGACTCGCATACCCAAATAGGCTTCCTAACTTGGAGAGCTTATTTAATTTATTAACCTGGCCGTTCGTCCTGAGTATAAACTTTATTTAAGCACTATTGAAAAATCTGAACATTTTGAGAGTTCAGAGATCACAAGCACAATTTCTTGTGTGTGAGCGCGCTTTTCTCTCCAGACACGTTTGAAGAGGAAGTGCTTTTCTCGTTTTACTATAATATTTATTATATCCACACCTGTTCGCTCATCCGAACAATCTTTAGAAGAAAGACAACTTCAATAAAACTGACTAGGACCAATCCTATCGTGATTTTTACTGTCAAAGGCAAATAAATAGGAATAACGCACACTGTGAGGTTATCCTTGTGTAAGGTTATATTTTTCCCCCTAAGTACAAAAAACTGATTCCACGTATAGGGTTAAAGCTGTGCCTTTTCGTTACAAAAACCTTTCTATAGGTACGTTACAAAAGTGAAGTACGAAAACTCTCTCATGGCCTCAGAAAATATGTTAAATATCAAATTTTGACCTTTCTTGCTTATAGTGCCATTACAGCTCTTGGACTGACCCAATGGTTTATTTTGACAATTAGTCGTGCAATTGTCCCCTTATGTACGAAGATGGTGTATATTTATAGTATATTATGCACAAATCATACCGTAGAGCTTCTTGAATATGAGACTGGCTATTTGAGTTGGAGTGCAGGTTAGGGGTTTCTTCGAGTCCTCGACGGCAACCGAATAAGTTAAAGTGTTTAAAGAGTCGCCCTCGATTTTGACGAGGCTCTCAGCGATCCACGACCTCATTGATTCATCGGTTATCGTAACGTCCAACAGCCGTTTGTTGCATTTGACGGCGCAACTGGCCAACGAGTACGACGTAGCTCCTGCGGTGGATCCAACTACCTGAAAAGTGACAAATCAGGTATAAGACAAAGGAGGCAAATAACCGCTGGGGTAAGCTGCGGTTTGGTCAAATCAACGAGAACTTTAGTGTTTTTGATTAATAACCCAGATAGGCTGCCTAGAGTGGTGCATATGCTGATCTCATCACTTATGACAGAGTAATGGTGATTCATTTGTTGTGAATTTATTTCCTGATTGGTTTGTAGGTGTTGAAGGATTCGGTTGTACCTTTTCAGAAAGAACCAATAGTAACTAAAGTTCGATTTGCTCTCTTGGCTTATGACAATTCAATACACTCAGTAAGTAACTGGTCTTACTCCCCTGGAAGAAATACACGGCCATGTCTCAGAAAATAATCTTTTCAAAATGAACTTAGAACAAAGAGTTGTTAACGATTACATTTCTCATTACATTTTTCATCAGCAGATGAACCGTGAAGAACATCTCAAGTAACAACCAAGTTGCATCATCTTCAATGTGCTCCAGTTCGAGAATAGAATTGCGATATCTTATTCCATCCTGAAACTGGTGCACTTTGAAGATGAAGATGTAGCAGGATGAAAAGAAGTTCTTTCAAAGAACAAAGTATTGTCACTATGACCACCAATCTTTTTAGTTGACTGGTTACCATGTTACAGAGGAAACGTGGTTGTCAAATTGTTCTTCATTGTCATCATGTTCTTCAATGGAGGCATTTTACATTAAACCAGTTATTTCTTCCAAAATTCGCTCTTATAACCATGCGGCAATAACCCCCCCCCCCCCCTGTACCTCAAAAGGCCTTACGTCTACGAGTTATTCTACTTGGGATGACACGGTTTCATACCTTTTCGTCGCTATTTATTGTGACAACGGCAGCTGTAACACGATCACCGGCCTCGTTCGCGAGAATTTCCACCTTTCCATCCTCCTGGAAAATATCAATCGACAATTACACGAGGTACAGTTGGTGTACTTCAATAAGCAGTTCAGTTCTTACAGGGATAACTACAATTAATATTACACCACACGTTTAGACCTCAAATTTGACTCAGTATCATGCAACGCTTGAAGACACTGCATTCTTTGACAAATTTGTCACCAATCAAACAAATAACACGAACTTCAATCATGAAATTCAAACATCCTCAGATGTCCCAGATGTCTTAACCAACATAAACTGAATTATCTCACCTTGTAAAGGGCTATGCTGGCAGTCGAGTTGCCGACGTACAACCCGAAATAGTTAACCATCTTCCGTCTTTAGATGTAAATACTAAATTACCGATAAGGTCCTTCCTTTGGTCTCCGTCGGTTATCGCACAGAAGTGAATTCAATTAGTGAAATTAACGAGAAACTCTGAGACTTGTTGAATCCTTAAAGCGCCGCCGGTACACAATTCACTATTACGATACTATGAAACGAAGACCACGAAATTTAGACAAAATTTAAACACTGCATAGGTATCTGCACAGCACGCATCGATGAATCCAATCCGAGTGTGTGTGGGTTTCGACGTTTATTCGTCTTCAGCCATGGAAGAAACAGTCTTCAGCTGGTCTTCAGCTTTGGGCGACACAGAGTTGTTTGTACTAGCTGTCTAGGGTTGTTTTGTAGTAGTCGCCGGTTTCTCATCATGTGCGTTTCTATTCGTGGAGGAAGAAGCTGAAAATACTGGTCTATTAAATAGCCAATAGCCAAATTTTGGCTTCTTTTCCTTCATAGCGTGACTCTGGACATGGGGGAACTGCACTCAATTCAACACCCCCCAGAATCTGGGAAAGAGAAAAGTTAGGAATTTCCTGGCCACGAGTTGGGAAATCAGTGATTAAAGAAAAATAATATTATGTTTTTAAATGAAATAAAATTAAAATATTTGCGAAAGATTGAAATCGAGATCGATCAAAGATTGAAATTTTTTTGACTTGGACAAATAAACTTCATGTTTCTTAAACTTACATTTAACTTTGATTAACATTAAATGTTGATCTTAAAATAAGGTGTCTTTAGCCAAAGTTAAATTTTAACTTTGGCTAAAGACACCTTATTTTAAGAAATCAATTAGCGGTATATTTTGTTGGAATTTTGTTTGGGACATATTTTGTTCCTTATTGGTCTTATATTTTATACCCTTCTGGCTAACTGACAAAAGAACTTGCTAATAAGTAGATTAAAATAACATTAAAGATAGGTTTTGTGTAAGTACCTGTGTTACCTTTAAAACTCAGATTTTAAGAACTTGAATGAAATGTTAATTCTCTGAATATATTGAAAATATCTACAACAATCATTCCTACGAGTAATTAAGGATTCACACAAACGAATTCACTCTATTCACTCTGAAACAGATCTACGAGGAAAACATAACCTAAAATTTGACGCCTCAGTTCACTTTTTGTTTCCAGCGCTTTAGGTGGCAGAAATTGGTACCATCAGTCAGCTGTACGCAAGGGCTGCCAGTGTGGTTTACACTACTCATGATATTTCAGGCGAAATGTAGACTGTTCAATCCAAAAACGTCCGAAATTTTCTAAATAGTAGAGAAATTGATTTCTTAAAATGAAAAATAGTTGGGAAATCCATGTTATGCATTTGGGAAAAATTGAGCCCCCCCCCCCCCCCCCATGGAGAATCAAGGCCACTGGAGAAATACACAGATGAAACACTGGGGTTTTGGAGCAGCTTCTGACAAGTATTTAATACTAAAAAAGCCACTACACCATGGTGTTATTTTATTTTATTTTTTTCAGAGGAAAACAAAATGCATGGGAAATAAAATACACCCTGATAACCATGGTATCTATTGCAGTTCCCAACATTAAAATGTCTAGTGTACCAGTAGACCACTAGACACTTTCCACTCAGAACTGTAGACTTACCGTTGCATACGGTACACTTGGAGGTGGATAGTAGGGCAATCAAATAAAATAGGATTGCTAAGGCAGATATATGTAATTCATTTACTTAATATAAAAATAAATTCCTTCTATGATAGCCTAAACTCCGTTGTTTAATGGCACTGACTGGTAAAGTGAACGTTCTTGTCAACTGACAAGCAAACAACGTGGAAGTGAAGATACAACATTTGTTCCTGGTTTCATAAGGATTTCATGATCCGGCTTTGCAAATGTCGACGAATTCGGGTTTGAGAGAAGCCCCACCCACGAGGAAGCCGTCGATATCGGGCTGTTTGGCGAGGTCTTTGGCAGTCGCTCCGGTCACAGAGCCGCCGTAGATGATGCGGCAGGACTCGGAGACGGTGTCTGATACTTCTTCTTTCAACCATTTGCGGAGGATGCAGTGGACTTCTTGCGCCTGAATGAAGAAAATTGATGTCAATTAGGGAATGAGAGGGCGAAGGTGTACGTAAACAGGGTGGTGTGTTTTCAATCAACCTAATGGCGCCACGCTGGAGCTAGATTTTTCTATTATTCTATTTTTGGGGCATTGAAACGAGTGAGATGGTTCTGAGCCAATTTGAGAGAATTGATTATCAGGGTACAGGACAATACAAAATACAGCTCTAAAGCTCCCTCCAAGTAAGACCAATTTTCCCTTGTCCTGCATCAAATGCACGTACTGAGACCTTTGCAAATCTACTGTACATTGCTCGAGGCTTCACAGTTCAGAAGTGAAGAGCAGAAGCTGACCACAGATAACGACTCATGATTTGTTATCTGATATGTTAAGGCTGATATGTTAAGGTAGTGGTTTGGACAGACCCTCAATAGTCAAAATAAATCGACTGAGATCCGCTCATGGACTCAGTCAGGAATACAAGCATAGAATAGGGCTATCCGATACTGAACAGTGTCTTACAGTTATAACTCACCCATTCAAGTATTATCGGCTCAAAAAACATTGACATTTATAAGGAGTTAATCACCTTCATGAGGGATGCCAAAATCGACGTGTGATTCAGTTGTAAATAACCTTTTAAATCTGCCTTTTAAATTGTGGAGTGTAGAATACTGTTTCAAATAGGTACTGACTTTTGCATTTATATTGTTTAAGATATATGTACCTACTTTTATGAACTTGAATGAACGAACAGGAGGATGAAAATTATAGAAAACACTTACTAAGTTTGGAAAAAGTGGAAATTTTCGCTGTACAGCGTCGTCAGCCCGAGAAGAAATGGTCTGACGACGCTGTACAGCGAAAATTTCCACTTTTTCCAAACTTAGTAAGTGTTTTCTATAATTTTCATCCTCCTGTTCGTTCATTCAAGTTCATATTTCACGCGAGTGTCTTTAGTTTCACCAATCCATCGTGTACCTACTTTCAACTTGATATACCTATGCAACTTGCCTATTGCTAATGTTAGCTAAATCTGTAGATTCATATGGCTAAATGACATTGTTAAAGCCAAAAACAAAGGGAAAAAAAAGGCTCCTCGATGGTCGCTAAACTATTTGTAATTGATGCCGCTAACAGTTGGAGCTCGTACATTTTTTGTTCTGTTACTACAGTGACAGCAGAGGCTGCAAGTGTAACTGTGACATATCCTCTTGATCCATTAATAAACGCGTTACTCAAAGGGTGAGAATCATGTACCCAACATGACATTGTCTCCATGACAACTGACCTAATCACACAACTCCAACGCCGTATTGTAGAGAAATTATTTACCTGCTCAGGAGTGGCTGTCTTGCCGGTACCAATAGCCCACACTGGCTCATAAGCGATGACCACTTTGTCCCAGTTATTGCCGATCGCTGGTTTCAAAGCGTTCATCTGACACAGGACGACTTCCTCAGTCTTGTTGGCTTCCCTCTCTTCTAGTTTCTCCCCGATGCAGGCGATCACTTTGAGGCCTTCGCTCAGCGAGTGTCCGGTCTTTTCGGCAATCAGCTGTGAAACAAAAAACCAAAATTTAAATATATTTACGTAAGTGTGCACATTTACCACCTATTCATGACTTTGCTCATTCAAAACACCTTTTTCTACAGATGGGTTCAATGGGAATGATCAATTGATTTGGGTACAAAGAAAACCGTTGAAAATCAAATAGCAACCAAGACTTGGGTTTTCAAATTCCTCTGCTGCAGGAAAAATACTCAAACTACATAATCGCCACAGATGAAGCTCTGGTTCCTTCTCTATCAGTACTTATTGGGTTTTCTCAGTGTTCACTCACAGGCCCAACCTCCTGTCCTCCTCCTTCAATTGGCAGGTAAGTAGTCTTCTAGGAGCTCTTATTCCTACTCACCAGGTCATATTTCCGCTCACTGTGGGTCTCATATACGTTCAAAATACTCAAGTTTTTATTGGGTTTTCTCAGTGTTCACTCACAGGCCCAAACTCCTGTCCTCCTCCTTCAATTGGCAGGTAAGTAGTCTTCTAGGAGCTCTTATTCCTACTCACCAGGTCATATTTCCGCTCACTGTGGGTCTCATATACGTCCAAAATACTCAAGTTTTTATTTGGTTTTCTCAGTGTTCACTCACAGGCCCAACCTCCTGTCCTCCTCCTTCAATTGGCAGGTATGCAGTCTTCTGGGAGCTCTTATTCCTACTCACCAGGTCATATTTCCGCTCACTGTGGGTCTCATATACGTCAAAAATACTCAAGTTTTTATTGGGTTTTCTCCGTGTTCACTCACAGGCCCAAACTCCTGTCCTCCTCCTTCAATTGGCAGGTAAGTAGTCTTCTAGGAGCTCTTATTCCTACTCACCAGGTCATATTTCCGCTCACTGTGGGTCTCATATACGTACACAATACTCAAGTTTTGACGAAACCCATTGCCTGAGTATCCTCCCTCTTGGCCTCTGCTGCAGAAATCACAAAAAACCATGCCGTCGAATAACATGTTACCAAAGATTCGCCACGATCCGCTGTATTTCCCCTTTCAAGTTAAACCAACCTGCAGCCAGTTAATTGATCCGTCACATACGTAACTCGAATGCACGTCAACAGATAATTACAAGCTTCACGCACCAGAGGTTTCCACCTTCGTACCACCTTGACCTCTATCATTAGAATGCCGCCCATGAAACGTGCAGAGCTCCCGATGTATAATCAGTCACTCTAGTAATCATCATCAAATTGTCCAGACTGGGCACGACAGTTGTCAGGAGACGTTTCTGGACTTACCGACATGATGGGTCCGGAAAACACATCATTCAGGGGAAATGATGATTGGAAAATCTTGCAGGCCGCTCGTACACATGTTTGCACGACACGATTCGAAGCAGAAACAGCTTTTCTCACGTCATAAGGACGTCAAATAACGAGTAGCGTTTACCACTTTAACACATGCAATGAAAAGAAAATTGGAAATAACATCCACTGGAAATAACAACTAAACATATTACGCAAGGAATTGAGCTGCAACCAAACGAATGAAAACCTAGTCTAGTAATAAGCAAGTTTTTTAAATAACCGCTGAGTGTATTTTCAAATTTTGTTTTAAATTGTCAATGCTTGAACTGCATTGCAGTCCTCAGGAGTTCGTTTTAGCGAATTTTCGAAGAAAAGGAAGCTATTGTTCTCGGTCCAAAATGTTTAAAACTCGAAATTCCGCAAAATTTTTATACCAAAATCCGTTTCAGACCATCCTGAATTCACTGCCAAAAGACACAAAAAATCATATGTATATATTTATGTATGTGTCATTCCAGACGATAACTCTCTATAGAATTGAGATAAAAAGTTCAAATTTGCACACAAAATCTGTCTTGGCAATCGACAGGCTAAGTTCGAAGATGGGCAGAATCGGGCCACTCTAAGGGGGTTGTAGGGGAGTTTTAAGGGGGGGAAAATTACCCATGAAGTCCAAATTTGAAACAGTCTGACATGTGACACCTCATTTTAAAGGTTTTTTCCTGCTGAACACGATGGTGAAATCAGAATTGCGATATCTCAAACTGGAGCATTTTGAAGATGAAGAAACGTGGTTTTACTTGAAATGATCTTCGTGGTTATTCTGCTCTAATCTGATGACGGAATGCGATATCACAATTCTGACTTCATCATCGTGTTCAGCGTTGAAATGTACAAAAGCTGAGGGGGGTTTGGCGAGTTTGGGTGGAGGGGGAGGGGGGGGGTCAGTCAAAAAATGAAAGTCTGACAAGTGACACCTCATTTTAAAGATGGGGGAGTCAGAATTGCGATCCCTAATTTCGTTCGCAAACTTGAGTACTTTGAAGATGAAGAATACGTTCTTCATGGTTAATCTGCTCTAATCTGATGACGTAATGCGATATCGCAATTCTCACTTCTCCGTCGTGTTCAGCGTTGTAATGTCCAAAAGCTGAGGGGGGTTTTGGGGATGTTGGGGGGGGGGGGGGGGGAGGTTCACCGATAAATTTCAAAAATGAAACGGTCTGTCAAGTGACACCTCATTTTTAAGGTTTTTACACGCTGAATAAGATGGGGGAGTCAGAATTTCGATATCTTATTCCGCTCTCAAATTGGAGCACTTTGAAGATGAAGTGGTTGTTACTTGAGATGTTCTTCATGGCAATCATGTTCTTTAATGAAGATGTTTTACATAAAACTAATTACTCCTTCGAAAATTCGCTCTTATAGTCATGCTGCATGACTGGGGATTTTTTGATTATGAATGTGCATTAGGAGTATGCGGGAACTAATGTTGACTCCGAAAATGTGGTCAAAAGTAGAAAAAAGTTGTTTTAAAGTGAAGAAACGTGGGGTTTTATGGCAAAAAACCTGGTTTTATGAAGACAACAAAATTTAAAAAATCATATCTTGGGAACGGATTGAGATAGAAAGGTGCGGTCTTTTACACCACTCGAGGCAATGAGCAACTTGTCAGTGAGGAAAAAGCTGCAGGATGCAGAAGAAAAGTTGCTCAGCCATTTTCGTTCCAGCCCCATTTCTCATTTTTAACAATAATTGCCAAAATGGACTTTTATTTAGACGAAAATTGGGATTTTTCGTTATATTGTGTATGTGTTTTAGATATCTTTTGTATGTTATTATGAATAACATTCATGTACTGAATTTCTAATAAAATTAAAGAAAAACCAAATCCAGTCATGCCAGTCAGGCTATAAGAGCAAATTTTTGAACAAATAACTGGTATTATGTCAAATGTCTCCATTGAAGAACATGATGTCCATGAAGAACAGCTCAAGTATCAACCACGTTTCTTCATATTCAAAGTGCTCCAGATTGAGAACGGAGTAAGATATCGCAATTCTGACTTCATCGTCGTGATCAGCGTAAGAACAACCTTTAAAATGAGGTGTCACTTGTCAAACTTTCATTTTGGGAAGTTATGGGTAAACCCCTCCCCCCTCCCATCTCAAACACCCCTAAACCCTCCTAAGCTTATAGATTTTTCAACGCTGAAGACGATGGTGAAGTCAGAATTGCGATATCTCATTGCGTTATCAGATTAGAGCAGACTAACCACGAAGAACATCTCAAGTATCAAGTATCAACCACGTTTCGTCATCTTCAAAGTGCTCCAGTTTGAGAACAGAATAAGATAGCTCAATTCTGAAGTCACCATCGTGTTCAGCGCAAAAAAAAACTTTAAAGCGAGGAGTCACTTGTCAGACTGTTTCATTTTGGGGATTTAAGGGTAATTCCCCCCCCCCCCCTAAAACTCCCCAAACCCCCCCTTAGATTGGCCCGATTCTACCCATCTACGAACTTAGCCTTTCGATTGCTAAGATGGATTTTTTGTGCAAATTTGAACTTGTGTAATTATGAATAACATTAGTAACTTATGTACCTAGTACCAAATAGAAACACCTGAATCTCTAATAAAATTCAAAAAAATGGCCATTTCACCATTGGATTGTAACAACGATATTTTGTAGCGCAAGAGAAAAACTCGTATCCTACGAAAAGAATCCAAATCCTGGGAAACCCCGCTCCAACTAGCGATCAAGACCAGTGATTATTTTCCGAGTTCTGTGTCAAGATCCTCCAAACCCTCCTGAATGTCATCAAACGACGCGGACAATAATTTGCACCTTCAACCACACGGAAAAGTGGGGCAAGAAAATCGTTCCGGCAGAAAAGCCCGTCTTTATAAAAGAACTTGACGGGAAGGAAACGGCTCTGATATTACACCAAGTTCCGTTCGAGTCCTCACTGGTCTGGAATTCCAGCGAATAGTTTTGGGTCGTTCTCATCATCGGGGAAGTTGATTCTCAAGGGAAACTCCTGTGATTCGAAGAACATGTCGGTGAGGGTTTTCGTGATCAGTTTATGCGCGGCGTTGGTCGTATGTGAAGACACGTACACATCGAAGTACGACAATATCAACGTGGTGGAAGCTTTGAAGAACGACAGGCTGTACAGGGCTTACTTCAACTGCCTGGTTGATCGAGGGCCGTGTACCAGAGAAGGGAAGATTTTGAAAGGTAGGACTGGCTTAATCAGACATTAAAAATCATGATTACATGATTCGTCATTTTAAGGAACAATTAATCAAGATTTTTTTAAAATCATCACCATTACCAACAAGAATTTTAATCAAGATTAAATCAACTGGATTAATCAGATATTAAAAATCATGATTACATTATTCGTCATTTTAAGGGACAATTAATGATTTTAAATCAAAGATTTTTTGAAAATCATCAACATTATCAACATGATTCTTCCTTTCCAAATGGACGATATTTAATATTACAATTAGTCAAACATTGATTTTCTTAACTGTAGGGCAATGGGAAGGGGTTCCAAATCAATTTTGAAATATTGAAAACGTAAAATGTCTAAAATATTTGTATTGTACCAAATTTGTATTGTTATTTTTTATGAAACAGACGGACGGTTAAACAACTCAACATACCTAATTGCTTACTCAATAATAATATTATAGCAACATCAGAAACGAGGCTCTTATGACGTATAGACTTCATACTAGGTTCCTATATGGCACAATTATTGTGCGAACTATTATAGCGAACATGATTAGCGAATATCACAGAATAACTACTTATAAACAATTGAGCAAGTAGGTAGCTCTCACGTAATCAAATTCTTGAATCTAGAAAAGAAGGGTTTACTACTTTGGGAAACTGATACCTCGCTTTTAAAGTTTTACCAAACAATAAAGGACGGGGGGGGGGGGGGAGTTTTTCTTCTATTTTTATCTTGGTTTTGTCCAGAACTCTGGGTTTATTCTTGCATTTCATAAATATGTTGCGAAGGCGATTCAATGGTTTGAGTGCAAACACTCTCAGTTTTCCATCTTCGTGATCGCCAAGCACTTCATAAGGTCTTTTTGATTTCTTCGAATTTTCCACTGAAATAATTGCAAATGTCCCATCGTCGATTGTGGGACCTGCCGGAGATATGTTAGGGCAGAAAACGCTGCGCTTCGCCACAAACTGTTGGTTGCACCCCATCAGCGTGTTGCTGACATGCCCCGGTGGTCTGCTGTTACTATCAAACAGTTGCTCGACTCCAGCAGAGGCTTCAGGAGCCACTGATACGAGTATTGCATTGCGGAGTTGCAGGTCATCTTGTTCTACACCAATAGTCCCCACAAGACCGAGTTTTAGAACTCATCCGTTTGGTGGACTGCTGATGGTGGAGCTTCCCTTAAAGCTTTCTCCAGAAGGGGGCAAGCTGTAGGGAAATACAGGGTGGGCCACGGGAACTGGACTATTTTGAAATGAGCAGTACGCATTCAATTTTTGTGTTACAAGCATTTTATTTACACCAAAAAGTAGCTTAAATTATGCAATTTTAAGTGTGGTAAATCACATCGTTCATATGCCGACCATCTTGTTCAAAACAAGATGCAAGACGGCTAAGAAAGTCTGCAACAAGTCTTCGTCAATCGATTGAATTTCGCGGCGAATTGACGTCTTGAGCTCTTCAAGTGTTCTCGGCTTGTTTGCATAGACATTACTCTTCTGATGGCCCCAAATGAAAAAGTCACACGAAGTTAGATCTGGCGACCTAGGGGGCCATGGGATATCGCCGAACCGAGAAATGACATTGGTCCGTATTTTTTTTTTGAGGAAGGTGGGAACACTGTAACAGTCAATTCAGATCGCTACATCCTTATGTTGAATACCTTCTTGAAACCCCAACTGCAAAGATTAAGAAGACGGTATCCTCCACAACGTGTTTACTTTCAACAAGATGGAGCCACAGCACATACCGCTCGAAACACAATGCAGGTTGTTCGAGAAATGTTCCCAGGGCATGTCATTTCTCGGTTTGTTCTTGTTTTGAACAAGATGGTAGGCATATGAACGATGTGATTTACCACAATTTAAATTGCATAATTGAAGCTACTTTTTGGTGTAAATAAAATGCTTGTAACACAAAAAATGAATGCGTACTGCTCATTTCAAAATAGTCCAGTTCCCGTGGCCCACCCTGTATTTCTTCCTTGGCAGCAGACAAAGCCGTAGGGATTCATCAATATTCTAGCAAAGAAAAAAAGGAGGGTAGCTGATGTTCCAGTAGCTGACATGTCTTGATCCAGAACCTGACACCCCCTGTCAGGCATTCAAAAAGGAAATCTGGGTTGCCATAAGTGGTGCAGCTACCAGAAAATCAGAAATAGGAAGGTTTGAAGAAAACTGTCGGATGTACCAGTTTCTAACAGGGCCTGTAAACTGCCGATTTCATGTACCAGTGCCTGACGTCCGTTAAATACTCCAAGTAAATTGAGGAACCAAGGTTACAACGCATAAAACACAAGGTGTAGGATCCCTGGTGTTGATATTAACACAAAACACTCAACAAACAACATCAGTGAACAGCTAAGAAGAAAAACTTACTCCTGAGTCCTTGTCCAATTTATGCAACACAGGTGGCACCACCCACCGACTAGAACAAACTATCCGAACAATTTGTTGTTGTTAGGCACAATTCCCGACCAAAGTGAAGCTGGCGAGGCAACTTAACGACAACAGAATGCCAACAGAAGCCACAAATTTTTAAAACAGTGATTTTCAAGGGCGTGGCTCCTTATTTCAGTTTTTCAATGTACCAGCTACTGGTACATTTACCCTACATTTACTTTGATTGGTGACATGCCTGAAATGAAGTAGTAAACTCCCCTTTTTTATTTTTTTCTGATAATAAAAATGCAAACGAACCTGCAACTTCTCTTTGAATCTTGAATCGTGAAATAAGGACCATTCAAATATCACCTTAACAAAAGGAGTCTTACCTTCAACACGCACTCAATCAAACAGTTAACAGATTCTAAATATGTTCATTTGCTGTCCGCAGAAGCGCTTCCGGACGGTCTCAAAACCAACTGCAGCAAGTGCACCGAGCACCAAAAACGAGGAACCCACCAAGTGATGAGGTACCTCTTCAAGAACAGACCCGAAGACATGGCGTTGCTGGAAGAAATATACGACCCTGAGGGGATATACAGGACCAAATACGCCGAAGAGAGACAGAAATTGATGGAATGATGTAGTCGGATCTCCACGTGAAATTACCACTCTGCCAGGTTCAACGTGAGATTGCTGCTGTTCAAAATACCGCCAGACTTACAGTAGGGCTTCTTAAATTATGGTGAGCGAAAGCACAGCTACTCATCCATCACATAATAAAGTACAAGGTGTAAATAAAGACAACACGAACTCAACAAGGTACCGGAATATTACTGAGGTCTAGTTTGATGCTGAACACCAAATCCAAAATCCAATCATTATTTCGTAACTCCAGAAAAAAATTAATACACATATTTCGGTTGAAACTTGACCAGATATACTGTACACAGGATATTCCTGTTATTTTACTACTCTTTAATTTATTGAATACCTACAAAATTGTGTAAATAAACGTTTCTCAATGAGTTGTTCCATTTATCGTCGTCCTCTGTCTTTAATTTGAAATATATCTTGACCACCACATCAATAGCGCCAATCTGCTTTTTTTTGTCTGCTTTCTCATTTTTCACAAAATCTTCAGGGAATTACGTATGTAGGATTGTGTGCGCGACAGGGTAAAAACAAAAATGGCCAAAAAGCAGATTGGCGCTTTTTGCATGGTGGAGCAGAAAACATTATTTCTCGAAAAGTCGTGCTCCCCAGGGCTTATATCGTGACATTTGGCCCCAAATGGAAGGCCTCAAAGTTTCAAGTGTGTAGATGGTCAGGAAAGTTTGCCAGTAGAGACTTAAAGGTTCGACATTTAGGGGAAATACCCATTTCTTGATTTCTTCCCAAATATTTTTCATACGAATATTGTAACTTCCAGAAGGTCATACCTTTAGTAAATATCATTTACAAATGCATATAAGTACAGGTTTTCACGTACATATATGCATCGTGAGTTTAGAATGAATTGATGCTAACCAGATTAGAAAACAAGCCTAAAAGCCAGCGAAATGTCGATGGATGGTCGAACGACGAACGTGTCTAATCATGCCGGTTAGACATGAATGAATGAATGAATGAAAACATGCTTTTATTGTTGAAAATAATATAACATCTGTTGATAAGTAAATAGACATGCGATAATCTTGGTCTATTAGACCGTTAGATGAGTTTGCCTCTTGCAGAAAAAAAAAAAAATTATAAAAAAACAAAAACAAAATAATCAATGAATAACTAAATAACTTATTGCACTTGGTACAAAAAAAAAAAAAAAAAAAAAAAACATTTACTTAACTAATGTCACAATTCGTCAGAGAATACTTTAAAAACAATATACATATTCAAGTAATATTACGTATGTAAAATGGGCATTGCCTGAGTACAAACCTAAATAAACAATATAAACTATACAGGAACTAACTACAATGGACAAGAACCACTTGATAACTGGACAAACATAATCGTCTAACTTGACAAGTCGTACTCAATGTATGCTTTATGCCTTAGACCCCATGCCACTGAGCAAAACTTCACCAAACTAGGGCTATCCGATTTTATCAACTTTAAGTAGTCTTCCCAGCTAACTTTTCTTGATTTTAAATAGCGAAGTCTTACCCCAATCAATGCAGTACAATTTCCAACAAAATGAAATGCGTTTTCAGTTTCCCCACTACTGCATAAGTCACACCCCTGATTGCCTGACTCATATGGTCTACGATTCAGCGCCAATAGATCACCCCTGATCTTGAAAAACCATTTACAATGATGGAAGCTTTTAATGCTGTTAAGAGGTATTACCTCACTTTCGAATCGAAGGGCCCGGTATTGAAGATGGTTTTGTGAATTTAGTGCTTTTTGTTCAAATGCGGACTGCAAGGAGCTTCCGATGGCCTCGATACTTTCCTTAATTAAGGGTTTCCATTCACTGAGCTCCTTGTGAGGGTTCAAAGGGATATCATACCGTGCCCTCAGCTCCTGCCACTCTCTTGCCCAGTAAACCTCAAGCTCTCATGCCGGTATGAACATGTTTCGACAAGATTTTCCTGAAGCGCTGAGCTTGTCCTTCATTGTCTTTTGGCGAGTGCATTCGTCTCTTTCCATTGTATCTTTTAGTAGGTAGTTACTACTGAACTCTATTAGGCGTAGGAAGATCTTTTTCTCCCGTCATTGAACCATAATGTTCTCATTCACTCTGATAATGCCATGCAACTTATACAGGCTGATCAATTGAGAGATGCTGAGCAGAAAGAAGAAGATCTGGAATCCCTGAACGCAATCAGAGGGAAAAGATGTTAAGATTGCAGCAGAAGATAAAAAGCATACAATAAAGTTCTTAAAAAACGCCTACGATCTGAACAGGAATTGAAGAGGACATTGAAATATAAAGAGGAAACCTCATTTAAAAAAGCTGACACCGATGTTCAAACTCCTTTCAACCCTGAAGATGAGGGATGTTGTGCTGAAACATGATGATCCCGAATTTTATCCAATGCCCTCAACTTCTTCCAGTGAGCCACAATCACTTCCTATATGCCTCCCCAAGAATGCTTTAAAATCTCGCAAAATATCCCAGATATCTGATCGGTTGGGACTTTCACTGAATCAACGAACAGGATTAGTGGTTTCCGTTACCAGTTATGCAGAGGTAGGAGGATGTCTGGAAGATTTCAGTCCCAGTCGGGACAAGGTGAGACGTACTTGTGACGCAAAGCGTACTGAAACCGCCAATTCTTCCAAGACGGATTTCATTCCACCTGAATATTGCGTGCTGCATTGGGATGGCATGCTGATGAAAATGAACAATGAGAACAACGAAGTTGAAGAAAGACTGGCCATTTTGATATCCGGAATGCCCAATTGTAAAGTACCAAATTAGAACAAATGGTTGGCCCAAACTCCAGACTTCTTTTGACAACTTCGAACAAGATCATTCCTGGTTGAAGAAACCACCCTCAGCTTTTGGTTCTTATTAATAATCATTCATTTTCCCTTCACTTGAAGCTATGTTCTGATTTTGATTAATTCTTTCAATTGATCATTTATTAAACGCCTAAGCCCTCTATTGTGGCTTATGAGTATGATACAACGATTCAGAGTCGAAAAAAAGCTAGTTTCAAAAATATTAAGGAAAATGTTCAAAAAATGGGAAATCTTGGAACTTTAAGCCCCTACTGGCAAACTTACCCGATCACCTGCAGACTTGAAACTTTGAGGGATTCCATTTGGGGGCGAGGGTCACGATATAAGCCCTGGGGAGCACGACTTTTCGAGAAAAATATTTTTTTGCTCCACCCTAATGGTGGTGGTAACGTATACATGCAATGTAGATGAAAATGAGTGGAAAGCGACTGGTATGTACTGAAGTGTGAGAATAAAGCATTTAGTGGCGATTTGAAGGAGTGATACCGCGTGAACTTGCACAAACCTGATCGGATTCTCCGAATACGTTTCTCCTCTCTGAATGCCCAAGGATGACCCAAGGAGCGCCGATGTCTTTGATCATAGCAGGGCTTATTTCGCCTGTCGTAAACATAGAGAAAACAAAATCAGAATATCATTACGAAGGAGTTACTGAGAAGGATATCGAAGAGAATGAAACAATATCAATGATGTTAAGTCTACTCTCTGCTCCATGGCGAATCATTCATACAGCTGTTGGTTGGCATTACAGAACACTTTAGGCCACGCAAATGGAAAAAAGTTATGTTTGAGGGATTACGATAGAGAAACAGAGAAAGAAATTGTTCGGCGAACCTAACAAACCTCTCAAGGCCGAGTCCTTAACCCACAAAACTACAACTTAAATGAAAGAAAGGTAAATTATAATTCACTTTTCATGATTATTTGCCGTTTCTCTCAACATAAAATGGTCGATTTTGTCAAAATGTCATGTTATGCTAAATTTTGTGTGATCAAAAACTTGCAAATGCCAACGTTTACTGGTCACGCAAGAGTGAGGTTCAGCTTGAGTCAACTCTGGTTCCCCATTTCTAATTACAGTAAAATCCCACATGTTTATCAGGTAACTCTCGTCGTTAAGGCCACAAACAACATTTTCATACATAACCACTAAAAGATCAAAATCTCACCAGTAAATGCTCCTTTGGGAACTTTGTAGCAGTTTTGAGCTGACAGTGCGATATTGCTGGGCAGCAGACCGGCCGCAAGCTGCATGTAGATTGATGGGCATCCGACAACGACCTCTGAAATCAAAATTTAACGTTTCGACATTGTTAATCCGTTGAGGTCTTAAATCTCCAGGGTAGAACGTTAAGATGTTAATGAGCGAAGTCCACTCACTCTATTGTCACTAGAACTGGCCCTGCCCAACATGTTATATTATGAATGGTATATTATCATATTATGATGAAAAACTTATGTCCTCATAAGAGGGCTTTATAAGTTCATTCTATGGGTTCCTTTCAAATTAGGATCAGCTTTAGGATACGAAATAATTAGGATAAGTAGATCTGCTTCCCTTGAAAGGACTTTATTGGTTCATGGAGAAGATTCAACATATCAAGATTTTCATTCAAGGGAGATCATAAGCAACATTTCATGGGTAAGAGCAGCAAATAGGCCTTACACAGCCTCTAGAATGATTGATGAAACTGGGTCGATGAAACCCATTAAAACTGTGTGGTTGAAACCCATTAAAACTGGGTCTTTGAAACCCATTAAAACTGTGTGGTTGAAACCCATTAAAATTGGGTCTTTGAAACCCATTAAAACTGTCTCGTTGAAACCCATTGAAATTAGGTCTTCGAAACCCATTAAAACTGTCTCGTTGAAACCCATTGAAACTGGGTCTTTGAAACCCATTAAAACTGTCTCGTTGAAACCCATTGAAATTAGGTCTTTGAAACCCATTAAAACTGTGTCGTTGAAACCCATTAAAACTGTCTCGTTGAAACCCATTGAAACTGTCTCGTTGAAACCCTTTGAAACCGTCTCATTGAAACCCATAAAAACTGGGTCGTTGAAACCCACTGAAACTGTCCCGTTGTAACCCTTTGAAACAGTCCCGTTGAAACCCACTGATCCCGTGTCGTTGAAACCCACTGAAACTGTCCCGTTGTAACCCTTTGAAACTGTCTCGTAGAAACCCATTGAAACTGTCCCGTTGTAACCCTTTGAAACTGACTCGTAGAAACCCATTGAAACTGTCCCGTTGTAACCCACTGAAACTGACTCGTTGAAAACCATTGAAATTGGGTCTTTGAAACCCACTGAAACTGTCTCATTGAAACCCTTTGAAACTGTCTCGTAGAAACCCACTGAAACTATCCCGTTGAAAGCCACTGAAACTGTCTCGTAGAAACCCACTGAAACTATCCCGTTGAAACCCACTGAAACTGACTCGTTGAAACCCATTGAAACTGTCCCGTTGTAACCCTTTGAAACTGACTCGTAGAAACCCATTGAAACTGTCCCGTTGTAACCCACTGAAACTGACTCGTTGAAAACCATTGAAATTGGGTCTTTGAAACCCACTGAAACTGTCTCATTGAAACCCTTTGAAACTGTCTCGTAGAAACCCACTGAAACTATCCCGTTGAAAGCCACTGAAACTGTCTCGTAGAAACCCACTGAAACTATCCCGTTGAAACCCACTGAAACTGACTCGTTGAAACCCATTGAAACTGTCCCGTTGTAACCCACTGAAACTGACTCGTTGAAAACCATTGAAATTGGGTCTTTGAAACCCACTGAAACTGTCTCATTGAAACCCTTTGAAACTGTCTCGTAGAAACCCACTGAAACTATCCCGTTGAAAGCCACTGAAACTGTCTCGTAGAAACCCACTGAAACTATCCCGTTGAAACCCACTGAAACTGACTCGTTGAAACCCATTGAAACTGTCCCGTTGTAACCCACTGAAACTGACTCGTTGAAAACCATTGAAATTGGGTCTTTGAAACCCACTGAAACTGTCTCATTGAAACCCTTTGAAACTGTCTCGTAGAAACCCACTGAAACTATCCCGTTGAAAGCCACTGAAACTGTCTCGTAGAAACCCACTGAAACTATCCCGTTGAAACCCACTGAAACTGACTCGTTGAAACCCATTGAAACTGTCCCGTTGTAACCCACTGAAACTGACTCGTTGAAAACCATTGAAATTGGGTCTTTGAAACCCACTGAAACTGTCTTATTGAAACCCTTTGAAACTGTCGCGTTGAAACCCACTGAAACTGTGTTCTTGAAACCCACTGAAACTGTGTCGTTGAAACCCATTGAAACTGTGTTCTTGAATGTTTTTTTAAAAGTTGGTTATAATCAATCATTCAGTCAGTTTAATTGGAGCGAGAAATACATGGCCTACCGATGGCGAATTGAAATCGATATTTCTATTCAGGAATATGTAGGCCCCTTCGCTAAAGGTGTTTCTCACCATCCATCAAGTTGAACTACTTTAGGTTCGATACTGAGTGTGACCTCGACGTTTACATGTCTGCTAAATGCAAGAAATCAAATAACATTCTCTAGAGATAACTGTTTGAATAAAAGCGTTCGTAGGTTCACAACACCAAGAGCGAGGGGAGGGGGAGATCAGATTCTGAATCTAGTAAAAATACCAAAACAGTAGGGATGTGTTGGGAGACCTAATCGTAGCAATCTGCGTTGCTCAAGGTCAATTTCAGATAGCGAGAGTAATTGGGCGCTTCCTACGTTCACGGGAGGGGTTTAATCATTTTATAGGAATATCAGCGTAGAAAACCGGTAGGAATTGAACGCACTATTCACTTGTGAAACATCTATTTAACTGATAAACTTAGACCTAAGTGAACTCTCATTATGATAAAACATTCAGTGACACTATTCTAAAGAATAAGAAAATTTGTCCTGAATTTGAAATTTTCTACAGTTAGGGTACTGAGATTCTGAGGCAGTTTTCGGGGTCCTTTCAGTCTTGTATGGCACTCAACCCCCCCCCCCCCCAGATGACTTGTAACCTAAACATGGCTGAAACTGTTTGTACTAAAATTCCTAGTTATTTCATACCGAAATCACGGATTTTGACAACGCATTACCTACACCTTCAACAGCGCTTTTGCTTTATAGATTATTGGGGTTGACATCTGTTTGAAATCCGGGCATAAAAATCAACCGGTCGATCTTATGCTAATAATGACATATTGATAAGAGGCAATAATGAATATCACAGTAAATAATGTAACAACCTGTTGAATATGCGCCCAATGAAAAACCACTGGAAAATCGCCGACTGATTGGCTAAAATGATGGTAGATTCCACAAAACTTACGTTATTTTCAATCAAGGTAAATAACTATACCAACCGACGGCGTCTCCGGTAATCCCTTTTTTCAAAACGTCGACGAGAGCCTCGATTTCTTTTTTCGACCCGTTCATTTTCCAGTTTCCACCGACGAAGAACTTTCTTGGAGCCATTTTGCAGACCTGGAAAATGTCGATAGATTCTCGGTTCGACAAACTCGCGAATGAATTCAACACCTGAGAGAGGGGTTTTTTCGAACTAAAAATAAGTGAGAGAAAAGTTATTTTCGAACGAAGGACAGAAAGCGAATGAAACCGAAGTGAAAGTAAAGAGGCAGCTGATAAGGGCGTGGGAGCGGGGAGGAGCGCAATGGAAACACTTGACTTCCAAACGACCTTCGGGTTTTTATCACGTCACACAACACAAGAAAACAATGTTTTCTATGACATTTCTTACGCCTACAACGCAATCATTAATAAAATTCATAGAACATCCTACCTGTTTTTCGACAATAAGAGCAGATTCTGCCGCAGAATACGTGACGGTGAAGGTGGTCCCCGGTTTAGACATACTTTACACTTTATTCTTTGTCAGCACTTATTTTCAACTTTTCAACGCAATTTTCGATGAGGTACGTATTTCGTGAAACGAGAGGCCATTCGTTTCCTAAAGATTACTTTCGAACTAAGTAGGTACGTCTCAAGTACGAACCTGGCTCAAAGCGCGGAAAGCATAGCAGCTGAGAAAACTTGGCATAATTTTTTACAGGAACGTGAAAGGTAATGAGAAATTTAGTTCATTCTTCGGACAAAATCCGTTCATAATATCAATTGGCGTCTGATATTTTGCATTTGAACTGTGCAAAGTTACAAATTTTGAATTGTTGCGGCGTTGCCGAGCAGCCGAAACAAGGTGACCAACGTGCCGAAGAGAAATCATCGGACTTATGTTTCCCCGAACCGCCCGTACAAATTCTCATGAGCGACATAACTGCAGCCAATACAATTTGAACACGACGAAGAAGAATGACACTTCCGTACTACCTCTTCTTCTTCTTCTTCTTCTTCTTCTTTTCTCTTTCTTGTCCTGACGCTGTAGCACCATAGCGGACATATAGTTTATTCGTCTTTGTGAAAGTTCAAATTGAAATTGAAAAAATGTTTATTGTACATAGGACTAGTCCCTCATAGTGTACATCAAATGACTTAAGAAGAAGAAGAAGAAAAAATGTTTATTCAAACCAAATTATAGAAAATACATAATAATGAACGTCAACATTATAGGACTGGGCATTTGCCAACTGTCCGGGTAATGCTCGGATTTTTTTTTTTTTTTTTAAATATATACCATATTCTTAATAATTAAGAATATGGTATATATTAAAAAAAAAAAAAATAGAAATAATAGGTTTGAAATAATAGGTGAAAATATAATTATTATATTTTCACCTATTATTTCATACCTATAGCGCTCTAGCAAGAGGGGAATCATTTTCCTTCTCTTTTTCCATTCTACCTCATAACAATAATAATTGATCTACCTATGAAACCATGGGCAAAATTGTAATTATTTTCTTTCACTTCATTTCATTTAGTACCCATCTACAATCATTTCAGTTAATTACAATACAAATCATATTTCATAAATAGTTTCATAAATAATTTCGTAAATACATAATCGAAATTTCCAGCTATAATGACAATAGTGATAACAATAAATTTTATTGTTATCACTATTGTCATTATTGTAATTATTTAATAATGATGTTGAGTAATAACAATGTAATAACAATAAATAATAATTTCATGAATAATTCATAGCTACAAATCATAATTCATTAGAATCTGATGATGCCGCCTACATCATTCAAACATCCTAATTATAGTTGTCTACAAGAAATCTCCTGTAATAATCCTGCGGATGGTCTTAACCCTTATTCTCATGAACTATGAAGTGCTTGAAAAAAAATTTTTTTTCTTTGATTTTATTATTTTTTTGGGGTCCTATTAGTGAGAAAATACGTCGTTTTAATTCTCTACACATTATTTTCGAAAATAGGGAACGGTTGCAAATATGCAACTTCATGGAGATGGGGTCACACAATTTTTTAAAAATGACTTCCATTTTTCATCGAAAAACCGGTTTTTTAGAACACAGGTTAAAATAAATCAATAAGCATTAAATTCAAAATGTGTCATTACTTACAAAATGGTTATTTCCAAAAAGACGACAGAAAAGTATTACGCAAATTTAACGATGAGCTTGGGTAAAGCAGTTTCTTTTTGGGGTGCAACAAAACCTTATCTTGCACTTTTCGCACTGCACATTAGTGTAGCCTGTGTGGCAGTACCGGCACTTCCCTCTCTCTTTGTACACTGGTAAGTGCCCCACCCCATCTTTCATAATTGCCTCGTCCAAAGGTTGACTCGTCTGGTTCCGAAACATTGCCATTCTTGGGCAGAAGGGCCAAAATTTTACGGCTCCGTTCACCATGCAACTAAAATTATACCAAAATTGCGATAAAACGTCGAAAAGTAAAGTCTGTGAATGGAAAAATTATGTTTAGTCTCGAGAAAACACGTTGTTCACAAAATACTGCAACTCCATGGAGTTGCATATTTGCAACCGTTATGTTTTCAAGATTTCAAAGAAAATACCAATAGAACAACAACTATTTTGATGTTTTTTGGGTTCGTTATGATATTTGTGATATAGAAAAAAATATTACAGTGGGAATTACTCATTACAGCAATTACAATAATATGTCAAACTTACATGATACGCTGCACTCATGGTAAATCAAATCAAAATCAACTTTATTGTACATAGATAGAAATATCCATATTTGTACAAGGAATAACTATACTTTACTATACTTTTACAAGCCTGTGGATATGATATGAAAAAATATATACATGTATTTAACGAAGGAAATAAAAGATTGCACAAATAAAAAATTAATTGTACATAATAATAAAAAACAGAAAAAGGTCATACGGGGAGGGGGAATAGCTCACAAAGAGGCTAAGTACTTAATAGTTGCTTTCTTAAACCTATCTATGTCAGAGAGAGAGCGAATGCGGACGGGCAAAGAGTTCCACAGTCTCGCTCCTACAACCCCAAATGATTGGCTGAACGCTCTAGAAGCATGTCCAGGGATACGAATGGCACAAGACCTTTGGGAAAGGGCACTAGTGAACATAGTTCTGAGATAATGAGGTAAATCACCATTCATTATTTTATGTATGGTTAGTAGCTGTCGCAATTTAAAATAATCGAAAATGTCAAGGCCTAAAAATTTATGTTTATGTTCAGTGACGTGGTCGCGAGGCTTCAAGTTGAACGCATAGCGCAGACAGGAATTGAACGCCACTTCAAGTCTTCGCTTTGAAACGCTGTCTAGCTGAATAGCGTAGACAGAGTCGCAATAAAGGAAAATAGGAATGACTAGAGCGACAACTAGATTCCTCTTCAACTCCGGTGGGGTGAAAAATGCCATGCGTTTCAACGAGTGGAGAGCACCATACACCTTACCGCAAACGTACTGAGAATGGGTCGTCCAGGAAAGAGTCATGTTCAACTTAACACCAAGATCTGTGACAAATGGAGAATAGGGAATGACTATTCCATTCACCAAAACAGGCGGAATAGGATCTGTAGATCTGGGCGTTTTATGGTAAACGATTGCCTGAGTCTTCTTGGGGTTTAATAGAATTCCATTTGACCTAGCCCACTCGCCGATGAGACCCAAATCGGTGTTGAGGTTGCTGACAGCCTCAACCAACTCGTCTGAAGGACAGGTAAGGTAAATCTGAAGATCATCAGCAAAAAGATGGTACTTGCTGAATTTCAACACTTGAGGCACATCATTGATGAAGAGGGAAAATAACAGGGGCCCCAAAACAGTGCCCTGAAAGACTCCGCATGACAGACCACACTCTGAAGAAGAACCGTTGGCAGTGTGTATCTGTTGAACCCGATCAGCCAAATATGATGACATCAAGTTGCAAGCAGAGGTCGAAAAATGAAAAAAAGTTGAGAGTTTATTAACCAGCAGATCATGATTAACCGACCCAAACGCGTTTTTGAAGTCAAGCAACACGTGGAGTGTGCTTTCAGATTTTTCAAAACCCCAACAAATATCATTGATAACCCTCAACAAAACTGACTCACAATTATGTTGGTGTCTGAAACCTGATTGGTACAAACATAAAAGTTCATTTTCATTAATATAATTACTCACTTGCTTGTGAATCAGATTTTCAAAGGCTTTACTTAAAAAGGGTAACTTGCTAATGGGTCGATAATCGTCAAATGATTTGGGGGCAGTGGTTTTAGGTAAGGGAGTGACATAAGCCGATTTCCAAGCAGTCGGATAGACAGATGAAGTTAAAATAAAATTGAATAAATAACCACTTAGTAACCACTTAGTAACCACTTAGCACGGTAATGATTAATACCTAACAATAAATTATAATAATTTTCACTAGGTACTTGATAAAATTATTAATAATTAGTGATAATTCATAATAATAATTAATCTAACATTTAGGATCTAGACATTTAGACCTAATGATCTAATCAGAAGGGTGATCTGTACAAAGAAGATAATGAACCGTTGTGTCAAGAATTTGCAGAGTTTTTTTTATTCGATTTTCTGAATCTACGTATCTTGAAACGTAAACCAACAAATTTTGAGGGGGGGTTAAAAAAATTTTTTTCTTTGGGCGATTCCAATGGTTCATTATCGAAGATAATAAACCAAAAGATCATCAACATGCTGAAAAGAGGGAGCTGATGTTGATGTCTTTGATTTGGTGTTGTGTTGTTGTTAGTGCGAACGATAATTTTCTAAAGCCGGGCTAATTCTCACACAGGAGAGAAATCGTGCGCCCGAACATTATTATTTTTTGAACATCGGGGACAGTCGCATGGTTTTCCCCAACCTAATTAATAGGTTCTTTAATTAAATACATACCTACGTTATTGACATTTTATGTATTTACTCTGGCACATAACTCGAAAAACGTTACACAAAAAAAAGCGTCACACGAAATCGTCACGAAAATTTCTGATGATTTTCGCTTACAACCGATTTGTTGCTACGGAACTTTATCTTCGCCAGTTATCATCGTACAAAAATCGTTCACCACTCGTTGGATAGCTCTCGATTTACCTAACCATATTACGTTAACCACTGCGGAGTGCGTGGCCGACAAGCTACGGTATGAACGTGATTGTTTACATAATTGTTTACACACAGGTGATCATTCTCAATAATTTATATTGTCAACACGAATGCAAGCTTCATATAAGTTTCTACAAAGACATAAAATGTCCCAATCGACAGCCACACTGCAAAAGCCTGTAAGTACTATTTTTTCCAAAAATCAGGTTTTGAGCTTCACTGATAAATTCGGGCCTTGTGCACATGCTACTAGGAACAGAATTGAGCTACAGCGCTTCATTTCTCTTCAATGGATGTTTGAAGTAACCTGTTTCATGGTTACAGTTACTGTTAGAAAACCGTTTTTGTCGTTTCCTCAACATTTTTTACTTTTGTACATACAGGCTTTTGCACTGTGGCTGTCGCAATGTGTTGCAGACTCGTATGCAAGCATTTAGTTTTTGACATTTTCATGTCTTTGCTTTGGCACATGAACTGAAACGGGAAAAATTTGTTCCCTTGATTCACCCTTTCCCTCAGATCACGTCAGAACACAAGCGACCGGCGGGCCACTACGTCAGAGCCTATGACGCACGAGCGTATGACGTCAGACGGCTGGCAGGAGGCCAACTAGTACGTCAAAGCGTATGCCATAAGAGCCTATAACGTCAGATGGCTGGCAAGAGGCCAACTAGTACGTCAGAGCCTATGACGCACGAGCGAATGACGTCAGACGGCTGTCAGGAGGCCAGCTAGTACGTCAGAGCCTATGACGCACGAGCAAATGATATCAGGAGGCCAACTAGTACGTCAAAGCGTATGCCGTAAGAGCCTATGTCGTCAGACGGCTGGCAGGAGGCCAACTAGTACGTTAAAGCCTATGACGCACGAGCGTATAACGTCAGACGGCTGGCAGGAGGCCAACTAGTACGTCAGAGCCTATGACGCACGAGCGTATGACGTCAGAGGGCTGGATGGCTAGGTGATCGGGTGGTAGCGAAGGGAGGTGGTGATGACGTCAGATGGGCCAGAGGGAGGCAGATATCTGAAACCCCCATTTCTTCCTCACTACTTTCGTGATCACCGTGAAATTTCCTAAAGGATCTCCGAGTTTCAGTTTGTTTTTCATGTTCTGTAGTAAGTACCTATTTCTTTTCTTTTTACCATGAATCTTTCAATGCTTGTTGCACATTTGGGTATTCTGCGGTTTCAAACGATTTCGACCAATTTTCCATTAAAAAAAAATTGGGTTGAGACTGAATAACAAAATCGACTAAAATCGTCGATTATCGATTGTGGAGGCGCGATTAACTGATTAATTGATTAATTAATTGATTTATTGATTAATCGGCGCCATCGATTGAAGGCTTCCGATGTTACAATCGATGGCATAATCGATTGTGAGGGTCCAATGTCCCATTCCTAGTGACTGGGGACCTCCGTACAACCTCCACGCAACTGCCAATGTCTACCGTGACAACATGTCGAAGGCAACAAAATAAGAGAAAAGCACCCACATACACACACATACCACGGTTAACGCCAAACTCCTCAAAAGTCACGCTACCTCACCGAAGGCTAAACAATCGATTAGTGGTTGAATCGATTCAAAACATTGGTGTTTCAAAAAACTACCGAAATTCTCAATTTTTAAGTTCTACATTCAAAAAATTGAGATACCTTTCTTTCTTTACCGTTTCATACTAGAACTCTATATCTGAAATGCAGAAAACTTCAAATTAGACGATTCATAATAAAAACATCGATAGTGGAAGAACAGATGAGAAAACATCGATTTTGAAAAAAATCGTTGTTGATTGTATGTTGTAGTACGTTCTTGGTTTTTAACATTTCACTACTTGTCACGGTCTTTCTTTCTCATGTCTTGAGTAATATTCATAACTGTATGATCTCGAAGATTCACCTTCGAATACTGATGCGAAATACATGATCGAATAAACGATGCGAAATGTCCGGAGACATGGATATGGAAACATTCGTTCAGAACCGGTTGACCGAAAACGAGAAAGATGCGTCTGCGACCGTCGAATTGGACCCCCAGTTCAAAGTAATAACAATAGTTTTGTAAATATGAGGGTTTCAGTGAACATTGGAAGTACTACTGTAACAGTAGTACTGTTGTAGTTGATGTTGTCGTTTGACGTATCATTTGAGTTTTCATTTTGGTTTTGGGGATATTTCTCTGTAAGGGACGCTTTGCAGGTGAATATTGATACTAAACTATTTAGTAATATTGAACATCTTAACGTTTGAGTAGGTAATTTGATGGTATACTTAATTCAATTGTTTTGAAGAAAGAACTCAATGACATATTCAATGGGTATACCTCGTTTTCAAGTTGACGTGGAAAGCCGGTTAACAAAAAATAAGAGCTACGCAACATGACTGCCCTGATAGTTGCAGTCGCAGTGAAACAACCAAAATAATATTATGACCAATCAGCGTCAAACCACCACATAATCTTGGGTAGTGCCAATGTATGTGGATTTTAAATGAATACGTGGATTTTGCTGATTAAGTAACAAGTTCCTATTTGAGTCATTCCGTAAGTAATTGGTTGACAATTTAACGTGCGTTGTAAGAAATTGAATAAACTAATTTTTTAATGCTGAATTTCCCCATGCGCTACAATTTGACCTTTGTAGAGAACATTCCCAATTGTCAGTTTGAAGGTTTTTTTTAAAAACATTTTTGAAAATAGCTCAACAACAGCACGTGAAGCGTGTTGTCGGCAAAATGATGTGGAAATTTGGGTAAATTCGGTGCTACTCATGAAGGGAACTGCACGCATTGATCAAGGTATTACTGTGAAAATAATTTATTTAGTCATTTCTCATTTCTAAATTGAAGAGGAAAATAGACATTTCAGACCTCAAATGCAGAGATGAATTAACATTAAAAATCTATGTTGAATCGGTCCTCTGTACCATACAAAACTCCACTTGGTTTACTGTCAATACCAGATGCTACTACGTTTTAGTAATTTATTATAACTTCAGTTCATTAGTTACAGATACACATTCGCTCTCCCATCATATGATGTAAAATAAAATTCATTCGATTACCAGCTCCACAAGGTTACGAAGTGTCTCTTCATTTATCATATAAGTAGTTAGATAAAAAGCACACAGTTACACTCCTGCAACAGGTTACAGGTCAGTCAACCGGTAAGTTGAAATGGTGTCTTGGTGAAATCGGTTACCAGAATACAGAGTAGGTATGGGTTCATGGATTTGAAATTTCGGCAATAATCATTTGTTAACACTCGTGATTGGGAATTGAAAGGATACCTAGTCCATTTTTCAAGGGAATTTTCCTTCAACACCACTTGGTTGACACCGAGTGATTGACAACACTTGTTCAGTGATAACTCAGAATTATGAATTACGCCACTGAATTCTATAGATTTTTCAAAAAAATTAAACATTAAAAAATTGGTCTACGTCGTAGGGATAGCAAATTTGGATAGCATTTAATGGTCAAACAATAATGGAATGACACGTTTACATTTTCCAGGTTTGTGCGGGAGATATTCACAAAAAAACCGCTGGTTTCCTGATGGACTCAATGCTGGAAAACGTAAGTGTTGCATTGAATTTCATAATCAATTCATAGTTCCTAATAAGTATTAAATAGTTTTAAATTCGAGTTGAAAGCAGCCAATTGATGACAGCAATGAATTACGCTTCTAGCACGAAATGGGAATCAGCTGTTGAAGTTAATTCTTCAGAGACACGAGAATTCAAAATATTAAAAATCCGACCTGAATTGCGTTTTCTCTTTATCTATAGCTATTAGAAATCACTGCAAAAACAGTCGCCATTCTCAAATATGGGTCCATGTACCTAACATCTGACATCTGACGTGACCGTGCGGTCACGCTCGTCCTTAACAGTGTCTGTCAGATTTGGAGAGGGTTTGGGAATAATTGTGAATTACTTTAGCTCAACATTTCTTTATTTGTAACACATTAAAGAACTAAAACGAAATATCGAAACTATATTAAAAAATTCAAAACATGGATTAAGTACTGAGAATTTCAATTCATGGGAAATTGCAAAACATTGTATGCAGAGGCCAACTTTTTTTTTTGCATTAGGTGCGCACAACTGATTTACACATTTCAGATTTTAAGCAGAAAACAAAAGATAACTGGTTCAAAACTCGGACTGGCTTAATGACTTAAGGCAACGAGTCAGTCATAGCAATATTTTCTCATTCAAATAGTTTGTCGTCACAGACGGTGGTCCTCATGTGGGTCACTATGACTGACTGGTTGCCTCAAGTCATTTCTCTTGATCCGAAATCGAATGGGTGATTAATAACAATCTTGAAACTCTAACGTGAATAGCTGTGGGAATTATATTTTCTGGAAATTCACACAATTTTTATTACAAAAGCGCCTTATGTACGTTTTGATCACATGATCTTCATCCAGTTTTTATTGTCGTCACGTATAAATAAATACAGTTGTAGTGGATTTCCGTCCGGTTTTCGACCGTAGTATCTATATGGTGTGAGATATTTTATTCGAGGTTCGGTCAATGAGAACAATTTTTGGTTCCGACGTTTCGGCCGTTTATTCAGCCATCTTCAGGGCTGTAACAACAGTATGGCAAATTTTACAAAGGTTTATGGGGATGTGATTGAAAATGATTTACTATGGAAATATGATAGAAGTTATGAATATGATAAAAGCATTACAAAGGTTTATGGGGATGTGATTGAAAATGATTTACTATGGAAATAATTTTGGAAGTTACTTACAATTCTATATAAATAAATACATCTAAATAAATACATGTAACCATTAATATTGAACCGTACTGTAATCTGAAATAGCATTAGCACAGTCTTACGTGATTACAGGTGGATGGGGTACTAAACAAGACTTTTAGGGACACACTCTCGACACTCTCACCGCAAAACTGGTCCAGTGAAATGGTAATAATGATTGATCAACAGGGTGTTTAACTGGGAAAATTTGAACGGTGTTCAAATTTGCGCTCAGTGTCAATCCACCTGAAACCATTGGCACCTCGACGGAGTTGTATACACCAAATCGTATACGAATTGTCGAATTAATATTGAAATAATTCGTACCTTATTCTGTTTCAATGAACTCGTCAGATTTATCTGTTTATTGTAATTGGTTTGGTTTGCCCTTTGAACAGGTTGATAAGTGGAAACACCGCTTGGAAATCTACATGGAAGATGTAAGTCTACTGTGCGTTATATTTAGTTCGGTCCAATGCTGACATGTTCTACACGCTTAACCCTCGAGCACTCACATAGAGACCATATGGACCCGACTTCAAGGCCTTTTCAGGGTTCGCACACCCTAACGATGGTCCTCCAACATCACGCAATTGGAACAATATCACAATTTTTTTTTAATTTTCATAAATTAAAATAACCAGTACTTCCTTGTTTCCGAATTTTCTGTCGAAATCCCAATTTAAATGAGCCCAAAATCGACCCTGAGGTGAGTGTTCGGGTTGTTAAGACCAAATAAGTGCTAAAGGGTTAAGGGGACGTAACAGTTCCTGATATGCGTCTTATTCGATGAACTGCCAAATTTTGATTTTCCCAATAAAAGCTGATCAATAACATTGCTCCACTATTTCAGGAAGAGGACGACTTGAGCCCAGATGAAGTAAGTTCGTTAGGCTATTGTTTGAATAGAGTAGTCGAATCAGTACTAAAATATGTTCTGATTATAATTAATATGATTGTTGATGTTTTTGTAGTTTAGGAGTTATATTTCTGGGTTTACAATTATTTTATTGATTTTCGACTTACAGTGGAAAGAATTGGAAGGGAGCCTGACTAAGTTCCACAATGATGTAAGTACGCTTACTTGAACACTTGATGTTCGAGATATTAGTTTCATTATATTGTACATTTACCTTGTGATTCTACTCCAATGTATTTACTTTTCAGGTATTGAAAAGATTTGGAGACAATTCTGAAGGAGTGAGTTTTGTACCATAACCTGAAAATGTTCACTTCATTACTGCTGTTGCTATTGCAATTATGATATAAAATTATCTCTATTGGTTTATTAAATTGGAAATAATATTCGACTTCAATAAGATGTTAGGGGGCTTGCTGTAAGTGAAGCTCCTCGACCTATACAGATCTATTCTGCCCTCCCTGCAATTAGAGCTCCTTTGTGAGCTCTAGTGGTTTGTCCAACTTCCAGATGTTACTAAGATTCCTCATGCAGTTTTCTGGTTCTGGTTTTTCATCACCCAGGCACAGAAACCCGGACCTGGCCAGTCCCTCACAGTGGCACAGGACGTGCCCTGCCGTCTCCTTCTTGTAATGTATGACTGCTGTGTTGCTCTGTTCTCGGGGGGTTAGGCAATATGCCCACCCAGAGGGGTGTTCGGTCTGCATTCACAGAACCGTCTATCCCCAGAGCGGTCGAACAAGAACACCGAGAACAGGAGATATGCAGCCATCGCATCCTCTTCAAGGCAGAACTGTCCAAGGCCACCCCGATCTTTCAGAGATGCTTTCAGAGTAGGCAGTGTCCAGTCAGTAGACCTACCGTTATCCTCTGCCTGGTGCGGCTGTTGAGTAGGTCTGCCATAACCACGTGCGAGGATTCTTATATGAATTTTTTCCCATGCTTTTGGCCTGTGGATCTATTCCATGAGGCTTGAGTTTCTGATGGCAGCCACTTTTTTATGGTGCTTTTCCTGAGGCTTTTGGATACCCCAGAGTAAATTTCGGGTTTGGAAAAGAGGACGTGTAATTGTCCATCAAAGCAGTAGTGAGGCGGCATTACATTTCTTGGCACCCCCAGTATTGGGTCTGCTTGGATTTCCTCCCTCAGTTTCAGCTGGATTGACCCATGCCCAGATATTATTGGTGATTGTCCCTGCATGAGTCGGCAATGCTGCAGTTGAAGTCGTACTCATTGCTCCTGTTATACTCAGGCATGCCAGCCGATGAGTTTTTCCAGGAGCTTTTGAGCCTGCACATGAAGCTGCATTGTTTTTGTCCACCACACTACTGACCCGTATATATAGCCCCGCATATATAGACCTGCATATATAGCCATGTAGTCTTTTTTGGGGTTTAACCCCAGCTTTTACCGCGGGGTCTTCAGCATCTGCCTAGACAGATAGCAGCTTTCTGGGCAGTTTTATGTTCCAGACTTTGCAAGAAGGTCCTATATAATATACATTATGTGTATTCATATTAGACGGAACGTGTTAGCATGATTCTAGTATTTAAATAGTATCCATGTTCTTGCATGGATGCTAGGCGAGGAGGAGTGAGTCACAACAATCACCCATTTTGATTTCAGGGTTTGCACTCGGTGCCTTCTGAATCGTACGCCTTGGAGGCAATTGAAGCTATCAAACTTGTGAAAACGATCAAATGGAGAGTCAGTGATGTAAGTGAGACGCCCTGAAGTACTTCTACTGTTACACTGATCAAATTAACCAGTCAAGATGGCAAATAGCTCCCTTGACTCACTAGCTCCCTTGTACATCAGCCATGGCTTAGAGCAAATTGTATTTCGTTTTTTTTTTTGTGGGTTTTAGACATTTGATGAAATCTACTTTGACGATATGGAAACAGAAGTTGAACGGCTCCTAAACAAAGTGGTGGACAAAGCTGTGCTTATAGTGGATGGTAAGTATCGCTTGTGGATGGTAATATGTACTCAGTCCAAGTTCAATGATGATCCGGTTCAAGGAATATTTAAATTTATTTAATTTTATCCCATCACTCTGCCGTTGCCCAGGTGGAAGGCCGTTTGAGCGAACTGAGATCGACTGGGTAGATCCCGCTGCAGATCCGGATTTCAACAAGGAACTGTACGATTTTGCGTCCGCCAATCAATCCCTCCCTGATGCCCAAGCCATACCGTGGCTTCCTCCTGCCAGCCAAGAAGCCCCAAAACTCCTGCCTAGGTACATAAAATCCACCGGTTTTAAATTAACTTAACATGTCAATATTTGGGAGATTCGAGTGGCTCCAACTGAAACCTCGCTGCCTTCGTTATTTTCAAGGGATATTTTAAAAAGACTGACGACGCCGCTCAAAATTGACGACGTAGACGACCACGAAGACTGGGAATATTCGGCTACTCACCCTCCCGATGAAGAAGATAGTTACGCCCAGTTTGAAGGACCTTTCGAACAGCTTCGAGTAAATACCATAACCCAATATTTAAATGCTTATTTAACGTTATTTTCGATAAATGTGCATGTCAAAGAAGCTGAAATTCCTCAAATTAGAGGAGCTGCTCCAAAATAACGTCATCACAAATAAATTTTATTTGTTTTGCAGAAAAACTTGAAAGATCTCTTGACGGCTGAGATTCCCAATTATTCAAAAAACCTGGACACAACCTCGATCGACCCGATGGTTGTTGAGGTCGCCTCCCAAAGACTGAAAGCCGGAGAAACCGACCTTGATTTCAAATCCATGTTCATTCTACCTTACGATACCAACAGTTGCAAACTCGTTGTGAGTATCTCTGTGTATTTGTAGGGTTAATGTAATTGAGTTGATAGTTTCGTTTCTGTGGAAGAATCAGAGTGACGCGCGCGCAGTGAGGAGTTTTTGCTCAACTGGTCGTTTCAGTACTTTATGAACGAAACGGACAAGTTTGGTACAAGCCAAAAGTGGGGCGTTTCAGCACTTCCTGCTCGGTTGGCTCATAGTCATTTTCAAAATATTTCTTGATAGACACTCTTGAGGCTTGTCGGTTTGTTCTCCAGTTGGTCTGAAGGTTGATCATATTTTACCCGGTACTCCGCCATTTTTTGAACTTTGTTTCTAACATCACTGGTATTTCAGCTGTACGATCATCATGTGTAGCTGTAGGTTACAACGTTCATGTGTTAATCTGATACCCATTCATTCCTTTCAAAGGGCATTCGCGATGACACCATAGGAAACTTGAAGACATACAAGGAGGTGTTGAAGCCGCCCTCCGAAAGGATAATGGATAGAAAGCTCCGCAACGACCCGAGCTCTTGGCTTGACCCAGAGCGACCAGCAGGCCCGCGGATCCGGACATTTGGTTGGGAACCACTAGCAAACATTAACGCTGATCTCCCAACAGTATGTCAATTTTATAAAAGCTATTTCGACTTGGTTGGTGATTCTAGTTGATACGAGGGATATCCAGAAAATACGGTTAAAACAGCTGTTAAAAGTTGGGTAATTAGTATATTTCAACCAAATTTATGTGGAGTGTATTCCACATTAAGTATGTGTTTATTTTTCAACATAATTGCCACCAAGTTCGATGCACTTCTTCAGCCTGAGCACCAGCTTTTTTATGCCCTCGATGTATATGCTCTGATCCTCCTCCAAAAACCACTTTTCCACTGCCTCCTTCACTTCCTCCCTTAAGTGTGTAATGTATGGTTTGCTGAGTTTCCCCTGCTCCCGGCAATATGCCCACCCAGAGGTACATCCTGGTCTGAATTCACAGACCTGGGTATCTACTGTGTGGTTTTAACGAAAACTCAGGAAGCAAGAACACTCAGCAAACCATCACAAGTGAAGAGCACTACTTTAATGTCAGTACACCTTCGTATCAGTCATAGAACCCAACTAAGAGTTGACTAAATCCTGTGGTACTTTACAGAGTGAAAAGGAAGTCATGAAGAAAAAAGAGAACCCAGACGCTCTGAAGACCGGCTCAGAGATGAGCCCTGAGGCTCGAGAAAGATCCGAACAACTAGGTAAATGATCTTCATTTTGTCTATTTTTTTACTCACACTTCTACATTGATCTTCACGATGAATTTCGATTTTCTGTTCAGTCCAAATGTTGAAAGAGAAGTGCGCCAAAGTGATTGAAGAGAAGAAATTCACCGGTGACGTCGGCGGGAACCCGTCGATCAAGGACTACCTGAAACGAAAAGGCCAAAGCTTCGGGATTATTCCCGAACATTTCGATACTCCTGAAGATTTTCTGGATTCGCTGGGTAATTATGTCCTCTATTATGTCCATTCCCCAGACATTACAACGACCATAATAATATTATTACAGCATAAAAATTGTTTAAATTATATCGTCGTTCAGGATAAAAAAAAGGCAAATGTTACGACTACAAAATCTGTTTTTGGAATTAAAAACTCAATTTTTACTATTTTTGATCATTCAAGGTTCAACACAAATATTGACGTTGATGCCTCGGTTCACAGATATGCCTAATCTCAGGGAGAAGGACGCTTCTAAGGCGTTTCCATTGGAGAACGAGGTCATCCCTCTAGAACCCGACTGGTTGGGACTCGATGGCTCTGGACCCCACGTTCAACTGACTGAAGAGCTCTACTGGACTCAATTGCAGTCTTTTAAGAAACCCTTGTCCGTCCCGACTGTCGACTGGATGGCTCTTTTGGGTTAGTAATCCCTGACTAACGTAATCCTTATATTTTTCAACGCGTTATAGTTACTGCAGTGTGTACCCTTTGCCCTAGTGACGCTTCCTCCTTATTGTGGTGGGAATTATAGGTTACTACTAATCAAAAATGTATTCTATGTTTCTTCAATGCCTCTCACTGAGCGCAGAATATACGAGCCCTGAGGCCCAGCAAAGGAGTTTTCTCCTTGTGTCTACTGTACGCCAAAATGAGAGATAATTCATTTGGGACCCTCCAAATGTCTCTGTCGACGAGATCTGTAACAGATATGTAGACAAAGAAGGCTGAAATACAAAATGGAATTAAACGTATTAATAACACTTTTCTTTTCGATTCTCGCCTATTCGCGAGGCTCTCCTGTAGACTGTCTATAGATCGAAATGGCAGGGGAAGGCGGATTTTCTCTCTATTCATCTCAGGTATTCGGTAATTCTGCCGTTTAAGCGATAAGATTCTGTGATAAATAGCTTTTCCGTGATTTTCTAGATCAAGATATTATAGAAGATGAGGATGGAACCGACAGCGCCGAATTAAGACGATACCTCAGAGAAGCGACAGAGCCCCTGAAGAAGGACTTGGAAGGTAATTTATTTATGATCACAATACTACTACAGGGTGCTGTAGAGCCGATTGACGAGTTTCAAAGGGGCATAAAAGAATAGTAGAAGCTTGAGAAAAACTGTTTTACTTATTCGAATCAGTAGGAAATACAGTTTTTGTACTCAAGTTTTGAAAATGCCCATTTGGACCTGTGGCATCCAGCTGTGGGGTTGCACAGCTAAGACGAATATCAAAATTATACAAACATTTCAGAATAACATTCAGAGGAGCATAGTAAACGCTCCTTGGTATGTAAAGAATGGTGACCTCCTCAAAGATCTCAAAGTGGAGACAGTCACCGATGTCATAAAAACGAGCGATAGATATGAGCGCTGGCTTCTTAAACATCCAAATCTAGCTGCTATCCAGCTGCTTGACAACTCTCAACAAATTCGACGCCTGAAGGGAACCAAGCCCTTGGACCTTCTGTGCTGACAATGAGTGACGTGCAGTTTAAGTGCGGTAGAAATTAATGGGCTCTCACCGTAAAAAGCTTAATTTGTTTTTTTAAATTTTTTGTCTGTTTTGAAATTATTTTAGTAGTCGAACCTCCCGAAGTCCAGGACGTCACCAAAATTGAGAAGGACACCCCTGCGAAGAAAAGGGCTCTCGACAAAGAATTCGTCCAAGAGTGGATCGGCAAATTCGGCAACGATGACGGAGTGAGTGTAGTACTGTATTTTCTAAGAACATCTTGTGGATAACTGTATCATAACAGCTCAATGTACCAATTTTTTTGTTTGTTTTGGGAATACAGATGCAGGGTTTGGATCCGAAAAATTTCAAACCCCCAGAACATTTAGTCTCATCTGAAGAGTACCAAGAGAAGTTCCTCACCCACCCTTACACCAGTTCCTATGTATTTCATCCAAATTTCGGTAAGTTTATTCTTCTGGATGTGTGATTGTCAAACTTTCTTACAGTGTGCAGGTATCATTTAGGTATAAATTCCATCAGCTCAGCTCTGTGGTATTATATTTCACTGCAACTTTTTTTTTTTTTTTTCGATGGCATTTCTCCGTAATTTGTACTTTAACTGGGTGTTTGTGTAAACCCACTAACCCTTATCCTCTTGACCTAATCCACTCCAGAATCACTTGTTCAGCATTACTTAGTAGTGGGGTACACTGGGCGATGTACCTACGACTGGAGAACCAATTTGAAGAAAGGGCAAGGGTTACAGGAGTTAACGCGGTTTGGCATGGTTAGTTCTCGGCGTCTGATATCTCTGCCAAGATAAAGTTGAGAGTGTTCTCCTCAGTAATAATGGCAACAGTTGGTTGCAGTGCTTAGTACTGGGGCTATGGGAAGTTCGAGGCAGTAGAGAAGGTTAAAAGGGAAGGTGACTCCTGAGGATCGCCACAGGTACGCTTCCTCTCCATTGCAAGGTCGATCGGGATACAGCAATTACCCCGAGGGAAGGAGACCATACGATAAGCACATGCTATACTCAAGGCCCTTTTCCTCTGCACTACCTGTAGTTGGTCTCATTGCTTTTTAACTTGAAGGCCCCACCCTACACCTCCACTCCATATAACATGATTGGTTCAGCTGTTCTCATGAGCGTCTTCCTTTGTTGGGTCCCGGACTACTCAATCACCACCGTTGAAGTGTCTGACACAAATTCACCTAGTTTTGGCGTAAACTCCAACTAATTTTTTTTCTCAACATTTTTGATATTTTTATATTGATACCCGTTCATCAAGAATAAATGAATGTTATTAATGTTTGACAGCTAGGTTTCGAAGAATGACCAGGAATCACCCGACTTACTCGGAGTACACTTTCAAGAAGTTGGAGTCAGGCTCTACGTTGGCTTCTGAAGATAATTTGAGAGAATTCAAAGCTATTTTGTCTGACTTGGACAAGAACGGCCCGCAAGTTGCTACAGACGATATTAAACCGCTGAATGAGGTTCGCTATTTTGACTATAACACGAATGTATTGAGTCTTATATGGGGAGGAGAGTGAGAGGTTGTTCAGAATGAAAAATGCTCAGAACAGAATCCTATTTGTGTTTTGAACTTCAAGAAAAAGTAGGTTCGTTTCGGTAGGTGATTGGAAGTTGTGGCGCCTGAGTGAGGTGTAATCGTTTGCTGAGTTTACTTCGTTCCCGAAGTTCTGGTTCGCCACCCAGGAGATAGCTAAGTCTGTGAAAGCAGACCAGGATATTCCTCTGGGTGGGCATAACTGCCTAACCCCCGGTTACAGGGGTAACTCAGCAAACCATTCATTACAGAGGAGCAGTGCGCCAAGGAGCGAGGAGCAGGTTGCCCATGGTGCTCCTGTACATCCCTCGAGGTCGATACGTAGCCAACTTTACTGGCTCCTGCCGAATCGCTGCCATATTGTAACCCCCTGGTAATCTACTCAGCAAAAAGGTTATTCCGCTCATTTCATCCCTGGGAGCATTCCAGGAGCTCCCGTCTAGATGCTCATGGATGCTACAGAAGATGTAAGATACTCCTAGTGTCTGCAGAAACGAACCTATTCCAGCCAACATCCTCCCCCTGAAGGAGCCCTTAAAGTTCAGCTCTACTGACCAAATTGATGTCATTGATTACATTCTCTTTCAGAAAAATCTGGGCGTGGATGCTGCTGAGGCACGGAAATGGGAGATGGAGTTCAGCAAGTATATGGCTGAAGGTCTCAGTTTGTTGGATTCGTATGCAGAAAAATCACGTAGTGCATTCAAAAATCCAGAGAAACATGGTAAAGAAGAAACGTCCGAAGGTTAATAACTCCATATCTTACACTCTGCTCAATACAAGTGTAAAACCCTAAATGACTGAGTGTAACTAACAACTCTTGTTGTTTTCATCTCAGTATGTCAGTTTAAAGGTTGTTGATCAGATGTGGTTTATGTAGATCGAAATTGGACATTTATTCAACTTGCATTAACGTATTTCAGATTTACTTTTCCGTAAACTGGAAAAACTCGAGCTTCCCGAGTTATCCAAAGAGTTCCACCTTCAGCCGTTCACTCTCGAAGATTTCGACAACCTTCCAGAGGTTGGAGCCACGAATGACGTCGACTGCAAAGAGAAGCCCGAAAAACCCGTAAGTTCCACGTTGGACGACAGCGATTCGGATTCGGATGAGAGCGACGATGAGGTCGAGTTGACTAGGAGCAATGTGTCGTGGAGGCCGTTCAAAGAGTTCAATGATTATAAAAGTAAGTTGTGCTGAAAAAAAAAGTATGTTATTTGTGACAAGAATAAGCTGTTGTGTTTGTATCTTAGTGATAATTCCTACTCGTTTGTTACAGATGTTAACGTACCGCAACTTCTTTTTGGTGCAGCTCAACTCATAGAAACGTCCACTCCAAAACATTTCCACCCGCCTCCCAAGGTTTTAGAGTGGATTGAAGGTAGGGACTTATATTTAATGTTGAACCGTTACACTCAAGCCTGTGTTGTTGTGGATTATGTATTACAACGTGTCAATTACCCCATTTGCGTCTCCTAGGAAAATACCAACCGTCGACGACTAAATTGAAGAAATGGAGGAAACTCTACGGTTCGTTGTTCCCCAGAGTTGACAGTCCTTTGACAACCCCGTATTTGTTCTTGAGTGAAGAAGAGAAGCAGCAGCGGCTTCGGAAACCCAATACGGAAAATCTTCAGTCTGATCCGTGGGCGCTGACTGAAGAGGAACGACTTGCTTTGAAGGTACAGACAAAAGTTTTCACATAAATCAATTTTTGGGGACAGATGAGTTAGGAGAGGTCTGTAGTTAGGGATTGTTCCTTGGGGTAGTAATGCTGTGCTACAAGGAACGTTCCACTCCCAACCTACTCCTCAATTAATAAAGACACGAAGGCTGATCTGAACAGCAACACGTCTTAATATTCGTACATCACCATTTTCATCATGACTGGGGTTTAGAGCTTAATCTGACGAATTCGGCAATAATGGTGTTCAGAATAGGAGGCAAACCGACCCCACGGGAATCCTGGAGGACGGAGTATCGACGTCGTCGCCAATTACAGTCTTCCTCTTCTTCCAGTGCTACAGCCCAGTGTGAGCCATTTTTGGGGAATGCCCAACCTTAGCAAGGCTTGGATTAGCGCTTTTTGGAGAGTCTGTCGAAAGCTTGGACAAAATCTATAAAGTCAATCAATACGGAAAGCATGTTATTATTATAATATTATCATGACTGGAGTTTCAGAACCCCCCTAAGAAAGCAGACGAGGGCGACCAAGCAGATGACGCGGCCGGAGACGATAATATCTCTCGGATGGAGCAAAAATCCGGTATCGTCCTCCAGCTGAATAGAAACACTCAGCAATGGGCAGAAGAACTCAACATCAACGAAGCCCCAGATATGTCCGTTCTTGGAACACCTGCCATGGAATTTATGTTCCAACTCGACAATTTCCAGAAACAAGTTGGTGACCTGAGATTTTTTAAACCAAGTTTTGTGGGAAAAATTCGTTCATTAATTCACGTGAATCCTTACAGGCAATTATGGCTTTAGAAAAAGGATACAACGTGTTTGTCTCAGCGCACACCTCTGCTGGCAAAACCGTCGTCGCTGAGTACGCCATCGCCATGTCTCGGAAAAGGCGTTCTCGGTAATTGTACAAATATGATCGTACCGTTTGCAGTAACAAATCCACTTCAATGTAAATGACGAATTGTTTCGTATTCCGTAGAGCTATTTATACGTCTCCCATCAAAGCGCTTTCTAATCAGAAGTACAAGGACTTCAAAAAGTGTTTCGAGTCTGTCGGCCTCATAACGGGGGATGTTCAGCTGAACGAGAGGGCCGACTGTCTCATCATGACTACCGAGATATTGAGGTATCAAACATTAACCATATTGTGAAAAAAACATTTTTTGTTTATACAGCTTGGGCGTACAATTGGGGAGTTTTGAAGGTTTAGAATACAGAAAAACACTCTATAGTTCGTGTGATTCCTCCCTATCTATCTGTCTCCCTGACGTGAGTGAGAGCTTGTGGATGCCTCCCCACAGGAAACGTAATTAACGCCAATTAATTAACTGTTTCAACGTTTTGACTGATTGACATCATGATTAGATTGTAGCAGGGACTCAGGATGGGACTTGCCCTTGTCCACCTCACTGAAACCTGGGACTTACTGTGCGGGACGTTGCCCTGCAGGCAGACCTATAGGCTCTGGATCCAGTAGAGCCCGTCCATCAGACCGATGATCCCCCCTACCAGGTTTTTTTTGCCGCCACGATCTTTTCTGATACGACTGCAGGACACTCAAAGAGCAACCTGTCAGCATCCTCCTCATTTTCCTCCTTGGCAGCTCCAGTGCTTCTAAGATTCTACTACAAGGTCCATTGTCCACTTCCAAAGCCTTTATCTCTCCTTCCCAATGCCCCCTACGATTTTCCTTCACCCATTCTCCCGAGGATCCTACTGAGCATAATATGGCCATGCTCAAGACTAGCTCTGGCCCTTCAAATACTGTGGAGGCCCATTTCTTGACATGCTGTCTGCTCGCTCATGATATCGAGTGATATCAAAGTGGAAGAAGATTCATTGGCAATGTAAACTAAGCAATAGGTCTGACAAAAAAAGAAAAAGAAAAATACAAAAATAAGTCTCTACTTTTGAAAGACTCAGACTAAAGGTCTTCTTGAAGGTCCATTCGATTTCAAATAGACACCTCGCCCAAGCTGGGAAATCGTACAAATACATAAAAACATAGAAATTAAAATGATTTACTATATTATTATGTACTACTATTTTATATTTTTTCAGATCTATGCTCTACAACGCATCTGAAGGTATACGAGATTTGGAATTCGTTGTTCTTGATGAAGTGCACTACATGAATGACCCCGAGGTTTGGCTTATCATTTGCATTGACTTTCAATTTCACCCAATTATCCCGTCCCATGTTGACATTTTACTAATTATTGAGGATTTCTGTACGATTCTTTGTTTCATAGAGGGGACACGTTTGGGAAGAAGTTCTGATATTGCTACCTGCCAATGTTCAGATCGTCATGTTGTCAGCGACTGTCCCAAATGCCATGGAGTTCGCATCGTGGGTTGGACGGAATAAAGAAAGGAAGGTTTGTAAGAATCGTATGTTTCCTAATGAGTCGTCTAGACTGGTACAGGAAGGTTGGGAGGCGCTGAACCTCTTGGGAGTGGGAAATTTACACGCCAGAGTGGAGAGTACCAAACGAGCAGAAGGTTGAGATGACAAACGTTTGTGGGAGCCAGAACCAGTCTTGGTCATTGCCAAAGTTTTGTCAAATATTCCTAGGGAGAATGAGTGAGGCGAAGACAAAGCATGGATAGATAGATAGATAAATTCTTTATTGCTTTTTGGATAACATTCATAGCAAAATATACATATAATATAATCATTGTTACAAATTGTGGTGTGTCATACCAGTTAAAAATAAAAATTAAATTAAATCCTTCCACTAGGAACTTATAATGTGCATTCTAATTTCACTTGCCTCACTTAAATAATAGAACAGCCTGTTGGCAACATTAGGGTCACTCGTCGCCAGTATTCGCTTATACTCAAAAGAAAAAGGCAAGGCGAGAATTGGCAGCGAAAACTTCAAGCGGGGCATTGAAGAATAAAATGGAGGGCTGTATCGCTTACACCCCAGTTGCAGATGGGGCATGCAGACAAAAGAAAATCTATCTTGACGCCTGCAACCAGAATCCCTGTGGCGTGTTTGTCAAAAACCCGTAGCTGAGCCAGTGTGCAAAGAATGAACATTGGCCAATCCTGAGTCAGATACATCTGGGGCTGGAGTGACGGTAGGCCCCTGACGTTGTTGCCAATTGCAGGTGAATGTTACGGGTTATAAAAGGCAGGGAAGTCTAAAGGCCATGTATGTTTCGTGAATCCGGCATCAGTCCAGCATCAGTCGGCAGGCTCATTCCAAAGGACTCTAAGGAATCCTAAAGCTGTCTATACCAGTTGTACCTGGGATTGCATGATGGCAACCTAGAAAGGTTGAAGAGGCGCCTCAGACACAGAACAGGCAGTTGGTTAGGCTGCATACTCATGACCTTAAGCAGCCATTTTATGGCGTCCCTCAGCACGATGGTACTGATTGAGAGCACGCCTGTCTCCGAACGCACCACAGTGTTAGGAGTGCCCCGAGGGATCAGTAGAACTCGCTAGGCAAAGACAAAGGAGGTATTGGAAAAACCCCCTGGCACAAAGATTTGGGAAGTTGACAATGGCAGCACCTTGTATTAGGAGCTCAGAAGCATTAGAACTGCCAAGGATACGAATGCAACTCCTGGTGGAGATGCTGATCGGGCTGCATTCACCAACATCTGCACCAAATTAGAGCAGTGCTCAGCACTTAAAGCTCGACAATACAGAATCTTGGGTTCTGCTTCAGACGAACTTAGTAGGGTGGATCAGCAGTCTAGTAGGCGGACCAGACTGGACTCAGGATATTAGCTGGCTTACTGAGTTCCACACAGTAAGTCCCAGGTTTCAGTGCGGTGAATCATGACAAGTCCCATTATGGAGTCCCTGCAACAATCTAATCTAAATTTTCCAAAGTATTTAAATTCGTACTTATCGCCATTTTTACCAGAAATCTTCCCACGTTCTAATCCTCAGCATAATACTCACATTTCAGGTGAAGGTTTGCAAAACGCTCCACCGCCCAGTACCCTTGAAACACTATTTCAACGTCTTTATCGATGGGCAACCTTCATCCGCCGGCCAGTTCTTATTGAGGGATGGAGATCATCGTGTCAATATAGATGTGTAAGTGTTATATCCGATTTGTGTAGATCTATGGTGTAGAAAAGATTCTGCGCAGAATGCGGTAACTACTGTAGATCTGTCGAGAGGTAAGGAACTTCTTGGACCCAACCACAAAGCGCATGCTGTACTCATATATTCTCATTTACGGGATCAGTGGCTGGGTAGGCTGCAGGACGACTTTGATGGATCAGGTGTTTTTGGTCCAAAAGAGGTTCTATTGAAAAAATACTCTATAATATATTCTCCACGTGGGCCCTCTTCAAAGAATTCTAGGTGCTCACTGTACAAAAGCTAATTAAAAGAGCAACAGTTACGTGGAGAATATATTGGTAATAGCTACTATTTTGGGACAAACAAGAAAGTATCTTGAAATAAATCATCTTTAATATATTTTATATAAATCATAATATAATTTATTGTTTTCAGGTGGGAGGCTATCAAAAATACTATTGATGCAGTCAATACTGCTGAAAGGCAAGATCTAAAATCGAGTCTAAAACATAAGAGAGCCAAGAAAGGTGAACAAGACCAGTCCGACCCATATGGGCCTGGCTGTAACAAACAAAATACGATCAATTTTTACCGCAAGAAGGTAAGTTTAACCCTTGCTGAAAGCCCCAGCCAAACGTTGTATTCGTTCAAAATGAAAAACCAAAATTTCGTGTCTAGTCTTGAAAATCCCCACTTTCGCGATGCGTTTCATCCATCAAGACACAAATTTGGTGTCCGTTCACGTCCAATCAAATTTCAAAGTATTACCACCCTATCAAAGGCACATTAAGATATGTTTTTAAATGTGAAATCAAGTTCTAAGTCACCAAATTAAGTTAAGTGAGTTTAAGAAGTTAAGGTAAGTCATTGCCGCCAAAATGTTTGCATCTCCCGAAGGCCTGAATGCAACATTTGGATGCAATTTTCAGAATTCACCTTCTTATTGCCTCAGACATGAATGGGCCAGGGTCAGAGTAATTGGGTTATTGGTAGAAAATTACAATTATTTCTCATGCTGTTGTTTTATTTTATTTTTAAAACTTTTTGTGCAAAGCACTGTGTAGTGGGACAATGGAGACATGTCAAAAGCACTGTACTGGGTACTGATTGACTAGAGGCCAACAAAAATGGAAGGGAATCTCATTCTAACGCCATTGTCAAGGGGGGGGGGGTGCAACTATGGTGATGGGGGGGGGGGGGGTTGTGCCGTTGTTGATGGCGATGTTTGTATTGCTGTTGTTGCAGTTTTTTAGTTGAAGCCCTCGGCAAAGTCAGAGTGATGTTTTCGCTTGAGTCGTCGCAGATGTCAGGGGGTCAGTCCTGAGGTTTTCAGCTAATTAGATGGTTTTGATGGGCTGAAGCCTTCTGGTAGGACATGTTTGTAGGGGTCCGTTAAACTATCTCAGAGTAAATTACTTTACCTGACCGCTGGAACAGATTACTAGCGTACCCTCGATACCTTCAAGGCTTCCTGCGGGGCCCTACTTAGAATCTTTAGAACTTTCCAGAAGGCAGCTTGGTGAAGGAAGGACACGCACAACGTCAACCCTACTTCAATATGATTTATTCAAAAAGCAATTACAAAGACTGAATTTAAAAGACTGATGAGACGGAATTAAAATGGGAAAAGTGATGAGTTGTTGAAGAAATGAATGTTGGAGATGAATGTCTTGAAGGGTTTAAATGTTGGCTTATTTGCGGAGAGATTGGAAAATCTCCTTCCTTAACTCCTCTTGGCTGTCTGGTGAGGTTCTAAGATGCAGCAGCTTGAAGATCGGTTGGCTAGGCCGTCAGCTGAACCAGCTAGCTGTGGATGAGTACTACTGGTGTCCAGTCTCCTGGGCAGATTCATCCTGTCCTCGAGCTCCAGCAGGGATAGACCGTGCCTCGCATAGGAGTAGAATATTATCCATTAAGTGTTGAAATGTGGTTTTCAGTTATGCCTTATGGAGGAAGCTACTTTTCTTCTCACCTGGCAGAGTTTTAATTAAAAAAAAAAATTATCGTTGGAATTTCGGAGATCAAAAACTGTGATCAAATTTCAAATTCAAATTTCTCAATTCGTTTTTCAAGGAAAAACTTCGCTGGATCAAGTTGATCGAGTACCTCAAAGAAATCGAATGGCTGCCGACAATAGTATTTGCCTTTTCGAGAAAAAAATGCGACGAACTTGCAAATCTCTTGAAACAAACAGATCTAACGACGCCGGAGGAAAAATTATGTATCAGGCTTTTCATAAAATCGCAAGTGGCCAAACTGGACGAGGAGGACAGGAATCTACCTCAGGTAATTTTTGTGGTGTCGCGTCGTTAAACTAAAGCGCTAAATTGTAAAGTGCTTGTTTAAATTTCCGTTATCTGTGACTTTTAGGTTCAAGTTGTGCGGAGCCACCTCGTCAGGGGGATTGGAGTGCACCACAGCGGGATTCTGCCTGTTTTGAAAGAAATCGTCGAGATCTTGTTCCAGGAAGGGAAAGTAAAGGTAACGACTAGTAATAAGTATTTCCGAGTTGTCTGTTTCACTGTTCACGCTCCGCTTACATCTCAGGTACTTGCCTAGAGTAGGGAACATGTCTGATACCGTATGATGATAGTTGCGAGAGATATTGTAGGGGTCTTCATGGTGGTACGTCAACATGTTTTAACCTGTTGAAAACGCTGTGTGCGAGTCCGGCCATTGAGTTTACCTAACATTTAGCACTGGATCGAGGATGGCGGAGCATCTCACAGCCGAGTATCCCAGGATTTAAGATACTCCAAGTACTGGCAGTTATGTGAGCTCTGTTGCATTTCTACTTGAGACATGTCTGGCCACTTTTCTTAATGATGGGCATACTTACTGATTGATGGCCAAAATCACCGTGTGCCATTAGTAACTTCTTGGACCACCTATTGCAGTGTCCAATACTGGGGGAATCCCCGGTTTAGTTTCTTTGAGCAATGATGCAGCTGCCACTTTCTTCGCTTGAGAAAATAAAGCAGTGGCTTGAATCAAGTGATACACAGATATCATACGAAGGGCGTTCAGAAAGTAAGGCTACAAGGGCTGTGTAGGACGACAAATTTTGTTCTTGCCTTGTTTTATATTTCCTTATTAACGAATTCGCTCTTGTATTTCAGTTGCTTTTCGCTACAGAGACGTTCGCCATGGGAGTCAACATGCCGGCCCGCACTGTCGTTTTCTATTCGATCATCAAGTTTGACGGAGACGAGAGGAGGGTCCTCCGTCCAGCAGAGTACACGCAGATGGCAGGGCGAGCCGGTCGTCGTGGCGAGGACACCGTTGGCAACGTTATCATCGCATATAATTCCAAGGACAGAGAAAAGATAACACTTCAGACTGTAACTGCCATGATGACAGGTTAGGCTGTGAATACTTACTGTAGTATCATCAATGTAGTACCAACTTTGGACAACAGGTGACTGAAGAGTCGGTGTCGTTGTGAGAAGTATATTCGAGTTCTGCCTCTCACCTAATTGTGATTTGACGAGTTTGTCCGTTTGATCGATTGATGTTGAGGGAAATTAACGCAGGGATGCGTTCATAACGATTGGCCTCCCATGGATGCTACTAGGTCCCTCTAGGTCTGCACTCGCGCAAAATTACTCGATACAAAATATACAGCTTTTATAAAGAGGATCGAATTCTGACAGGAAGGATTATGAAAGAATGATAATGATTGTCTGTTGTCCAAGCTGTGAGTTAGGAGGTTCCTTTAATTATCTTCGGGATCAACAAATGGGAGGGGTCCTCAAATGTGGATAATTCTCGGATGGGTGACTGCCATGCCCAGGTGTGACCTGTGTAACTGTTGGGCTAGTCCCTCTCCACTCAAGTACTGAGTATGCTAGAGTATCCGAGAACAAAGTCCTCATACAATAACAGCTGATCACACTGCAACGCATAAAGAATGATCAAGGGAAGAGTAATCAAGGGACGAATGAGGACTAATTATCAACAGAAGCAGCCAGAAGAACTCTCAGTACCCCTAGACTGGCAATGATAAGTCAATCTTGGATTCACACCCCACGACAGCCAGCTATAGGCTACAAGAATTATATTTCTCACAACAATGCACCATCAAACCTTCAATAATTTACTCCTCGTGTGCAATATGCTCGGTATAGTTAAGCAATATTCAATTCAATTTATTCATCCATCAACAAATGAACGGAAAATTCAATCGTGGTGTTACAGGTTCTCCACAAACTCTGAAGTCACAATTCCGTGTTTCATACCGCATGATACTTGGAACTCTGACTGCCCGCTCCCACATAACGGCTGAAAACATGATGAAACAAAGCTACCACGAAAATAACGAACAGAATAACTACTTCAAACTTGAGTAAGACACCCCACGAAGTCTATTTTGATTTACAAATGTCAAAGCAGAGTCTCATTCGCCTCATGAAACTTGAGGCGGGTTCTCATTGGAGCGGAAAGTCCGGATTGCGGATTGCTCTGTGATTGGTCAAGGCCGTGGAAGTTCACTCCCAACTTTCTTTCCATCAATTTTGAACGTTTGAACTCAAAAGGAAGTTTTGTCGTGAGTGTTATCGTAAAAAAAGGCAGAATGGAGCAAAATGCTGCATGTACACGTCTTCGAGCTCTGAAAACCATTCAGCAAACTATGAATTTCTAAACTAAATTTAGAATAACAAGACAAGCTGTCGCAAATTGATTTAAATCTATTTATTGTATCCAAAAATTGTTATGGGGACCTATTCACGGTAACACTCGTGATCGAAGAAAACAATTCTTTAATTGGGAACGTTTGATCAGGCAGCACTCCCAAAATCTGTGTGTAGTCTTCATGATTCGAAACAGCATCATACAACAGTGAAATCCCTCGTGGCTCAAATTTTTTCATCTGCGACTGCTTCATTTCACGTGGTGATGAACTTCACGGGTGTGAAACTTCACCACGTGAAATGAAGCACCACGTCATGAGTGTTACTGTCCCTAGGGGGTGGGTACCTCCTAGGGACAGTAACACTCATGACGTTTCAAACTTTACATTGAAATATTTTTTCTTGAGGATGTGCTAGCTACTTTTTAACGATACCACTACATCCCTCTTCAAAAAACCTTCAAATTGATACAAAAAACCTTTTTTTTAAAGCTGAATACCCATGTAAAAAACGACGTTAAAGACTGCATCAAACGGTCAAATAATTTGAGAATGACCCATGTAAGCGATAATAGTAATCATTTTACCATTTGAACTTGACGAATTTATTAATCCATTTCAGGGAAGCTTTGAGAAAAGTCAAGGAAAAAGAAAGTCAGCAAAAGACCGTCATTTGCAGCCGATATCCAAAAGATTACGTCGATAAACTGTGTGAAATCTATGACCTCATCGACAATTATTTGAACATGTGGAATAAGCTGAGGGTAAACTTGTTTTATTTTTGTTACTGTACGGAATGTTTTATGGGGTCGTTGTGGTAAGTTAATGATTGGTGTGTTTTTCTAGAGAGCTGAGTCTACGACGCCCAAGTTCCTTAGGGAAGTTCAAGTGGGGAAGCTTGTAAAATTCCGGCATGGCTGTATATCGGGGGACGTTGGAGTCATAATGAAAGTGACGACAAGTAACGACGGACCGATGGAGTTTGTTGTCCTCGGGCTCAGGGATTTCGATCGCAACGCCGACTTGGAGCGACATCCTGATGTAAGTTTCGACAGGTTAGACCCGTTTGACACGAGAAGCTTCACGTCTCTCACCCTACTTACCGCCCATTCACACATATTTTAGCTCTGTTGCCATATGTCGTAAAATGGGGTGACTAAGTGCCTGGTGAGGTGACTCTGTACCACTCAGGAATCAGTTACTGGGATGCGCCATACTGGTGTCAGAGGTAAACTAGGCCCAATTTTGTATTTTTCTCTTCAGAAGAGGTTCTCTGGGGACATACTAGAGCGCAAAACGTTCAATCCCGCGGTTGCTCGTTCGTGTTATCAGTCCATCAGTGTTTTCTGTGATTTCACATTTTTTTGCGTTGCCGTCCTAGTTCTTGTTGGGCAAGTTCTCGTGGAGATCCCCTGGTGTCGGTAATTTTCGTATTAAATTGCGCATGTATCCTTCAAGTCCCCTTGCAAAGGATGTTTTCCAAAATGTCTTCTGAACAAAATGTCTTACGATGCAGTTTATCAAAGTAGTGCAAAACAGGGGTTGCCAAGTGCCACCCATTTTTCAAAGTGTTTTGTCGTTGTTTCTCAGCCCTGCCGCGGAAATATGTGAGGAAACTCGGTGCGAGGCCGTATAAAGATTATTCATTGGAGGCAATCGGGAGTATTCTTCTTCGTGTTTTACCCTGAAGTGCCTTTCCGTTAGATAAGACACTAAAATCCTTTTATGAAAACCCTTTTCAAACGTCCTAACCACTACTTACTCGAACAGAAGATATCAGATCTTGATATCAACCAACTTTGAATAAAACGACAGCTTTCAATGACGTGTTTCTAGGTGTTCATCACAGACCGCTGGTACCAATTCCTCTCGCTGTTCCCTCACCCCAAAAAGAACCATTTGACCGGCGAAGTGGACAAGCGATTCCTCACCTACACCATCAAAGTCGAAGACATCCTCGAGATTTACAAAGACTCTGCGAACATCAAAGAAGAAGAAGCTCCGCTCCTGATCCGCAACGCCAATCTCTCCAACTTTGGCGGAAGGTATCATCACGAATTTCGATTTTAGTAGCTTTTGAAACGCATTTTGAATTAACGGTAGCGCCTTCCTGTGTAACTTTTTGTTTAACGCTGCTTGAATTTTAAGGATGTTTGATTTTGTAATTGTAGTGTAATTGTAATGCACCGTAATTGTATGATTCGTTGCTATTATTATCATGAAGAAGTGCCATGGATTGGAACAGTTCAATAATGACAATTGTTAACGTCCTCCCTACTAGATAAATTGGCACAGTCCAGCGTTTAAAGCGAAAACCACCAGTTCCTGGGGGACATTGAAACTTATCTTGAAGAAAATGAATGCTGCTCAAGTGATACCTATTTTTAAAGGTTTTTGTATAAATTCCTAAAATGAAACATTCTGACAGGTGCCCCTTCCTTTTAAAAGATTTTGTACGCTGAACACGATGGTGAAATCAGAATTGCGATATTCCACTCCGTTCTCAAACTAGCACTTTGAAGTTGAAGAAACGCGGTTGATACTTGTTGTTGTTATTTCATTCTTTCTTCTTTTAAACTTTTATTTGTAAATTGTTGTATCAATTTTAACAGGTCGTATGGATTTTCGAATGAAACCAGAACCGTTTTCGGAGATTCTATTGGACATCCTAAAAATCCATATTGCATGCCCTACCCCACCTCACAAAACATGCCTCATTTGAGGATCCAATCAACTAACATAGTTAGTAGCGAGTGTAATTCACCACGAACGCCTGGTCGTACCCAAATTTACAAGGGATTCCCAGATAGCGGACAAAATTTGAATTCTGCCTCACCTGGGAATGTTTGTCGGGCACCTGACAGTTCAAAGAGTTGTGCTGAAGACAGAGTTTTCAAGCAGCAAAATACTAAAGAGCTTTGGAAGCCTTCGGGCTGTAGTAGCCCCTCGTATGATTGTGATACGCCATCGTTCATAAGGTACAATTCAGAAGCTGCCGTGCATCTGAAAGGGAATGAATACGTACAGCGAAGTGTTAGTTATGTTCCTCAGCACCCACTTATTGGACAACCGTTTAAGTATCTGACAGCTGCTCCTCCCCATTTCCCTGGTTTTTCGTACAATCAAACGAATCGACCTGATTTCAACGCGCCAAACCGCTTTTGTGTGCCTTACAGGACTCCCAATCTACCTGTTTGCACGGTTCAAAACATGAATTCGACTCCTTATGTCCAGGGCGTGAATATTTGTAGCCCCAATCAAGCGACACCAGTTCGGAGCTGGACACCGTTTCAACAAAACCACTTTCCAACAAAACCACCAATTCAATTGACGAATCTTCAGTACCCTCGTTCAAATCCAAGTTTGGCAGTTTGTAGACCTCCTGCGTTAGAAAACGAGGTGGAGTTCCCCAAATTGGGCTCAAGTCCTTTGAGCGACAAATCTGCTCCTGTGCCCCACAAGATGTGTAGCTCAGCTGATTCGGTTGTGTCCACGCCTTTAACTCAAGAGGGCAATTTTGTACTCGATAATACTCGGTGCAACGTTTCACTTAACGTACCAACATATTCAAGTCTTAGTCAGGGTGTGCCTTACAGCACTCCCAATCAACCGGTTTGCATGGTTCAAAACATCAATTCGACTTCTTATGTCCAGGGCGTGAATATTTGTAGCCCCAATCAAGCGACACCAGTTCGGAGCTGGACACCGTTTCAACAAAACCACTTTCCAACAAAACCACCAATTCAATTGACGAATCTTCAGCACCCTCTTTCAAATCCAAGTTTGGCAGTTTGTAGACCTCCTGCGTTAGAAAACGAGGTGGAGTTCCCCAAATTGGGCTCAAGTCCTTTGAGCAACAAATCTGCTCCTGTGTCCCACAAGATGTGTAGCTCAGCTGATTCGGTTGTTTCCACGTCTTTGACTCCAGAGGGCAATCAATATGTCAAAAGAGATCCTGGAAATGTGATTGGCTCCTGCACAGAGCGTTTTGGGAATCGAGAGAGCACTCGTACAAGTTTACAGGGTTATTCATGTCCAGAGTCGGTACTGAGTGGTTTTCCTTTGAAACTCGATCCCAGTACGAATAGGGTAATGCAGGGTTGGGATGTTAGAGCGTCTCGATCTCCTCCATCCGGGCGACCTAACCCTGTACAGTTTGTGGTTCCACATCCAGTCGTTTCTTCGCACCACAATTCTCTTTTCCATCCACAACTTGCCACACCACTGGGCTATTCCGTGACGCATGGCGGTCTTGGCCGTCCACATCCGAACCCACAATACCATTCCCAGGTGAGTAGGAATCCCTGCGACTTTTCACCTTCATACCCGCCGCCATCTTGCTACCCGAATTTCACGATCCCCCCAACGTTTCCTCGACCCTCTTGTCCTCCGAATCAATTGTCGCACCCCCAAATCCCACTGAACTGTGCCCTGGTGTATGGCCCTAGGAACACGTAAGTAACCCAATTACACTACACGTGCGTGTTTGCAAGTCACAGGGCGATCGGGTGAAATAAATTGCCAACCAATGCCCTTAATACCAATTTGAATATTTATCCCACATTTAAAACTCTTCCTCCAATCTCACCAACAATCATCCGTAAAATTACCCTTGGATTAACAACAATTTCGACTTTCCCCTCCTCTTGACATGCAAAAACGTAGGTAATTTTCAACCTCCATATCTCCTATAAGTTCATTATGCATCATTATGGTTCATGGACGTGTTTCAGTATGTTTTAGTTCTTCCACTTCGCATCTTGCATGCGGAATTTATTTATTTGTTGCTTGATTCAATTGTCGTAGTACGATCAATGCACAGCCGATGTAAACTGAGCCCAATCCTTCCTACTTGCCCAACCCCTTGATGTGTAAGCTGAGCTCTGGATGCTCTCATACTTGTAATCTCCTCAACTCTTTCACTGTAAACTGAGCCCAAGGAACCAGTTAAAAGTAGCAGTTCATTCCACCAAATTGTATTGAGAGTATGTTTTTATTCCTTAACCCCGTCCACTTGATCTGTAATATAGATCAATATATTATTATATAGTTGGATAATATATTATATCCAACTAATCTATATGGTACTAATCAGTTGATTAAGGGATAAACCCAAGGAAGTAGTTAGAAGTAGCCGTTCATTCCACTAAGTTTCATGAACAGTATTAATACAAAATTGATATTACAAAAATAATACCTCCAACTAATCGCCAAATCCCGGCGTTTTCTAAATTTGATCAAATCCACTTCGATTTGAACGAATCCAAGCTGGCTCACAATAACATTCGCACATGACATAGTTTAGGTACCCGTTCACTTGGAGAACTGATAGACTCCTGGGGCTGGGCTGAGATTAAAACTCGCATCGATGAGCGATTAGAGGTCTGGGCTCAGTTTACATTTAGATAAGACAGTCTGACCCTCGGTCCACGGCGCTTGGGCTGAGATTACACCCGCCCTTAAATCGAACTGAGCCTCTTATTCCCAAATTCTGCTGTTGGTTTTCTTTGAAAATAGCATGTTCCATGTTTCAAAAAATAATTTTAGATGTTTGGCTATAAGTAAAATGCGGGGAAGGGAGTCGAGGGAGTGTTTTTTCTTACAAAATCCCTTAACGTTTCTTAGTTGTCTGTTATTTCAAGATTATATTTATGTTTTCTGGCTGAGTCTTGCCACTGAGTTCCTTATCGAACAGGCAGTTCAATTTGCGACTTACTGATTTGCCTGATGTTGCAGAACCAAATCGGACAACGACTTGGAACGGATTTGTTACCAGCTCTACTCTCGCATTGGGTTCAAACCTGTTGATGAGGCGGCTCTAGCGACAGACTTTGAGCTTTACCAAATCATGAAAATCGTGGAATTGGAGTTTAGGAGTTCCATCGACGAGTTCTACAAGGAGCAGAGCCGTGAATACTTAGTTGGAGCGGTTAGTCGAACAATTAACAATCAATGAGCTGTGAGGTAAAGCGGCTCTGGTGGACTACTGCAGGGTTCATAAAATTATGAAATGTACTCTAATCTCAATTTGTTATGATTGCAGTTTGCTGATATATTCCAATGGAAAGAATTAGTTGAAAAGAAAGACCGTATGGAGAAAGATTTGGCAGATCAAACGATGACGCTCTACCCAGAGTACGCCAGTAAAATGAGCATATTGAAGACGATGAATTACATCGTGGGAGACTCAGGTAATTCTATAACCAGATTTTCCATTGAGTATTTACGTTCTTGAATTTTTCTGTTTAAAAGAGCTGTAGAAACCAGCCAAGGTGGCATAATGGCCTGCTCCTTCGCTGATGATATTCCAATGCTTGATACAGAAAAGTTGATATTGTAATGTATGGAAAGTAGTATGGAGCATATCGTATATTTGCTGAGACATGAGTTTCGCCATCGCTGACTGGTGACACATGGACGCACAGTACCTTCCCCACTTTGCGATATAAAAGGTCCATTACTCTGTCCAGAAACACAAAGATGGCGACCCAGGCCTGCAGTTCAGCTCAGGACCGTGGTACAGCCGTGGTCGTAGGTCTTTGTGGACAATATCATGATCTTAAAAGGGATTTTTTGCTCTTAGACATACCTATATTTCACATGCCCGTTAATACACCAAAGTAAATATTTTGTTTTTGTTCCATATGTGTTGACAGTCCAAATGAAAGGTTATATGGCTGCCAGAATAAGCAAATACGAGATTGTCGTCACAGAAATGCTTGTGAAGAACGTGATCGAAGATCTCACCCCTGAAGAGGTACATGTGAATTTTTACTATACCGCTTTGATTCGATTTCGTTCAAAGCGGTTAGTGATTATGATTAGTGATTTCGTTCAAAGCGGTTAGTGATTGTCATAATCACTAACTGAAATAACTATTCACATCTTCATGATTCAAAGGTGTTCCAATTAAAATTTCAAATTTAGATCACTTTTAACGAATTTTCGAAGAAAATTAAGCTATTTTTCTTCGTCTAAAATGTTTAAAACTCGTATTTCCGAAAAAGTTTCATACCAAAATCCGTTTCAGACCATCCTGAATCCAATATATATATACTCATGTATAATTATGTATGTGTCACTCCAGACGATAACTCTCGATAGAATTGAGATAAAAAGCTCAAACTTGCACAAAAAATCCGTCTTGACAATCGAAAGGCTAAGTTCGTAGATGGTCAGAATCGGGCCTCTGTAAGGGGAGGTTTGGGGAGTTTTAGGGGGGGGGGAGAAGTACCCATAAATTCCCAAAATGAAACATTCTGACAAGTGACACATCATTTTAAAGGGTTTTTTAATGCTGAACACGACAGTGACTTCAGAATTGCGATATCTTATTCCGTTCTCAAACTGGAGCACTTTGAAGATGAATAAACGTGGTTGATACTTGAGATGATCTTCATGGACATCAAGTCCTTCAATGGAAACATATTACATAAAACCTGTTGTTTCTTCGAAAATTTGCTCTTATAGCCATGCAGCATGACTGTGGATTTTCAACTTGTTTGCAGGTGGCGGGACTGATGTCATTTATTGTTTACCAAAGCAAAGCAAAGCCCTCTCAAGTTGATGATGATGATAACATGCCTGTCCCTACACCAGCGGCGGGTCGTCCCAACTTACAAAAGGTACTCGGCAAAATCACATTTCACTCGTTATGCGAATACACTCCTGCAGTATGTTCTGTTTCTACTGTTCATACCTGACATTTCGATTTCATGGTTTTTGTATTATAGGCTATTGAAAATACAAAAGCGATAATCGACGAGATAAAAAATGAAGAACAGCTGGTTTTGAAAGAGTTCTCTGAAGATTGGGACAACTTGAAAGGCTCTTTCGAACTCACCGATATCATGTACCAGTGGGCAAACCAAAAGGTGAGCAGTTTTTTAATTATATCGACTATGAAGTGGGCAAACATGAACCAGGTCATCCCCGATTTTACAGGAGACTAAAAAAAAAAACCGATTTCTCGCCTTATACAGGGTGTTTACAGAAATTATGGGACAAACTCAAGGAATCAATTGTACAGATAATTTGCAACAAAAAGTGCCTCATAGAATTTTTTCATTACTTAATTATAAAACCGAATTTTTTCACTTTTAAGATTTTTTGGACATAAAGTCCTTCAATGGCGACATTTTACATAAAACCAGTTATTTCTTCGAAAATTCGCTCTCATAGCCATGCTGCATTACTGGATTTTTCTCTAATTTTTGACAATGAATCACTGTTAGTCAAGAAAAATTAAAACTGAGAGGGCCTAAAGCTGGAAATCGTTCTGAAACGAGCCTTGAAAACGAGTAATCTGAGTTCGTACCCCTCCAAGGGTTAATTTGAACCTTTGGTGCCTCGAAAACGTCGAAATTTTCGGACTTATCCTAACGAAAACCCTACCAAGAGCAAAATGAAAGAGGATTTATTTCTACGTCAATTGACCCCACGAACTTTAAAGTTGGGCCAATTTATAAATTTATGAAGGCTAAAAACGACAGTATTTCCCATATTGGCCAAAAATTACCATTTGACGACTTTCTTTCATGTGTAGCATCAAAAGTGCTGGTCCTATCAAAACACTTCTGAGATAAAAGTTGTAGAAAATTTAACGGCAAGTTCAAAAAACACCTAAATTTTAAAATTTGACCAATTTAAACATACTTATATGCAGAATCCAAAAAACATTTTGGACTATCCTACATCTTGCTTCCTGACGATTATTTCTCGTACTTATTTAGTAGTAAATCTATTAAATAGACTTACTAAATTTTAGTCTATTTTTAGTAAAAGGTCGAAGTATTAGCTATCATAACCCGTCGCTGGTTAAAGAGTCAAGTTGAAGACTACCTTAAGGTTTTGGAACGATCTCCAGCATTCCCCGGACTTTCGTTATTTTACTGGACTGCGCAGTGTAAGATGAACATCTGAAGTGTACTATAATATACTATATGTACATACTATAATATGATGGTTTGCTGATTCTCCTGTTCTCGAGTTTTTTGTTCGACCGCTCTGGGGATGCAGACCGTTTATTCCTCTGGGTGGGCATATTGCCTCCCCCCCCCCCCCCGAGAACAGGGGAACCTCAGCAAACCATACATACTATGGCGATTTACGTTTTGTAAATAGTGCAAGACACTGCAGCGGGTTGCAATTCACTTTTGAGATCGGCAGTGGTGCTACAACTCGTTTCCTTTGATTTTATTCTAACGAGAAAACTCGCTAATCGATACGAACAACTTGCGACTCAATTTGGCTAACAAATCGCACCTCAAGAACAGGAGTGTGACAAGTCGAAAAATTCGATTTTCGAGTTATACCCATAGGCAGACAGATCTTGACGAGCCCTACAAGAATATATTCACCCTATATTCACCCTATATTCACCACCGCGTTCAGCATAAAAAAACCCTTTAAAATGAGGGGTCAGTTGTCAGAATGTTACATTTTGGGCATTAATGGGTAATTCCCCCCCCCCCCCCCCTTAGAGTGGCCCGATTCTGCTCACCTACGAAATTAGCCTTTCGATTGCCAAGACAGATTTTTTGTGCAAATTTGAACTTTTTATCTAAATTCTGTCGAGAGTTATCGTCTGGAGTGACACATACATAAATATATAAAACTTGCCTGCATTGCTGTTTTTGATGCTGGAATAATGTTTTGCAAATTTGCGAGTTTAAACGTGCAAAAAACGGTAAAAACATCAGGGAAAATCATTGGAAATTAATTAAAAAAAATCCAAGATAGTAATGTAACCACTCGAAACCTTTTCTCAATTTATCCAACAAAATTATCCAGAATTTTTTCAAGTCGCTACTTGTTGATGGAGAAGGTGGCTAGACTTCCCTAGAAACAGTAGTCATAAGCCGCTTCTCTCTAAAAAAAAAAAAAATAAAAAAAAAAAAAAAAAAGTAATTTAACGACATTTTCAGCAATATTTGGAACCCAACCAAAACTTCAAATGCGTTTTCCCAACATTTTGGATTTTTGACTTGTCTCACACTCCTATTCTTGACAGGTGCCAAATGTCATGTTATCACTTCACCCTCGATATGTGCACCACCCAGTGATTAATGGTGGATCCAAAATTTGACTTGACGAATCTCATTGAGTCGAAATCTAATTTGATGTTTTCTCTGTTTTTTACTAGTCTTTCGGGTGGGTCATCAAAATGGCCCAAGATTTTCAAGAAGGGATGCTGGTGCGGTGGATACAACAACTCGTCGAGGCGCTCAATGAAATAGCATCGGCTGCACGGGTAGGTTTCACCCGATCGAATTATTTTAACCACTATTCGGAATTATTACTCATTATCGGATATACCTCCATGTAATATAATATAGTGCATATCATTTGTTGTACTCAATAGGCGAAAATGGCTGTTGGCCTAATAAAATGTTCACTCCTAAGAGATGGGCGTTTTTCGGTACACTTTGAGGAGAGATGGGCGTATTCATATTCATAAATATGAATACGAATAAATTTCATAAATCAGAAAATATGAATACGAATAAAGCCATAATTTTTGTTAATTTAGCTAAAATTTACTGTATTTTTTGTGGATCTCGCTCAATTTTTTCTATTTTACCAAGAATTTTACTTAAATTCAAGTTTTTCCACGAAAATTCTCCAATAATTGACCTGTTTTGTGAATTTTCCCGCAATTTATATTTGTTTTGTGAATTTTCCCCCAATTCCTTTGGTTTTTGTGAATTTTATGACAAAACGTTTTCCATTTATGGATGAATTACACGAACCTTTCTCCTTTCTACTGTAAATTTGACAAAAATGCGAACTTTTTGCATCAATTTTACTAAAATTTACTGTATTTGGTGTGAATGTTACTCATATTCCCCATTTCACAATGACTTTCACTGAAATTCAAGTTGTTTTTACATGAATTCTACTAATATTCACTTGTTTTGTGTAAATTTTTCCACAATTCACCTCTTTGTGTGAATTTTATAAAACATTTTTGCCATTTATGAATTAATTTCACTAACATTTCTCCTTCTTACTATAAATTTGAAAAAAAAGCCAATTTTTTTACATGAATTGTGCTAAAATCCACTGTATTTGGTTTGAACATTCAAATTTACAGTAAAAAGGAGAAAGGGGTAATGTTATCCATAAATGGCAAAAGTGTTTATAAAATTCACACAAAAATGAATTGCGGGAAAATTAAAAAAAACATACCTACCTCTATTCGTATGCATTTTCATATATTCTGATTTATGAATATTATTCGTATTCATATTTTCTGATTTATGAATATTATTCGTATTCACATTTTCTGATTTATGAATATTATTCGTATTCATATTTATGAATATGAATACGCCAATTTCGGCTTTTGAGCATCCAAATCGCCCACTGACCGAATAAAAGTCTGACATCGAACTTCTGAATGCGCAAACCCCCCCCAAAAGGCGTACCGAATCCAATTTTTTTTCGTTTCTTAAGGATTGAACATCTTTTGAGTTTGTTCAATGTGCGAAAATTACAGCAGAAAAATGTCCGATTTTGTTCGGTCAGCGGGCGTTCTGAATGCTCTAAACCCCAAAATACGTGTACCAAATCCAAATTTTTCGTTTCTTAAGGATTGAGCGTCTTTTGAGTCCTAGAAACGATCTTTTTTTTTCTTGCAATGGCCGTTTTTATCTAACGGGTTCGTCAAATGCACAGATTTCTACCAAGCGTATATTATCAATCCACTGATGGCTGAATGCGTAGTGATTATCTGTTTCTCTTTCAGGTTATGGGTGACCCAGCTGTACCAGAAAAAATCCAGGCTTCCATCAAATCGATTAAAAGGGGAATCGTTTTCTCTCCTTCGTTGTACACTACACTTTGAATACTTTTCATCGGGAAAATGACAAGAAATCATTTTTTATATATTTTTTTCAGTTGATATAAGAAAATATATTTGATATCGCATTTACTTTACCGGTGTTTGACGATTATTTTGTTTGCCACCGACCCGTTAGGTAGTCCTAACTGTAGTAGTCCTCGTCAGTGTACCACTTACTAATACTTTCGAGAGAGGTACGAGGGAGACCGCTATAACAGAGACAAGTAGCCAACCTTTAAAACAATCATTTCTGACACCTCTGAATTGGGTGACATGGAGGTTACTAGATATAGATATTAGATAGATATTACTTCGCCTGTGTTCGTCTTCCGATACCGTCGTTATCCCTCCTCTCGTCTTCATTCTGCGTTCATATGTTCCTGAACATTTTTACGATGTCAGCAACAAATGCCACAGCGTGAACCCGAAAATTGAGAAAAAGCTGCACGAATATCATTTTGCTGTTTAGAGTCGACCAATAAATGGTCATTGATAGAGCCATTTTGAGTTTTTGCACTACCATAAAAAACAACTCGAATTTTGGTTTTTCCTCTATCTTCCTTCATCACGGAATGATGCGGGATCAGGTATGTCGTCGCTGATTGCGAAGGACTCATATGGCCTAAGTCGAAATATTCTTGAATGAATGAATGATATTGTTCTTTGAGGTCAGGATTCCTTTTGAGTCTTGCCTCAAGAGAATAAAAACGATTAGAAGCCATCGTTAGAGAGTCGAAAATAGGTGGAGTGGAACGAAATGGTAGTCTGACGACGTATTGACCATTGGGGGGTTTGAAAGTATTTTTCACAAGCATCCTCCTCCGGATTTGGACGGCAAATTTGAACGGGTTCTTCGATTTCCCAAAATTTCTGAAGTTGATTATTAAGATCATCAGACTCTGACATTGTAAAAAGAGAGGTACTGCATGACGAAGACGAGTTTCCTATATTTGCCCATCACACGTTTCCAAAGATGGATGGGAACAAAGAAGGGACGTCACTACCAATCTTGATCGCAGGTTCCGTCCAAATTCGATCAAATACTTCAGCTCCAAGTAAGAAGTCGATGGGAGACGGGAGATAAGAAGAATATGATATAATGAGGTGGTAGTCGGAAGTTGGTGAACTTTTCAGATGATGAACGCAGAATGAAGGCGAGAGGAGGGATAACGACGGTATCGGAAGACGAACACAGGCGAACATGAACTAACTAATCCAATGGACCGGTGGCGTAAACAATTATCTTCAGAGCATGCAGGACCTAGTTCGGGAAGTTGTTGAAGGATATCTCGGGCTGTGATTGACTTGGAGTATTGAAATAAATTTCTAAATTCACTGTATTAATAAGGAATTGCCCCTACGTAGTCGTATTTTTGAAGTTGCAGTTAAAACATGTAAAATGAGCGAGCAGGACCTCAAATACATTTCGATTTTTCGATAAATGTCTCGTAACCTTCTTCTTATTGGATGTGTTGGCACTTCTTACTTATAGTAAGACTGGATACTTATAGTAAAACTGGGTAAACTGGATACTTATTGTACCTGGGAGTTGTGTTTGACGGGAAAATAAGGTTTGATGTACATATTGATACACTGGTGAAGAAGCTACGGAAGCTATTTTACGTTTTTAAAATCTTGCGGGGCTTCCTAAGCATTGAATTGTTGAAAATGATTTATTATGGCCTCGTTCATTCCCAGCTGAAGTATGGTATCGTAGTATGGGGTGAAAATAAAACGAATTTAAACAAAATTGCACAAAATGCTGTAGTTAAAATTATGCTTAACAAACCAATCCGCTTCCGTACTAAGACATTGTATAGACAGTTCAATGTGATGAAGGTGAAATTTATATTTATTAAGGAATCCTGCTTAATGGTATTCATTAGGGGCCTCGATGAATGTCATGTAGGTGCAAGTGAATATCACACAAGAAATGCGGTTAGGTCTAATATAAGACTACCACAAATAGCCATAGAACTTTATAGAAGGACCGCATATGTGACGGCATTAAATTTTGTTTATAACCATGGCGTAAATATGGGGGATTTTGTCAGCTTTTCCTCATTTAAGAGAGAAATACAAGGTATAATGGTAAGGATAATGGTAAGGATTCCAGCATAATGCTTGTTCCTACTCTTCTCTAACTCTTGTAACAATATGAAAATGTAAGAAGTATTGATTGACTGATTAGTCTGCTGGTGGGTTATGGAGTAATAATATTATGGTATCGCATGCGACTCCGCGGCATAACACAAGTTCTTTGCTAGTTAAGAACTTAGCATGCCGTGGGCACTGGCATTATTTGGTTTTGAACTTCTCATTTTGATCGGTTCGTTGTACAGCAGATTGCGTTTACATTTTAATCAATTTATATAATAAGTTCATTTTCAGTTTTCTGTATCTAATTATTTTTCTGTTTATATTCTCCATTGTGCCAATAAACCATACAAACTTCTATAGTGGCGGTAAACTCCCCCGCATTTCAAAACGTCAAGTCAATCACAGCCCGAGATATCCTTCAAAAACCTTCCAAACCACGTCCTGCAGGCCCTTAACTGTGATCTTGATCTGCCAAGAAACCTACTACTATTCCTACCAGTATTTTTGATGGACTTGTTCCTTATTACAACAACACGACTGAGTACAAATGACAAGGATGTTGTAGGTCTCATCGAAACCCTGAAATATTTCAATGCAAAATTAATTTTGATGGATCAGTCTGATGTAAATTTGAACCGAACGACGGCGCTAAAAGGATCCAAAAAAGAAAAAAAAACACGTTTAAATATTTTCATTTCAAATTTATTGTAAAAAAAGAAAAACTTATGAAATATAAATAATTGTATACTGTGATAAATTACGTACATTCAAATACATATTAGTATTTACTTATCCTGGATTTTGATCGTCCGAAAACAATATAATTGTAATACACCTGTGTACGTACTTGAAAAGAATACAGACTGCTAACATAAAAACTACTTTTTTTATGTGGTTGATTGATTAATTGGATTCAACGTTGAAATAATAAAATATTTACATAATTATTGCTTTTGCAAGCCACGCTGCAAAATGAACAGAAACGTAGATAATTATCATTTTTACTTGCTCTGAACGTCGGTTTTTCGAGGACGACCACTAGGGATGGTTGTCTGAAATTATTCAAGAAAACTTGATAGCTACTTAGTATTGTTTCTAAAACCTTACAACAAAAGGTTGAATTTTGAGGACACTGTGGAAGTAAATTCGCTAAAACACAAACACCTCATATATCGTCGTTGTCAGAGCAACATGGCACAACTGTATTTTAGCTACTTTTCAGGAGGAGGAAAAAACTGAATGAATCCAACATAACACAACTGACAATCTAAGTTGTGCACAACATGGCACAACTTCAAGCAAACCTCAGCAAGTTTCTACACTGTCAATCATAGATTGAAGGAAAACTTACTATAGGTTGCTCATTAACTGTAAATTGATGTTTTCACGTGAAAACTAGCTTGGAAAACAATAACGAACAACCGAAAATCAAAAGATTCTGACCTCGCTCTCGTCTGTTGACAGGTCTTCCATCTTGTTTTACGGGAGTTGTGCCTTGTAGACAACCAAAAGTAGTTGTGCAGTGGTCACGTTGTTGCGGATTGCGACGAAACTAGCGACCCTATCGAAAAACTGATTTCACAAAATCGATCTGTCGCAAAATTTTGAATCTACGAGTAGAATCCCTAACTCAAAACACCCAAAATTTAAGTTGTGCCATGTTGCTCTGGCCCCACTCATAACAGATACTACCTCAGGATTGACAAAGAGCGGTTGTTTGCTACCGTAAGCCACGGTTCAAGGGTGCGTCCCAAGTGAAAATTGTGGTTTGAGTAATAATTGGTTATTGTTTAGTGGCCGAAAACTTAGCTTAGTTAGAAATTAATTGATTCCCATCACTCTCTATCCAGGCTTTGGACTGGCTACTTGGAAATCTATTGAATGTACATAGTAATAGATTTGCATGTAGGCGAGTTTAAAATCCTATTTATTTTATATATTTACAGCACTATTAACTGGTCAGAAACCTTCCCAATGTTCACACAACACAATTTCAATGGATTGCCAATTTTTGGATTGCCTGTAGACCCCCCCCCCCCCACACACAAAACCTGTACCCCCCCCCCCCCAACTTGGTCAGAAACCTTTCCCAATGTTCACTCAACATTTTCCCCAAGTTTCATTCAGATCGGTCAAGTAGTTTTGAAATCCCGGTAATACCCCCCCCCCATCCCCATCCCCCTACCATAACTGCCTTTAACCCCCCCCCCCCCCCCAATACTATTGACCCACCCTACCTGTTTAGAAACATTCCTCAATGTTCACACAACAAATTCCCAAAGTTGCACTCCAACTGGTCAAGTAGTTTTGAATGCCTGTAGACCCCCCCCCCCTCACAACCTGCACCCCGCCCCCTCCTACTAACATCCTAATTGAAGTACCACTTGAAAGTACTTGTCGACCTGAATCCAGAGACTACTTACAATCGGATTTACGTTCAACCGTTCAAAAGTTATAAGCATAAACGTCCTCATAACACGTTTTTTAGTAGTATTTCATTCATAGCGTTTCAACGGATAGACAGATTTAAACGCGGATTTTTCATAAACCTTCTCAGATAAATTCTGCGTCAAATGGTACCAGCCGCAAGTTTCTACGTTCAGCCGTTCTCAATTGATGATGAGACAAACAGACAGACAGACACGATTTTATTATATAGTATAGTATGTAGTATAAAGTAGTATATATGTGTAGTATATAGTATAGTATGTGTAGTATATAGTATATAGTAGTATATATGTGTAGTATATAGTATGTGCGGGTCGGTGGGGGTGACCAGACCCCCCCCCCCCTCCCACAACACCCGCTCATCAACCACCCACTTCTGCTCGCTTTTCTCCTTCCCACCCACTCCCACCCACAATTTAAATTTTATGTACGGGTCGGTGGGGGTGACCAGACCTCCCCTCCTGCCGCCACCCGCTCATCAACCACCCACATCTGCTCGCTTTTCTCCTTCTCACCCACCTCCACATTCACCCACAATTTAAATTTAAGTAGTTGTGGCGGTGGGTGGAGACAACCCTCGCCCCCTTTCATCAACCTTCTAATTAATGTGGGGTAAGTCACATCACGATCGACAGACATTAATATTACACATTTATATCCCCCGCCCCTTCCTTCCCCGCCTTCCTATCCCACAAACAACTTTGTTGGCCCATTCCTCCGATTCCGGATATTGTATGCAGATCAGTGTGATGTACAGAGACGGGTGATCTGAACAAAGAAGATAATAAACCGTTGTGTCAAGAATTTGCAGAGTTTTTCAAATGGAAACCCCCCTTTTTATTGCAGATTCGGATTCTACGTCAAATTATAAGTGCTACCTACCAATGAATAAGTATCATCCCCGACCACCTGATAATTCGTATTGTTCTAACATTATGTTTCTTAGTGATAAACTGTTTTTGTATCATTGACAGTGTTGCCAGATGTAGGGATTTTTCCCTACACGTAGGGAATTTTGGGGGTGCATTGAGCGTAGGGAATCCCTACGCTGAACGTAGGGATTTTCGGTCAAGCTAGGTTACGTGATTCAAACACTGGCAAAATTCTGATAAATTGAATAAATATAGGTACCTACGATTTTAGTATATTTATTCGTGATCGGAAAACCACCAAGTGGTATGAAGGATATGAAGGTACCAATTGTTACAACCACCCCATTACACCAAATATGATGAAGTTGCTTGCGTCATAGAGCTTATACGCTTCTAATAAAAGCGAGCAATCCCTCGATAGTGACGAAGACGATTTGATTGGTTTTTGATGGTCTCTTTGATGAATAATTTTTGATAACCTCTTGAGTTTAACCTAAGATTTTACTGCTCTTCTTTCTATTTTCAATCCCAAATTTTTCTGTTACTTGTTTTACTATTACTGTTTTACCATTTTAATTATATTTTCTCCTCGTAGTCATTCCTGGTCGTCGACATTAAGATTTTTTTAAATAGGTATTCCAAGGCTAATGTAACCAATGCTACCATTCTTGAGCCTTAGTAATAAGCCTTATTATATTTATATTTATCTCAGTGATATTTCTCAAGTACCTAACAATTCTTGTCCTGAAAAAAAATGACTGGACCTAATCTAACTATTATTGAGACAGCAATAAAAGTTACATTGTGCAACTCGGTGGTTCAATGGTTATTTCAATCCTCAAACCAAACCAGCAGCAGTGAATGCAGTGATCTTGTCGTTTTGTAGATGACTAGGAGGGAAGTGATCTTCTTTTGTTCTTTTACATTTTCAGCAATCGAAATTTTACGCGTAGGGAATTTTTTAACACGGTAGGGAATTTGTAGGGAAAAGTAGGGATTTTAGAAATGGTCCGTAGGGAATTTCGAGGCAAGTTGTCTGGCAACACTGATCATTGATAGAATTGTGATGAGCGAAAATATACGAGTGTTCTTTTCTATGTGTTCATGAAATGTGAGTATCATTCTTTTGGGTTACAACACAAACATAAATATATAGTTATACGATGGATTGGTGAAACTAAAGACACTCGCGTGAAATATGAACTTGAATGCACGAACAGGAGGATGAAAATTATAGAAAACACTTACTACATTTGGAAAAAGTGGAAATTTTCGCTGTACAGCGAAAATTTCCACTTTTTCCAAATGTAGTAAGTGTTTTCTATAATTTTCTATAATTTTCATCCTCCTGTTCGTGCATTCAAGTTCATAAATATATAGTTATAAGTTATATAGCTATAACTTATACATCGTCTGGAATGAAACATACCAGGTATATTATATTTATGTATGTGTCACTCCAGACGATAACTCTCGATAGGATTGAGATAAGTTCAAATTTGGGCAAAAAATCTGTCTTGGGAATCGACAGGTTAAGTTCGTAGATGGGCAGAATCGGACCACTCTAAAGGGGGGGGGGGGGAATTCCTCATAAATTCCCAAAATGGAAAATTTTGACAAGTGACAGTAATAATTACTGTCGATCCCCTCAGGAAGAATTTACTCAATCACTGAGTTAATAATAACCCAAGGTATTCTGTTTTGTTTTATTTCATGAAGAAGAAGAAGAAGAAGAAAAAACATGTTTATTTTTACAAAATTTTACAATTAAATTGTTACAAAGCTAATTTTTATTTGATAACATAACATGATTGGCAATGGGTGTGAAACCCGTCTGCCGGGTTGCCTGAAGTCGCCGATTTGTCCCTGAAATTGTTGTTACTACTTATATTAAACATTGCATATATTATTTATTTATTTGTATCTTTATTCACCTTTATATTATAGGTACATTGTTTATTTTTCTGCTAAACCTGGGGGAGCCTTATCACCAATTAAACTCAGCCACAAGCATCGCCCGATACCTCCAAGATTGCTGCGCGAACTTAGCTATGTCCAGCCAACTGTCCCTGGCATCCAACAGGCAAACCATTCGTCCCAGCGCCAAGGTCCGTTCACCCAAGTAGCGAATCCGAAATTCAGCGAGCGCTGGGCAAACTCCGAAGAAATGCCGAATGTCCTCATCCTCACCCAGATTGCAGAGGGAGCAGACACGGCGTGGACTATCAGATCGTCTATAGGTCCCCTCGTTAAGAGCCAGCAACGCTCCTCTGATTTGAAGGACCCACCGTAGCACCCACACAGGGTGACGCGAGGACTCACCTCGAAGATCCGCTGGCCTCACGCTGCTGTCCAGTGCTGAGTATAGTGGGTTTCGGGATTGTGCTGCGCTGGCGATCATATCCTCCCTCCAGTAAGTTTTATTTCATGATAAAATACGTTTATTCAGAAAAATACTTTTGACGAATCTTTGCAACAGAAGAAAATAGAATCAAAACTGAAGAGAGTCCTCAAGAAAGTTGAATAAAACCCCTGGGAAAATGCCAAGCACGGCACATGTAACAATGAGATTTTTCACTGTCCTTTGAAATGAATAATTTTCTTGAGCTTCTGCCGTACGCGTTGTTCCTCGATTTTCTGATTCTGGTCCCGGAGGTGCTTTTTAATCCTGATGCTGAAGTAGGCCTAGGCAATGCTCTCAACCAACCAATTTTTATGGTTGTCTTCTCCTTCAAATTTGCTACTTTTGAATTGAGTCTCTTCTGTTTTAGCGTGACGTTTCTCAACTGCTTTTTAGTCTGAATCAATTTCCTATGGGGTTTTTCAAGCTTTTCAGCAGTCAATTCTAATTCGGATTTTGGTATCTTTTCCGGAACTGGAGGTGGAATCGGCGATGGGTTCCGCTTCAAAACTCGTCTTGGGGTTATAGAAGAGGAGGAAGAATGATTTTATTTTAAATTATTTTAACGGGTATTTCATGGTGATCACAATGCTGAAATCAGAATTGCGATATCTCATTTCGTTCTCAAACTGGAGCACTTTGAAGATGAAGAAACTTGGTTGAACCTTGATTTATTCGTCATGGTTAATCCGTCGTGATCAGCGTTGTAATGTCCAAAAGCTGAGGGGTTTTTTTTGGGTTGTTGTTGAGGGGGGGGGGGGGGGTCACCCATAAATTTCAAATTGAAACGGTCTGTCAAGTGACACCTCATTTTTGAGGTTTTTACACGCTGAATAAGATGGTGAAGTCAGAATTGCTATATCATATTTCGCTCTCAAACTGGTTCACTTTGAAGATGACGAAACGTGGTTGATACTTGAGATGTTCTTCATGGACATCGAGTCCTTCAATGGAAACATTTTACATAAAACCAATTATTTCTTCAAAAATTCGCTCTTATAGCCATGCTGCATGGTTTTTTTTTTTTTTTTTTTTTTTTTTTTTTTTTTTTTTTGGGAGCGTTCAAAAGCGCCCATAGTTGGACTAACTCCGTTTGTGCGTAATTTCGGTAAGACGTAAAACCCCCCAGTGTGGCACATGAAATTTCATTACTTCTCGACACTATTAGTCTTTTTATTGGACTTAAACTGGGACTACAGCCTGAAACATGGTCGTTTTTAAGAAAAAGCACCTCATCCTGGCTCTTGATAATTTTAGTTTTAGTTAGTTCGATGAGTTTTTAGGCAGGTGGGTAGGTATCTAAATTATCTTGTTAGGCCATGTGATTTATTTTCCCTCGCCCTTTACCAACCCAGGCTTGGGATTGAGTAGGTATTTGAGATGTGTTGGGGGTTTCCAGCGTGCTGAATCTAAATCTAAAATTGTGAACTCAAGTTCTTTAAGAGTCGGTGGTTATAACAACGAGTAATATTCCACGTGATGGAGAACTTGAGGACGTGAGTTTTTAATTATTTCATTTTCAAGAGGCCGAAGGAGTTTTTCCCCATTTTCAACATCCTCGAAATACTGTCGAGTAGATTAGATACAAAGGCCTCTTCACAATTGTTTATTCTCACGCTTCTAACTTGAGTATTTAAAACCGACCATACGAGAAACGACCATACGAGTTTTATCAGTCGGACGAAAATGCTTCGCTCTTTGGCGTTTGTGACGATAATTGCACTGTGGGAATGGACATCGGCGACGTTTGTCAAGACTCCTTTGGGAGACGTCGTCGGTTGGGAGAGCGACTGGGAGACGACCTGTGGACGAAGTTATTTGGCTTGGACTAAACTGCCCTACGCTCAGCCTCCGGTTGGGAACCTCAGATTTCAGGTGAGACGATTATGTCTTGTGTGATGGTTGCCTGTGCCCCTGTTCTCGATCTTTTTGTTCGGCCACTCTGGGGATATACGGTTTTGTGGAAGCACAGATCGGATATCCCTCTGTTGGGCATATTGCCTAACTCCCCTTGAACTGGGGCACTCAGCAGCCATCCATTAAACTTTTACGGTTGTAATGGATCGCAAGGTAGGAGCTCTGAGAAGGTTCCGTCAAGTTTTGTTGGATTCTTTTAGTTTTCAAGGCCAAAGCCGCTGTTTAACCTGAATTTAACCTCTAAATGATCATCTTCCTCTCAAAAATCAACCGTCAAACGTTATAACAGGTTCAGATCACTGCAGAACTCTGGTATATTCTGGTATCCCTACTTGTTTGAGCAAGTTTCAACCTATCTGAACAAATCTTAACCTCTGTCCAAAATATCTCAGGCTGTGATTGACTTTAAGATAAATTTTCTAAATTCACTATATTAATAAGAAAAGGCTCCGGCGTCGTCCGATTTTTGAAATTTATAAAATAATTTGTTTTAAAATTTAGCTAATGCAAATTTAAAACATGTAAAATGAGCGAGCGAATAAATTTCGATATTTTTTCGATTAATTTCTCGTAGCCGTCTTCATATTGGATATCATGGGGCTTCTATAGTGCCAGACAAGTTTAAGAATTATTTTTTCCGTAATCTGGGACCGATGTAGGTGAAAAAAATTCTTAAACGTGTCCAAAACCACCAGGTGGTTTTGGACAAGTTTAAGAATTATTTTTTCCGTAATCTGGGACCCAAAAGGTCCTTTGGGGTCCCAGATTACGGAAAAAATAATTTAAAAAAACATCTATTTTGTGACACGATTGGCGAGCGCACAGAGGTCAAAAATCCAATTTATTTGCTACAATCTAAAACTGTCTTACATTAACGTTTGAAGTCGGGAAAAATAATACGAAAAATCTTATTATCGGCAAGGACTGGCATAGACCTGCTAATAGATGTATTTTAAATCATTTAGCTCTCATATGAATCAGAGAGTTGTGTCTGAAAAAAATGATGTATCACCCAAAACGCAAGTTCTTTGCAACATTTAAACACTAGAAGGACTGATGAAACGAATCCTACAAACAAATCTTTGGGGTAACTTGGGGGTTATATAGTGTTTCGTTATTGAACAGGGGTATACATTTAAAAATTGCTAAATTAACTCTACAGGTAGATTGCAATGTATATTCAATAACGAGTGCGGAAGTATAATGTCTTGCCTGTCTCAGCAATTTCCATTGTTAAATAAAAGCAAAAAGACTTTGCGATACACACACCTTGAACACAATAAATGGCCATCGAATAAAGATAATTCCACTGCCGTTCATCAGGCACTTGTGTAAACAGGAATGATTCACTCGTCTTCTATTTGTTTGTCAACTAATAATAAAAATGTCAAGTACTCAGAAATTCTAAACTTTTGACTTGACTTTTGTCCACCTTAATTGGTGATTTTACCCATCTGTGCACCCATTCAATACGTCCCTGTCGCCAACTCCAAACTCCTCCATTTACCAATAAATTGATTAATCATTAACAAATTTTCAGCCACCGAAACCTGTTGAAAAATGGGACGGCGTCTTAAATGCTACCGAAGAGATGCCTCACTGCATACAAAACGGACCGGAAGGCCAAGAAGACTGCTTATATCTCAATATATTCAGACCGAAGGTACGTATTTTCAACGAGATATTTTTTTGGAGGAATTCACTCGTCTTTAAGTTTGAAATGAAGCCAAACTGTACGTTTTGTAGGTTTCAATGGACAAGAAGTTGCCTGTGTTGTTCTACGTTCACGGCGGGGCTTTTCAAGCAGGCAACTCTGCCAGTCCGAAGGACATCGCTGATAATTTCATGGCGGAAGATGTGGTTCTGGTTCTGATTCATTACAGACTCAACGGTTTCGGTGAGAGCTTTCAAGTTCATGTTTCTAATGAATTTGTTGAATTAGTATGTTTTTGAGAAGATTGCAGAGGATTTATGATTGTAGAGGTTTGATAGGATTGGATCAGGGTGAATGGGTATGACGTGTTATGGTGAGTAGCTTGGGATTGATCCAAATTTGTACAGCCTCTGGTCTGTAGTCAGTTGCAAGGGCCATTGCTGAACCAGCATAGTCCGCTGAAGGGAGCTATTTGGAACCTGTGGGAGCCACTCAAGTAGCGTGTCCAGACGGTAGTCAGCCTTTGTCTGCAGCATAAAGGAGCGTCCGGTCATTGGTGAATCAGCAGAGTCTGCTGACAGGAGCAGTTCGTAAGCTTGAGTCAGTAGCGTCACTTGTAGGAGCCACTCACATATCACAAACTGTTTTTTTCCCCCAGGATTTTTGAGCTTGGGAGACGCCGTTATGCCAGGAAACAGTGGACTGAAAGACCAAGTAATGGCGTTGAAGTGGGTCAATGAGAACATCGCTTCTTTTGGCGGTGATCCAAACAGTGTAACCGTTTTTGGCACATCAGCTGGAGGGGCCAGCGCCCATTTCCTTCTCAACTCTCCACTCACCGAAGGTACCTATAGAATTTTTTGTTGGAATTTTTCAGCAGAGTTTAGTACTTTTATAACATTCACAGTACATCACCTGAGGTTGGGAGTAGGCTATGATCATGAATGGTCAATTGGATAAAGCAGAGTTGGCTAAAAAAAACCCTACGTTTCAGATGGTGTTTTGAATTGGATAAAATTGGTATTAAGTTCTTAAATCCTGTTGCGCTTCACACCACAGGAAATAACAGCATGAATAACTCAATGTGGAAAAAACTTTAAATGTTTTTGACGTTTCACGCCTTTTATACACAACGGATATCCAACACCACGTTGATTTGAATATTTGCAGGTCTTCTGACTCGAGCTTGGTCAGACTCTGGAAGCATCAATCACATCAACCACATGATGAAGACGGAAGACGTTGCTGCCAACACGGTCATGCTTGCAGATCACTTTGGATGTCCAACTGTCGGAAGCGAAAAAATCATCGAATGTTTGCAGAAAGTCGGTGCTCATGAGCTGGTTAAGGGGATTAAAGACCTCAGTCCTCGTGTGAGTTGCTCACCATCAACATCAAATTACTTTTCCAACATTCTGAATTTCCCACAATTAACTCGAAATTCGTTTTTTCCTACGAATAAATCGTAATTTCTCTTCATTGCCTTGATCACTTCAGGCAGTGAAGCACAAATGCAATGGATCCTGCAAACGTAAATCCACCACTACAAAAATTGTCACAATTACCACTCGTACTTGAGCTTAAATGTCCACTAATGACAAATTCCGTCATTTCTTCCAAGTACATTTTGCAGACACATCACTATTAAGTACTTCGTTTCCTCCACAGACGATGACGCTTGACTTTCTTTTCAACCCCGTCATCGAACCGGCAGATACTAAAGGGGCCTTTATGACTGAAGATTTGGCTCTGCGCCCCTCCAACAAGCCCTGGGTCACAAGCTTTACAAATGGAGAATACATGCTGCACCTATCATTGAGTATACAACTTTTTTTATGGGCATTAATACGTTATACAGCCGTACATGCATGTTATATTCAATTGTCAATGATGCCACCACTTGACTGAACTGGTTACTTTCAAAGAGCCTGCTCAATGTCAAGCACCACTTGCTGCCTTCTTTGATCCTCTCCCTGATCTCATCTACTTGAGAACTGTTGGTGGCGACTACTATTTCCAAGTAGGTACTTGTGAGCAACACACATTTCAGAGGTCATCCCATTCAGGGTGAAGGTTGGATCAAGACGGCCAGTATCGTTCTACTGTAACATAGTTAGTTTTGGTGACATTAACTCATCACTGAGGATCTGCGGCTGACTCTATTATAAGCCTTCAGATGCAAACAAATATTGAACATGGAGCAGTCGTGAGATTTCAATATCTAGTATGTGAGGCGTTGTGGAGGTGTCCTGTCCCATTTTGGGCGGCTGACAGGGCAGCTTTGTGCCTGAGGTGGTGGCAATATACTTCCACAGTATTGGCTTTGGGCGTCCCTATGAACCAGTGAAAGTCTGGAGAGGTGCACTTATTGTTAGTGTCGGTTATTGGAGGACCTGAAGCCGGTGACACTAGAACTGCAGTGTCTACTGATGTAGTGACCGGTGGGTTAGAAGGACTCGAAGATGGTCGACAGGCTGAGGGTCGTTGGGGGGGAGAATGGAAGAGGTGGATTTGAGTGGAATGATGAACCTGGATGATGGGTTGGCATGGTGTTTCCCAGTTTGCCATTGAAGGTGCCCCCATTTGAACCCCCTTTCCGTATTTGATCCACATGGCGTCTAATCACGACGCCATCCACTAATACAGTACAATGTAAATTACCGTCTTGAGCCCAATTTCCATTTTTGATTCGGGTGGTTGTAAATTCTGGTAGCCACAGTTTCGCCCATCAGAAAAGTACTGTGAAAGCTTCCTTCCTTGGCTTCAGCATTGTTTTTCTCACTATTCCATGTAGGCTTGGGCGTAGTTGGTCGAGGGATGTTGGAATGTCACGACCTAGGAAAAGCCTGGCAGGCTATTTCTGTTGTTGTATGCAGTGCTTGGCGGTACGTAAATAGGAATTCCTGGATGTCGCACGGTAAAGTATTGGGTGTAGATCCCATTGCTTTTATTTTCCTTTTGACTGTTTCAACATACCGTTCAACTTGTCCATTTGTTGCTGGGTGATACAGAGCTGACGTTTTGTGGTCGATATCTTGTATTTGAATAAACTCGCGGAATTCCATGCTTGTAAAAGCCGTGACATTGTCACTGAACAGAATTTGGGGCAAGCCATAGCGAGTAAACAGTTCACGCAGGATGTTTATCACTGTAGTGGACCTAGTCTTGGCTAGACATATGTAACACAAATATTATTCTAATCAAACGACTGATTCCATCTCATTTTTTCCCCAGTCGATCAGTTGCCCAAATCATACATGGAGGACGTCAAAGCAAATACCTCTGGCTACCTCCTCCACTGGCTCTCGCGCCACACGTCTGACCTCATTGCTCCTGCGTATCTCTTATCAGGGAAGTACTTGTACCAAAGCGATTGGACCACCTACCGACCAGATTTGTCGAGAGCTTTTGCTAAAGTGAGTTGAATGACGCTGTAGCTCAAAATTCATTGGAACTCACGGTTGTGTCATGATAAATTGCAGGTTGTAGAAGTAGTAGAAGCCCAAAAGAGTGAAGAATACGCTCGTCATGACTACTTATGAACTCTGCATCAAAATCCAGAGGAAAAAGCCGTTTACTTTTTTGTGTTATGGAAATCTTGGACATCTACTACGGTTTCCTCCTGGATTTGAAATATACAACTTTGAAGATGACTAATAATACATTAAAAGTTGCTCATTTGCTTACTGTGCTTTCTAGATGCATGGTGACAATGGTTATGCATTCCCAGCAGTGTACAACATGATGAATCACAAGGGGCCTAAGTGGATGTACCGTTTCGAATACTGTGGACAAGGCAGCCACTACCGGAACCCTAGGACTCACGAATTTTATCCTGATAGAGGTCATAATGATAATACGAGTATATAATATATATTATGACGGAGCCTTCTCCCTGAGTCTCTAGCAGAGCTTTTGAACAATCAGCAACAATCACTTGAATAATGCCCGATTTAAGCCTGGTTAACATGGAGCGTTTGTGTGTTGGCCGCAATTTTGATTCAGTGACTTATTTAGTTGAAGACTGATTGTTGGAAGCACAACCTGCAGCAGCACTTATTGCTGCTGGCTCTCGGCCGCCAATTAGATTGCAGAACACAACCGCAGCATGTGAACCAAGCTTGCGACATGCCCCAGGATCAATCAGGAACAACTCCAAGTCTCAGTGACATCATCATTGATCTATTGATGAGATTTCCAATAGTTCTTACATAACTTTGTGGCCTTTGTACAGTGGCCGCACATGCGACAGAGGGTTCCTACTACTTGAACTTCAATTCCAACGAGACGGCAGCCGACCGCAACATAAGCGATAGACTCGTAAAATATTTGACGAATTTCGCTGTACACGGGTGAGTATTTCCGTTACTCAAATACACCACTATTTCGGAACAGTTTGACTCTAAAGATACTTAACATGCCGCAAACAGTTCTACAGTTCGAATTTTGTCTTGTGCAGCGACCCAACTCCCGAAGGTTCCCCCGTCCTCTGGAAGCAGTTTACTGGTCGTACTCCCTCCCATGGAATGGACACTCTGAGGATGACGTGTGAAGGAGACTTTCTGTCAACCCCGGACATTTTGGAGGACATATACGGGATTTACTGGACGTGGAACAGGACTATCGGCTGGAACTGAGTCTAGCTGACAATAAGTCGACAATTTTCAATGCTTAACCAGAACTGTTCTTAAGTTGAAGCTTACTGATGTTCCATCAAAAAATTATAAGCGTCATTCTCTCGAATACCTCGTTTTTCCACTAGATACCTATGTCCACATCTGAATGGATTTATCTCTTAGGAACTCTCTGATTGAGGCAGTCCTTAAAAGCCAGCCTCTGCTCAGTACTAGGGTTGTACATCTCTTCCCCATGTTTTCTCAAGGTTATACAAATGTAAGGTTTGTAAGGTTCCCCAGCGCCATCTTGTTTGCTCCGCCATTCAGATCTTGGATGACACCATTCTAATATCAACTGTCGACGTGTTCCTTTAAAATTTGAGTTTCAGGTAAAAATGTTCGTGTAACCAATTCCTTACGCCCTTCACAAGAGTTACATTTAGGAATTTAACAAATAAATGAAGAACACAGAAAATTGAAATAAATACAGCATTATATTTGTTTACAAGGACAATTTAATTATATCACAGTGCATTACACTTAACGCCTCTCATTCTAAATAGTGTTGAAGAATGGATTTAAAATACAATCACGTTTTTTTTTTTTTTTTAATTAAAAAATAAACATTTACAGTAAAATGCTACCTTATAGGTTGCTACACCTAAGTAGTATTATTTTCTATATGAGTAACAGCCTTTTAAAGCACAGTGCAGATATGTTATATGAGTTATTCTTCATTTTTTTAGCACTAATAAAATTGACTATAAAACCACTATTTATAATAGTAATTGGAATATACAGGGTGGGGCAAAACAAACAGTGCAGTTTTGAAGGGTGACTAAATCCTTCGTGGAAGTGGTAGGAACCTGGGAGGGGTCTCATTGTGTCCGGCCACTCACCCCATTTTCAGTCACTACCATGGTTTGGACCGGAGAGCATCGAGGCTTCGCTGTCCGCACGTTTTTCGAAAGCGGCCGTTCTTTCATCGCCACCCAGCGGGCCTTCCGGCTGCACTTCAACATTCCACGTCGAGATCCCGTCCCTCATCGCAATGTTATCGCGGCTTGGGTTCGTGCATTGGAAGAAACTGGATCCACAACAAGGCCTAGGGGTATGGGAAGACCAAAAACGGTTCGAACACCAGAAAATGTGGCTACTGTGAGAGCAGCTGTCGAACATTCGCCTAGGCGCTCTGCCCGTAAGCATGCAACAGCATTGAACATGTCTAACCGCTCGCTAAGGAGAATTTTGCATGAAGATTTAACGTTCCATCCCTACAAGATGATGATTGTTCAGGAGTTAATGCCCCCTGACTTTCAAAACCGTGTTAATCGCGCCCAAGAAATGCTAAACCGTATCCCACCAAGGTCAACTTTTTTCTCTAGTGACGAAGCTCACTTCCATCTGTCTGGAGCCGTGAACAAACAAAATTTTCGCTATTGGAGTGACACTAATCCACGACAACTTCACGAGAGACCTCTCCACTCCCCGAAAGTTACTGTGTGGTGTGCCATTTCGAAATTCGGGGTGATTGGGCCTTACTTTTTTGAGGAGGATGGGCGAACCACAACTGTCAATGCTCAGCGTTATGTTTCCATGCTGGAAACGTTTTTTGAGCCAGAATTGGAGCAGTTGGCTGGAGAACAAGATCTGGGGGATATCTGGTTCCAACAAGATGGGGCTACGGCCCACACAGCGATCATTTCGATGACGAAACTGCGGCAGATGTTCCCTGCGCGCCTCGTCTCTCTGAGGGGTGACCTGGGGTGGCCCGCGAGATCACCAGATTTGAGCATCTGCGATTTTTTCCTGTGGGGCTACCTCAAGGAAAAGGTTTTTAAACATCGTCCTCACACTTTGGAAGAGCTGAAGACACGAATTAGAGAGGAAATCGCCACAATTCCAGTCGATATGTGCCAGAAGGCTGTCGAAAGTTTCAGAAATCGCCTCCATCAGTGCATTGCTGCTGAAGGCCATCATCTTGCTGATGTAATCTTTAAAACTTGAATAAACAAATGGGGTGAAATACTGAATCAAATAAAACAAACCGCATTTTTCTATGTTGCGCCGTTTTTTTTTATAGCCCTTTTTAAACTGCACTGTTTGTTTTGCCCCACCCTGTACATCAAAAGCTATGTTCATGATTAAAATACTTATAAAATATCTCAATTTTTTTTGTTTTAAATCAAAGAGGATTGAAAAAATGAACGTTTACAAGTCAAATTTGGCCGATGAAATTAGAAATACTGTACGCAATACTGAACGTACGTTTTATACGCGGTCATTTGGTTACAAGTGATTTTTTGTGGTTGTTGCTATAATTAGGTAATTGCAGGTGTAGATTGGCGATGTTGATTCGTTTCCATTGTATTTTGAATTATCAAAGTGGGGTTTTATTAGGGGTGAATAGTGTACTACGATACGTACTATTAAGATTGAGGATCGTTATTGACGTGATGACGCAGGAACCGCGAAGAGGCCGATACGAATTTGAGGCAATGATTTTGGATTCTTTTCACAATAAATCCAGTTTTTGACAAACATAAATTTGTGGCTATTCAGAATTTACTCGAGTTGTGTCTGGGGATCCATTTCTTAGTTTTCTTCACGATTTTGTATTGTAAATTGAATAGAGTCTCTTCAAAAGAAATAATTGACACGCGGAGGTAATTGGAGAACTTCACGGGACCACTAATAAAACTCACTAAACCACTAGAATGTGCCTTGTGGGGAACGCGAGCACATTTGTGTCCAAACTGCGTTCACGTCAATGGCCATCGACTGGTTTTAACTGAACGGATTGACGCAAGATGTACATAGAACTGACGAGGACAGGGACAACAGGAAGAACTGAGAGGAAGTTTAGGACGGAAATGAGTCGCTTTGGATGTAGGAAATACGAAATCGAAAGGGGCCTTAGGCCACACATCTGTACGAAAATCCACGGGGTTTCTAATAACTCCATCAACCTCGATTTCAAGCGTTCAACGCGTAGTGCGATGATAAACACCATTTTCGATGGGTAATAACATTCTAAACGTCCAACTTTGGAACTTCTATGATTCGGACGTTCCTGTGAAAACCCTCCCACATAAAGACTACGTGTACATACTTCTACACTCTGTTTCAAACTGCTTTAGGATTGGGCCACTGGTATGTTCCTTTTCGTACTATTAATATAAATGAGAAGTTCAACCAGATGTTAAATTAATGTGGTACAGATCCAATTTTCTATTACAACTACGCGCAGGCTCGACTCGTTTTCACTATAATATAGTGAAAATATTATTTTAGGGTTAAGTTTACAACCGTAAAATAAGCTCACTCCAACAAAAGTGATATACTTGAAAGGCACACGTTACATCTACAAGAGACCGACGAACCCTGTACGTCGTTACCATAGTCAAGAGTTAAAAGACTAAACAATTAAACGTTGACAGAAGATACTTCGACACTGGAAGATGGTTGATTGCACATGAAGGAAGAGGGTAACTATTCGCACAATTCGTTTAAGCGAATGACAAAAGGAATGACGGAATGTTTTCCTACTTTTGGTGGATATCCGTCAGGACTCACGGAATGGTTTGCAAGTGTTTATTTACTTGTCGTTGTTATTGCGTAACAGCACGCTGTCGGATTGCGACTTTGTCATCGGGGTTTCCTGGAAAAAATGAGAAAATACGAGATGAAAGTCGATACTGACATTTCAACGTGAGAAAAATGTGCAACGAATGAATGGTTAGGAAATATATGAAGGTGGAGGGGGGGGGGGGTAGTGTAGTTTATGGCTTGGTGAGGCCCCCCTGGTCCCGAGGAGGTTAGGCAATATGCCCACCCAGAGAGATATCCTGGTCTGCATTCAGAGACCTGGGTATCCACTGCGTGGTTGAAACAAAACATCAGGAACCAAGAACACTCAGCAAACCATCACACTCCCACCTTCAAACAACACATGGTATGCCAGGTTGGTGTTGATAGGAAAAAGGGGGACTGAAAGTGTTGTGGAGTTCCAATCCAGGAAGAACAACTGGAAAACTCCGAGGTATGGTTAACCTCCACTGTAATGGTACTACTGCAAATTTATTACGTATACTTAATAGGATATTGGCAGAGATGTAATAGAAATTTAAAAATAGAAGATTACCCAATGAATTTTAGAAGCATACGAAATTAGAATGTAGAAGATTGGAGGAGAGAAAGAAATTGAATAATGACAATATAAATGCTTTTACACAAAATTTGTGAAAGCTTCAAGGAGCTTTCCCAGAAGGGACTCCTATATATAGTGATCACACCCATTAAATGGGGACTCCTATATAGTGACATTAAATGGGTGTGATCCCTGTATAGGAGTCCCTTCTGGGAAAGCTCCTTGAAGCTTCAAAAAATAGTGGAGGAGGTACCGAGGCAAAGCCAGCACCTACCTACCAACCACGCTCTGCTACCATGTAATGAATGGTTTGCTGAGTTTTCCCGGTTCCCGGAGGGTGAGGCAATTATGCCCACCCAGAGGGTTATCCTGACTGTATTCACAGAGCATGCCACCCTCTAAGCGGTGGAATCAAAAACTCGGGAAGGTACACTCAGCAAACCATTACACATTCGAGTACAGACAAAATGAGGTCGTAGGGTAATCTGTCGAATGCTTTGGCAAAATCAGTAGAAATCACGTAGAAACCAAACCTGAGAACCTGCCTCAAAGGTTGTACTCCTTGAAGGATAGCAGATTCGTCACAGTCAAACGCCTGCGCACAAAGCCATGTTGTTCGACGACAAAATGGAATGAAAATGAAGTGATTTCACTGTACTACAAACACTGAAATTAATCTAGGGCGGTTTGGTCCTTCTGGGTGAGTATATTCGAGCCCTGAAAGAATTGTCAGCGTGGCAGTTCTTGAATATTATTGTCTAACTTACGTTACTTGCGACAGGAACTGAAAGGTGTGAATCGGATTTGGTAGCTGGCAGCCCTTCGGGGTCTTCGAAGATGCGGATTTTCAGTTTCTTCAGAATATGAGGCATGTGATCGTAGTAGTCACTATGACCTGTGGATTTTACGTTACATCAAATACCTGAAATAACTGATAATACTGTCGCCAATGCTGTAAAAACGAGCACAAGGCGATCTTTACAAATGATGTACTGATACAACCTGATACAAATGATGTACCATACAACCGTCCCATAATAACTTTACCGAGTTTGGTCCTTACCGGTAACGATTTCTGAAAGATCGACGTTTTGGAGGCGAGGATGCTCGAATTCTAGAGCTTGTAGACCTGCCACTCCTCCTCTGGGCATCGAAAGGGCGCGATAGAGGAACCTGAGCAACCAGTCTGTCCTGCGAACAAGAAGTAACATGAAGTAGGTAAGTTGTGATGGCTGCTGTGCCCCTGTTCTCGATATTTTTGTTCGACCACTCTGGGGATAAACGGTTCTGTTGGAAGTACAAACGCGATATCCCTCTTGGTGGGGCAAATAGCCTAACCCCCCTTGAGCGGGGACACACAGCAGCCATACATTACAAGATACGTACAATTTGGACCTCCTTTCACTTCAACATCAATCAATCAATCAATCAATCAATGGTTTATTTGCTGTTATGGGTAGCAGCGACCCTTACAACAAAGAAGTTTGCAGACATGGTACAATATTTTAGCACAAAGACACGAGTAACAAACAGATGAAATTAAACTAAGTACTTCATGAATAAACATAAACTTTCAAAGTGGATTTTTAATGTAGTAAGCCTATGTCCACCAGCAATTCTTTTAAAAACTTCCTACGCTTTAAATAAGTCATTGTGAAATTATATAGTCTAAAGACAAGGTCCTTATTCCGACAGCATAGTAAGCACTTTTTCAGATATTCCTCACTTGACCTGGCCGAACCAAAAAAATGAACTCTTTCGTTTTTTAAGTGAGGGCAGCTGCAAAATTCACTTCAACATGCAATTACAATCAAGCTCCATTCACTGCTGCTTATTATAAACGAAAATACCCTCCCTCACATATGCTTTCAGTTATTAATGTAGGAGGGGGGATCAATATATGTCACGTTGTTCAATAAGACCTGGATGACGCTAACGCTAATCGAACTGGAACGAAGGGATGGGGGCAGGGAGGCTTGGGGACTATCACCTCTTTGGGCTCTTCTTCACGCTGGGAGGCTTGGGCCTACAAATCGCTTTTTTGGGAGGCTTGATGTAACTAAAGTTCATTTTGTACCTAGTGAAAATGTGAAGTGTTACCAATACAGACAGACACCAATACCTACAATAGGGAACGCCATTGTGTCAGAGAATAATTCTTTGATCAAAAATCGGAAATTGGTGACTCACAAGACATGTAAAACATGACAAAACGAGTAATTTCAAACGGGAACATCCTTGTTCAACTACCAGATCGAACTGCAGAATGGCGAATTTGAACTTTCCCGCTTAAAGTGGTCGGACAGGGTTGTAGTTGATACAGCGGCTGATAGGGACAGGCAGGGGTGGCCTGGGAGGTAGATGACGTACATTGCTTCCCTATTTCCGCTCAATACGACTTCCAGAAACCTCTCCAGAAAAATGGGTACTTCCTTAAAAAGTTTTTTTTACCACTGTCTTAATTATTCTGAAGGTGAGTTTTTCTCAGGAAAAATATCACCGTCATTCCCTATTATCTCGTCAGCCCGACAATAAGCGGTCTGTTCATAAAACGACTGTTCTTACTTGGAATAACCGTTGACAACCGAGCCGGCCACCACTTGCATGATTTTCTTCCATTTTTCCGGGTTCCCCGTGCACGGTGCACCGATGAGGATTGCATCTTGGACGACTCCAGTGCTGTTATCACGTTCAGACATTTCCTAGACACAAATGAAGGAAAGATAGTACAAGGATGGGTAATGATTCTTTTGGAGACGAATGTCTGTGGAAGAATTCGGTCTGACTAGCAAATCGACTACTGCAAGTGACCATTTTCGATGTACAGAGACCATAATAATATTATTATTGCCTTGCTATATACTTGGGACACGCTAGTGACGACGGGTTCCTCTAACCTTTTCTTTCCTGGGAGTACTATTCTCGCGCTCGGGTCTATTTTCAACCCATGGAAAACTAACCACCCAAAAAGGTGTTGCCGCGTAGGCAACGTGGTCAGTTGTCTTCCGATCCAGGGTAAGTACACCAGATACCTGGAATACCCATTTACACTCCGCCATTGCCTCAACAGCCCTTTAAGCCAGTGAAAGTTGGGGATTTGGTCAGACTGATAGCCTGGAACGGGTCCAAGTGTGAGCCTTCAAGTCATTACTGGGTCTGGGAGAGTCGACACCAGATTGCTTAGTGCAGACAGAGCTTGGTCTCACCAGCATGGAGCCAAAGTGGCCAAAAGCATGTTTGGTTGGTGGCTCAGGCTGATGAAGATGGCCGAACAGAGGCTCCCTAGGATCGACTGATAGAGCTCGCTCCTCACTCCAATGACTGTAGGTATAACTGGGTACTACAAATGGAGCCATTTTTTTGTCAGAGCAAACTGCGGATCCTGCTCATTTAAGATCCTGCTCGCTCATTTTACATGTTTCAACTGCAATGCATTTTGCGGTCTGTTAGCGTTCCAAAAAGGCCCCCTCGTCTGTTTTTGTAATAAAAAAAATGTAGCCACAAATTTCAAAACTCTTAAGTCAATCACGTCCTTCAAAAACCTTCCACCCTATGTCCTGCAGGCCCTTAAGTACATATGCTATTGAATAGGCAAGAAAGAGGTACTAGTTGAATATTAGTTATACTGGGCGAAATTTAACCACAACGAATGGCAGGATTTTTGTGGTCATACTACATTGACCAGTATCATTGAGGACTGTAAATAGATTTACCCTTAGGCAGTAGAAAATCACCCGAGCTCCGAGAGAATAACCGATCAGAGTGACCGGCCTCCTACCGTGCTCTCGCTTCAATAGGACTTCCGCCAAATGTTTGCCCACCTACAGAACAAAACGAACGTATCACAAGGAGAATACGAATCTTGATTAGCGATCATATCGTAAATATTTCATCATTTACCTGTGCGGACCTTCGGCAACAGACGCCCCACGGGTTGTCTATGACGTTGGCCAAACCCAGGAGACCGGCCGGCCAGGCGATAGCTGTCATGATACCTGTAAATCACATAACGCCAAAAACTATGAGATACGGTCACAAAGTAGTGGGAATCTTAAAGACTAAAGCAGACAACAACAAAAAATCACCTGATAAAATGGTGTATTTGAGCGCTTCTTGGGCCGCCATCCCCAACGCGATCGACATGAAGTACTCCAAAGCCCTCCCCAGCTCAAGAAGATAAGAACTCTCGTACCGCAAGTAGTACTGCTCGCGGGAGCACGATAACATCTTCCAGGAACGCGTAAAGTTGTCTTCCCTAGAAAATGGTTCAAGTTTTCAAGCTCAAGTTGTAAATTCAAACAAAAATGAGGAGTAAAATCGAGGCAAAATGTTCATGAGATTGAACGTAAAAACACCACGAATGGGGAGAGAACATTGTGACACTGAGGGATTTGCAGGTGGGAGAAAACTTGAGATGTTGAAGTAGGGTCAAACGTGCAACAATACACCACCATCTATTTCTCGTTTATTCCCTTTTCTGTTCACTTATCAAGTTATTATCGGTTTTTTATCCGTTTGCACCCGACTAATTACAGCTATAATTGTGCTATGTAACAAATACTGGGGTTACAAAATTTGTATTTTAATATTTTAATTTATTTGTATTTTAATAGTGTAGGTACTTTTCGTCCTTGATCCACCCAGATATGGCGATAGTCACATCGAGCTGAGGAGTCGTCACCATCGTCATACCATCTCTGCCGTTGTTGGTGTAGGGGCAGAGCTGACCGAAAGCGAATTCTTCTATCTCTCCGACTCTTTTGTTCATTTTGTAACCTAAGAAAATAACGAATGTATGAATAATGGCAACAAAATTTAGATGCAGGTATTCACTCTTCAGAGACTCATCGACGTTCGAGAAACAATACCGCCGATCTCCCATTTGTTTTTTTTTTTTTTTGGAAAATGGGATTTAGGTATCAATCTGCAGAGTTCCCTCTCGTGGAAGGCGGTTGATGATAGGAAACATTCGGTATGCTTTGGGTTTCACTCCAGTTATAATAATAATTAGGTACGAACAAAATCACTCGCGACGAAATCGTGGAAACCGATGTTAAGAAAAACAAGAGTAGGTATTTGAAAAAAAAAAAAAAAAAAAAAATCGTCTATTTCCACTGAAATATGAGTACACTGTAGATCCACTCGTTAACTCCACTTTGGAATTTGGATGTAGTCACCTAAATTTTCTAGATCTTTCCATTTCACTGATTAATGGAAAACATAAGTTCTCCATTTATAGGGACGATACTTGTAGCGACATTACCATTCATAATACTTCAAATCATCCAGTAGTTCACAAACATGGGGCTTTCCAAGGGCTTTCTGTTTTTAGCAATGGATGAAGAAAGTCTCGCCAAAGAAAAATTAGTTATCAAAAGCATAGCTGCGAGTAGTGGGAATGACGGAGATCTTATTGATTCAATATAGAATAGGGTTCTTAGGAAAAAGAGTCGGGAAGGAATTCAGAATTTAGTTAGGGAAACTTCAGCTGAGGAAACGTTTTGGATTAGCGTACTGTATTATGAGAAAATTTCAGATGGAATTGGAATAATATTAACTTCTCAAGGGTTTAAAGTAGGGTATAAAACTAAAAATAATCTCAAATCTATATTAGGTTCAGTTAAGGATAAGATTACTATGCAGGATATAAGTGGGGCATATAAATTAAAATGTTCGTGTGGACTCGAGTATTGTGGGCAGACTGGTAGGAAGTTTAGGGAAAGGATGAAGGAACACGAAAATGATTGTAGGGGAAGTATGGGGGAATCAGCTTTTGCACGTCACTCTAATGAATTAAATTATAGCTTCAGTTTTGATCTTGGACACAGGTGATTGATCGAATTCCCTCATTTGAGCCAGAAAGGAAGCATGTTGGATGTACTTGGAAAGTTAGAAATTATTAAGAGCATTATTATAGGTTATAGGTTAAGAGTATTATTACAGGCAAATGTTTGAATGATGTTATTCCTTCAAGTTTTTCTCCATTGTTGCGTCCATTTTGATAATTTTTTGTAATAGTTTGACTCCTTGATACAATATTTTGACTCAGTTTTTCCTTCTTCCTGCAAAATTCTCACTTCAGTAGAAAGGCGGTATTGTTTCTCGGACGTTTATGTAGTACCTCAGAACGACGTCACCTGACGATGACTTCAGTGGCGCGATTCTGGGACTCGTTAAGGCATCATAACGACAACAAAACGTCGTTAAGATAGCGACAAGTGTCGGTGTCGCTATGGTATTTTGCAACCGCATGATAGCGACAGGTGTCGCTTAGCTCACCGACTACAGAGTAGTAGTCGACTATCAAGTATTTGATTCAGAATATAATTTCCTTCAATTTATTTCACATTTTCTCTTATTGTAAACATGTTTTAATTTTTGAAATAGGTTTAGATGTTCTATCATGCGGTTGCAGAATTCCATAGCGACCCGACACTTGTTAACACACATCTTAACGACGTTTTGTTGCCGTTATGATGCCTTAACGAGTCCCAGAATCGCGCCACAGAACTCCTGATAAGAACACCCACTGTTCTCATTAATGCAAATGGCCTTTGGAAACAAAATATACCACTACAAATAATAATAATAATAATTGGAATACCTGCGAGGCTGGCGCCCGCAGCTCCGAACAACGTCCCCATAGTGGCGGCCCCAGCGACGCCGCCCATAGCCGTCAGAAACGCCGAACCCCCCAACAGTGGCACCAACCCAGACGTGATTAGGGGAGCAGCCAGCCCTCCTGTGACACCTGTGGAATGTATTTATTGGTATTACAATATTTCGAGATTCATTAATCATCTTAGCCGTGCCTTTGACAGTCACTGCTTGTCTCTCACACTCTGTTGTGGAGGAAGCTGCGAGGGTTGGGAGTCAGTGCAAGGTTTCTGAGGGTGGTTCGTTCACTGTATGAAAACACATCTTTTTTCCGTATTACTGGGTGACCAACCGACCAAGCAATATCAGATCTCCGAAGGTATCCTGCAAGGCGATATTGTGTCTCCCCTGCTCTTCGCTCTCTTCGCAGGAGAGAACCTCCTCTGATTTCCCACTATTTCATTACACAACCAACAAAATATTAGTCTCCATTTCGTTGCAAAAACTATAGGAGGTATTAGCAAATTTAATGGATAACACAATATTATAAGGAACGCCAACGTACCAATTAATGCTCCTCCTCCAATCGTAGCAAGACCGATCATGGCATAGCGTTTCGCTTTGACGATCCTTTCTCTTGATATACTTGCTTTCTTCTCTGCACTGAAACACCAGAGGAAACAACATATTGACAACGCCATACTGAGACCTACTGAATTGTACTGATGGAGTACTTGGTGAATACCTACAATATGAAATTTAAGGTCACTAATACCTTCGAACATTTGGTCTAAAGCCACGGATAATAGAGAATAAGGTTGACACTTGAGACCATAGACTGATGGGAAAAGGAGGTGTCAAAATGTCGATTTCTGTTCAATGGGCTATCACAAAATGTAGTTATTTTCTCTCAAATTATCCAACCTACTGGTAAATCGAATGCACTGTCTGTTTTGTATAATAAGTTTACACAAAACACAGGAACGTTGTAGTTGCGATTTCAAGGGACCAACGTAGGTTGGAGAACTACCATCCAGATTTCAGGGAATTTTGGCTCACATGCACAATCACCCTCATACACGTAGTCACCTGTCTGTTAAGAGTTGAAATTTTGGGTTTTAATCGTTGGATTTGTGTTTAGGATGGCCATAGATAGCCGAAGACACGGTTCATTGATCAGTTTGTCTAAAGAAATGCTGAATCGAAAACGAAAGTTGGCTGTTTGAGTTCATACGAGGGCCAGTAACTTAAACTAATCTGTGCAACGCAAGGGCCATCCAAATAGTATCAGATAAGCGAAACTCACTCTGTTTGATTTTTCTGATCCCTCGTCAGGCAGTGAATGACGGTAATTTCATAGAGTTCCATCTCTTCAAACTGACAGTTGATGACTTCCGACATCTTACGTATGAGGACTCTCCACCGAGCGTCATATTCTCCTAAACACCACACATCGAGTTAAGAGATTGCGAATTTGTAATTCAATACCAACATTTACAAGTATTACAGAAGATTCAACTCCCAGTTTTCACAGTGCTGACATGGACGCTATTAAAAACAACTCATATGAAATGCTAGCGAATAAAGGGCTGCCATTTAAACAAAAATGCCTTATCTCCAATGTTGACAAAAATTAGAGTTTTACGTACCCCCTCCCCCACCTATTTTTTATAAGTATGCTCTTTTCGATGGTGAAGTCCAAATGTTAAAATTTCATTTAGAAGTGGTGGTAATTCCTACCCTCGAAATCGAAATATCGTTCAATTGGAAGGTAAAACGCCTTATCTAACATTTTTTTATTAAGGTGAAACGCCTTAACTCTGTTGAAAAACGCCTCAAACTAATGTTGATTCGTGAATATTTTTGATGGTGAAACGCCTTAACTCAGCGAAAATCGGGATAAGGCGTTTTACCTTTTTTGGCTTCAGATTGAGGATCAGACGAATCTTCGAAAATTGCAAGGCGTTTCTCTTTCAAATGTTTACTCAACTGGTTTAGCGATGAGGTATTTTTCCACAAAATATAATAATTATAACCTAATTATTAGGTTATCCTGACTTGTAGTGTTAAAGTGTTTTACCTTAAAAAACAAGAGGTCGGTAACCAACCCTCTTGTTTTTGAAGGTGAATCGCCTTAAATGCACCTTCGAAAACATGGCAAAAAAAATTTCAATTCGATTTGATTTCCCCACCTTAAGTAGAGTTTTTGGTTTCAAAATCGATTTTATTTCCGATAATTTTGTTAATTCAAGCATTATCGATGTGTCTCTAAAAAAAAGGGTTCGATAGCACAAACGGGAGGGGAACTACAGCCTGATTTCTATAGAAAACTTGAAAAGCGATTTCTGAAATACGAGGTTTTCGAGATAAGGCGTTTTGGCTTCAAACGGCAGAAGGTACGCAGTAGGTGTTGAACTTCAAAGTCCTACCATATTTTCAATTTGCAACTGACAACTAGGACTATTAACTGAGAGACAATATTTAAAAAAAAAAAAACAAAAAAAAACTGGAATTGCACTAGAGTTGATCTAACGTTTCACAACATCTAAAATCAATAACCAACCCAAACAGGTACAAACTCGTTGATTTCCATCACAAACACAACCAGTCAAACAATAAAATACAAAGAATTTCGTGCATCATCATTCAAATTACACGTCCACCAGGAAGACATCATGCTACTCATTCATTAGAACCCAAGGATTACTTTTTAAATACCTACCTGTACTTAGAATGAATCCATGAATCAAACATTAGGATTTTACTTCTTACAAGTATTAATGCAATAAATTCGTATTTGGGATATAAAATAAATAAAAGTGGAAAGAACTCGTCCAATTATGTTAGGTACAGGCTTTGAAAAACAGGCTGTGAAAGGTATCTATAGGGGACTATTTCAATTTACAAGAATGTCCAAACAGGTAATCAGTAAATGTTCATAATTATATTTCAACGTAGAAACTATGTTAGACTCAAGTTTAGGTACTTTGAAAATAATAATATATATTTTTTAAATATGTAGTTGGCAATAATTTTACATACTGGTACAAGGTAAGCCGCTATCTAAGTGGGATTTTAAAAAAAAGTTATTTTTTTCTCATCAATTAGCGAATTTTCGAAGAAAAGGAAGCTGTTGTTCTCGGTCCAAAATGTTTAAATCTCGAATTTCCAAAAAATTTGTATACTAACTGACAAAACTATCTATAAACTGAGTTGTTACTTGCCAAAAAATGGAGACAACATTTATTTAAAACCCGTAAAATGGAGACATTTTACATAAAACCAGTTATTTCTCCGGAAATTCTCTCTTACAGCGATGCTGCATGACTGTGGATTTTACTGCCATTACAACTTTAAATCACCACCACATTCAAGGCAGCAGGAGCTTCAGCTGGAGGTTGAATTTTAGCGCTCTCACGCTGCACAGCTCCAAATATTACCCATAAACCGTTTTGGTCTTTTGTTAAAAACCCCCTTCGTCATTATAAAATGCGAAGAACAAACGAGAAAAAACTCAAAAATCCAGTCATGCAGCATGGCTATAAGAGCGACTTTTCGAAGTCACCATTGAAGGACTTGATGACCATGAAGAACATCAGATGTTGAGATTCTCAAGTATCAACCACGTTTCTTCATCTTCAAAGTGCTCCAGTTTGAGAACGGGACAAGATATCGCAATTCTGATTTCACCATCAAGTTCAGCGTAACAAAACCTTTAGAATGGGGGGTCACTTGTCAGAATGTTCCATTTCGGAAATTTATGGGTAATTTTTTTCCCCCTACAACTCCCCAAAACCACCACTTAGAGTGGCCCAATTCTGCCCATCTACAAACTCAGCCTTTCGATATCCGGGACTGATTTTTTTTATGTGCAAATTTGAGCTTTTTATCTCAATTCTACCGAGAATTATGGCCCGGAGTGACACATACATAAATATAAATAATATTTATATATATAAAAATATGTCTTTTGGCAGTGGAGTCAGGTATCCTGGTCTGCATTCACAGACCTGGGTATCCACTGCGTGGTTAAAACAAAACATCGGGAACCAAGAACACTCAGCAAACCATCACAACTTGGATGATGCATTACAACCTGTAAGAAGTGAAAGAAACCCCTATATATAGAAACTACATATAGAAACCCCTGAAAAGTACGCTTGGATGGAAACAGAGATAGCGGCTCCCCTTAATTTAGATGACTTTGTAGGATTGTGTACAAAACGATGGGTTTGTCGTTTGCTTGTTGTCTGATAGCGAAGGGGAATAGGTGAAGTGAAGAATGAGAAAATGTAGATAAATTGGACAATAAGTCAACTGAGAAATACTGAGTATGCAGGCACATCCAACGAAAACATCCACAAAAATATCAGTAAATCCGTATGTTGCAGGACGAAAAAAACACAAAAAAACACGTTTCAGTCTATTTGAGAATAAACTCTTGAAGGTGGATTTAAGAAAAAATGCACGCTGATGCGAGAAAAAAAATCTTACCAACAATTAGTCCTTGGACACAGAAAGCAAGAAAAGAACAAACACAAGGGGAAAATGTTTTGAAGGGACATTCACGTCGTTCTTAAATGAAAAAAAGACATGTAAAATGCCGGAAGCAGCTTTGATCAAGCGGTTCAATAGTCGAAATTCCTGAACAATCAAATGTAATTATATTCTGGCAAATGCACGAAAATACAAGGCAGCCCGCCGCTGTATAGGTCGAAAAAAATGCAATTGAGAAAGTAGTCATTTGGGTGACTGTTATATTGACGAGAGTTTTGGCACATTACACAAAAATCCAAGAAGGCCAGAAAAGTTGTGGACGACATGTAATGTCGTGGCGAAATTTCTATGCAAGTTTCCCTAAAACATGATACAGGTGGTGTTGAGGGCCGTCAGAAGCAGGTTGCTGAGTATCGTACTGGGAAAGTGGGTATCCACTTGTTTGCAGATATGGCATATGTGGGTCATTCTCAAATTATTTGACCATTTGATGTCCGCAGTCTTTAACATCGTTTTTGGTATCAATTTGTAGGTTTTTTGGACAGCAATGCAGTGATATCGTTAAAAAGTACCTAGTACATCCTCAAGAAAAAATATTGCAATGTAAAGTTTGAAAACGTCATGAGTGTTACTGTCCCAAGGGGGTGGGTGTGAAGTTCATCACCACCTGAAATGAAGCACTCACAGGTGAAAAAATTTGAACCACCAGTGGATTTCACTGTTATATGATGCTGTTTCGAATTATGAAGGTTTCTTCAGTTACATCTAATACTTTAAACGTAAAGCAGAAAGACAGGAGTGTCCCACTGTTTGGTGAAAAAAAATAATCAGGTGTGTTACCATCAGTTCTGGGCAACACTGTTCATTGAAAATGGCAGAAAAGAGTCAGGTTATGTTTGTTTGTGCTACCAGCTATCAGTCTACTCTAATAATGAGCACAGCAACTTGACCCAGGTGAGGTCAGGTTAGGTTAGGTTAGGTTAAGAACCTCATGGAACCCCCCCCCCCCCCCCCCCAATTGACCCATCCAATTCTGGATCCTCCCCAGTGTATAATCCTGCTTCTGAGGGCAAAATATGTACTGATGTAAGACAAAACTGAAAATACTATCTCCAGCAATACCAGACAGGTACATCGTGGGGAGGGAGGTTTTTCTGATTTTAAAAGGATTTATTCTGATTCTGCAACTAAAACAACCTACCTTACGTCTTCAATGATTACTGGAAGAACATTGCACCTTCAATTGATTGAATTTGGTTGATAACTTTCTCAAAACGTAGGGTACCTACCCTATAATATAGGGATATAATATTCTACATATTATGTAGAATTTGAAATATTAAAATACGAAAATTGTCATTATATGAAGTTTGATTTGGATCAATTTTCAAGTATTCACCTTCTTGAACGGCGATGGCGATGAGGTCTTGAAGAATAGGTTTAAGATTATCCTGGAGGACCAACTCCGTCAAAAGGACCCCTTTGAAGGATTCGACAGTATTTTCCATCTCCCCGGTAAGCAGCAAGTCCATTATGGGCGTCACCTAAGAGAATAGTAGTCACGTATGAACTAAAAATCAGCATGCAGCATGGCTATAAGAGCGAATTTTCGAAGAAATAACTAGTTTTATGTAAAATGTCTCCACAGAAGGACATGATGTCCACGAAGAACATTTCAAATATCAATCACGTTTCTTCATATTTAATGAGCTCCAGTTTGAGAAAGGAATAAGATATCGCAAATCTGACTTCACCATCGAATTCAGAGAAAAAACAACCTTTAAAATGAGGTGTCACTTGTCAGACTGTTTTATTTTGGGAAGTAAGGGGTAATTCACACCCCCCTTAAACACCCCAAAACCCTCCTTAGATTATAGATTTTTCAACGCTAAACACGATGGTGAAGTCAGAATTGCGATATCTCATTCCCTCATCAGATTACAGCAGACTAACCATGAAGAACATCTCAAGTTTCAAACACATAAGATATCGCAGTTCTGATTTTTTCGTTTTCACGAAGTATTTGAGTCGACAATTGCTCTTCTTGAAGGTCCATTCGAACTCAAATGAACACCTCGAGTCGATATGAAGTCAACTTTTTTTCGTTTTCACGAAGTATTTGGGTCGACAATTGCTCTTCTTGAAGGTCCATTCGAACTCAAATAAACACCTCGAGTCGATATGAAGTCAACTTTTTTTCGTTTTCACGAAGTATTTGAGTCGACAGTTGCTCTTCTTGAAGGTCCATTCGAACTCAAATGAACACCTCGAGTCGATATGAAGTCAACTTTTTTTCGTTTTCACGAAGTATTTGAGTCGACAATTGCTCTTCTTGAAGGTCCATTCGAACTGAAATAAACACCTCGAGTCGATATGAAGTCAACTTTTTTTCGTTTTCACGAAGTATTTGAGTCGACAATTGCTCTTCTTGAAGGTCCATTCGAACTCAAATGAACACCTCGAGTCGATATGAAGTCAACTTTTTTTCGTTTTCACGAAGTATTTGAGTCGACAATTGCTCTTCTTGAAGGTCCATTCGAACTCAAATGAACACCTCGAGTCGATATGAAGTCAACTTTTTTTCGTTTTCACGAAGTATTTGAGTCGACAATTGCTCTTCTTGAAGGTCCATTCGAACTCAAATGAACACCTCGAGTCGATATGAAGTCAACTTTTTTTCGTTTTCACGAAGTATTTGAGTCGACAATTGCTCTTCTTGAAGGTCCATTAGAACTCAAATGAACACCTCGAGTCGATATGAAGTCAACTTTTTTTCGTTTTCACGAAGTATTTGAGTCGACAATTGCTCTTCTTGAAGGTCCATTCGAACTCAAATGAACACCTCGAGTCGATATGAAGTCAACTTTTTTTCGTTTTCACGAAGTATTTGGGTCGACAATTGCTCTTCTTGAAGGTCCATTCGAACTCAAATAAACACCTCGAGTCGATATGAAGTCAACTTTTTTTCGTTTTCACGAAGTATTTGAGTCGACAGTTGCTCTTCTTGAAGGTCCATTCGAACTCAAATGAACACCTCGAGTCGATATGAAGTCAACTTTTTTTCGTTTTCACGAAGTATTTGAGTCGACAATTGCTCTTCTTGAAGGTCCATTCGAACTCAAATGAACACCTCGAGTCGATATGAAGTCAACTTTTTTTCGTTTTCACGAAGTATTTGGGTCGACAATTGCTCTTCTTGAAGGTCCATTCGAACTCAAATAAACACCTCGAGTCGATATGAAGTCAACTTTTTTTCGTTTTCACGAAGTATTTGAGTCGACAGTTGCTCTTCTTGAAGGTCCATTCGAACTCAAATGAACACCTCGAGTCGATATGAAGTCAACTTTTTTTCGTTTTCACGAAGTATTTGAGTCGACAATTGCTCTTCTTGAAGGTCCATTCGAACTGAAATAAACACCTCGAGTCGATATGAAGTCAACTTTTTTTCGTTTTCACGAAGTATTTGAGTCGACAATTGCTCTTCTTGAAGGTCCATTCGAACTCAAATGAACACCTCGAGTCGATATGAAGTCAACTTTTTTTCGTTTTCACGAAGTATTTGAGTCGACAATTGCTCTTCTTGAAGGTCCATTCGAACTCAAATGAACACCTCGAGTCGATATGAAGTCAACTTTTTTTCGTTTTCACGAAGTATTTGAGTCGACAATTGCTCTTCTTGAAGGTCCATTCGAACTCAAATGAACACCTCGAGTCGATATGAAGTCAACTTTTTTTCGTTTTCACGAAGTATTTGAGTCGACAATTGCTCTTCTTGAAGGTCCATTCGAACTCAAATGAACACCTCGAGTCGATATGAAGTCAACTTTTTTTCGTTTTCACGAAGTATTTGAGTCGACAATTGCTCTTCTTGAAGGTCCATTCGAACTCAAATGAACACCTCGAGTCGATATGAAGTCAACTTTTTTTCGTTTTCACGAAGTATTTGAGTCGACAATTGCTCTTCTTGAAGGTCCATTCGAACTCAAATGAACACCTCGAGTCGATATGAAGTCAACTTTTTTTCGTTTTCACGAAGTATTTGAGTCGACAGTTGCTCTTCTTGAAGGTCCATTCGAACTCAAATGAACACCTCGAGTCGATATGAAGTCAACTTTTTTTCGTTTTCACGAAGTATTTGAGTCGACAATTGCTCTTCTTGAAGGTCCATTCGAACTCAAATGAACACCTCGAGTCGATATGAAGTCAACTTTTTTTCGTTTTCACGAAGTATTTGGGTCGACAATTGCTCTTCTTGAAGGTCCATTCGAACTCAAATAAACACCTCGAGTCGATATGAAGTCAACTTTTTTTCGTTTTCACGAAGTATTTGAGTCGACAGTTGCTCTTCTTGAAGGTCCATTCGAACTCAAATGAACACCTCGAGTCGATATGAAGTCAACTTTTTTTCGTTTTCACGAAGTATTTGAGTCGACAATTGCTCTTCTTGAAGGTCCATTCGAACTGAAATAAACACTCACCATCGAATTCAGTAGAAAACTAACCTTTCAAATGACCGTCCCCCCCCTCTAAAAATCCTCAAACCCCTTAGGTTGGGCCAATTCTATCCATCATGATGGTCTGAACCCGATTTTGGTATAAAAACTGTTCAGAAATTTTGGACCGAAAACAACAGCTACATTTTCTTCGAAAATTCGCTAAAACCTCAACTCGGATCATTTTAATCAAGAAAGAAATTGGCGATCTCAGTAGGAGGTACCGACCGAGGAGGGAAGATCTAAATGTTTGATGATGCATTTCAAGCACTCTCTGCAAAATTTCCGGTCCCACTCGTTGTAGTAGAAAAGTTTGTTGAGCGTCACAGCGCAGAGACCGGCGTAGGAGTATTTTCCAGCGTCTGATAAGGCTGTGCTCAAGTCCAGTAAATCTGTTGGGAAAACAAACAAAATCGATAACGACGTGTAACATATCGATGGTATCGCGTAGATACACCGTGAAATCAAACAGAAAAAAGGTTCAATACTCCCAAGGGCGTTAGGTTGATTGTTCTATTTTGGGTTTATGTAAACACTAAAATCGTCCACGAACTGAAGGTTCCTTGAAACTAACGGGTCTATGTACCGAACTAGTGACGCCAGATGAGTCGTTCAACATAGGTAACTTTTCACATGATAGTGCCATCCAATTTTTATGTTTGGATTATGCACCGTCAAGTCGCACAGTTAGGCCAGTCAATAAAGACATCAAACTTTACATACGCGCATGTACTCGTATATAAATTTGCAACCCTGAAAACCGTGTGCTACCTTCGTGGTGTTCGAAAAACAGCGACATTTTGCACTCCTTTTAATTTTTGGCCGAAAACCAGTTATGCAGGCTTTTGACGGCAAATTTTATATGACATTATAAAGTATATGAAATTCCCAACAATTTCAGTGGTAGTAGAACTCCGTAGACCAAGTATAACCCGAGATAGAGCTCTGCAAAAACAGGCCATTTTTTCCAATAAGTGAAAATTTTATGTTACGGTAATTTTCCTAGACTCATACCGGCCAAACTACTGGACCTACAAAAAGGTCATGAGAATTGAATTTGAAGACAATTTAATACGTTTTAATTTAAGACCAGAATGGTGCTCCTAGACCGGTTGGTTTTTTCAAAAACCAACAAAAACCGAAAAGCGGGTAACTGGTATTTTGGACCCAACTAAGTTGAAGTGTTCACGGCGTCATAAAGGGGTTTTATATCATAGTATTAGGTATGCTTTACCTTCTTAAATATCGTTAAATTCTGCGTCGATGAACCCCTTATAACATCAAATTTGGTCCAGCAGTTTGGCCACCACACGCGTTCAAAGATTGGCTTCTCTGCGAAAAAACGTTTGTCGGTCTCTTTTGGCTATAGCTCCGAAAATATTCGTCCGATCCAAAATTTATTTTTTTCATCTGAAGGCTAGGCAATTCTACTTTCAGACCCCTTATATGAAACGTTAATAAAGTCCCTTACAATACCCATGCCTGCAAGCTACAAAAAACCCGTACTGTTGTGAAATCCGAGATTTTTTGGCCCATTTTTCGCTATAACTCCGAAAATATTTGTCCGATTCAACAATTTTTTTTTTCATCTTAAAGCTGGTTGAATTTACTATCAGACCTCTTATATGAAATGTTGATCAAGTCTAGTGAAATACTCATTTTTTTTTTTTCCATCTTAAAGCTGGTTAAATTTACTATCAGACCTCTTATATGAAATGTTGATCAAGTCTAGTGAAATACTCATGGCAGTACACTAAATACCTGTTTTTGCAGAGCTCTATCTCAGGTTTTACTTGGTCTACGGAGTTCTACTACCACTGAAATTGTAGGGAATTTTATATAGGTACTTTATAAAAGGATAGATTAAGTAACTTTTTCGTCAAAGCCTGCGTAACTGTTTTTAGGCTAAAAATTAAAACTAGTGCACAATTTCGCTGTTTTTCGAGCATCACGAAGTTATCACACGGTTTTCAGGGTTGCAAATTTATATACCTACACACTAACCCGTAGGGGTCCTAACAACATAATATGTTATAAACAAAACCGTAGATACATGCGCATATGCAAAGTTTGCCTTTTTGTGAGTCTACATTGTAGTGGTGGGAACCTTTCCCGAAGGAAAACAAGGTCAACAGATGGATGAAAAACAGGTAACCTCGTACATAACCTGTGGATCAGTGACAAATAAAAGCTGAACTAAAAATACGGTGAGACGAGTAACTGAGTGAAACCAGTGTTTCGTCAAAAACACACGCTGTTATTCAAGTCTGAACAAACAAAAAAAAACCCTCGACAGTTTCAAAATATTGCGCAAAAGGAAGTACGGTAGCTTCTGGATGGAGGGATCAACTTTTGGGTGACGCTCGACTGTAATTTCATACAATTTCACGAGAGATTAATGATTAAATGGACGAGTCACTGATTGCCACGGCATAATCTGACTATCACTGCTTTGAACTGGTTCTATGATAGACAAAGAAACTATACCAAGTACAATTGGTGTTTCCTTTATCGACCGTTGAGTCCTGACAGTACACCACCTATGTACGCATTTCTCACTATCACACTATACCCACTGTAGTTATACTGTAATATTCAATATACATCTACTTGGTAAATGTAAAATAACACTGACCTTCTGATTCAATACCAATTTCAGCACCTTCGAAGTCGTTTGGGTTATCTTCATATACCCCGCTCATTTCATGACCAAACGGAGGAGTAGTTTACTGTAGTAGATGACCGACTTACTTTCTACACAAGAAAGAAGCTGTGAGGAAATATACGAATTTAGAACGGAGGGCGTGTGAAGAATACTGAAAAGGAAGCGAGAATTTGCGAGAGAAAAAAAAATGGTCACTTTCCTAACAACAATAGCAAACAATGTCAGGTTATGATTCACTCGGCCTTGGAGGTTACAGTGTCATAGAGAAGAGATAGACCGAGGGAACAAGAACTTCACAAAAATAAGTGGCTTTCGGCAGATGTCATTTTTAACTATAGTATGAATTAAATAGTATGAATAGTATGAAAAGTATGAATAGTATTTAAAAATAGTATGAATTTCTTAATTATGGTGTTAGAACACAACGTCGACACGACCATTTCCAGTTGTACGTGTAATGAGGGTGCGTAGCGTCAGGGGAAGCGCAGGAAGCGGCGCTTCCCTACAAGAAAATTTCGTCTTTTAATGACGAATGTAGGTGGAAGATGAATGATGAAAAAATATATTGAGAATTACAAAATATTTAATTTAAATGAAAATTTGAATCGCCAGCTTATTATGCCACAGTTACCTACCTGGTTGCTTTAAATCACAAATCCAGTAACTATGACTGGTATGGCTGAAGATAAATCACCTAAGAAGAGGTAGAAGAATTACAAAAATCTGATTGCAGACTGATGATCTGATTGCAGTGATCACTTTCCACTCCAAGGCCACAGGGGTACCGCTACCTCTTAGCGGGTGCCCATGACATCGTGTGTGTATGACTGTGTGTACGTTGTGACGGTGTGCTGATCTCCTGTTCTCGAGTTTTTTTGTTCGACCGTCCTGGGGATAGACGGCTGTGGAAACAGACCACATATCCCTCTGGGTGGGCATACTGCCTAACCACCCGAGAACAGGGGCACTCAGCAAGCGATACATTACAACCTATTCTAGTGCACGCGAGCAAGTATGTATCCTGTTTCCATCGAGCAGGGCAGCGCAGGCTGGTCGCGGTTCCCCTTGTAATGCGCAGGCGTCGCTTTGCTAGAATGTGGAGGCCTATCGATTGTTTGATTGTTAATAGTTTTTACTTGTTTGTTTAGTTTTTGTCTTCCTGAAATGAACGCTTAGTCGTTTGGTTTGCAAAACACTAGACATTCTAATGTGGAGAACTACAATAGATACCATGGTTATCAGGGTGTAGTTCAAAAAGCAGTCTATTTCGTTTCTCATGCATTTTGTTTTCCTCTGAAAAAAAAAAAAAAAAAAAAAAAAAAAAAAAAAAAAACAGCATGGTGTACCTAGTGGTTTTTAGTGAAGGAAGCTATTATTCTCGGTCCAAAATTTTCAAAACTCGAATTTCCGAGAAAAAATTCCATCCTGAATCGTCGACCATTCTGGACCATCCTTAATTTACTGCCAAAAGACACCAAAAATTATATTATAATAATATTATATGTATTATCATATATAATAATATAATAATATTATATTATCATGTATCCCCAAAATGATCTTATAAGTGCTATAGCTAGAATGCTATACTAATGTATCACTATGTCCAGAGCCACGCTAAGCCACTGAAAGAGTACCTTTGTAATAAAAAAAAAAAAGAAAAAAAATCCAATTTGTTGTGTTTATTGAGCTTCACAATTATTGCTGTCACACTTCACACTGGTCTGTAGGCTCTGATACCCCAAGTACAACCGTTAGACTTCTTTTCAATAGCAAAAACTTCGTAGTTGCTCTCCATGCCGAAGAGATTCGTCGAGTCTGTCTCTTGTGACGCTTTTGCTCTCGCGATGAGTTTCCGTTTTGCCAATTCCTGGGCGCAAATGTTCATGAATTGCCTGCTCGGCGGCAACCTGGAGTTTGAGACGGGGTCCTCAGAGTTCACTGAAGAGTCAGGAGGAGCTGACACGGGTTCTTTGAAAGCAGCTCTGGGTGGTTGTGGGTCCTCCAAACGTTCCGAATTTGACTCTGGCGACGAGGAATGATCCACGGTTTCTTGTAACTTCCGAAGCTGTTCTTCTTGCAGGAACAGCCTGGCGCTGTTGCTTCGTACAGGTGTAGAGCGTGGATCCTTCAAAACGCCGCGGGATTTGGATGACGATTGGGACACCTGAGAGATCCTTGTAGCCGATCCTTCTTTTGGAACGCTAGTCTCAACGAGGCTGTGGGAGAACGAAACTGTTGAACTGGACGGTTTGAGATTCGGCTCAGGCACAGCCTGTCGCACCATTTTCCTCTTCGTTTCCCTCTCTTTCGACATAGATCGACTTCTACGGACTCCTGCAGACCTGGATTCCTTTTGCGGCCTTCGCGACGACCTGGACCCGGGCGACACCGATCTTCCAGACGCCGGCAAACTCAAGCTCGAGTCCGAGCTGACCAAACCCTGAGAAACGCTCCTTGGAAGATTCGACATCATGATGTCGTTATTGATCCCCAACTCTGACTTTCCTGGGGACATCAAATTTAGGGGTGGGGAATTTTGACGTAAATGCTTCAAATACTGTCGTAAATACTTGGCGTAAATACTTGGCGTAAATACTGTCCAGTAACTTAATACCAGATAACCTATTACCAGAAAAACCCTATTACTGGGGGAAAGGCCTTTGGGGGCCTCTTTGTCACCGGCGGCCATTCGGGATTCCGTGATAATAGGTTGGCTGGGACTGTTCCAGGTAATACCAGGTAGTAGGTTACGGAAAACGACAAGTTATTTGAGTGAGTATTGAGTTGGTTTCGAGTAACAGCGACCGTCTGGTAATAGGTTGTGGTATTAGGTTATTTTGGTAATAGCTTACCTGCGATTCGACAACCTTTCCAGCGCTGGAAAAATAACCTAATACCACAACCTATTACCAGCCATATTACCAAGAAATAACCGTATCAGCCATACCTAATCCAGGACCTTCAGACCTCTCGAGCCAAAAAGTTATTGAAAGTATTTATAAATGAATTTTTAAAATTAAATTTGACAAAAAAATTGAATTTAAATTCATAAATTGAGTGTATCTTTAATTTTACGTTCTCAAAGAGTGCATTGCCGTTTGCAAATTTCAAATCGACCGAGAATTGCTTATTTTAGGTCGGATTGGCCGCTCTGGAAACTTCCCTTCCCGTTCTGGAGGAGCTAATTTTTAGTGACAGACCATCTGATGGAGCTGTATCAGTTGTTGGAAAACAAGGTAAAAATCTAATCAGACTCATATATTCAGATTTTCTGTATTAAACAAATTCAATAATTATTGTAGTGATACCTAATGCCTAAACTACTACTTGGTACTCATTTTACAACTTTTCTCTCTTCCACCACGACTCCGTTGGTGTCCTTGAAGGCACTACAAAATCAACGTGTTCGACAAATATTTGGTGTCGAATAGGCCTGTACTGCTTGGACGTACCTGACGTTTTCTCAGCTTGTTTCTCCACCGCTGTGTAGAATTCTTCCCGATATTTTCTCGCCGTTTCTGCCCTGAGGACGATGTACGAATTAGATTCCTACTCAATGGCACAGCAAATTGTTAGGTACCCGAAAAACAGCTACTTTTTGCACGAGATTTATTGCACCAAGCAGCCGTAGGCCAGTGTGACGTAGCCAGTATTTCAATAGGACGGGGGGAGGGGGGGAGGAAGGAGGCTGGGCCAGAGTGTCTACAGAAATTATGGGACGAACTTTTTTCACTTTTAAGATTTTTTGTGTGTTTTTGACCTTGTCTCAGTAAAACGGATCTAACTCCCTTAAATTGACATGTAAAATTAACGTTAAGGATACCTTTGGAAACAGCGTTAAATTTTCTATCTCCCTGATATAAAATCCGATTTTTTAAAGACAGTCCTACTTAACTGATGAAAAATTGGTCAAAGTCCAAACTTCGAAGATTTCTTAAAAGTCGCCGTTATTTCTTTCGTATTTTGCTCTATCAGTACGGTGTTCTTTCGGCGTGCACTCCTCGGGAAAAAACTTGCCTAGAATGTCAGCTTTCCAACGGCATAAAAAAAGGTTTTTCACGGTGAAATTTGTTGGAGAAAATTACGTTTGAATCCTGAAAAACGTGGGTTTTTAGGTGAAAATCAACGTTTTTCACCAAAAGCCAACTTCTTCGTGGAAGTGAGTTCGGTATCGCAATTTAGGCATTTTTGGACGCTGAATCGAATGGTGACACTTCCATGCCTCCCTGATAAGGAAGAAACTCGTTTGTTGGCTTTTCTTTGAGTTTGTCCCATAATTTCTATAGACACCCTGTATAATATTCTCCAGGTTGTTTTCAGTATTGCGGAGTTTATACAGTGAATACAACTAAAATGAACGAAAAGAGTTTATCAAGTTAATAAAAATAATAACCTGTCAACTACATCAGTTTCCGATCTTTCCTGGCTGGATCCACGTGACAAACCACCTGATAGAAGAAAACAAAGAAACAGGTGGGTTAGTTCTTTGTGAAAGACCAACACTGATTTCGTAAAACGGAAGTGAACCACCATTTAGGGGGATTTCGGATGTGCTGTATCAGTTTTCCCCTCACACGTCCGATTTTCAATATATAGGGCTTGACACTATTTTTTCATAATGTTGAAGCTTAAAATTTCCTGAGCCAATAGAAATTTTTCGGCGTTCTGGTTTCGATAATTTTCAATGCTTTTTGGGGTGGAGAATACGAATATTAAGTTGTATTTGTGATAATTTGCTTCGTTTTTGTAAAAAATTTAATTTTAGCCAAAAAAAAGTGCAAAAATGCTGTAAAATTCACTTTTTTACAAGTTTAAATGAATTTTGTACAACATATAAAAATTATAGGAAAAATCTATTTATAAATTCGAATTTTTCATTAAATTTCGTTTAAGAAACAGCTATTGTAATGTTTATTATTACAAAAATGAGTTGGTAAAAAAATGGTTTTCTGTACAGGAGAAACTGGCTAATTAAGAATTAATTCTCTACATTCATGTGATGCTTGGTGAACTCGCCATTTCATCTTGTTCTACCTACCAATCCTAACGAATTTCTTAATCCTTAGCTTAGTCTAATCATGTTAGCTTAGTTTATTAATCCTTAGTCTGGGTTGGGTGGGGGGGGGGGGGATATTCATTTTTTTTTTTCAACTCATTTTTGTAATTTTAAAAATTACAATGGCCGTTTCTTAAACTTAATTTGACGGAGAATCCGAATTTGCAATTCGATTTTTCCTATCACTTTTATATTTTGTACAAAATTCATTTAAACTTGTGACATTACAGAGTTTTTTAATGTTTTTTTTTCTTTCTAAAAGTATATTTTTTCACATAAACGAAGCAACAAATCAGAAATCCAACTTCATATTCGTATTCTTCACCCAAAAAAGCATTAAAAATTTTAGAAACCAAAAAATCAAAAGAAACCAAAAATTTCTGATGACAGGAAATTTTGAGCTTCAGCCTTATTTTCTAACGTTTCTAGCCCTATATCTTGAAAACTAGACTTGTAAGGGAAAATCTGACTTCAGATTTAGATTCAGCACATCTGAGAACCCCCTACATGGTGGTCCACTTCCGTGTTACTGGCAAAAAGTTAAAATTTGTAAATTTGTAGATTAATAATTATTATTTATTACAAAACTGAACAAATTTAAACAATATTGTTTTTAATTGAATGGTGTTAATTGATACTGGTGGGGAAAACAGTTTGATTCACTCATATGAAAAATGGTATCAAACAGTCAAGTACTCACTTGCACTGGTCTCCGACTGTTCTGTAGAAACCTGCGAAATTCAGGATACAAGCTTTTTGTTGGATGTGTTTGGTTCAAGGTACGTTGTAGAAATTTTTTTTTTAATATTTAATATTTAATTTTAAAGTCACTCGTGCACTGGTAAGATAAAACATCATTTAAATTAGCTTATAATTTATAAGTTATAAATTAACGTTTCGACAAATAATTAATTTTATGCGTTTAGTTTTAGAGTTACCTGGGCAGATGACATGCATCGGCAAAGAGGAAACGTCCGCTGTGAGTGTTCTGGAGGTACGACCCATCTGGACGTTATAACTCTAATTCGAACAAAGTAGTTAGTGTTACAGATATGACATAATATTATTATGTCACTCCCCATATTTACATTGGCGTAACCTTGGCCAGGAGCGGGAGGGGAGGGAGGGGGGGGGCAGAATTTTGTCTATTTTTTAATGGACGAAAATCGCGAATTCTCAATATTATTTTCGCCAATCATTCAAGGGCTATCAACAACCAATGAAAACGAGGATTTAGTTTTAACCCATTAGAGCCCAAGGGGTCCAAATGGGTACATAACGAACACATTCTTGAAACAGTTGCCCCTGCGCCGAGGGGGATCGCATAGGCGTTTGTTTTTGTTTTTCTGACAGTCGAAAAAATCCCGCCATTGCCGTCTTCGTCCCAGTTAGCGAATTTTTCATTACGACGTAGGTACCTAGGCATTTAATATTTAATGGTCTGTTGCACATCATAAGTGAAAATTTGTTTGATTTCGTTGTACTTAGCTTCTTCAATGTGCTCGTAACCATAAATTTTATTTTTAAAGGGTAACCGTTTCTTTAGGGGACTAAGCCCAACCTATACCTCCCCCGAGTTCCGCCAATGCATATTTGTACTATTACAATAGGTATATCAAACACCGTTGTATCAATTACTTTTTGGGTACAGCGATTTTCCTGGTAGTTTTGGCGCCAGTCATTTTCTTCTTCTTGAAATTAGGGCAGGGGTGAACGGATGGTCTGAACTGTAATTTATAGAAACATTCGCTATTCACATGACTAAATCTACATGCGGCCACTTAGTTAGCCTTTTATTTAGGTACCTATCAAAGTTTTTGAACGTTTTTGGGTAATTTCGTGTTATACCGACCACACTCTATCAGGGAATGCAACAAGATTTCGGTTGGGTTGATTAACAGATTATTGTAGGGGCAGTCTTTATTCAGTAAATATCCAGTTTTACTCCTCCCTTGGCTACAGCGGGGGCGGATCCAGACTTTGATTTGAAGGGGGGTCATGAGATCTAAACAAGTTTTTTTTAAGCGATTAATGATTTAATTCTTTGTATTCAGTTTAGGGAATCACTGACAATAACAGAATTTCTACCTAACTCCTACTTGTATACAAGTAAATCTATAAATTCCCAACCAAGAATTTCTCGCGGTGGGGTGTCTAAATGTTGACAAACAGAGTAGGTACTAAAATTTAATAGAGGGTTTTAAACTAATTTTAACACTTTTCATTTTAAAAAACTTCATTTTTCAAATTATTCAGAAGGACATTGGTGTTCAATCGTTCAAAAAAGTATTTAAATCAGAACTATTGAAAATTTACTAAAGTAGAGTTTCGTTTTTTTTTTGTATTTGTGACGCATGACAATTTGAATTTAGTTTATGGCAAGCTCACACAGATTGATTTAATTTATTTGTATTGTTTCTTCTCACTAATTGAGAAGGAGGATGATATGTTTTTAAATTAATTTGTAATTTTGTTTTCTGCCATCATGGTAGAGAGGGCCAAAAGAATGAACAGTCAAACAGTCAAACAAAAACGTAATTTTTATAATAACCGTCGAAAGTTAACAAAAGGGTGCCACGCAAACTCACATCACTGACTTCAGGTTGAAACGTCGAGGACACTGATATAAACACAGTTAACACTAAAATCGAAAACGTTCAGTTCAATTACCTTGACTTGGTACCGAAAGCACTGAAGGCATTCGCACTTTGAGCGAGTCTTTCGAGGCACGCCGCCAAGGGTCCTGGAATATTTTGGAATATTATAAAAATTTTGTCAAGCAGGCTTTTTAAAGGTTTTCATTTATGGTTATAAAATTGAGAGTAATTAGATTTTTTGAACACGATATTTAAATCGAGTGAAAAATAAAAATTTAAGTTATTACAAAACATCTCTTCCGACGTTGTTTTCAACATCAACATCACACGGAAGAGATGTACCTAACCTACTTGGTTACAGCTTTCGGTGACTTCCGCTGCATATCCAGTTCATTGATGAAGCCCAAAGTCACTGTTAATTTCACGCGTTGAAACGTCGTCCCATTTCATATTCATTTCATAAGACATCAAGTACCACTCGGTAGATGACAGTGCGGTTATGTGTTTCCTTGTGAAAGCGGATGTCCAACAACAATACGCGTAAGAATGATCGAAATGTGGTGTGAGTAAAAACGTTCGAAACATCCCATGATTCGTGAATTGGTGAAGCGTTCAACGAACCAAGGAACTTAATTTGGATTATTTTCAAATAATAGCCGATTGGAGGGGATAACATTTGTGATAGTACGCAACGCCTTTCGAAGCATAAGGCTTTATTAGGCAAAACTCTGCATAATATTTGTATATTATACAAATAACGGAAACCAAATGGGAAAATATATGAATTCCAAATTATGAGTCAAACTATGGCAACGATTATCAGTTTAGGAAGTGGTAATATCACAACCTTCTTTAACTAAGTGTGGAACTTACAGAGTGTGGTGTTGGAAGTGTTTGAGATCCCTATGGCAACCTCGACATCGAAAAGCCTCGAAGTTGAATCCAACTTTCCCCCTCCGAAAGCCAATCCATCGTGATGAATAGAGCGTGAATCTTCACTTATGACCCCAACCCCCTCTCCTGTTATCATTAATATTACAATCTTATGCCTTTTACGCCTAATACATTATTACATAGGTAGTTAATATCTATATATACAGAAATTTGAAGTCTATATAATATTTCAGAAATTTGACAGGATCCAAAAAGGCGGTGAAATCTCTATGAAATCTCGTCGTCTGTCCACGCCGAATGGCGGTGAAGTCCACTACTCCACCAGCCCATCCCCCCCTGAAGCCTGTAACAGACTACAAAATGCAGCCCATCTCATCATATCCCGTCTTGAACAGTGGGAAGTCAGGGTGAACGCAGCCAAGACAGAGAGTATCATTTTCACTTACAAAAGAAATCTTCCACCTCACATCACAATCCGCTCAATTCCCATCCAATTTTCCAACTCCGTTAAATACCTCGGCCTCCACCTCGACAAACGACTGACTTGGAACGAACATGTCAAGTGTATCAACCAAACCGCCCGCCAAAAACTTGGCCGTTATTTTCACCTCTTCAAATCCCGCGCCCTATCCAAAGAAGCCAAACTCCTTATGTACAAAGCCCTGATACGTTCCTCCACCACCTACGCCTCCCCAATTTGGCACACTGCAGCTCCCTCCTCCATAAACAAACTACAGATCACACAATACTAATGTATCCGCCCTTGCTGTTAACAACCGTTCGAGGTAAGCGTGCCTGATGTACACACAACCAAAGATCATCTGATAAGAGTTGATGTTTCTAGCCAAATCATGAAAGGAGGAGCAGCTACTTTTGAGCAACTACTTTTAAGTCCTTTTTTTTCCTTTTCTTTCCCCCCAACCAGGTGGTAGAATTGATAATTTTTTTTTAAGGAAGTGTTCGTTTTTATTTCTTTTTAACTCCACCATAGCCGGTTCCCAGTCCGGTTGAGAAAGGAGGAGGAAAAGGAAATGGAGAATTATCCACACAAAAAAAAAAAAAAAAACAGCTTCAATTTCAAGTCAATCGGTGAACGTGGAGAGGCTCCAGCCTTGCCTGTCTGAACAAGGAGAAGGAGAAGAAGAAGAAGAAGAAGCGGAAGAACAACCTAAGGCCGGAAAACCGGGTTTTTGAAGTTATGTAACTCGGCTCCCTTTAGACCTAGCGACTTGAACCTTTCAGGGCTTTCTAATATCCACTCCAAGAAGACCCACACTAATTTTCAAGTTGATCGGTCAAATAGGAGCCGAGATATGGATATGGAGGTATACCTCGAAAACGCGTTTCGTAACGTCCGGTCAACATACACTCGGCACCGTTCGTTTTCTCAACTTCTTTGCTTGGCGGGGCGGAACGCTACCACGTTCCTAGATCTCCTTGCTAATTTAAAACAGACTATCTTCAAATGTGTCGACAAAGTTTTCGTTTTTCCTATCAGTTGAAAAAGAAAGTTATTCGTTTTCTATGTAACTACAGTAGGTACATAATAACAACATTTTAGAACGCCTGCTGTTTCACCCGTTTTTCATTAAGAAGAAAAGAAACTAGTTTTTTTGTAACTAGTTTTTTTTTACAGTTATTTTAATATAACGAAGGTTATTTTACGTTTCTCGATAACCGTTATGCCCATCCCTATGTTTGATTATTGTTCGTTAAACTGAGCAAAATCGACTTGAAAGTCTAACTCTAAGACCCCTAGAAATCCAGGAGTGGCGTCTTAATTGTGACAATGCGCTTCGTTGCATTATCATAAAAAACCCCACTGAACTCAATATAACCCTTATAACCTTGAGCCCTAACCTAAATAAAGTACAATCGATATCAAACCTTCCCAACACCCCTGTCCGCCCCGAGTCAAAGGAGGGCTGACTCTTTGAAAGCACCCGGCGCCTGTATGGGCGGACGGCGCAGGCGCCGTGAACCCTTCCCACGGAACTGGTGAACTTTTGAGATTCGTAACAGTTCAGGAACGGTTATTTGTGTGACTGAAACTGAGTACTCACCTCCGCAAGATCGGAAGTTTTTAATTTAATTAAATAATTAAAATCAAGTTTTCAACTAATATTCACAAGTATTATACACAGCCCCACAAAGTTCCAGATCCGAAAGACTGACCTTGGTATCCCTGTGTATTTTTTTTTTTCACACTAAATCCGAATCTGGTATCCAAACATTTGTAAATCCCCTACATTTTGCACCTACCGTCAAAATCATCACAACAAAATCCACAGTCATGCAATGCAGCATGGCTATAAGAGCGAAATTTCGAAGAAATGATTGGTTTTGAGTATAATATCTCCATTAAAGAACATGATGTCAATGAAGAACATCTGAAGTATCAACCACGTTACGACATCGCAATTCTGATTTCACAATCGTGCTCAGCGTGTAAAAACCTTTAAAATGAGGTGTCACTTGACAGACCGTTTCATTTTTGGAATTTATGGGTGAACCCCCTCCACAACTCCCTAAAACCCCCCATCAGCTTTTGGACATTTCAACGCTGAACAAAACGGTGAAGTTAGAATTGCGATCGTATTCAGTGTGTAAACAGACTATCATTTTTTGGGTGAACCCCCTCCCCCTCCCCTTAGAACTCCCCAAAGCCCCCTCAGTTTATAGATTTTTCAACGCTGAACGCGACGGTGAAGTCAGAATTGCGATATCTCATTCCGTTATCAGACTAGAGCAGACTAAACATGAAGAACATCTCAAGTATCAACCAAGTTTCTTCATCTTCAAAGGGCTCCAGTTTTGGAACGGAATATGATATCGCCATTCTGATTTCACCATCGTCTTCAGCGTAAAAAAACCTGTAAAATGATGTGTCAGTTGTCAGACTGTCTCATGTTGGGAATTTATGGGTCTTTCCCCCCCCCCCTAAAACTCCCGAAAACCCCCCTTAGATTGGCCCGATTCTGTCAATCTTTTGCTAAGACGGTTTTTTTGGTGCCAATTTGAACTTTTTAAGTTATCCTCTGGAGTGACACATTCATAAACATATAAATATAGATATAAATATGATTTTTGGTATGTTTTGGCAGTGGATTCAGGATGGTCTGAAACGGATTTTGGTCTGAAACATTTCGGAAATTCGAGTTTTAAAAATGTTGAACCGAGAACAATACATTTTCTTCAAAATTCGCTAAAAAGCAGTAATATAATAATATTTAGGAAAATATATTGAATATATTAAATTCAATATATTTTCCAACCATATTCTCATGAAATGTATTAGAAAGGTGGAGGTTGTAATGGGGGGATGTGGTGGACATCGCCCAGTAACGGCCTGTTATTGGGACAAGCGCACTGTTCCAAATCTGTTCCAACCGTTCAGTCTCATTGAATTTGCGACAGGGGAAGGGACAGTTGCCAAAACAAGAAACCCTCCCCATTTCCCGACCCGATAGCGGGGGAAAGAGGTTGTTTTTCCGGCTAAAGCACACTTTTCTTTTTTCCTTTCAGTGAAAATTCTACACGTTCCGGGCCCCGCGAAAAGGAATTTGAAAATATTTTCGATTTGACGAAAGGAGGACTCGATCAAGTAGAAGGAACCACACGGACAGGTTCGTTTTTGTTGCGGTAAGGGCAATTTTTTTTACGTATTTACTTCAAGACGTTCAGAATTTAAACTCGATGCAAGATTAATTATTTGATTGAATTTGAACCAAATTGATTTAAAAATACACAGACTCCAGGGTACATAACGAACGATACCAACTTCTCACCTTCACACCCATTGAATATTTGACAGCTCGTTTCACACCTGACCCAACACCACACCCAAAGCGGTTTTTACTCCGAAAATTGACTCTCACAGCCCTCATATCAGACTATTAGATATTATACAGTTTTAATCCATACAGACGAAAATTCTTGTTTTTTGTGTGTTTATATTGTCGTAGTGTTGGGTATATGTCATGTAAACAAGTATCGTTAGTACAAAAAATTGAACACCCTCAAATCAGAATTGTATAACAAATGCATTAAAAAGTCAAATTCAAGTACCAATAACCGGCGAATTGTTACGTGTAGGTGCAATGTTATTGATGGTAATGCCATTCGAGGTGCAGCATGAGTGAATTTATGAAGTAATGTAGGTGCATGTACCTAGTAACAATTTATGTACCTACAGTAAATACGATAGTTAGTGTGTCAACAAGTATGGCCACCAGTAGAAATTGACAACAGTGTGATTTGAAAATGAAAGTCTCAGCTGCTTTCTGAACTTGGTCAATGTATACAATTACTACGTAACGTTTACTATTCCCTAGGTACGTTTCCAATACACACCACGAAAATTTCTCAAGAATCTGGATACCTTCTAAATAAAGGTGAAAAAAAAATCCAGTCATGCAGTATGGTTATAAGAGCGAATTTTCGAACAAGTAACTGGTTTTATGCAAAATGTCTCCATTTTACTGGTTATACAACAAATTTCGTCTCCATTTTCTGCCGAGTAACACCTCAGTTAATAAGGTATAGCAATTCTGACTTCACCATTGTGTTCAGCGTAAAAACCCGTTTAAAATGAGGTGTCACTTGTCAGACTGTTACATTTTGAGAATTTATGGATAATCCCCCCCTCTCCTTGAAACTCCCCAAACCCCCCTGAGTTTATAGATTTTTGAACGCTGAACACGACGGTGAAGTCAGAATTGTGATATCTCATTCCGTTATCAGAATAGAGCAGATTAACCAAGAAGAACATCTCAAGTCTCAACCACGTTTCTTCAACTTCAAAGTGCTCCAGTTTTGAGATGGAAGATGATATTGCAATTCTAACTTCATAATCGTGTTCAGCGTGAAAAAAACGTTTGAAATGAGGTGTCTTTTGTCAGACGGTTTCATTTTTGGGATTTATGTGTAATTTTATCGTACCTTCTTTATAGCATGTCTCAGTGCCACTTGAACAAAATAACGCTTTATATCAACCAAAAAAAAAAAAAAAAAAAAAAAAAAAAAAAAATTAGGGACAAACAACTAAAATTTAGGGTATTAAGGCTAATTTTGGCCATATCTCGGCTCCTAGTTGACCTAAAATAGTAAACAATGACGCTCGTGCATGGGTCGCAACTCTGGGGGGCAAAGGAGGGGGAAATTACAGCTTGTGATGTGTACATTTTTCACATAAATCAAGAGCTTTCCGAAATAGTAAATCCATACCATGTGACCCATATCCATACCATCAAGCTGAGTAACTCTAACCGCCCGATCTATGTACGACGAGACGACGTGAAAGTAGCTCTAAGCATTTGATGTGTATACGTCAGAATGACGTCTGAGTAGCTCCAAGCGCCTGATCTATGTACGTCAGAATGACGTCTGAGTAGCTCCAAGCGCCTAATCTATGTACGTCAGAATGACGTGTGAGTAGCTCCAAGCGCCTAATCTATGTACGTCAGAATGACGTGTGAGTAGCTCCAAGCGCCTAATCTATGTACGTCAGAATCACGTCTGAGTAGCTCCAAGCGCCTGATCTATGTACGTCAGAATGACGTGTGAGTAGCTCCAAGCGCCTAATCTATGTACGTCAGAATGACGTGTGAGTAGCTCCAAGCGCCTAATCTATGTACGTCAGAATGACGTGTGAGTAGCTCCAAGCGCCTAATCTATGTACGTCAGAATGACGTGTGAGTAGCTCCAAGCGCCTAATCTATGTACGTCAGAATCACGTCTGAGTAGCTCCAAGCGCCTAATCTATGTACGTCAGAATGACGTGTGAGTAGCTCCAAGCGCCTAATCTATGTACCTACGTCAGAATGACGTCCGAGTAGCTCCAAGCGCCTGATCTATGTACGTCAGAATGACGTCCGAGTAGCTCCAAGCGCCTGATCTATGTACGTCAGAATGACGTCCAAGTAGCTCCAGCGCCTGATCTATGTACGTCAGAATGACGTCTGAGTAGCTCCAAGCGCCTAATCTATGTACGTCAGAATGACGTCCAAGTAGCTCCAAGCGCCTGATCTATGTACGTCAGAATGACGTCCGAGTAGCTCCAAGCGCCTGATCTATGTACGTCAGAATCACGTCTGAGTAGCTCCAAGCGCCTGATCTATGTACGTCAGAATGACGTCCGAGTAGCTCCAAGCGCCTGATCTATGTACGTCAGGATGACGTGTGAGCAGCTCCAAGCGCCTAATCTATGTACGTCAGAATGACGTCTGAGTAGCTCCAAGCGCCTGATCTATGTACGTCAGAATGACGTGTGAGTAGCTCCAAGCGCCTGATCTATGTACGTCAGAATGACGTGTGAGTAGCTCCAAGCGCCTGATCTATGTACGTCAGATTGACGTCTGAGTAGCTCTAAGCGCCTGATCTAAGTTAAGTTCGGGGGTCCGGAAAAAGTCTTTTTAAAAGAAAGAAATGTGAGCAAGATCGGTCGTGTTATAAAATTGGTACATTATAATTCGAGAGCTTTCGATCGAATGGAGAACGATTTTTGTCCGATGAAAACTACAGAAGTTTAATTTCCCTAGCAACGGCTTGGTTGTAAGTGAAAATTATCGTAAAATGTAGGTAACGCTTTTCGAGGACACTTTTTCGTGACAGTTTGTTATTTCATGTGCCAAAGCAAAGACATAAAATGTCAAAAACGTCTCGCAATAGCGCCATGGGGAGATTTCGAAAGGGGTGGTGAAGTGGTTAAGCTTTTCATTATACTTAGCTCCTTAATGAGATAAGGGCGTCCGGGGAAAGTGGATATCATAACTTTTTCCGGCCTCTGTAGAATGATATTTGCGAGGCGGGGTGATTTTTACACGGAGTGTTTTTTTGGGGGGATTATTGTTTACCAAAGGCTCGAACCTCCGGCGGACAGCTCAACCAGCTACGCTGTAATGTAACTATGTATATAACTCGGCTCCCTTTAAAGATATCGACTTGAATCTTTCAAAAGGCACTTGCTACACTTGAAACGAAGCTCCGTGCAAAATTTCAAGTCAATCGGCGAAGGTGGAGAGGCTGTAGCCTTGACCGACTGAAAAAAGTAGAAAAACATGGTAATTGGTTTTTGAAGTTATACAACTCGGCTCCCTTTAGACCTAGCGACTTGAAACTTGCAGGGCATTCTATTATCCACACCAAAAAGATCCAAACCAAATTTCAAGTTGATCGGTCTACTAGGAGCCGAGATATGGCCATAATTAGCCTAAATTACCCTAAATTGCAGTTTTTTTGTCCCTAATTTTTTTTTGGGTTGAGATAATTGATTATTTCGTTCAAATGACACTGAGCCATGCTATAAAGAAGGTATGTAAAAAAATTCAAGTCGATTGGTCCTTTTACCCAGGCTGTAGACTCGTCAAAGTGGACAGAATTTTCCTAAGGTTTCTGTTCTTTTGTTTCTAAAACTTTTTTGGGTTGAGATAATGGGTTAAATCTTATATAAGGCTCTGTCTCAAGGTTAAATGAAGCTCTGTGCAAAATTGCAAGTCAATCGGTGAACGTGGAGAGGCTCCAGCCTTGCCTGTCTGAACAAGGAGAAGAAGGAGAAGAACAATCTAAGGCCGAAAAACCGGGTTTTTGAAGTTATGTAGCTCGGCTCCCTTTAGACCTATCGATTTGAAACTTTCAGGGCTTTCTAATATACACTCAAAGAAGACCCACACTAATTTTCAAGTTGATCGGTCAAATAGGAGCCGAGATATGGATACCTCGAAAACGCGTTTCGTGACGTCCGGTAAACATACACTCGGCATCGTTTTCTCAACTTCTTTGCTTGGCGGGGCGGAACGCTAACGGGTTCCTAGATTAGTGGAGTTCCTTTTGTAACATTTTGATTTATTTCTGTTCAATAAACGTATTTTGTTCTTCTTCTCCGTCGCGAGTTCATCGATTGCAGAAGATGATTGAGTGGTACCTTTATATGAATTGACTCGTTACATTGAAAGAAACGTCCGATTCGACAGAAATACGTCCCGGTATCAATGGCACCCCTTCAATCCCCTTTGTTTGGGGGGGGGGGGGGAGGTTTTCGGGACATGGGGCTTCGCCAGGATATGGGGCAAGGTCGCACGTGGCCTGGGAACAAGCGGATCGATGTTGGGGCAGGGAACAGTATCCCGTGACCTTGGGGAAAACGAGACGGGATGAAAGGTGGGAAAAGTTGATGGTAGTTATTCCTGAAACTATTAGATAACCCCCATGCCTTACACGTGTGCAACATCAGGTCACTATAAAAAGCCAAAGTCCAATATTTACATTTCAGCATAACATGAGATGCATAAGTCCCTCTCACAATACTAACGTTACAAAGGGCAAGATGAGAAGAAAAATAAAACTCCCCACATCTCACAATATAAAGTTTTTAGATTTTCAGGGTCCAAAACTAGGTATGTTATATTAAGAAACTTGGATTTTTAATGTGAATGAATGAATGAATAAAATTTATTCATTCAAGGGTGCTAAATACAGTATTTAATACTGTATTTAGCACCCTTATGGTGCGCTGCAGGGTATGCCGCCGAGACGACATAGTTACATAAATGCAAAATACACTTTATCACAATACATTGCCACTTATTAGCATACATATTTGCCATAATATAAATTATTATATATTACAAAAAACTCTTTTATATGTATAAATACGCGTTTAAATTTCCATACGTTTACATCTTTCACCATTCCATACAATATTATATTAGCTAGGCTACGTTACATTCATCGTTTTATTAATTTCATTAATATAAGTTCGTGTATTTTGTTAATAGGCTCCTTGTATTACTTAGGTAGTTGTCTTTATTGTTAGTATGTTATTAGGTTAGATATTCATATATACATATATATTCCCTTGTTATTTTGGTTTTGTTTAGTTATTATCTTATTCATTACGCAGGAACGCTCTAATTTTTAACGCATTTGTAGTGTAGTAAAATATTTTATTTACCATTTCCCGATTTTCTCCATTTAACAAGTTTCTATGAAAGTTCTCTTCGTTTATGTTCTGTAGGTAATCCCCTTGGTAGGAAGATCTTATGGGTTGATAGTGAGGACACGTAACAAGGAAGTGATACAAGGATTCCTTTTCCCGATTGTTGCATATTGAGCACAGTTCCTCTTGGTTCCACGAATATTTGCAACCTTGTATGTAGAGACTGATTATGTCATTTTGGATTTTTTAATGTATTTGGACTGCTAAATGGAGAATACGGATGAATGAGGCAAAGTCGGTCCATGTTAATTTCACGAACCGCAAAATCAGATACTTGCCCGCTTACCTCAGTGGCAAAGTCATCCCTTACGCCAACGAAGCGAAATGTCTTGGGATGACGTTAGATGCGAAGCTGCGATGGAAATCGCACGTAAAGCAGAAAAAACCGAACTGACTCTTAAACTCAGAGTAATGTCGTGGTTAATGGGCAGGCGATCAAAACTGTCTGTGCAAAATAAACTAACCCTGTACAACCATATAGATTAGTTGGACATATAGATCAAGTGGACGGGGTTGCGGAATAAAAACATCCCCTAATCAACTGATTAGTACCACCATATAGGGTACTGTCACAACTGGCCTTCCGTGTATATTATATTATTAGTGTATATTATACTATGATATGTTTCACAATATCTGTAGTTTTTTTTACTTTCCTCAGGACGGAGTTCCAAGGTTTCAGTAGGCTGGGTCCAAGTTGTTGGGACGGAATCCCAAGGTGCCAGTGAGCCCCACGCTAATGGTAGGGACGGAATCCCAAGGTTTCCTAAGCCGGCTTAATATTTTAATGAGGTTCCGGGACGGAATTCGTAGCCGCCCGTACAACCAAGTCCTAAAGTCAGTATGGACTTATGGAGAGCAGCTGTGGGGCTGCACAGCTCAGAGCAATCGGAAAATTATTCAGCTCTTTCAAAACAGTGTGCTCAGGAGCATAATTAATGCACCCTGGTACATTCAGAATGATACACTTCACCATGATCTAGAGGTGGAATCAATCGATGAAACTATAAAGAAAATTGCCATCGCCCACCAAGAGCGACTAAGGGGTCATGTCAACATCGAAGCTGTCCATTTGCTGGATGTAAGTGACCTACTGAGAAGATTGAAAAGAAGGAAGCCTCACGAACTAACACAGTGAATGTGAAGTAATGAATAGTTCAACAGTTATCTGACTCAACAATTAACAAGTTCTGTATCTTGTTTCGATTGTTACACGTAGTAAATAAGATCAAAACCAAATTGCTAATAAGTTGTAAACTTGGTGTTATAAAGAATGTTTTAAAGGAAAAAAACCTACATTAAAAAGTTCTCTGAATTAGGGTTTCAACGTTATATTATAACGTTGAACCCGAATTCAGAGAACTTTTTCGACGGACAGTAGGTTCGGACCCTGAAAATCTCAAAACTTTATATTGTGAGATGTGGTGAGTTTTATTTTTCTTCTCATCTTGCCCATTATAACGTTAGTATTGTGAGAGGGTCTTATGCATCCTACATTATGCTGAAATGCAAATATTGGAATTGTAAATGTACATACCGTTACCACCACGCCAAAAGCCCCAACCTGATTTTTGGGTAATTTTCTTTTTAGTGCTTCTATTAGTGCATCTAAAGATATGCGAAATGAATTTTTCATTTTTCAATAAATCCACTGACTGACGTATGTCAGCTCTGGCAGGTAACGGTATTTCCTCAAGATAGCAAAACTACCTAAATCCAAATTTAAAAAAAAATGGTATTAGTGGTGAGTATTGGACTGTTTTCAACATGATACGTTGGTAGACTTATATTATTACGTACTGTATTCAATTAACTTATTATTAATAAGATATCTTCCACTGGAAAAAAATGTCAAATCCCCCAAGTCTTCCTTCAAGCGATTTGAGCGCTGTTGCCGAAAATTGGTTCACCCACGTCTAATTATTAGAAAATACGTTCAAGTGATTTGTATCGATAAAGAGCTCCATTAAGTAGTTGTGTTTTCAGGAAAAAATTGGAAAAAAGATACAGACGTTATCGGCTTTGGAACGAGGGTAACCTGTGACTATTATTGTTACAGGTTACCCTCATACCGAAGCCCATAACGTCTGTATCATTTTTCCAATTTTTTCGTGGAAACATAACTACTTAAATGGAGCTCTTTATCGATCCAAATCACTTGAACGTATTTTAAAGTAGATCAAATTTGCTACAGTTTAAGTCAAGACGGAGCTCCTACGGAGTTAGTTGCCCCAGTAGTTCCAGAGATGCGGCTCCGCAAAAAGTAACAATTTTTCTCCATACGTATTGATATTGTAGGCTGTGAACATTTGGCGAGAAAGGCCAATTCGCATTTAGGGACGCTATTTGGGTTTTTAGTGCATTTTGGTTATCTTTTTTGGCCCACATGCGACCGATATATTGTTAAAAGTACTCATCCTACACTAAACTCTTGAGAAAAGAAGTTGTGGCAAATGTAAGTTAATTACCTTCAGTTTAAGACCATGACGCAGCCTGGTTCTACACTGCAGAATATGGTCAGGAATATTGCGAGGCATCATTAAATAATATCAAATATTTGATTTTTTCGAAGACAACCCCAAACGTCAAATGTGTGGGTTTTCTAAGTGAACTTGGTTAGTTTTCGCACTCACGATATTTTCAATAAGTTAATTCAAACTTGGAAAACTCGGCCCTGTGGGCCTCGCCCCTCTGGACCAGATGGAAAGCTTCATAAGACCTGTACTTCATACTTGTACTTCATACAATAATTGTTATTATTTTGCGTGATTCAGGTATGAAAAACCTTTGAGCGAGCGGAGGGCACTCAATTCATCCATCGGCATGGCGGAAGAAATCTCGTTGCTCCTCCCGCCACAGGACCTCGCGGCGAGGCGACATTTCTTCGAGGAGGTCGCCACAGGTGGAAACAGGTGGGTCCTCGTAAGTTCGTTGTTTCGAAGTCTGTTGTTGAACTGTCTCAACCACTGGGTAACGGAATCGTCAAAGTACACGCTTCAAACCAGTAATGAGGCCCTGTGCCTACCTAATCATAACAGGACGTATCATGAGCTATCGATGCTGCGGCAAAGTAACTACAGATCTAAGATACCCTTCCATTAGGTTAACAGTACTAAAACCTAGGTACCTCAAGTATCAACGTTTCTTAAAAAAAAATGTATGAATGGCATCATGCAAAAAGGGTGGTTTTTACGTCTTTACCTTCGGTTCCACCAATTCATGCAAGACGGGACCTTCTCTCGGCACTAATTCAACTAGAAAATGAAGGGCGAATTTTTCGTTTCATGCAAGAAGGGGCCCTATTCCGGGATTAAGGTCCCAATGTTAAATGATGTGTGGATAATGTTAGGTACCCAACTAGAGGTACCTAGCATTGAGAAAATGAATGACTGAAGGTCAGTACCTGCAGCTGAGAAAATGAGTGACTAGCACAATAAAAATTGAAAAAAAAAAAAACCTAATCCGTTATGTTGAAACTTAGAAATTTGAAAACTTAAAAACATACCTAATCTTCAATTTGATAATTTGTTCAATGTAAAAGTATTCTAAAGTGGTTTATGCGTTATTTGGAACCACCACAGCTGTTTCATGCAGAAAAGGACCATATTCCGACAGCTGTTTGCATTTTTGACCTAAAAAACTCTGCAAATTCTTGACACAACGGTTCATTATCTTCTTTGTACAGATCACCCTTCTGTCAAGATCACTAGGTCTAAATGTCTAGATCCTAAATGTTAGATTAATTATTATTATGAATTATCACTAATTATTAATAATTTTATCAAGTACCTAGTGAAAATTATTATAATTTATTGTTAGGTATTAATCATGTGTATTTATTATTAATAATAATTATTATTAATTATGATTAATTAATACCATATAACTCTGAGGTTTTTAATACTACGTCGGTAATAATTTTTCTATAAAAGAAGTACCTACCAACAAACATTCGAAATTACCTTCATTTCCGTAGCACGAAACGCACCTCAGAACAACAAACTCGACATAACTTAAGCCATATGATGTTCCAAAGAGCTTGTTAGTATGAAAATGGACCTGTATTTCAACAGTTTGATTCACGATCGGGTTGTGAGGCACAATCTTTGGGCCGTCATTGTGAACGAACGGCTGGTCGTACAGAGCTGCGGATGGTCTTAAAAAATTCTACGGAACAAACTCTATCTAAATATGAAATAAAAAACATACCGTTTTATATGAATTTTTCGAGATATGAGATTTTCAAATTTTCAAAATTCGTTTTGTACCCCTTCCCCTTGACCTAGGGTTATGAAAAGTTTCGAGGACCATTGTGGGGTTGGTCGAAACCCATAAAAAAAATTTCGTAATTTTAACTCAACGCTAACTGGGCAAAGTGGCGCGGACGGCGTACGGCGGACGGCGGACGGCGGACGGCGTACGGCGTACGGCGTACGGCGGACGGACGGATTTTTTTTTATTCGATTTTCTGAATCTACGTATCTTGAAACGTAAACCAACAAATTTTGAGGGGGGGTTAAAAAAATTTTTTCTTTGGGCGATTCCAATGGTTCATTATCGAAGATAATAAACCAAAACTATACGTTCGAACAACAAAAGCAATTTGGTTTCTAGTGTTGGTTACCTTGAGGAAAGCGCAGTAAAAATTTCGTTGAAATAACCCAAAATTTCAAGGAGACAGTTTATTTTTTTATTAAGGACCCTTTTTGCATGAAGCCATTCATATATACCTACTATATATACATACCGAATTATGCAGCCTATTCTTGTTTTGAAAAGTACTTCTTGAGCCAAATATTGAAAACTACATAGAAATGACGAATTCAACCTAATCATGGACATTTCGGGAACCATATATTTCATCTGTATTTCATAGTGGCTGACCCGGCGAACTTAGTACCCCTTTCTTTCTCACTGCCTTCTCACTCAATCGTGCATTCGTTCACACTTCACTGCCATTAAAGATAGGTATGTGAAATGAAATTTGAATAAATCTTTAATGGCAGTGAACGAATATATATATATATAGGTATATAATATATGAACTTGAATGAACGTACAGGAGGATGAAAATTATAGTAAACACTTACGTAAATTTGGAAAAACTTTCCAAAACTTAGGTATGTATATTATTTTATATTATATATGAACTTGAATGAACGTACAGGAGGATGAAAATTATAGTAAACACTTACGTAAACTTTCCAAAACTTAGGTATATTATATTTTTAAATTACTTTTCATGTGTTGCCATTATTAATTCAGTTTTTTTTTCTTTCATTTTATTTATTAGGTAATTGATTTTTTTGGGGTACCTACATATAATTTTTGGTGTCTTTTGACAGTGACTTCAGGATGGTCTGAACGGATTTTAATATAAGTAGGTACAACTTTTTCGGAAATTCGAGTTTTAAATATTTTGGACCAAGAAAAATAGCTTCCTTTCTTCGAAAAATGATGTAAAATATGTAAAAACCCGGTTTTTGATGTTAAAAAATGCAAATTTCCTAGTCTGGACCCTCCTTATCGAATTTCAGTGACACTTCATTGTTTCCAATCATTTTCACTGATTGCATTGAGCAGGATTCGTTGAATTGATTATTCAGGTTCCACAGAAGCACGCCGGCGACTCCTCTGGCCGCTCACCGGTCGACGACGTCCGCCGGCGACGTCGCGTCCCTCGCCGTCGGCGTCGTTATGGAGAAATGCCTGTCCGAGAACTCTCTACTGGCGGCTCAAGACAGGCAGGCGTCGGCGACGAGCAAGTCCGACGGGGCGATCTCATCCAACGCCGACGACGGAAACGTGAGTTGGGAGTTTTATTTCTGTTTATTGTACCTATACCGGGTGTTTATATATTTATATATACAGGGTGTTATATTTATATATACAGGGTGTTATATTTATATATACAGGGTGTTATATATATATACACACAGGGTGTTATATTTATATATACAGGGTGTTTCTTAAATAGTGGACCACCCTCCCTAACTCCGTTATTTTCAGGAAAATGAAAAAAAGCTTCTAAAGTAACCCCCCTTCATTTTTCACAATGAATTCAAATATCTTATTCCCGAACTTTGCGCATGCGCAGAAACATGCGCAATGGACACGAACTTCGGTTTTTCAAATGGGTGCCCTAATTTTTTATTGCAGATTCAGATTCTACGTAAAATTTCATGAACATTTGACCGCTCAATCGATGAATTTGACTGCGCAGAATGTTCTGCGAGCGTGCAAAGTTGCTCAGATGCCAAATTTTGACTGTCTCCACTTGGAGGTCTTTGTGGAGGTCATCATACCTTACATACCAAGGAGCGTTTACTATGCTCCTCAGAACCTTATTCTGAAATGCTTGTATGATTTTGATATTTGTCTTAGCTATGCAACCCCACAGCTGGATGCCACAGGTTCAAATGGGCATTAGCACTGTCTTGTACAAGAGTACTGTATTGTGGATATTGAGCCAGTACAGTTTCCTGAACTTGATGGATAGTTCTTCCTTTGTTTTCTTAACGTCTTCTTTCCATTTTAACTTGGCATCTAATGTCATGCCCAGGTATTTTGCTGAATTTGCATATGGTATTCTCCCCAAATGAGGAAATTGGTGGGCATTTTCATGTCAATTGCAATAGGTACGTTGGTTAGTGCTGCTTTTCTACCCAAACGACCAATTTGGCGGGACGTCAGCTTTCTATCAAGTGCAGCACTCTGTAGACGATATTCCCAACTACTGACGAGGTTCCCTTCCCCCACAACGACGATCCCCTCTCTTAGCAGTTCCCCACGCAACCATATCAACATCAACAACGGACATTCGCGTCCCGAGTTCGCTCCAAGTCAAGCCGCATCCGGTTCTTTCTGTTTTGTTTCTATCGATCATTTTTTTCTTCTTGTTTCGGATCAAAACTCCGCGTTCTAAATTCGGTTGTCGTTGTGCTCCATTCCGAAAAGTGCAGTTCACGACGTACAGTGCGTATCCCCGCAGTGCATCCTCCAGTCCGGCCTCCTTGAAGAAACAAAACGAAACAAAAAGGTACGACTTCACGCAAACCCACCTCCCCTAAATGGCACTCGTACCTCTTCATAATTTGCAACGTTGTAAACTTACAACGGCCCTGAGGATTCTGTAGGTTTTGTATGGAGAACCCTGGAATGAGGTAGGAAGTTCCACTATCAGCTGCTGCAGGTGCAACTTGTCCAACTGGATTCCTTTCCACGATAACACCGCCTGTCGTTCCTAATTCCTTCTACCTGCTCTAAACCTTCTAAATGGGCCCTTCCTACAACTCAATGGAAAATCGCACCGCATTGTGTAGTTTTAGACAGCCCCATTCACACTAGGTACCTACTCCTGTATAAAATCAGCTTACTTGTTATTGTTGTATAGTTAAATGGATAAATACAAAAGAAACTACTCAATATATAGGTATATATTTTTTTTCCATATAAAATAAGTACAAAATGTGAAAATTCGAATAAAAGAAAATAATGAGTTAACAAATATTTGGGCATTTCTGGCGCAAATTGAAAATCTTGGGTGCTGAGTTCCATGTACCTCTGAATTTAGTGGGAGGTTGGCACTAGTTAGGAGTCTATACGTTACTTATGAGTAGTTGTTATTTAACACTGTAATACACACACAAAAATCCATAGTCATGCAGCATGGCTATAAGAGCGAATTTTTGTGGCTGATGTCTCCATTTTTTGGCGAGTAACACCTCAGTTTATAGATTTTTCAACGCTGGATACGATGGTGAAGTCAAAAATGCGATATATCACTTCGTTGTCAGATTAGAGGGGATGAACCGTGAAGAACATCTCAAGTAACAACCACGTTTCTTCATCTTCACAGTGCTCCAGATTGAGAACGGAATAAGACATCGCAATTCTGACTTCACCATCGTGTTTAGCGTTAAAAAATCTTTAAGACGAGGTGTCACTTGTCAGACTGCCTTATTTTTGGAATTTATGGGTAATTTTTCCCGCTAAAAACTCCTGTTCGTGTGACCCGATTCTGCTCATACTTCCAGAAAAAAAAAAATCAGTCTTGGCAATCACAAGGCTAAATTCGTAGATGGGCTCAGTCGGGTCACTCTATGGGGAGTTTAGAGGAGTTTTAAGCGGGAAAAATTACCCAGAAATTCCAAAAATGAGGCAGTCTGACAAGTGACACCTCGTAATTTTTCTGTGTCTTTTGAAAGTGAATTCAGGATGGTATGAAACGGATTTTGGTATAACAATTTTTCGGAAATTCGAGTTTTTGGACCTGGAACGAAAATTCCCGAAATGAAACAGTCTGACAAGTGACATATTATCTTAAAGGTTTTTTTTTAAACGCTGAACACGATGATGAACTTCATCAGATGAAGTCATAATATGATCGCATATATAATATATATTATATAAGTCAAACGAGTAGAAACCGTAAGTTGCTTTTTAAAAAAACTTTATTATATTATAATATACCTAATATAATAAAGTTATGCGATTATTATGGTTGAACCGATATTATGCGATATCTTATGGTTGAACCGATATGAACCTGTCAACACGATCGTGAATCAAACGGTTGAAATACAGGCCAATGTTCATACTAACGAGCTGTTTGGAACATCATATGGTTTTAGTGATGTAGAATTTTTTGTTCTGAGGTGCTTTTCGGAAAGATGGCAATTTCGAATGTTTGTTAGTAGGTAGGTACCTACTTAATTTATAGAAAAATTATTACCGACGTAGGTCGGTGGAATTGAAAACCCCAGAATTATATCGGTACATTTTATTTGTAATTAATTAATCATGTCTATCATTTAGTTTCTGCACAAAGAACATAATAAACCGGTGTGTCAAGAATTTGCCGGTTTTTTTAGGTAAATTTTTATTCGATTTTCTGAATCTACGTATCTTGAAACTTAAACCAAACAATTTTGAGGGGGGTGGGGGGTTAAAAGAAAATGTTGTTTGGTCGATTCCAATGGTTCATTATCGAAGACAATAAACCAAAACAAACAATATCTGTAGCGCAGATCTCACGACTACAAAGCAATGTCATGTCTCAAGAACATTCACACAATTACCCGTTTTCATTCGTGAGAGATTCCGAATACACCAGTTGCCGTCTAAAGCGTAGCAAGTCGAGCAATGAACAAGGTTAGTTCATATTGCGTCAATTCACACGCGAAATATAATAGACGTAGTACTCGCTCAAACCTTCACGATTACTTCGGCAATAAACTCTTTAACAAACAGACGTACGGTTGAAAATAATCCTCGGGACAACATTCTCGTGAGAACAGAATCAGGGCGTGGGAGACGTTATGACACGTTTGTTGTCGACACCAGAGCAGAATTAATGAATTAATACTACACCGTGTGGTGTGCAATGCCAATTGACTGACACTGGTGTTACCTGCTGTAGGTGTGAGATTGGATACACTGGCATATTGACATTTTATGTCTTTACTCTGGCACATAACTCGAAAAACGTTACACAAAAGCGTCACACGAAATCGTCACGAAAATTTCTGATGATTTTCGCTTACAACCGATTCGTTGCTACGGATGGATGCTACGTCCCAATGTGTTGCAGACTCGTATGCAAGCATTTAATTCTCGACTGTATCAACAACAGGATGGAGTTGACATTCTTTTGACATTTTCATGTCTTTGCTTTGGCACATAAACTGAAACGGGAAAAATTTGTTTCCTTGATTCACCCTTTCCCTCAGATCACGTCAGAACACAAGCGGCAGGCGGGCCACTACGTCAGACGCACCTATGACGCACGAGCGTATGACGTCAGACGGCTGGCAGGAGGTCAACGAGTACGTAAAAGCCTATGCCGTAAGAGCCTATGACTTCAGACGGCTGGCCGGAGCCAACTAGTACGTCACAGCCTATGCCGTAAGAGCTTATGACGTCAGAGGGCTGGCTGGCTAGGTGATCGGGTTTTAATAAGCCTCTGGAATTCCGCGCCTTCATTTTATATTTCGTCCTTTATAAACCCCCACCCCTATGCATCGGATCCGGAAGCGACCCAACTTATGTCCTTCCCCGGTCACAGAAAAATTCAAAAACGGGAGAAAAGTTCGATCCATTAAGCTGTTTTCGTGCATTTAAAATTTTCATTTTTGCCCTGTTAAGGTAAAACGTCTCAACTCAAAATTCAAAAAATTGCAGAAATTCGCCTCAAAGTTTTTCACTGAAACCTTTGATGTAAGTTGACTGCAACTCACTATAAAAAACTAATTTTTTGGTGAGATCGAACAATTCAACGATGAAAAAAAAAAAAAAAAAAAAAATCGATTAATTGCAATCAATGTTGTGAATAAACCGATTGATTGATTGATTAATTGCAGCTAAGGCGATGTTTAAATTTCCAGCTTCCGTTTTAGGATTGTTTGTTCAGGTATAATCAACTTGCTCGTGAGGACGTTTCGTTAGGAAAATGTTGAAAATTTTTGTAGGTAAAACGCCTCAACTCACCAAAATATTGAGATTAACGTTTTGACCATAACACTAGCGCGCAAATAAATAAGTTTTGTGGCGTTTTCATCCTAGAGTTGAGGCGTTTTACCTTAACATTGACCAATTTTCGTACGTTTATGGTCAGAATTTCCCCCACTTCCGGTTCGAATTTTGAAATTTGGACTTCACCATCGAAAAGGCCAGGCCCAAAATAGGGGTGTTCCGCAAAAACCCCATTTTTGTAAACGTTGGACTTGAGGCGTTTTTATTTAACAGGACAATAATTATTATTTTGCCTAATAATATCTCAGTTTATAGATTTTCGAACGCTGAACACGACGGTGAAGGCAGAATCTCGATATCGCATTCTGTTATCAGATGAATAATGGAAACGAGAAAGTAATCACAATTTTTATTTTTTTGTTCGTTTTCTCTGGTCTTTTAATATTTGAAGCGAGTTGAATCCTCTTTAGTTTAACGTTGTGGTTAACTTGAGAGGTTATTATTGATTTGTCAGGTGAGAACATCGCAGTCACCAGGAGCAGGTTAATAGTACAGATGATATTCAAACAAGTTAAAAATTCACTGTCATGGAGCATGGCTATAAGAACGAATTTTCGAAGAATGTAAAATGTCTCCATTATAAATGACTTTATGTCCATTAGGAACATCCCAAGTATCAACCAAGTTTCTTCATTTTCAAAGTGTTCCAATTTGAGAACGGAGGGGGATATCGCAATTCTGAATTCACTATCGTGTGAAAATTCGCTAAAAATCAAACTTGGGAATGAGGAAATTGGTCTTGTGTAGGAACTGTCTTATACGGAAGTTTTTTCGTCGTTAGAAAGTTGTTTCGGGTGTCGCGTGTCGTGCGATCTCGATGGTTTATAAAATGTACACGTACCTACTCAGTTTTCAATCGACACAACCGTGGAAATTGGTGATTTAATAGAAACGGGGATGAAACGGGCGGTTCGCAATGATTTTATGAGGCGTAATAATAGTAATAACGAGTAAGGAGGCATTTGTAATACCTACTGTTTATCACCTCGTTATCGTCTTGTTACTTGTGAAATTTGGCGGTTACGTCTGGTGTTTGGTATAACTGTGGTATACAAAATTCGATAAGACCCATTCAATATGGAACGAATCAGCCCTGCACACGACCTTTTTCGACAATCTCCTTCATAACTAACAACTACTAAGTTATTCGTTCATGGCAATCAGCTGATCTAAAATTCGTATAAGACCACCCTAAGGAAGCTGTGGTTCACATTTCAAGTCGATAGGTCGGACAGCAACTAAGTTATCCTTTCATGGCAATCACCTGATCTGACGAGCACGTTATTCTAAAATTCGTATGAGGTCACCCTAAGCTGTGGTTCACATTTCAAGTCAATAAGACGACCAAATGTTTTTCTTATTTCACCCTCTCTATTACGATATAATTTCGTCGGAGAAACAGCAACATGCTATCAGTCAATTTTTCGCCAAAATGAGTTACACATCATTCCTTATTCAAATTTTCGCGCCCGATCGACTGGAAAAGTCAGTTTCTCAAAAAAACCGACTCCCTGGGAAGTTACTGACAGTGTTGCCAACAGGCTATGATTAAGTTTGAAAACCAACATGGGCCAATCATGTGAAGACGCTGCCAGCCAAAGTTCGTTCAAGAATTCATCCACTTGAACATTTGTTGGATGACCGCTCTGCGCTACCCCTCCACACCAAACGGCTCCTCTATCTGACTTTAATTCGACCAATTTGGCAGTTTTCTTGTGGACTCTGGGGTTCAGCTGCTGAAACTCACATAAAAAAAAGTACAAACCCTGCAAAACCGAGTTCTAAGGATAATTACGGGGAACCACTGGTTCATCAGGAACTCAGTTCTGCATGCAGACCTCAGCATACTCACGGTCCTTGAGACGATAAACCAATGCTACACAAAACTCGATTCAACTACCTATGCTACTTCACCCGAACCCACCTCGCAACGATAGGCGACCCAAGCGCAAACGCCCTCAGGATAACTTTGGCTTATTTACATATCAATAACCTATTATAAGGGGCAATCACTGGATTGTCCCCTGAGTCATGCTACAAGTTAATTAGTGTGGATATCCCCTCTACAATTTAAGTCATTTACTCAACTGTGATATTAAATATTTATTTATTATTTATTTATATTTATTTATTAAATAAATTTTATATAATAATAAAGTTATCTTCGTAAAAAAGAAAGAAAGAAAAAAAGAAACATGTATAAGTCAGCTGTTTTACAGTGCAGTTGTGGCGAGGCAACGACTCAGCACGTAACGCTGAAGTGGTTCCCAAAATTGTAATTGTAATTGTAAGACGACGTAAATTTCGTTTTTTGTCTCTCCTGAAAATTTTGGAAAAATGAGTTATAGCATGTTGCTGTTTCACTGACGACTTGTAACTACCCTTAATAGTGTTCTGATCTTAAAGGATCTTCAGCCAACTTGATTTTAAACGAAGTCTTCATACGAAATTTCAAGACTCTAACACCCCGGAAAGTGTTCTAAAATACGTGTCATTTTTTGTTTACACAGATTTTAGAATGACCCCCAGCCCTAAAGACATATCGATGTCACCGTGGACTTCCATCGTCAACTTTGAGACTTCTCCATGAAATAGTTGTCAGATTCAGAACGTGTACTGTTTGATTGGAGATCTAAAATTTTCTGAATATTATGGTTATCTGCCGCTTTTTGAGACGCCGGAGATACTCGCCTTAATTAAGAAATGTCGATAAACAATCGAGTCACCCTTGACCGAGATAATTTCAATCGATGATTGATCTCGTTGTTACGCTCGAGTTATTCGTAAGTGATTTCAATTCAATTCGAGCCGTTTTGAGATTACGTTCAATTTCTGAAGAATTCGTTTCTCATGAAGAACAGAATCGATTACACTGGCCAACAAAAATAAAGGGGTTTGTTGTGTTGGGGTTTTTTCGTGTGCTGAATCCAAATCTGAAACCCGTTTTTCGCTATCAGGTGAGATTTTTGAGATGTATCTCATCTAGGTACCTATTTTCTAGCTATGTTTGAGTGTTAAAAATAGCACTTACAAATCCCAATCAAATTTTCACTTTTTGTAGAATCTGATTCCAAATTCGAATTGAGCTCCTCAAAAAACATAGAAAGAGTGGTTGAAGGACCTGATGGCGAAAAACAGGTTTCAGATTTGGATTGAGCGCACTGAAAACCCCCTACACCAACTCTAAATCTGTACTGCACAAAACGCCTTTAATTGCGAATTTTCGTTCATCATTAGTCAGAGACTACCACCTCTGATGCATTGCGAATTAACCGAATACCTCCATACTTGAACACCTATGATCACCCGATAAGTTTAAGATTGCCCTTATTTGAATGAGATGTTCCAAACACCATATTTTACATGAAACCAGTTTTCGTTGAAAATTCTCTCTTTTAGCTATGCTCGAAGATTGTGGATTTTTGTTTTAGTGCACTTTCAGTACAAATGCAATGCGCAAAAAAATTACGTACGTAAGATTTGGCATGGTCTGCCCAACTCAGGGTATCCAAAAGTGCACGAAAACAAAAATGACCAAAAAAGCAGATTAGCGCTTTTGGCGTGGTGGTAATGATATAATATACCTAACATAATATGTTATATTATATTAATATTATTATACGTTGTAGGGTTTTTTCTATCAAACCTCAACGCGGGCTCATTCCTTGTACCTTCACAGGAATCAATTTAAACGCACGGATGTTGTTCGTACTGAAAACACCAAAGGAGAACAACTTTTCAATAGGAAACAAGCACCTGGTCCTTTTCTTTGCGCTGCAGCCACTCAGAAGCGACAGCCTTCGGTCTTCTATTTACGTCATTTTTTTCCGCAGTCACTTTTGGTCCTGTCTCTACCTCGACGACCACTATTTTTTATTTCATTCATTTTCGTTTTATTTTCGCCCTTTCTCACGTCCCTGGAGGCCACAGCTTCTTGTCGGCAACTTGTCGGCAATCATTCTGAACCATTTTGGCCACATTAACAATCATGCTTGAATACTCTAACCAGTGTGATTTGATGCCCATCTCAAATTTGAACTTTTTATCTCAATTCTATCGAGAGATATCGTTTGGATGACATCTACGTAAATATATACACACGTTTGATTTTTGGTGTCTTTTGGCAGTGAATTCAAGATGGTCTGGAACGAAATTGGGTACAAACGGTTTTCGAAAATTCGAATTTTAAAACTTTTGGGCCTAGAACAGTACTGACCTGGACTAAAAAACGCCTTAAGTCCATTGTTTACGAAAATGGGGTTTTTACAGAGCCTCCCTATTTAGGACCTGGCCTTTTCGATGGTGAAGTCCAAATTTCAAAATTCGACCCGGAAGTGGGGGAAATTCTGACCATATACCATTAAACGCCTCAACTCACCAAAATATTGAGATGAGGCGTTTTACCTACAACAATTTACAACATTTTCCTAATAAACCATCCGTTTGATTGAGTTGTTTACGTTAAGGTCTGTTTTGGTCCGTTAAGGTCCAAACTGTTCCAAAACGGACGCTGCGACAGTCTACTTGCAAAACCTCGTAAGTCTAAAAAATAAAATTTTACAGGAGAGGAAAAAAACTGCATAGAAACGGTATAAGACCCTCCACGACAACGGACTGATTATTTTAGACAGGAGTTGCACTGTAGTAGACAATAAATAATGAAATTTAGGTCATTACGTCTTTAGGACTTACAACTTACTTAGGACTTACTTCTGGCGTGTTCAAACATACAGGTTATTACAAGCGGCCATAGAGAAGAAATCAATCAGCTGATCGAAATGAAACTTCTACCAAAGGTTCTAGAGCCCTAGTTTCACCGAAAAGGATCAAATCCTTATTTTTGGGAAAAAAACGGACTTACGAGGTTTTGCAAGTAGACTATCGCGCTGGAAATTTTAAATTCGTCTTAACTGCAATTAATCGATTGTTTTTTTCTTTTTTTTGGTTTATTATCTTCGATAATGAACCATTGGAATCGCCCAAAGAAAAAAATTTTTTAACCCCCCCTCAAAATTTGTTGGTTTACGTTTCAAGATACGTAGATTCAGAAAATCGAATAAAAAAAAATCCGTCCGTCCGCCGTCCGCGCCACTTTGCCCAGTTAGCGTTGAGTTAAAATTACGAAATTTTTTTTATGGGTTTCGACCAACCCCACAATGGTCCTCGAAACTTTTCATAACCCTAGGTCAAGGGGAAGGGGTTCAAAACGAATTTTGAAATTTTGAAAATTTCATATCTCGAAAAATTCATATAGAACGGTATGTTTTTTATTTCATATTTAGATAGAGTTTGTTCCGTAGAATTTTTTAAGACCATCCGCAGCTTTGTACGACCAGCCGTTCGTTCACAATGACGGCTCAAAGATTGTGCCTCACTACAGGATCGTGAATCAAACTGTTGAAATACAGGTCCATTTTCATACTAACAAGCTCTTTGGAACATCATAAGGCTTAAGAGATGTCGAGTTTGTTGTTCTGAGGTGCGTTTCGTGCTACGGAAATGAAGGTAATTTCGAATGTTTGTTGGTAGGTACTTCTTTTATAGAAAAATTATTACCGACGTAGTATTAAAAACCCCAGAATTATATCGTATTAATTAATCATAATTAATAATAATTACAATTAATAATAAATACGAATTATTAATACCTAACAATAAATTATTATAATTTTCACTAGGTAGGTACTTGATAAAATTGTTAATAATTAGTGATAATTGATAATAATAATTAATCTAACATTTAGGATCTAGACATTTAGACCTAGTGATCTAGACAGAAGGGTGATCTGTACAAAGAAGATAATGAACCGTTGTGTCAAGAATTTGCAGAGTTTTTTAATAATGAGTTGCAGTCAACTTACATCAATGGTTTCAGTGAAAAAGTTTGAATTTTGAGTTGAGGCATTTTACCTTAAAAATGCGCTTTTGACTTTGTGGTAACGACTTTTTGTCTTCAACACCTAACAAATTGTGGAGGATTCACGCCAATGGTTCTAACTCGACTCCATTTTCCTCACTGAAGCAGACATCACATCACCCTTCGTACGATCAAGAGAAGAATAATTTCTCTTTCCAAGTTGTGTATAGCGTTGTCACAATGGGCTGAGCAGAGGGAAATCGCAGAGGCGAGAAGACGCGATGCGAATGTGACACGATGACCCAGAACGAGAAGGATATCACCCCGCATGGAAGGTTTTACGGTAGAAAACCTACCGACTTTACCCGGTCAGCCGACCGGTAACTTCTATTATCTGTTATGTTCATCCAGCGGATGCGGCTCTGACACGGTTTAAAAGAACCGAAAAAAAAACCAAAAAAGAGGCTCGGAATTATTTTTCAGTAGGTTAGTCTGTTATGTTGGTTTTCTTCCGCTTGGTCACATTACCTAGATTCTTCGTCACGCCGTAACAGGGTTATTTCGGAAGTATTCGGACGATCGGAGGCTGCTGGTTAAGTAGATATACTTCGGGAATACCAAGACTAAATACAATAAATATAGTAGGTATACACATCCAGCCATTAGACAGTACGATTTTGGGTATCAATTATTCAGTTCAATGATGTTGAGGGATGTTGAGGGATGTCGAGGGTCGGTCAAATGAAAGATGATTCATGTGCCAACGTTTCGAAGAATATATTTCTTCATCTTCAGGGAACAAAATGGAGTAGTGTACAAGATGGAGTTGGACTCCAACAGGGAAGTTCTTGCCTCCAGATCACAGAAGTAACGAGGTACTTCTGTAGTAGTTACTTCTGTGATCTGGAGGCAACAACTTCCCTGTTGGAGTCCAACTCATCTTGTACACTACTGCCCTGAAGTATTCGAACGATCGGAGGCTGCCGGTTAAGTAGATATACTTCGGGGATACCAAGACTAAATACAATAAATATAATAGGTATACACATCCAGCCATTAGACAGTACGATTTTGGGTATCAATTATTCAGTTCAATGATGTTGAGGGATGTCGAGGGTCGGTCAAATGAAAGATGATTCATGTGCCAACGTTTCGAAGAATATATTTGTTCATCTTCAGGGCAGTAGTGTACAAGATGGAGTTGGACTCCTACAGGGAAGTTCTGGCCTCCAGATCACAGAAGTAACTACTACAGAAGTAGTTACTTCTGTGATCTGGAGGCTAGAACTTCCCTGTTGGAGTCCAACTCCATCTTGTACACCAGGGATGGCCAACTGGCGGCCCGCGGTTATGTTTTATGCGGCCCCCGAACAACTTTTTACGGTAGATATTTTTTAACAGAAATATAAAATACAAATACAAAATTGAAATGTGTCAACATGATCAAAGGAGGAAGTAGGTCATTGACTCATAGAAAGTTCATGGCTTTTCTAACAGAACTAGAAGCAGAGTATGGAGACTTGACACTCTTCACAGAAGTACGCTGGCTAAGTAAAGGGAACTGCTTAAAACGATTCTTCGCTTTAAGAAAAGAGGTAGCTGAATTTCTCAATGCACATATAAATACGCCTATCCCCAAAGAAGTTCAAGAAAAACTACTAGATTCTAAGTTTTTATGCAATATGGCTTTCTTAACCGACATAAGTCACCACATGAATGAACTTAACTTGAAATTACAAGGTCGAAATCAAACAGTACCTCAGTTAGTTTGACACTTAGATGGATTTGTAAATAAACTTAAGGTTTTCATATCAAGCCTAGAAAAAGCTAATCTAGTACATTTCCCATCGTGCAAAGAAATTATGGAAGAAATTCCAACCAGTGATTTCAGTTTTTGCATACCGAAATTGAATATGCTTTTGGAGTCATTCAATAAACGATTTTTGGATTTTAATGAACTGCGACCACATCTCTTCTTATTCAACAATCCCATGACATGTGACATTTCCCAGCAAGATGACCACCTACAGTTGGAGCTCTGTGATTTGCAAAGTGACCCAGTTGTCCAGAAAAGACCAGAAACTGGTGTCGAATTCTGGAGTAGGCTGCCTGAGGACAAATATCCCAAACTACTTGATTTTGGTAAAAAAATTGTTTCAACGTTTGGAAGCACCTACATTTGTAAGAGCACTTTTTCCTCGATGAAATTTATAAAATCAACTCACCGTAACAGACTTACAGACAACCATCTTCAAGATTTGCTTAAAGTGGCCACCACCTCGACAAGAATTGATTTTGACAAACTTGTGAACGATTGTGCCCGCCCTCAGTGTTCTCACTAGTGGTTTTTTTTTTCAGTAAAATTGTTGATTTTGTTCTGCTCAACTCTTGTATGATTAGTAGATATATATTATTTCAACATTAAAGTATGTTCAATGTCCATAGCATTTGTTATACATTAATTTATATAGCCTAAATTTCCCTTTAAGTTCTTGTGCGGCCCCTGCTTTTAGCGGAAGTATGGAAGTGGCCCTTTGGGCAAAAGAAGTTGGCCATCCCTGTTGTACACTACTGCCCCGACGACGAAGAAATATATTCTTCGAAACGTTGGCACATAAATCATCTTTCATTTGACCAACCCTCGACATCATTTGAATTTTGCGAGATATGCCTTTTTCAACATTTCAAAATTCATTTTGAAACCCTTCTCATTCACAAAAAATTTCAAGAATCATTGTGGGGTTGGTCCGAACCTGTAAACCTAATTTTGTAATTTAAACAGAACGCTAACTGGGCAAGTGCTGCGGACGAACGGATTTTGTTTATTCGATTTTTGGAATCTAAGTTTTATTGAAACGTAAGACCTCAAATTTTTAGGGGGATGGCGGGGGGAGGGGTTCTTGGGCGATTCCAACGGTTCGTTATTAAAGATAATAAACCAAAATGGAGAACATTTCAAAATCTGTCACAATGTTCCCCCACTCCACGGCAACATCTTTCGTCACACACGTAACGCATTTTTTTTTCAGATTCAAACGATTAGAGACCGTCATCAATACCAAAGAAGATCGTAGGATCGAACGTCGAAAGAATATCGAACGGCTATAAAACTTGGTGTAGTTTTAACCTTCCCGTCCTTACATCATCGGCTATTCACGTTTAAGTGTTTTTTTCATAGCTCCTCCGTAAAAACGATGAAAATTCCGACCGAATTGACACACGGAAAGAGAATTCCGACCGGTTGCATCACAATCTTACGGCGTGTAATTTACGACTCGTACTACCGAATTTTCTGCTCAGCGAGACGTTAAATCAATCAATACGTAATCACGGGACTTGATTTGATGTTTAATAAAAAGCGAACTCACGGTAAGTTAGCTGTCAGTTAATTTATTCAGGGGATACTGTTTTCTGTTGGTTTCGCTCTTAATATCGACGTAAGACGTTCAGGTTTTTAACTCAACAATCGGCTATGACGGAGTTAACGAGGATTTTTCTTTATTTATTTTCAACGATAAAATACACAGGTAACTAGTTGAGTCACATTTCTCGTTTAGTAAAAATTATTGAGTAATAAACACTAAGAATGGGTATTGAACACTCGTTTTAAAACATTCGATGTTCTTCTTTAGACATCGATGTTTTTCTTCCGATGTTTATCAAAACTGATTTTGTTGCATGAACAACAACAAATATTCAGAATAAAGTAAATTGTTAAGTTGTCGCTCAATCTATTTTTAGCGAATTTTCGAAGCAAATGTAGCTACTGTTCTCGGTCCAACATTTTTAAAACTCGAATTTCTGAAAATATTTTATACCAAACTGCGTTTCAGACCATCCTGAATCCGCTGCCAAAAGACACCAAAAATTATATGTATATATAAGGCAGAATCAGGCCACTCTAAGAGGAGTTTAGGGGAGTTTTAAGGGGGGGATTACCCTTAAATTGCCCTTATATATCCCTTATATATATATGTTTAACAATGTGTCACTCCGGACGATAACTCTCGATAGAATTGAGATAAAAAGTTCAAATTTGCACAAAAAACTCCGTCCTGGCAATCGAAAGAATAAGTTCGTTTATAGGCAGAATCGGGCCAATCTAGAAACATTGTGACAAGTGGTACCTCATTTTAAACTTTTCTTTTACGCTGAACACGATGGTGAATTCAGAATTGCGATATCTTATTCCGTTCACAAACTGGAGCACTTCGAATATGAAGAAACGGGGTAGATACATGAGATGTTCTTCGAAAATTCGCTCTTGTAGCCATGCTGTATGACTGTGGATTTTTTTTTGTTGGCCAGTGTTACGAGCCTCTTCAATGTAGAATTTAGCGGGAGGGGGAGTCAGTACCTGCATAGGAAAGTTACCACTTGAAATGAAATGCAGGATTTTTTTGGTCCAAGTTTCCCTCACAGTCGAAGTACCCACGAGAAATGCTGGTGTCCGGACTTTCACTGGCGAGCGTGACAAAAGGTGGCCACCCACGTTGATGGCCAGAACTTGAAAATAGCGTGAGATAAACCTCGAATATTTAAAGTCAAAAAATAACTCAAATCGTGGAACAAACTAGCCATGCTGAAAGTAAGATCCAGTACTACCATATGTGCCAATAATCGTTAAAGCAAGTGAAATTTCTTTCCTTAGAAAGGGTGTGGGGATGAACCCAACCCAACTTAAAGATCTTCCAGGAATAATAAAATAAATGAATAATTCTGAATAAAAAACAATTTTTACTTATATCTTACTCAGGGCCTGGCACAAATAAAATAGATATGTACAGGAACGAAAATAAATGAGGTACCTCCTAACTAAAAAAAAGAAAATATTACAACTTGTACCTTATATGTTGGTAACTTTTACCAACAACTACGGTGAAATGTGGTTTTCTGCCAACGGGGAAAGAAGATAGCGGGGAATCGAGAGCCGGGAGGGAGATGGGTATTTCCGGAGACTTCTTTCCAGGACTTGAAACGGCAAGGTAGACAAGCGAAAATTTTCCTCCTGGTAAATCCCACGTGGTGGCCGGCGATATTCGTCAAGCAGAGGAAAAATCGGATTCTTCCGGGCAGCAGGCTCGACCAAAACTTCGTCGTCCAAGGGAATTCAGAAGAGAAATCAAGTACTTATATCTTGTACAACTTGAAATTGGAGGAAGAACGGGAACGTCAGGCGGCAAACGGTTGTCGGGAAGAAATATGGCGAGAGAACAAAGGAAAAAGAAGTGCTGAATTCGGTAGCGGTAGAGGGGGCACTCGGATCGCGAAGGTAGAAAGATGCAGGTCTACTCGACTTAATCCATGTGACCAAATTCTGCTCCATCGAGACCCGCTGAAGCTCACTGATGGCGCTGGCGGCGGCAATTCACGGCACACACCCCTCTCCAGCGGTTGAGGTGGAGATGTATGGCTTCAGTTTGGCAGGGTGCCATGATCCAGCATCTCTGCCTTGAGCGTCCAGCAGCTTGCAAGTGCCGCCAGGACTGACCTGTGCGACAGTGAATGGTCCGTTAAACTTGTGACAGAGTTGAGCAGACGACTTGTTCTCTGCAGACGACAAGTTGAATGCCATCCGAAGAACTAAATCTCCGACCTGGAATGTGCTCGGTCGACGACGTAGATTGTAGCGATGACTTTGCTGACGGCTTGCTTGAAGAAGATTCTTTTCGACAAGATGACTGAGTTCTTGAAGTTTCTTCATTCTCAAAGCCCATTCGTCTGAATTTACTTGAACTGGCTGAGATTGCTGTAGAGGTACACTGGAACGAAGAGAATGATACGGGATTAACTCACGACCAAAGTTAAGGAAAGCCGGAGAATACTTAGTGGAATGGTGAACCACACTGTTCAGAGCAAACTGAAATTCCCCGATGTATGCATCCCATTGGGTGTGTTTTGATTGATCAATATAAGATCTAATTAGCTGCCGAATGTTACGATTTGCTCGTTCGGTCGGATTAGCTTGACAATGGTAAAGAGGAGTCTTACGATGCTCGATGTTGCACGATTTTGCCAACGATTGGACCGATGAGCTCACAAAGTTAGAAGCGTTATCGGTAATCAAAATCGATGGTGTACCAAATCGATTCAAAATAACTGATCGAAATTTATTGAGGATGACTGCAGAAGAAGTGTTGCGTATAGGTACAAGTTCCACCCATTTGGTGAAAATGTCCTCGAAAACTAAAAGATACTTATTTCCTGTGGGACTACGAGGAAATGGTCCCATGATATCCGCAGATACCGTATGCCATGGAGTGGTTAAGTATCTCGGGAACATGAAACCTCGAGGAGTTGTATTGGATGGCTTGACGCGCTGACATACATCACACCTACGAACGAAACGTACTATATCTTGGTACAAGCCAGGCCAATAATATAAACGACCTACACGCCAATGAGTTTTGGCGATGCCAAGGTGTCCAGATTGTGGTTCATCGTGACACTCTGTTAATACCTGCGAACGTAGTTGCCAAGGGACTACTAACTTCCAATCTTCGGATGGTTCTTCGAGTTCACCTTTCAGGAAGGACTTTCGGTAGTAGTAGAGCTGATTGCCGTCGATTTTCCATTCTGGATGATTGTCGGGATTCGTCTTTACTTTGTGCATCTTGCGGTCATACCACTCATCAGAAGTATTGGAGACAGCGGGAACATGAATGTTGGAACTAGAGCTTTCAGATCTGGAAGTGACAGATGTTATGTTAGTTTGAGTAGGAATTCGTGATAAGGCATCAGCCACACTGTTCAGTTTACCCTTTCTATATTCAACCTTATATTTGTAGGGTTGCAATCTTAAGGTCCATCTTGCTAAACGGCCTATGGGGTCTTTTAGTTCCAGGAGCCATTTCAAACAAGAATGGTCGGTGATGACCGTGAATTCACTACCTTCAAGATACTGCCGATTTTTCTCTATTCCATAGATTACGGCAAGGCACTCCTTCTCTGTTACTGAATAATTACGTTCAGCAGCAGTTAAGGTTCGGGAACAGTAAGTTATGACTCGTTCTTGGCCATCTTGAAATTGAACTAGCGCTGATCCTATACCATGCTGACTGGCGTCCGTTTGTAAGGTAAAAGGAAGATCAAAATTTGGTCTGGCCAAAATTGGAGTAGAAGTTAACGCAGATTTCAATGACTCAAATGCTTCTATTTGTGCTTCAGACCAAAACCAAGTTTTCTTCTTGCTGAGCAATACGGTTAATGGAGCCACAATAGACGAAAAATTAGGTATAAACCTGCGATACCATCCAGCCATTCCGAGGAATCGCCGAAGTTCGGTAAGATTGGTAGGCGTAGGATAATTTGTTACAGCTTCTGACTTTTCAGGGTCCACTGAAATACCATTTACATTGACTCGGTATCCCAAATATTTTACTTCATTACAACCGAATTGACATTTTTCTGGATTTACTCTAAGTCCGGATGCTTTCAGTCTGCGGAAAATCTCTTCTAAAAGTTTTAAGTGCTGCGAGAAATCAGAAGTACATAGAAGTATGTCATCTAGAAATACCACCACCTGGGGGTACATATCCAGAAATATGGAATCGGCAAGACGCTGAAACGTAGCGGGGCTATTTGATAAACCAAAAGGCATCGTAAGGAAGCGAAATAATCCTCTTCCGGGGACTATGAATGAAGTTATGTCACGGGAAGCTTCATCTGCCAGAGGCACCTGCAAAAATGCCTGCCTCAAATCCAACTTTGACAGATAGACTGCTTGCCTAAGGCTGTCGAGAAGAGTGTTGATATTTTTCATAGGGTATGAATCTTTTTTTGTAATATAATTAACCTTGCGAAAGTCTATGCAGAAACGGTAGGAGTCATTCTTCCGAACCATGACCACTGGGGAAGCCCATGGTCCATGACTTGGTTCTACTATTCCAGATTCCAGCATTTTGTCAAGTTCCTTGTGCATGACTTCTAGAACCTTTGGGGAATAATTATATGCTCTTTGTTTAATAGGCATAGCGTTACCAACATCAATTTTGTGAGAAATTCGGGTAGTGATACCTGGGGAATCCTCTAAGCTAGATAATCCACGTAATACAACTTCATCTAATGAATTTCGTTCAGGAACGGTGAGTTCTTTGATTCCACAACAGTTTTCTACAAGTAGAGAATCCATTTGGTTCCTTTTCAAAGATCCTGAAGAAATAAAACTAAATTCCAAGGTAGGATGATTGGAAAAATGCCAGGTATTGTGAGAAGAGTTCGTTACAATGCCAGTTTTCCTTATGAAATCCAACCCTAGTACGATAGGAAACGAAAGCGTACTTAAATAATGAAATTTCAACTCAATAGTCTTTGGACCAAGACTAAACTTCAATAAGAATGAACTAAAGATTTTAATTTGAGTTCCATCTGCCATCTGTGCGATAACCGGACGAATTTTTGTTGCATTTGCGTCATGGTTTAACACGTTATTCCCTGGTGTGAGTCCCAGAAGTTCGAGACCTGATTTACCAATAAAGGATAATGTAGATCCAGTATCATATAAGGCAGGAATAGATACATTATTGTATTTCGATGAACATTGATTATTTATATTAAACATCAATGGAAGTATCCACAAATCACATGGTGGAGCTGTTTCGCTCGAATCCTTTTCTCTCAATGAGCTTAGGAAATGAGAGGAAGACGGTAGACAAAACGATGATGTCATAGGCGATAAAATGACGGTAGCGGTAGCTGGAGATTTCGGAAAAGAAGGTACGGTAAACTGCACTGAAGATGAATGAGGTCCAGTCGTAGACGAACAGGAAGCATCTAGTGCCGTTAAAGGGACGAGAGGTAGCGAAAGGGTTTGCGAGACGGTAGGGGGTGAACACGAAAGTGTTTCTGAAACGATATGGAGGTCAGTAGTTTGACTGGGAGACGATCCGGCCTCTAGGAACGGCTCCCTTCGGGGTTTCCCGAAGTACATTTGGGGCAGGATGTCACCTTTACCCCCGAGTACCCACAACGATAACAAAATAGTTTCCTGGGTTGCGGACACATGGTGTACAGATGTCCTATACTGTCACAGTTCCAACAAACTAATTTACTTCTAGAAGCAGTAGGAACCGTTGCAGCCGCGGTAACCGGTGATCTAAGAACAGACGGTTTGTGTTTAGAACCGTTATTGATTTGTTTTGAAACGTCATTGTTCGATATGGTTGGAGATTCTTGATGAGAAACTTGATAAAGAGGTGTAGGTTCCGGTTTCTTAGAAGGTGATTTATGGTTTGAACCAGCACTAGGATTTGTCTCTTTGGAACGTGTCGTAATCTGCACATCCGTTACCATCAATTCCTCCCTACGGCTGAGTTCAGTCACATAATCAATCAAATGCTTGTGGGTTGGAACACTATACGTCGAATGTTTATTCTCAAAAGATCTTCTAGTTGCGGGATCTAAATGAGTTAAAGCCAAATGTAATTTCACGAAATCAAAATGATCAATTTGGTCTAACTTTGTAAAAGCATTCCAGTTATTTTCATGAACGTTAAGAAATCTTTGATAATCTGCATACTTCGGTTCTCGAAGTGGTTTAAACTCGATAATTTTATTCATAAAATGTGATGCCAACCTACGTCGGTTCTGATACCGGGCTAACAGTGCTTCCAATGCCAAGGGATAACTTTCAGCATTTAATGGAAAACTAGAAATAACTGCTAGGGCATCTCCTCTGAGACTCGAACGTAGATATTGGAATTTCTTGACTTCCATTCCGGCAAGTGAAGGATCCTTGTCAACAAGCGAAGTGAATAGTGAATAATATTCACTCCAATCCTCGATCTTACCCGAAAACACAGGAAGGGGTATTCTAGGAAGATGAGTTGAGGAAATAGAGGTAGTATTGGTGTCGGATCCAGGAGTAGGAACAGTGACTTGGCTCTTTTTCATATTCAGGTAACTAGAGCGAGCTTTATCGATTAACTCAGTAAGTGTACAATAGAAATCCGTGGTGTCTAGTTTCCACGTCTTAAGTTCGTCAGATAATTTTGCATTAAAATGCATAACCCTTTGAAGTAACTCTTCAAGTTTGCTTTCGCAAACGGCAAGTCTATCATAAGAGGCAACGTAAGCTGATACATTTCTAACAGTAAGTAGTTCTGACTTATCGTAAAGCTTCTGAACAATGGAATAGAGAGCTTCACGTTCACTAACCAACACTGTATGTTCCTGTCTAGTGTCCTCATCAATACTTGGACTACCAGGGGAAGTTTTACCGCCAGGCATGTTGGCGGGACAAAATACTAAATACGTATCCTAAACGGAGCAGAATATAAGTAGGTGCTTGAAATGTAGATTCCCTACTCGAACTTATAACTACTTAACGTACTTAAGGTTGGGTTGTAATCCGTTATTTACAACGATACTTATTCCTATATTGAAATTATTAATTTACGTTGGGCGCCATTATTTTATTTGTGCCAATAATCGTTAAAGCAAGTGAAATTTCTTTCCTTAGAAAGGGTGTGGGGATGAACCCAACCCAACTTAAAGATCTTCCAGGAATAATAAAATAAATGAATAATTCTGAATAAAAAACAATTTTTACTTATATCTTACTCAGGGCCTGGCACAAATAAAATAGATATGTACAGGAACGAAAATAAATGAGGTACCTCCTAACTAAAAAAAAGAAAATATTACAACTTGTACCTTATATGTTGGTAACTTTTACCAACAACTACGGTGAAATGTGGTTTTCTGCCAACGGGGAAAGAAGATAGCGGGGAATCGAGAGCCGGGAGGGAGATGGGTATTTCCGGAGACTTCTTTCCAGGACTTGAAACGGCAAGGTAGACAAGCGAAAATTTTCCTCCTGGTAAATCCCACGTGGTGGCCGGCGATATTCGTCAAGCAGAGGAAAAATCGGATTCTTCCGGGCAGCAGGCTCGACCAAAACTTCGTCGTCCAAGGGAATTCAGAAGAGAAATCAAGTACTTATATCTTGTACAACTTGAAATTGGAGGAAGAACGGGAACGTCAGGCGGCAAACGGTTGTCGGGAAGAAATATGGCGAGAGAACAAAGGAAAAAGAAGTGCTGAATTCGGTAGCGGTAGAGGGGGCACTCGGATCGCGAAGGTAGAAAGATGCAGGTCTACTCGACTTAATCCATGTGACCAAATTCTGCTCCATCGAGACCCGCTGAAGCTCACTGATGGCGCTGGCGGCGGCAATTCACGGCACACATATCAAACGCCTGCAGAAATGTGTGGTTTGAACCAACGTCTGATACTGTAATAGTGAAAAAACGTTCATTTCTAAAGTGTTGAAAAGGCGACAGGAGTTTTAATTATAACGCAATTTCTTGACGTTTCGTAATAATTTGCAATGCAGAGATGATTTCGTATCGAACGGGATCGATCGGCGAAGGCGGCTTTTTTGAGAACGTTGAATATTCATGAGGGCCACAGCTGGTGGGAACAGCCGGTTCGAACAATTATGTTACACTTTGCCCAATCTCCCGCCACCTGTTGGGACATACAGGTCTTGAAAACTTCCCGTGCGTTGCTCCATAATTGTTAATAACTTGCCGGTAGGTGTTTCAGAAATAGAACCAAGTTGACATTTTATGTCTTTACTCTGGCGCATAACTCGAAAAACGTTACACAAAAGCGTTACACGAAATCGTCACGAAAATTTCTGATGATTTTCGCTTACAACCGATTCGGTGCTACGGAACTTTATCTTCGCCAGTTGTCATCGTACAAAAATCGTTCACCACTCGTTGGATAGCTCTCGATTTACCTAACCATATTACGTTAACCACTGCGGAGTGCGTGGCCGACAAGCTGCGGTATGAGCGTGATTGTTTAAATAATTGTTTACACACAGGTACGATTTCTACAACAATGAAGTACGAGGTACGAGAATGCAAGCATGCATTCTCAATAATTTATATTGTCTATACGAATGCAAGCTTCATAATTTATGATGAACCCTACAATTAAGTATAACAACTTCGCTACTGGGGTAGGTGATGTAGCATTGTTCGAAGGTTCTTGAATCACTTCTTTAAAGACATAAAATGTCCCAATGTGTTGCAGACTCGTATGCAAGCATTTAATTCTCGACTGTATCAACAACAGGATGGAGTTGACATTCTTTTGACATTTTCATGTCTTTGCTTTGGCACATAAACTGAAACGGGAAAAATTTGTTTCCTTGATTCACCCTTTCCCTCAGATCACGTCAGAACACAAGCGACAGGCGGGCCACTACGTCAGACGCACCTATGACGCACGAGCGTATGACGTCAGACGGCTGGCAGGAGGTCAACTAGTACGTAAAAGCCTATGCCGTAAGAGCCTATGACGTCAGACGGCTGGCCGGAGGCCAACTAGTACCTACGTCAGAGCCTATGACGCACGAGCGTATGACGTCAGACGGCTGGCAGGAGGCCAACAAGTACGTCAGAGCCTATGACGCACGAGCGTATGACGTCAGACGGCTGGCAGGAGGCCAACTAGTACGTCACAGCCTATGCCGTAAGAGCCTATGACGTCAGAGGGCTGGCTGGCTAGGTGATCGGGTTTTAATAAGCCTCTGGAATTCCGCGCCTTCATTTTGCATTCATTTACATCTTCACGTTGAAAAATCCTTCATCTTGTCGCTAATTTTTCTTCATTTTATGGTACTTGAGTAAAATCATCGAGAACTCGGTTGTGTTTGGAACTCACCTACCGGTCAGTTCCCTGCAAGGACTGGGCGATACTTGCATATACTCGCATCTCTATACAGGGTGTATCGCAAGTAGGTGACAATACGCAAGATGGAGAAACTGGATCAAAAATGTAGTTAAACGCCGCCAACCGCATGTTTCAATCTCATTCCGTTCCACAGATACGCCCTTTCAAAGGTTATTTAGAGAAAACCGTGTTTTTTTTTATTAGAAACCTCAATTTCTCTGCTTCCACATTTTTTTTCAACGTTGCATCACAGTTTTGAAATTAGCATTAAATTTTCTTCAAGTCTAATGCACTTACAATGTTAAACCGCAATAACAGATCAAGAAATGAAATTTTAAAAAAAGTGTAGTTACTGACTACGTTTCGAGGATCACTACTCTTATAAAAAATCATAGCTAAAAATTTCTTCCTTACTGGGAAAAACCTCTGATCATGGATATGTCTCCTAGCTTTAAGGGCCCTTAAGCGGATCCTGGGCCTGTAATTCCTAAGGAGGCTACATACCAAATGACAGCTTCATAGAGTGGATAGCATAGAAATTAGCTTAAGAGCCACTCAGCTGATTCGGGCCCTATGCTGCTTAAAGTGTAAATCCTAAGGCAAATGGAACTTCCGTAGTGTTCATCGCACAGAAATCTTTCACCAATTTTTGGAATCGTCTACTTTTTTAGAAAACTTTCATGATACTCGCTTCCCTCTCCAACCACCGGAAGTGTCCCAAAAAACGTTACAATGTTTTTTTTTTTTTACTTTTTAATTTAAAAGTAAATTTGTTTTGATGACGGAAATTTTTGACTGACCCCCAGACAATATACATATCCATGTCAAAAAAAAAAAAAAAAAAAAAAAAATCCTGCAATCTGCCGAATCTCACAAAAGTTGTGAAATTTACCTAATTACCTTCCCAACGGTGTACTAAAAACTGCAGTTATCTCTCAATGTCGGAATGCAATTGTAATGGGAAGGGGAAAAACTGATGGCATGCTTATTCGGTAGGATCTTATCTCCAATAATTTTAATTTATTTCTTATGTAAATTACAAAGATATGTACTAGGGAGGTGATTGAAACCTAAAAGAACGTGAGGAACGTCTGGCATGATGTTAGTTTTTGTTACTTAGTCATTTAGGATGAAATAGACCTTCGTCTTTTTTCGTCTCGAATACATAGAAAAAAGTAGATTTTGAATCGAATCCAGATAGGTAGTCATTGTAGGATGAAATAGGGCTTGGGAAAGACCAGTGTTCGTTGAAAAAAGTAGATTTTGAATCGACTCGAGGTAGTTATTTTAGGATGAAATAGACCTTAGAAAATACCAGTTTCTTTGAAAAAAGTAGATTTTGAATCGACTCGAGATACTTCGTCATTTAGGATGAAATAGACCTTCGAAAAGACCAATGTTATCCTCGAATAAGTACGTCGAAAATACTCAAACAAAAAGTAGATTTTGAATCGATTTGATAATATTATAGTCATTTAGGATGGAATGGGCCTTCGAAAAGACGTATGTTTGTCTCGAATGCGTTGAAAAAACTCGAAAGAAGTATATTTTGAATCGAATCGAGATAGTTATTTTAGGATGAAATAGACCTTAGAGAAGACCAGTCTTCGTTGAAAAAAGTAGATTTTGAATCGAATTGAGATACTTAGTCATTTAGGATGAAATAGACCTTCGTCTTGAAATAGACCTTCGAATTGAGATACTTAGTCATTTATGATGAAATAGACCTTCTTCTTTTTTCGTCTCGAATGCGTCGAAAAAATTAGATTTTGAATCGAATCGAGATAGTCATTGAAGGATGAAATAGGTCTTGGAAAAGACCAATGTTCGTTGAAAAAAGTAGATTTTGAATCGAATTGAGATACTTAGTCATTTAGGATGAAATAGCCCTTCGATAAGACCAATGTTCGTCTCGAATATGTCGAAAAAAAAGTTGATTTTTGATTTGGAATGATTAAGTAATACAATTGAGTTGCAGAAACTCATCGGAAAACCCAAAATTCGAAAATGTCAATTGAGCCCTGTCGTTTCATGACCACAATCTTGTACGCTAAACACACTGAGTGAGTTAAACACACTCATAAGTACACATCAGGTTTACAACAATATGCAATTCTTTGCTGGGCTTCAGCACTCTATTTGAACGTCACTTCTCACAACCAGTACGATTAACTGACATAATGACGGGAATTAAGCTTCACCCTCGGCTGACGGTTTCGTCGCTCAACCGCAACGTTATACTCGTAGGAAGCAGCGTAAGAACCTTATCTGACATCAGAGGAAGAACCGCTGAACCGAAATGTTTAGTTTGGAAACTGCTGGTCCTATCGTGCAGATGACACGCGTGTGGGACGTTTAGATGATTCAACCGGACGGTTTCCGATTTAGACGAGTCGAGGGTCCCCCTTTTTCATTCCAGACGAGAAATGAGGTCCAGGAAACGAATCATTTTACTAACTAGTATTTAGACCGACAGAACATTTTGCGTGTCGTGAGCTTCAACTTATCGCAGAAACGTTATAATAACTGTTGAGTAGTCGTCGTGTAGATGGGTATCGGTTAAAGAACATCAATGTTTTTTCAACTGCAAACATCGATGTCTAAAAAACATCGTATGAAAAACATTGATGTTTTGAAACATCGTATAAAAACATCGATGTTTTATCCAAAAATACCTTACCTACGTGGCCTACCTAAGTACCTGCTGTCAATTTACCTAGCTCTTAATTTTTGTTCTTATTTAAAAAATTAAACATGAAAAATTAACCAATTTACAAGACAAAAAATTCAAAGTCATGCAGCAAAGCTATAAGAGAGAATTTACGAAGAAATAACTGGTTTTATATAAAATGTCTCCATTGAAGAACATCTCAAGTATCAACCACGTTTCTTCATCTTCAAAGTTTGAAGGCGGATAGATATAGCATAAGATAATATTAAGTCATATGACTTAATATTATTAATTTCAAGTGTAAAATTGGTACGGTGTGGTAGATTATTTGATAATAGATAATATTATAGATAATAGATAGATAATATTATATAGATAATATTATTATCTATAATTACGAGTAAGTTTCTGTTATATTCTTACATTTTTACTCAATTTCTCAAGTTTTCTTTGTGACCTGTAAGAGTTATGTTATGTTTAAGGATGGTTAGTGGTGATTAGGGACGGTTAAGGGATGGTTAAGGATCGTTAGGGATGGTTAAGGATGGTTAGTGATGGTTAAGGGATTGTTGGACGAATTCTCCTCGACATACCGAAATTGACTTGAACGAGTCAATTCATAAACAGAACCGTCCGTGACTCAATCTTTTTTCCTTGTCGAGGATGTTCGACCTTGTTCACTATCACTCGCAATAATTAACGAACCGTCCCTCGAGTAACGACACAATACGTCTATAATTATCAGTATTACAGATAGCGTGTCGAACTCGTCGGTTTTGTCGACTTGTCGGCGAAAACCTCGAAAAAATTCATTTTCGACTCCGAAAATGCCGCGTCGTGAAATCGCCTTTTTTTAACGAACTGACAAAAACCCCGAGCTAATTGTGAGTCCAAACGGCGAGGAACTCGGACCGATGAATATACCGAAACGCAAGTACGTGATGGCTCATAATATTCATCTTTCGGCTTTTTTTTTGTTCACGTGAGTTTCACAATAGTCGACCTTGTTTTGGACGGTAAACATCCTCTTACTGTATCAATTGAGAGCAGAAATGTCGGAAATCCTGGTTTGACCCACCATTTGAGCCAAACCGTGAACTGTGATTGTATTTGAAATTATACCATCCAACACAAGCAAATTGAATTTTATAATTTTTTGGTTAACTAAATATCATAAAACCAAGACAACTGCAGAGTTATTTTGTGTGCAAATCTTGATAGATGAATTTGAAAAAAAAATCTAAATCTCAAACAATGACTTTACAACCTTCTAATTCTAAGGAAGTAGGTACAAAAAAAACTTGTACTTACGTCAAACCTGAAATCCTATGCAGTCCCCCAAAAAGAAATTTTAAACAATGATTGAAACCCATTTCGTAGGTACGCAATTAAGATTAATATATTAACACTCTCGGGTGATTCCTGATTTCCTATGATTTTCGCTTACACCTACTTCGTTCTTCATCTTCATCTTCGACATTTTTCATCGCATAAAATCATTCACCACTCTTACGAAAACTTTTTATTTACCTGACACAACGTTACATCTCAGAATTCTATATCGCTCTTGTGGGTTTTACAAAATGAATTTTTTTGAGTTGTCACTTTTCTGGCGGGTGAGCGATATTATGACCTAATCTATTCTATAATTAAATATGGAATTCTGCTATGGGGTGTTGCTTGTCAAACTTACATTAAATAGTTCAAAAATAATTCAAAATCGTTTATTAAGAATTATATTAAGTAAAAGTTCCAGATACTCGACAGCACTTATCTATAAGCAATTCCACGTCCAAAATATACATCAAGTTTTCCTAACGCCTACTGTATTCCCTACTGGAATTAGCCCTGATCATTTATCTGTTTTCCGCATGCTCCCGTAATTATAATAATTCCAGTATTATCCTTCCTAAATTAAATACAGAATTTTATAGAAGAAACGCACATGTTAGTGCTCTTAGGTTTCATTTTCATAAAAGTATTAATTATAAGTATTATTTAATTTTCTTTGCGTATTTGCATTGACGTCACCACTTGAGTAATTTATTTATTCATGTATATTCTCTTGATTCTTCTTCCGCCAGTACTGATGTAGGGCATAGTAGACTTTTAATTTATTAATTTGTGTCACATAATAGTATGAACTCCTCCGAGGTGCACAAGTTCCCCGGAACTTATACCCCCATGGGCAGTATCCATATAAGTAGGGGTGTTAGATAGTTAGATAGTACTATCGATTGATCGATAGTAACCTCCTATCGATAGCCCTATCGATAGTTTTTTCTATCGATAGTTTTGTTCGATAGTTTTTGAAATTTCAACTTTGGAATTTCTCGAAACGGAAAGGGAACAGGTACTACCTACTACCACTTACCACTACCTAGCACACCCCTCATTCTAAGAAGAGGTTTGTAAGAAGTTCTTGTTCTTAGTAAGGACTAGAAAAAGATAACCTGCTCAGTGGTAAGCCCTAAAACATACCTACTAGGTAGGTGGATAATACGTAATTATATGCCGAGCAAAGGTAATCTCAAAAACGACGTCGATAGACTATCGATACTATCGATAGTTGGTGTTCGATAGTATCGAGACTATCTCTATACATCTAACACCCCTACATATAAGTTTCTATTTTAAATTTACACTTTTCCATTACATCGATTATTTGTACCTACTTTTTTACTTGTCCATTTATATCTGCCTATAAATCAACCATTTCAATTTCCCCCTCTTTACATGTAGGTATAGTGTGAGGGAAAATCTGGCTGACCTCCACCGGTCATATTTGTGACAAAATGTAACATTTCTTGCCTTTGATGGACGTCATGAAATATAATTGAAAACCCATCAAAGGCGACTTACGATCGATTTCGGCCAGAAACTCCCACCGAGTACGTACCCATGCTGAGATCGTGTAGAAGTGGACGCCCTTGGGTCTAAATACGGGTATGACGGACTCTACACAGGGAATCATTTATTCTCTCGAAAAAGGTATGGAATGCCGTTCAATTCGAAACCGTGACCCAAAAAAATTGAAGGACGCTGGAAAATACAGTAGGATTTAGTTGTAGTTACAAGATGTTCAACCAGTGCATTGTCTATCTTTCGAGATTATTTGATTTGTTTCTTGAACAATTGAAGTACCTATTGGGTATTAGAGTGGGATTGTTTCCTCAATGTCGGATTGTGTTCGAGGTCTCATTTAGTGACATTGGAATTTCACTGTGGTTTTGTCTGGCACCTGATGCAGGATTCGGGATTGACTTGGTATCTGCTGGGAATGCGAAAAATAATTAGGGTACCAAACTACTGGTACCTCTCTAATCCGTTTCAGAACCAACCGTTTCAGTGGCTCCTGAAGCTATTCACTTTATGAACCTGTATTTTGAGATCTAGCGGAATAGGCCCCCGATCAGCTGAGTGGCTTCAACAGCCAATTTCTATGCTATTCACTCTATGAAGCTGTAATTTGGTATGTAGCCTCCTTAGGACTTACAGAATAGGGCCAGGATGAGCTGTGGGGCTCTTACACCTAATTTCTAAAAATTTTGTTTCACAGAAAAGAATTGTAACGCGATAACAATAAACAGCAATGGGCAATTGTTATCAGCACTCTTCGATTAATCGCGTTATAACGGCCCCATTTCTCTTACACAATTCTAAGCAATTAGAAATATACCTACTAACTTAATTAAATTGAGTTTTTTTTCATCGTCATTATAAACATTTTTTTTCGTCATTTGGTTTTACTTGAGACACCAAACACATATTTTACAGGGAGAAAATAAGACATACCCATGTACCGATGTGTCTGCATGTAGTAAACACTCAACATCAGTTTGCATTATACATTTTTTAGTTTTAATAACGACCAGCCGTTCGTTCACAATGAGGGCTCAAAGGTTGAGCAGTTGGTACATCGTCAACAGCAAACCTGGTCATTTTTTATGCGTTGGAACAACCAGATCTGAACTACTTTTCGTGTCATCTGGTCACTGTCTTGAATAAACGCACAATATTTTAGCTCATTTTTTAGCCAGTGGGGGTCCCCTTAGTAATTTCTGGATGTCACTAGTTTTAACCCAACTTCGCCAGGCTTTTTAAGGCATTTTAAGGAGTTTTCCTTAAATCGGCTCCGAACGCTGGGCACGGCCTTCCTTTGGGTGGGGGACGGAAGTCGAAGGATGCGGTGACCCAAAGCTTCCCCAGTTGGCATCTACGAGTACTCTCACTCCTTCCTGAGACCGACGGGCTCCTGTACGATATTTTTACCGTCAAGTCCACCGTTCGACGTTCCGGTACCTTTCTACGGACAAGCTTTGATATATCGTTGTGTTTTTTTTTTTAATAGTCGGAAGAAAGCGATTTTTCTCGTATTGGAAAGAATGAGTTATGCGACTAAACTGAACAGCTCCGTATGTGGTTAATCCCTACGGTTGCTTGCCACCTCAAAATGTCATGTGTTCCATTCCATAAATTCCCAGTTCAAATTTTACATCCTCCACACGTGACGCAAGAAGACCACAGTTGTCACAGTTCGCTCTAGGCATGGCTAATACAGTTATTTCTTGGTTATAGGTTATCGAGAAACAGCGGCCGTCTGGTAATAGTTTATGGTATTAGGTTATTTTGGTAATAAGTTACCGGCGATTCGAGAACCTTTCCAGCGCCCAACGCCGGACTGGGTTTCTGTTGGGCGCTGGAAAGGTTCCCGAATCGCCGGTAACTTATTACCAACATAACCTAATGCCATAAACTATTACCAGACGGTCGCTGTTACTTGAAACTAACTCAATGGAATACCCCAGCTAACCTATTATCACGGTATCACGAATGGCCGGCGACAAAGAGGCCCTCCAAAGCCTGTCCCTCAAGTTCTCAAGCGCTCACGGGTGGCTTTGGGGAACCAAAACGCCGTGAAACCTTCTTTTCAACTTCTCTTCCGAGTGATTCTATGTGTTCACTCCAATTTTTGAGGTTAGCTGTCAGCTTTGTGATAAAGCTGATTACAGTCTTGCATTTTTTTTGAAAATCGAAGTTTCACACTTGTGCTGAGAGAGTCATTTACTTCTAGTTAGTTCATTTCTAGTTACTTACCTCATGGGGTAAATTTGAACAACACTTGGGGTAATTGAGAACACTTAGTGGGGTAATTGTGAACATACTATGGGGTAATTGGGAACATGGCGTTACAATGCTCAATGCGAAGCGAGTGGTGAAAATTAAAGTTTCTGAGGGTCCTGCTTCACGAAGCACTCGCAGAAAAGAATGTAGCTATTCCCAATTACCCCCAACTGAACGGGGTAATTGGGAATTCCTGGGGTAAATGAGAACATGAAAAATTGCGCCACAAAAATCAGTTATTTCTTGCGTGGACGGCAGGGAAAGTTGGAATAGATGTAACTGAACGAGAATTCGTCGAAGAAAAATTGGCGACTCAGTTTTCACGAACACAGTGATAATATTACACTCGAAGTGTCCAAAAACAACAGATTTTGTTCCCAATTACCCCACTTGACCCTATTCCAGTAATAGGGTTTTTCTGGTATTAGGTTACTGGAGAGTATTAGGTTATTTGAAGCGGTTACGTTAAATATTCCCCACCCCTAGCTCACTCGTTGGGCGACTCTGAGTATAAAATGTTGATACACTCATTCAAGCAACCTGGGAATTTTACAATTTTACTGAACAATAACTGGAGTAGTGATGTTCTGATCGAGAACTCCGCCTGTTGTGATACAGATCAAGGACTTTCAGAAAGATGACCAGATATCTGTGCAGTAGAGCAAGGTTCGCACGTACCGGAAATCCGGTACATCAATGCGCATACGTACCTGTAAACTCCATTGGCCAACGGAAATGTGGAGTCCGGCGAAGAAGGGCACGGGAAACTATTTGCATTGAAATTCGCCCAGACGACTATTGCCGATATTTGGCTCTCAGAGGGGTGGGGGTGGAGGGGGGGGGGGGGTGGAGTCATCATATAGGTAGTTCAAAATCATTATTTATTTCAACAGGGGAAATCAAGATTTTTCATTGAAATGCTGTACTGTAAGTTGCTACCTGTTAAATATACGAGGGTCGTCCAAAAAGTAAGGCTACAACATGTGTTAAAAATTGAAAAAATGAACATATTTAAAAGAAATTTACCAGATACGAGTCAAAACATGTCATTATTTCTCTACATAATCGCCATTGAGGTCAATACATTTTTGAAGCCAAGGGACCAGTTTTTGTGCCCCATGTGGTCTCATGGACATCAAGTCCTTCAATAAAGACATTTGACATAAAACCAGTTATTTCTTCGAAAATGTGCTCTTATAGCCGCGCTGCATGACTGTGGATTTAACCAATTTTGACTGGAGATATTTGGCTGTCAGAGGGGGGGGGGGAAGGTCACGATCCCCCTTGAATCCGCCACAACACATGTAGGGAAATGGAGCCATCATATAGTTCAAAATCATTATTTATTTTAACAGGGGAAATCAAGATTTTTCATTGAAATCTTAAAAGTGCTGTACTGCAAGTTGTGACCTGTTAAATATACGAGGGTCGTCCAAAAAGTAAGGTTACAACATGTGTTAAAAATTGAAAAAATGAACATATTTAAATGAAATTTACCAGATACGAGTCAAAACATGTCATTATTTCTCTACATAATCGCCATTGAGGTCAATACATTTTTGAAGCCAAGGGACCAATTTTCGTGCCCCATGTGGTCTCATGGACATCAAGTCCTTCAATAAAGACATTTAACATAAAACCAGTTATTTTTTTCGAAAATGTGCTCTTATAGCCACGCTGCATGACTGGATTTAACCTATTTTGACTGGAGATATTTGGCTCTCAGAGGGGGGGGGGGGGGGGGTCATGATCCCCCTTGAATCCGCCACAACACAAGTAGGGAAATGGAGCCATCATATAGTTCAAAATCATTATTTATTTTAACAGGGGAAATCAAGATTTTTCATTGAAATCTTAAAAGTGCTGTACTGCAAGTTGTGACCTGTTAAATATACGAGGGTCGTCCAAAAAGTAAGGTTACAACATGTGTTAAAAATTGAAAAAATGAACATATTTAAAAGAAATTTACCAGATACGAGTCAAAACATGTCATTATTTCTCTACATAATCGCCATTGAGGTCAATACATTTTTGAAGCCAAGGGACCAGTTTTTGTGCCCCATGTGGTCTCATGGACATCAAGTCCTTCAATAAAGACATTTGACATAAAACCAGTTATTTCTTCGAAAATGTGCTCTTATAGCCGCGCTGCATGACTGTGGATTTAACCAATTTTGACTGGAGATATTTGGCTGTCAGAGGGGGGGGGGGAAGGTCACGATCCCCCTTGAATCCGCCACAACACATGTAGGGAAATGGAGCCATCATATAGTTCAAAATCATTATTTATTTTAACAGGGGAAATCAAGATTTTTCATTGAAATCTTAAAAGTGCTGTACTGCAAGTTGTGACCTGTTAAATATACGAGGGTCGTCCAAAAAGTAAGGTTACAACATGTGTTAAAAATTGAAAAAATGAACATATTTAAATGAAATTTACCAGATACGAGTCAAAACATGTCATTATTTCTCTACATAATCGCCATTGAGGTCAATACATTTTTGAAGCCAAGGGACCAATTTTCGTGCCCCATGTGGTCTCATGGACATCAAGTCCTTCAATAAAGACATTTAACATAAAACCAGTTATTTTTTTCGAAAATGTGCTCTTATAGCCACGCTGCATGACTGGATTTAACCTATTTTGACTGGAGATATTTGGCTCTCAGAGGGGGGGGGGGGGGGTCATGATCCCCCTTGAATCCGCCACAACACAAGTAGGGAAATGGAGCCATCATATAGTTCAAAATCATTATTTATTTTAACAGGGGAAATCAAGATTTTTCATTGAAATCTTAAAAGTGCTGTACTGCAAGTTGTGACCTGTTAAATATACGAGGGTCGTCCAAAAAGTAAGGTTACAACATGTGTTAAAAATTGAAAAAATGAACATATTTAAATGAAATTTACCAGATAAGTGTCAAAACATGTCATTATTTCTCTACATAATCGCCATTGAGGTCAATACATTTTTGAAGCCAAGGGACCAGTTTTTGTGCCCCATGTGGTCTCATGGACATCAAGTCCTTCAATAAAGACATTTAACATAAAACCAGTTATTTTTTTCGAAAATGTGCTCTTATAGCCACGCTGCATGACTGGATTTAACCTATTTTGACTGGAGATATTTGGCTCTCAGAGGGGGGGGGGGGTCATGATCCCCCTTGAATCCGCCACAACACAAGTAGGGAAATGGAGCCATCATATAGTTCAAAATCATTATTTATTTTAACAGGGGAAATCAAGATTTTTCATTGAAATCTTAAAAGTGCTGTACTGCAAGTTGTGACCTGTTAAATATACGAGGGTCGTCCAAAAAGTAAGGTTACAACATGTGTTAAAAATTGAAAAAATGAACATATTTAAATGAAATTTACCAGATAAGTGTCAAAACATGTCATTATTTCTCTACATAATCGCCATTGAGGTCAATACATTTTTGAAGCCAAGGGACCAGTTTTTGTGCCCCATGTGGTATCATGGACATCAAGCCCTTCAATAAAGACATTTGACATAAAACCAGTTATTTTTTCGAAAATGTGCTCTTATAGCCGCGCTGCACGACTGTGGATTTAACCAATTTTGACTGGAGATATTTGGCTCTCAGAGGGGGGGGGGGGGGTGTCATGATCCCCCTTGAATCCGCCACAACACATGTAGGGAAATGGAGCCATCATATAGTTCAAAATCATTATTTATTTTAACAGGGGAAATCAAGATTTTTCATTGAAATCTTAAAAGTGCTGTACTCTAAGTGGCGACCTGTTAAATATACGAGGGTCGTCCAAAAAGTAAGGTTACAACATGTGTTAAAAATTGAAAAAATGAACATATTTAAATGAAATTTACCAGATAAGTGTCAAAACATGTCATTATTTCTCTACATAATCGCCATTGAGGTCAATACATTTTTGAAGCCAAGGGACCAGTTTTTGTGCCCCATGTGGTATCATGGACATCAAGCCCTTCAATAAAGACATTTGACATAAAACCAGTTATTTTTTCGAAAATGTGCTCTTATAGCCGCGCTGCACGACTGTGGATTTAACCAATTTTGACTGGAGATATTTGGCTCTCAGAGGGGGGGGGGGGTGTCATGATCCCCCTTGAATCCGCCACAACACATGTAGGGAAATGGAGCCATCATATAGTTCAAAATCATTATTTATTTTAACAGGGGAAATCAAGATTTTTCATTGAAATCTTAAAAGTGCTGTACTCTAAGTGGCGACCTGTTAAATATACGAGGGTCGTCAAAAAGTAAGGCTACAACATGTGTTAAAAATTGAAAAAATGAACATATTTAAATGAAATTTACCAGATAAGTGTCAAAACTTGTCATTATTTCTCTACATAATCGCCATTGAGGTCAATACATTTTTGAAGCCAAGGGACCAGTTTTTGTGACCTATGTGGTCTCATGGACATCAAGTCCTTCAATAAAGACATTTGACATAAAACCACTTATTTCTTCGAAAATGTGCTCTTATAGCCACGCTGCATGACTGTGGATTTAACCTATTTTGACTGGAGATATTTGGCTGTCAGAGGGGGGGGGGGGTCACGATCCCCCTTGAATCCGCCACAACACATGTAGGGAAATGGAGCCATCATATAGTTCAAAATCATTATTTATTTTGACAGGGGAAATCAAGATTTTTCATTGAAATCTTAAAAGTGCTGTACTATAAGTGGCGACCTGTTAAATATACGAGGGTCGTCCAAAAAGTAAGGTTACAACATGTGTTAAAAATTGAAAAAATGAACATATTTAAATGAAATTTACCAGATAAGTGTCAAAACATGTCATTATTTCTCTACATAATCGCCATTGAGGTCAATACATTTTTGAAGCCAAGGGACCAGTTTTTGTGCCCCATGTGGTCTCATGGACATCAAGTCCTTCAATAAAGACATTTGACATAAAACCAGTTATTTCTTCGAAAATGTGCTCTTATAGCCGCGCTGCATGACTGTGGATTTAACCAATTTTGACTGGAGATATTTGGCTGTCAGAGGGGGGGGGGGTCACGATCCCCCTTGAATCCGCCACAACACATGTAGGGAAATGGAGCCATCATATAGTTCAAAATCATTATTTATTTTAACAGGGGAAATCAAGATTTTTCATTGAAATCTTAAAAGTGCTGTACTGCAAGTTGTGACCTGTGAAATATACGAGGGTCGTCCAAAAAGTAAGGTTACAACATGTGTTAAAAATTGAAAAAATGAACATATTTAAATGAAATTTACCAGATAAGTGTCAAAACATGTCATTATTTCTCTACATAATCGCCATTGAGGTCAATACATTTTTGAAGCCAAGGGACCAATTTTCGTGCCCCATGTGGTCTCATGGACATCAAGTCCTTCAATAAAGACATTTGACATAAAACCAGTTATTTCTTCGAAAATGTGCTCTTATAGCCGCGCTGCATGACTGTGGATTTAACCTATTTTGACTGGAGATATTTGGCTGTCAGAGGGGGGGGGGGGGGGTCATGATCCCCCTTGAATCCGCCACAACACATGTAGGGAAATGGAGCCATCATATAGTTCAAAATCATTATTTATTTTGACAGGGGAAATCAAGATTTTTCATTGAAATCTTAAAAGTGCTGTACTATAAGTGGCGACCTGTTAAATATACGAGGGTCGTCCAAAAAGTAAGGTTACAACATGACATTGTGTTAAAAATTGAAAAAATGAACATATTTAAATGAAATTTACCAGATAAGTGTCAAAACATGTCATTATTTCTCTACATAATCGCCATTGAGGTCAATACATTTTTGAAGCCAAGGGACCAGTTTTTGTCTCATGGGCACCAAGTCCTTCAATAATGACATTTGACATAAAACCAGTTATTTTTTCGAAAATGTGCTCTTACAGCCACGCTGCTTGACTGTGGATTTTAGTAATTTTGACTGTTGTGTAATTAAGTCATTCAGCACTTTGTGCAAGCATTTCCGTTTACAAAGTGCACTGTAAAACAGTTCATTGTCATTTAAATTGGTTTGAATTACGACTCCCTCAGCACCCGCTCACCTATTGTACGTACCAAATCGACTTTTCGGTTTCTCCCAACATTTACAATACTCTTGATGAGCTATCGCCTCAATCAAGTGACGTCATCCGCCGTTTTCGACCTGTAAATCGAACGAAAGGTAGTTTAGCAGTGTAAAGGGAGGAACCTCAGGTAATAGAGGAAGTGTGCTGATTAGCCCATCAACCCGCTTCGTATCCCCATCCTACGGGCATAGCGACGTCTAGTCATTCCTCTGACGAACGCCCCATCGGTTCTCATCTGCTCGTCTCATTTCGAACGTCTTCTTCTCTGCTGTCATTATGGTACGGAATTCTTTACGATTTGGTGTATTTCGTTCGATAAGTCACATCCAAGCTCGATTCCTCCGACTGGAGATTTCATGGGGCTGTAACGGTGAGGTTACAACAATCCCATGCACCAAATGTGTCCCCCCCCCCCCCCTTTGCTTCGAAGTTATTCCTTGAAGTTTTGAGGTATTAATTCCCCTACTGTTGATGTGTTCTTCGACCACAAGTCGATATTACTATCTAAGGGACACTATTTTCATCTACCATTTTTATGTTTCACACCCAACATACAGTGATTTTATTTTTTTTTTAATCCACAGTCATGCAGCAGGGCTGAAAGAGCGAATTTTCGAAGAAATAATTTGTTTTATGTAAAATCACATTTCGCAATTCTGACTTCGCCATCTTGTTCAGCGTAGAAACCCCTTTCAAATGAGGCGTCACTCGTCAGACTGTTTCATTAGCGAATTTTCGAAGAAAATGTAGGTAGGTACTGGTCTCGGTCCAAAACGTTTAAAACTCGAATTTTCGAAAAATTGTCATACCAAAATCCGTGTCAGACCATCCTGAACCCCCTGCCAAAAGACACAAAAGTTATATGTATAATATATTTATGTATGTGTCACTCCGTTCAAAAAGTTCAAATTTGCACAAAACCTCCGTCTTAGCAATCGAAGGGCTAATTTCGTAGATGGGCAAAATGGGGAGGGGGTTGGGGAGTTATAAGGGGAAAATTACCCATAAATTCCCAAAATGAGACAGTCTCACAAGTGACACCTCATTTTAATGGAGTTTTTTACGCTGAACCCGATGGTGAAGTCAGAATTGCGATATCTCATTCCGTTCTCAAACTGAAGCACTTTGAAGATGAAGAAACGTGAAAATTTGCTCTTATAGCCATGCTGCATAACAGTGGATTTTTTGGAATTTGGGGCAACCCCCCACCCCTAAAACTCCCCCATAGAGTGGCCCGATCCTGCCCATCTACGAACTCAGCCTTTTGATGGCCAAGAGAGATTTTTTGTGTCTTTTGGCAGTGAATTCAGGGTGGTCTGAAACGGATTTTGGTATACAATGTTTTCGGAAATTCGAGTTTTGAACATCTTGGACCAAGAACAATACGAAAATTCGCTCAAGCAATTTCTCATTAACCTTCAAAATGAGGACTTTGAATCTAAAGATCAACTACCAAATTAAAACTCGTTTATTGTTTCCAAGTTTAATTTTACAACGTTTTTATTACCTTCTAACTCATAAAGAAATCCAAGTGCAGAAGGTCAAATATGTACCATTCCGTCTGTAAATAGGCACTTACTAAGACTTTATCTCAACATGTTCAACTACCTCCCTCACGACCGCGTGATTACTCACTTTGTATTTGTTTTTCTTCTTGTTCTCAGGACAAGGTCTCCTGCGACACCACTCACTCAGACGATAAATCAGGTTTGTGAACTGTTCCATCGTTTTTCTAAATTACGTACAACTTCCAGTTGAGTGGAATCTAATTGTAACTGCGACCCTAACAAACCGTGACATTGCTTCAGTAGTCGTATTCATTGTGTGATGCATGTAATAAAAACTCTGCAAATTCTTGACATAACGGTTCATCTTCTTCTCTGAGCAGATCACCCTAATCCAATTAACGAACTGTTAGGTGAAACTCTAGCTCATCATCCAAATTAAATTTAAAATACCATACGAATTTCTTTCATATCATACCATACTGTACTAGGTATATCAAATCATACATACCATAATATACCATACTCATACCATGTCATACAAACCGAGTATATATTACAATGTCATCCAGTTCTGACCTATTTCCAAAATTTCAAGTCAATAGCTCATCATCAAAATTTAATTTGTATTATTACAAAAAGGTATTATTTAAACAATTTTACAGATGAGAAACCGAGTGAATATTGCAATGTGGCCAATCCCCGACTCATGGTTAAAATTTCCAGTCTTTAGTTTACGGGGAAGATGAAAAAAGGTAGTTTTATGTTGGGCGGCTGGGAGTTGACCGACCTAACGGCCGTTTCTCCTAAACCTTTGCGCGCTCACTGTAAACGAACGGCTGGTCGTACCAAAATCCAATTGGTCTTGAAAAATCCGTTTTCATTCAGGCCATTCAAAAATGAACTAAAAATACACCGTTCAGTTAAATACTTCGAGATATGACATTGTCTCAAATTTTGAGGGGGGTTAAAAAGATTTTTTCTTCGGTTGATTCCAATGGTTCATTATCGAAGATTATAAACCAAAAGACGTACCTGTGTCCAAATCATGTAATTTAATAACTTATTGTTAATTGCACTACCCAAAAAATAAGGTGTTGTGTGGTGTAGAGGAGATGAGTGTTGGTGTTGGGGTTTTTACCCGTTTTTCGCTATCAGGTCAGTTTCTGATATAATATATATAGCTGATTATATTATATTTGTGAGGGTGATCCAAAATTGGTCTCAAACCCCCGTGGGTAATAAAATATTATGCGCTGGTTCCCACGAAACCCCAATAATTAATGAAAATAGGACGAAGGACCATCGGACAAAATAAGATGGGTCTTACCTTGATAGTTTCGGGGCGATTTCGAATTTGCAGGTGGCTGTAGCGTACTGTGGAAGACAGATGTTGGGTTTTGGGGCAGTGAAGGATGTTGACGATGGGAAAAGCCCTACCTACAAATACGCGCGAATAAGTATGCGAATTGGCGACAAACTACCCCGAAAACTCTTAATTTCTTCAACTCTTTCGGCACTGGTCGGTTACTTTCACGTGGAGGATTCTCACGGTGCAAGGATACTTGTTCGACTATGTTCAAGGTCAGATGGTAACCAACTGACTTCCAACCTGGAGCCCCTCTGGCCCAATAATACGATAAGCCCTTTCGAAACAATTAAGGGGCATAGGCCATCTAGCGGCATTTTCCTGCGTCATGACACAGTTAGAGAGTGTTGGCCGCAACAATATTATAGCTGATAATATCTCATAAAAACATGGACTATATAGTCTACTGAAAAACGTAGAAAGACTGGCAGAAAGTGACAAATTAATTGAGATTTTTTGAAGTGCTATTTGTAACACTCAAAACACAATCTCAATTAATTCTTCACTTTCTACCACTCTTTCTACATTTTGTTTTTTAGTAGGCTAGAAATATTTAGGATGTTCGTAAAAAAAAGTTTTGATTCTATCAGCCTCTATGATTTTTGAGTCACTAAACACGAATTTGAAGTTTGTTGGCAAAAATGTGTCCCAGAGCTTAGTTTTTTGGGCCCTTTTGACCCAATTTTGGAATTTTTTTTCGTCTTCGGCATATATCTAAAAAAAAGTGTTTTTTCGCTATCAGGTCTACTTTTTGAGATGAAGCTCATATGTGATAAAAGATAGCTAAAATGTTTTTGAGGTGCCAAATCCGAATTTGAAACCCGTCAAATTCTATTAGAAATTAAAGTAGACAAAATTTCCTACATTTCTTATGCTTGCCATCTTGTTAAGACTATATAGCTTATAAGGTTAAGACTATATAGCTAGTAAAAATTATTAAACAAACAAAATAGCTGTCAAGATCCAGTTACATATGCAAAAAACTTGATGCGGGTAAAATACAGATTTTTCGGTAACCTCGCTCTACTGCTTATGCTGTTCTAGGGCAGATCTATAAACCAAATTGTTTTTATTATCGATAGTTTTCCACATTTCAGAGGGATGGGATTTCAAAATAGAACCAACCACCGTTAGATTACTTTCAATGTGTCTATTAGAAAGGAAGGAAACCTCTTATAGAGTTTATAAACTCTAAAAATGTCAAATGTTTCAATCAATTTCTTCAATCGAATATGTATACATGTATATTAGTAAGTATACATATGTATACATATTAGTAAGTTTTTAAGGTTCATTTACCATGTTGAAGACCTTTCTTAATCCTACTGGCAAACTAGACGCTCTGAAAATTGACTGAATGTTTGACTTGTCTAAATCCTTTTCTTCGTAATTGTCACAGAAATGGTTAATAATCTGACATGCAGTAATCTCCAGGACACGCAAGTACAAGGACTCAGGGAAAACCCGTTCATTTACGCGGAAACACTTGCGCTCTATCCCAGTAGTTACGAGTTAACACTAGTCAACTAGTTGGATCATCAATTTGAGGCAATTTTTCACCGTTACGACGTCTCATTAGATCGTCGCAGCCAGGTTTTCTGACTTCAACGATTCCAAAAACCCAAAAACGCATTTTCGTCACCCACGAGGTCTCACTTATAGACCGACGATATTAGACTGCCAGATGAAGTTATTAAATTAAATAAACCAGATTTCTATCTTCATGGTGTAAATTTTAATCTGTGTGGACCTTATGTGGATTTTTTAATAAGAAACAGGTCGATAGTACGAATTTACTGAAATATTCCAGTATGTAATCGAATTTCTGTAGGTTACGTTTAGAAACACGGGTGTATTTTGGTTTGATGTCAATCCACAGGACTTCACCAGTCGACTCGAAGTATTGCTACTTATATTGCTGACCAAATACATGCAAGGTGTCAGCAACTCGATTAATAAATACCAATACCGTTTTGATAGTCTTCGGCTCTAGAGATCTGAAATCGATTGTTTCTGCTTTTCGAAATCGATTGTTCCGATCGCTCCACTTTGAAGCTGTAAATCTCACGTCTAGTACTTAGTACTCTAAATCATCTCAAACCCACTCAGAAGATATTTCATGAGCAACAGCATAATGGTTAAAATGTTCGGACTTATCGCTGCAAAAGCCACAGGGATGAAGCCAATACTGTCACTGGTGTCTCTGCACTCACAAATGCCTACTCTTTCCATGGTGTCAAGGTAGCCCTGAGAGTAATTTTTGAAATGTTTGAAATTCCCAAAAACATAGAAAGAGTGGCATTTTTAACACTCAAACGTAGCTAGAAAATGTGTAGATGAGCTACACATGTATAGATCTCAAAAACGGGACGTGATAGCGAAAAACGGGTTTCAGATTTGGACTCAGCCCATTGAAAACTCACAAGACCATCACCAATGGGGACTGAGCGAAATGTTCGTTAAATTCAAAAATTCGATGAGAACTTGGAAAAAATTGAGTTTTGAATAGAACGTTGAGAACGAAAAAATGCTAACAACGAGTAAATTGAGGTTCAACAGTAATTTGTTCACTACGCGTTTTGTGCCTTGGTATTTTATTAAATAACCAAATTGCTTTTGAACTCCAAGGCATCATTTATACCGTTTTTTCATTTGAGTCTACTGAATTGTCTGACATTTGTTTCGTATCGTGCGGATTTAGTCTGCAGATTTAATCGTAATAATCGATTGAAACCAATATCAAGTGTTGAAGGTAGTTGGCTAAATCGGCGCTCGTGGGGTTATCGAGTGTTTGCTCTTTTCTCTCGATACAAGATAGAGAGAGTGTCAACTTGTTGATTTAGAAGGTGACACCAATTTTTGTTCGAGTCGACAGTTTTTTTGTTGTTTATTTCAATTGCGCCATTTCCGTTCGTGTTTCGCCGGCATATTGGCGACTTGCGAGGTGATCGAATTCGTATTACACTTAGTAATTTTATTGATATTCTTAGGAACCTTAACACAGAACTTATTGATCTTTGAGAGGCGTGTCGATGGACACATACCTCTCGCCACGTTCCGAGTGAATTAGACTTTGTCTACTTATATTGCATGTGAGCAAAACTAAAATGTACACTGTACAAATAAAGTTTTTATTCTTAAAAAAGAAAAAAACTTAGTGATTAGATTCGAATATGTGATAACGACGTAGGTGATGCAGGGGGTGGATAGGGTTGTCAAGTTTTCTCAGACGGTATATAGTACACTGTGTATACTATATACAGTATTTTTGGCCGCAATCGAGAAAATATACAGGGTGTCTAGTGTAACTATGTAACAAACTCAGGGAATCGATTATACAGGTAATTTGTAACAAAAAATGCCTCGTAGAGTTTTTAAAAATTTTAATATAGAAGTCTCAAAACCTGAAAGCGAAAAAAAATTGAGTTACGCCATGTTGCTCCTACAACGACGATTTGTAAAATGTTTAATTTTATTAGTGAAAATCCACAGTAGTGCAGCATGTGTATAAGAGCGAATTTTCAAAGAAATAATTGGTTTTATATAAAATGTCTCTATTAAAGAACATGACGTCCATGAAGAACATCTCAAGTATCAACCACGTTTCTTCATCTTCAAAGTGCTCCCGTTTGAGAGCGGAATAAGATATCGCAATTCTGACTTCACCATCTTATTCAGCTTGTAAAAACCTGCAAAATGAGGTGTCACTTGTCAGACTTTCATGTTTTTGGTGGACCCCCCCCCCCCCCACGACCACTCCCCAAAACCTCAGCTTTTGGACATTTCAACTCTAAGCATAACGGTGGAGTCAGAATTGCAATATCTCATTCCGTTAGCAGATTAGAGCATACTTAACATGTGGATCAGAACATCTCAAGTAACAACCACGTTTCTTCGTCTTCAAAGTGCTCCAGTTTGAGAACGGAATAAGATATCGCAATTCTAATTTCACCGCCGTGTTCAGCATCAATAAACCTTCAAAATGAGGTGTCACTTGTCAGAATTTATGTCACTTGTTCGATTTGAGAATTTATGAGAAATGTCCCCCTAAAACTCACCAAAACCCCCCCTTAGAGTGGCCCCGCTTCTGCCCATCTACGAACTTAAGCCTTCCGATTGCCAAGACAGATTTTTTGTGCAAATTTGAACTTTTTTATTTTATATTTTTAATATGAACTTAAAACTATGAATAAATCCTTTTCCATCTTGCATTACTCATCTTTATTGTCTCTTCTTTCTTTTACAAAATATACCTGTGTCAAAAAAAGTTCTGAGTTCTCAATTTGGTTTGGAAAATTCTCAAGTTTACTTGGAAAACCTATAAAAAGCAGGTGCTAAACTGTTGTAGGGGAACTTGCAGCGTTTGACGTTGCTTTATTTTTCTTATAAAACTCGGATTTGGGTTTCCAGCATATCAGTGAATAAGTCGTAACTGAAACCCCTACAAACCTACAGAGTCAAAAGGGATTTTTATTATGGTCTGGAAACTACACATACAAACGTCGAAAATAAACCCTCTTCCAACCATGTTTACTGCTGCTAGCTGAGGTTCTCTTTTTCTATTTTCACTTCTCTCGTTCTTCTCAAACCAAAACGGATTGTTTGTTCCTCAATCGGATTATTTCGTTTTTTCCCGCTTATTTGTTTCTTTTTGTTTCATCCTCATCCCCCTCAAACTTCCCACCGCCGGCTTTGAAACGGCGGAGTCGTGAAGCTAAATATAGACTTCGGGTCAGATCCTGCGTCATCACGGATTTCAACGAGTCAAGGGCAAGACGAGGGTACGAATATTTCAGTTACTTCGCTAAGCGGTTCGATTCAATTCGAAACCTGTTAGATCGGAGAAAACGAGAAAATCGTGGTTGGAAAATTTGATTTTGAAAAGTTTCCCAAAACGTCGGGAATTCGATATTTCATCAAGGTGGCCCTGGAGCACGGTGGACCGGAAAGCGGTTCGTTAATGTTCTGGTCGGTTCTCGTAGTTTTGTATGTACCTACTGTATTTCCGCATTCAAACTTGAATTTCTCCTTGAAAGCGATAAGGCATTGCGAAGTAGACCATACCGTTAGGAAGCTGATTAAATTTGCAAGTTTTCATGAGATTTGCCATCTTCCAGCACGTTTTTTGGAAAAGCAGTTAACGTACAAGTATTTTCAAAAATTTAATTTTTAAAAAATTGTCAATGTTTGTCAATGTTGCGGTCCTTAGAAGTTCGTTTTTGACTACGAATGTGTAGTATGCGTATGTAGAAAATAACGCTGAATCCAAAAATGTGGCAAAAAGTAGAACAAAGTTGTTTTAAAGTGAAGGAATTTGGGTTTTTATGGCAAAAGACGTGGTTTTCTGAAAAAAAAAAAACCTTTAAAAAATCATATCTTGGGAACGGATTGAGATAGAAAGGTGCGGTTGGCGGCGTTCTACTCCATTTTCAGTCTAGTTTTACCCATTTCTTTCTTTTACACCAAGTGCCGAACACCCTGTATTAACTGTACCTATTCAGTTCGGCAGATAAGATGGTAACAAGCTCAGTTGATGATTTTTCTGTTGCACCTTCGAGCCATTGAGATGCATTGAGCAGATGGTCAAACAGCGACGATCCTGGTGGTCTTGAAACAATTTATAATCCATTAGAATAATTTTAAAATCAAAATTAATTTAAACGTGTATACTAAACACTGTAAATTCTTGACACAACGGCAGATCAGCGTTATGGAGGGCATATTATGGAGTTATGGGTGGCAGTATTGAGGGGAGCGTTATTAGGGGAGCGTTATTGAGGGAAGCGTTATTCAGGGAAGCATTATTGAGAAGAACGTTAGGGATGGGAGATCGTCCTTCTGCTTCTCCTCTTCCTTACGGGGAGAAAAGTTACAGCGGTAGCGTTACGGGGGCGGTGGCAGTATTGAGGGGAGCGTTATTGAGGGAAGCGTTACTGAGAAGAACGTTACGGATGGGAGATCGTCCTCTTCCTCCTCTTCCTTACGGGGAGAAAAGTTACAGCGGTAGCGTTACGGGGGCGGTGGCAGTATTGAGGGGAGCGTTATTGAGGGAAGCGTTATTGAGGGAAGCGTTATTGAGGGGAGCATTATTGAGAAAAACGTTACGGATGGGAGATCGTCCTTCTCCTCCTCCTCTTCCTTACGGGGAGAAAAGTTACAGCGGTAGCGTTCAACGCACTGCCCGCGATGCGATGCGATGAGGCGAGTTGGCCAGTCGAGTGTTTGTTGTCCCGCTAAAGGTGGATGTCGTTCGAATAAACACCGTTAATTCGTTTTCATTGGAGAAAAGTGCATTAAAAATTAAAAGAAAACGTAAGTGATTGAATGAAGTCAATCAGCCAAGATGTACGTTAGGAGAATATCACAATTCATGATGAAGGTTGATTTTTAATGACATTAATGTCATTTTAATGTCATTACCTAAATATACGAAATTGTCATAGACTTCTCTTAAGTCCCACACAATTCAACAGTTCGATTTTACAATAATTTATTTTTCATCTTCTTTTTCAGTTGAATACTACTTTTTTTCCTTCGCAATGGCAAATATTTCGTCACCCAAGTTCTGTTGAATATTCGTGTCGAATGTTCGTGTTGAATATTCGTGTTGAATGTTCGTGATGAATGTTTGTGTCGAATGTTCGTGTTGAATGTTCGCTTTTTTTCCTTCTAATAGCAAATAAACAAATATTTCGTCACCCAAGTTCTGATACATCCTAATCCACATGTCCTCATTTTTCAGGTGACATGAAAAACTGTTATTTTCCAAAACTTTCACTTGTACCTTCCAAAACAGGTTAGTTTCAGGACTTCGATGTGTTTAGCCAATAGTAAATCCTGAATTGAACTGAATTTATTCACTCTCGCGTTTCAATTCGAACCAGAAATTTGATGAAATGTGATGAACTCATTTCAGCAAAAATGTGGATTGGGCGTATCAGAACTTGAGTGACGACTTTGACAAACACACTTTTACGTTCTGATTTTTAAATTGCTTCTTTATTACCCAATAATATTTTCATTATTTGTTTTTACCTACTACCCATCCAGAAAATTACCAATTGCAGTAGTGAGTGATTGATGTAATCTGCAAAAATGGTAAACGGAGTAATTTGGAAGAGGGCAAAATCACATATGTCAGGAATCTGCGTGGAAAATTGTGAAAATTTGTTCCAATTTATAAGCTAAGATTGAAAACCTCCGCCTATGTCAACCGCAGCTAGTTACTGAACTTAACTAGCGAAGAAAAATAATGTTGAAGCATTTTTTGATTTTTGAGGGCTGGCAGAACTTTGAAATTGCTTTCCTGAAAAATTTAGAAAATGTGACTTATGACACTTTGCCATTTTTGTACAGAATTAATCAAGTTGTACCTACAACAGCTGCTGTATAGCGACGTGTTGCATCAGTCCAACTTGAGAAATAAAAATGAAAAAAAATTAACGAACCGCCGCCGTGGAAGGTTTGTCTTTGTTTTTCACCTCCAGTCTCTGGAAGCCAATTCGGTTTGAAATGAATTCGGCCAACTCAGAGCTTTGTCTATTTGTGGACGGGAGTTTCCCACGTCCCACGCCAAGAATTTTATTTGAACGCCCGCGGCCACCACGCGAGCTTCGTATCCGTGAATGGGTCATTTCAAAATTATGGGTTATTTCAAGCATCAATTTTCCGACGCAATAAATTGGTGTATTTTCGGGTTTTTTGGTCTGCTAGTTCATCTATGCACCTTGACGACCACCCTAACCAGTCATACAGTTCCATACATAGTTTGTTAAATTTTTATAATAGTTTGTTAAAATAGCATTTTGAAGAATTTAAGAAAATTTTCAGTTTCTAGGGAGAGAGAAAATCCAAGTCAAAACAAATTATAAACTTTATTAAGACTACAGAAAAATAGATAATTATATCTATAGTGAGAATTTTACACCCTCCAGCCTGTGAATTAACTGATTTTCAGTCTTAGTGTTAGGATCAGTTGACTAAGAACAAGATTCTAATAACAATAGTGAAAATTCGAATAAAGTGAAAAATTTAAGGAACTAAAAAACCCTTGTCAAATAACTTGAGACCTCAAAACTCTAGGGTTGGAAAAACTAATTTTGCCTTTTTTCTCCAAATTGAAGTAAAATATCAATATAATCCCGTTTCCAGGTTGTAAATCAACAAATTCTGCACCATATTCACTCAAACACCATTTTCTCAAAAGATGCCCCTTGGTCACTTTTACCAATCACCCCGCGATTTGTTCGTGATTTCATTGTACCAATCCCTCCAAAAACACAAGACATTACTTGTATTATGGTTCTTTATGGCCATAATTGTCTCATGAGATTTTTGTTGTATTCTGCCCTGTTAAGGTAAAACGCCTCAACTCAAAATTCAAAACATTACGGAAATTCGCCTCAACGTTTTTCACTGAAACCTTCGATGGAAGTTGACTGCAACTCATTATAAAAACGCCATTTTTCGGTGAGATATCGATAGGACTCCAACCAATTCGACGGCGAAGAAAAAAAACTCGTAAATTAATCGATTTATAATCGATTAATGGCAGTTAAGGCGATTTTAAAATTTCCAGCTTTCGTTTTGGGATTGTTTGTTTAGGTATAATCAACTTGCTCGTGAGGCAGTCAACTTAACGTAAACAACTCAATCAAACGGATGTTTTATTAGGAAATTTTGATTGAGTGCCTTACCGAAATCTGAAGCCAAATAATGTAAATTTTCGCAAGTAAAATGCCTCATCTCAATATTTTGGTGAGTTGAGGCGTTTTACCTTAACACTAGAGCGAAAATGAATAGGTTTTGAGGCATAATCATCCTAGAGTTGAGCCGTTTTACCTTAACCCTCCACGGCCAGGTGGTCTGGGCGTCACACTACACAGTACGCCACCTTCTTTTTGCGTACCCGACTGTTCTATTTCTAACCTTAACAGCGTGTCGTTAAGGCGTTTTACCCTAACATTGACCAATTTTCGTACGTTTATGGTCAGAATTTCCCCCACTTCCGGTTCGAATTTTGAAATTTGGACTTCACCGTCGAAACGACCTGGTCCAAAATAGGGGAGTTCCGTAGAAACCCCATTTTCGTAAACATTCGACTCGAAGCGTTTTTATTTAACAGGGCAGTATTGAATCCAATCGTGGAAAATGTGGTTTTCTTTCAATTTTATTTCGGTTCGACGTAACGCTGTTGAAAGTTATTTCGTCATAGGATTGTATCTAATATACCGTCACGGGAACGTTTCAGTCTTCTTACGTTCGAAATCCAATTTGGACGCTTTAGTTTTTTAAACCAATGAAACCGCCTCTGGGGACCGGTCACTTGTACAACTTCCTCATTGCTCGATGTGTCCCATACAGTGTGACAGCGTTATAGCGTAATAAGTTCGACTTTTAAAAACCTACTGGTCCAATATGACTGGGATCCAGCCTTCACGTCTGATACTGGAGAAAGTCAAGTTCTTCGAAGGGCAAACAGGTTTGACGTTCGTCTATTTGCTTCGTTCTACATATTATGTCGAGTGATTCGAGTGATGTAATTAATTTGTTCCTTTCCACTTATCCGACTATTTTTAGACTTGTACCGACTAAAATGAATCCAGGATTTAACGCCGTTCTATTCATTTATGTTCAAATGACTGCCGTACCTTTCAGTGCCCTTGTACTTAGTACCTACCTGTACGTCCAATGGTCCAAACTTCAGGGAGAGAGCGTAATGATTAAGTGACAACTCCCGCCTCCCCCTCATCAACTACCTACATCCGCCCGCTTTCCTCTCCCTCACCCACTTCCACATTTACATTCACCCACAATTTCAATTTAAGCAGTTGTTGCGGTGGGGGGAGAGGGGGAGACAGCGTAATGATTAAGTGACAACTCCCGCCTCCCCCTCATCAATCACCTACATCCGCGCTTTCCTCTCCCTCACCCACTTCCACATTTACATGCACCCACAATTTCAATTTAAGCAGTTGTTGCGGTGGGGGGAGAGGGGGAGACAGCGTAATGGTTAAGTGACAACTACCGCCTCCCCCTCACCGACTTCCACATTTACATTAACCCACAATTTAAATTTAAGCAGTTGCTGCGAGGGGGTGGAGAGGGGGGAGACAACCTTCGCTCCCTGTCATCAACATCCACCCCTCGCTGTCCTTTTTATCACCCACTCACAATTCCAATTAATGTGGGGTAAGTCACCTCGTGATCGACAGACGTTAAAACTACACATTATCCCCCCCCCTCCGCCATCCTGCCCATCCTCCTTATCACATTAACAATTTAGATTTATCCATTGGTAATAATATTCAATAATAATTTGATCTATAGATTAGGTAATAACTTACTAGTGACAAGCCGACAAGGTGGGCCTCGACGATCTCTTTTACAGCCGAGTAATTATTTCACGCATCATTTATTTAAATAATTTATATACTGAGCTAGTTACGCCTATTTTAACCATTTTTTGGCCCATTCTCCAATTCTGGATATTATATGCAGATCAGTGTGATCTACACAGATCAGTGATCAGTACAAAGAAGATGATAAACTGTTGTGTCAAGAATTTGCAGAGTTTTTTATTCTTTGTCCAATTAGACCACCCCCAGGTTTCTAATCTGTTTTCGAGATATTGCATATTTTCCGCTTTTTGACCATTCGGCCACGTCCACTCCACTCTGTGACGTGGAGTCGTCAGAATTTCGATAATCGGCCGCTAAAAGCGCAAAAACTCTGCAAATTCTTGACACAACGGTTCATTATCTTCTTTGTACAGATCCACCTTCTGTCTAGATCACTAGGTCTAAATGTCTAGATCCTAAATGTTAGATTAATTATTATTATCAATTATCACTAATTATTAACAATTTTATCAAGTACCTAGTGAAAATTATTATAATTTATTGTTAGGTATTAATAATTCGTATTTATTATTAATAATAATTATTATTAATTATGATTAATTAATACGATATAATTCTGGGGTTTTTAATACTACGTCGGTAATAATTTTCTATAAAAGAAGTACCTACCAACGAACATTCGAAATTACCTTCATTTCCGTAGCACGAAACGCACCTCAGAACAACAAACTCGACATCACTTAAGCCATATGATGTTCCAAAGAGCTTGTTAGTATGAAAATGGACCTGTATTTCAACAGTTTGATACACGATCGTGTTGTGAGGCACAATCTTTGAGCCGCCATTGTGAACGAACGGCTGGTCGTACAAAGCTGCGGATGGTCTCAAAAAATTCTACGGAACAAACTCTATCTAAATATGAAATAAAAAACATACCGTTCTATATGAATTTTTCGAGATATGAGATTTTCAAATTTTCAAAATTCGTTTTGAACCCCTTCCCCTTGACCTAGGGTTATGAAAAGTTTCGAGGATCATTGTGGGGCTGGTCCAAACCCAGAAACCAAATTTCGTAATTTTAGCTCAACGTTAACTGGGCAAAGTGGCGCGGACGGCGGACGGCGTACGGCGTACGGCGGACGGCGTACGGCGGACGGCGTACGGCGGACGGACGGATTTTTTTTTATTCGATTTTCTGAATCTACGTATCTTGAAACGTAAACCAACAAATTTTGAGGGGGGGTTAAAATTTTTTTTTCTTTGGGCGATTCCAATGGTTCATTATCGAAGATAATAAACCAAAATCAGAAAAATATGTCAAAATCGCTTATTTTTCCCCTAAAATATAGAAGCACTGATTTACAAAACTAGGTGGTTGGTAAAATGTTGTAACGTGAGATTTTATTGTGAAGCTGAACTGCAAATTAGCAGGATTATACTTCAAAGACTGGTTCAATTGACTGTGACGCTAGTTTACTAAGTTCAGACAAACGATTACCTAGAATTTTGGCTCACCGAAACCCTTAAATTTCATTAAGTACGTGTGTTTAATGTTCCCAACTAACATGATAAGTAAACATTTGAGACTGACTGTTCTTAATCTTCGTCCGCTCGCTCTAGCGGCAGACTGCCGCCTTGTTGAAAAGCAGCGCTCAAATTATCTCATGAAGTTGTGGCAGTTATTAACGAATCGTCAATAACCATTACGTAGATATTGGAGCTCTCGTTTTATTTTTACCATTTATCGACTTCCCTCGTCAACCCGGTCTTATTCCTCTCGGAGTCCGTCGTTTCCTGCGAGCGTCTCGTTCTCGATTTCGTCTATTTTACGGCCTCCCGAAGGGAGCAACTCATCATTCGACGGGTAAATATTCAGGAAACGGGTTTCGTGAGCTCATAGAAACAAGCAGGTTGGCAGTTGTGCAAGCGATCAAACGTTGTTTTTTTTATTCCTTGTTATGGTCCTGACCAGCTTTGTCTCTGAATTGCATAACGAGTAATACCGAGCTTGTTGGGACAGTCCGTGACTAGTTTTGTTCAACATTGGAGTTGCATTTTATGCCAATTTATTCGTACTCCAGTCACACCTCGTTTAGACATCTTGCGAAAGGGCCGTGGAAATGGAAGTGATTTGTCTTGTAACGGAATAAACCCAAGTACGGGTTTGTTGAAAGTTGATATAATATATAAATCTCGATGAAAGGGCTCCGCCGAGACGTTATTCAAATAGACCCGTACTTCCCGTACTTCCTGACCAGTTATGACTTGTCTAAACGGTCTAAACGGAAGTTCGTATCAAAAACAACAGACTCAAAGCAACTTTCCGAGTACCTAATTGTAATTAAATCAAAAATCCTGTTACGTACATGGTGTCTTTCTTTCGTTTAATGAGGAAAAAAAAAATTGTGGAAAAATGTGTTAACACTTCAAACTTGGAGGAAAAAGACAAAAAGAATAGCAAGGCTCCAAAAATGTAATTGTAATTGCCTTCCCACGAGTACGTTCGGCAATGACTAGTTCAACTATCCTACTCAACGTCTAAACGAAGGAGTTGATCTCGGTTCAAATCGCGATTCAACTCGTGAACGGAGAATGTCCGTCAGGTTGGGATCCACCACGGGCGTTCAACCCTGAACTCAGAAAACCGGAAGTTCAGCATTGAACGCTCGATTTCGGCCGGTTCAACTTCACTTTTCCCTCCCGCATATCCATTCAACAATGTCTCGGGCACAAGACAATGTAGAGGAGAAGAAGAAGAAGAAGAAGAAAACATGTTTATTATGAATAATTAATTAATTACAATTGTGTAAACTACATACAAAGTGGTATGCAGGATTCATTAGGTATATAAAAACACCATAAAAAAAAACATCATACGGCATGGATTTTTCATCCGTCTGCCGAGGCAACCTGAGCCACAATTTTTGATTTTTTTAAATTTAGATTTTCACAAAACGAACTTTGGAGTTGAACACGAAGCAGAAATGGGCAATTTTATTCAGTCATTTACTTCACCAATTGTACTCAGCCACCAGGGGATCTCAGTACCTCCACGCCTGAAGGCCGAACTGTCCCACTTTTAACCAGTGCTCACCATGGTTCAGCAAGTAGACCATTTTTTCCATGGTCAAAACCACATCCCCAAGAAAATGCAGCCTACATTCCCCCAGCACTACAAGACAATGTAGAGAGGCAACAGTTAATTGATAATTACGTTGGTCGAATGACCAATCAATAAATTTATGTAATTGATTCAAATATAAGGGGTGTTGTCTTCATTTTTATAATGTTCTAATTCAATGAATAATATTCTGCAAAATTGGAATAAGGTTCGTAAGAAAACCAAACTTCAGCCTCTTTTCAAGACCTCGAAAATTACAAATAAAACTTTATTCTATCTTTCTCTCTTGCTCAAAGCAAAAACCTAACTTGTTACGTTACATTCTGTTTTCAAGGATTACATCACTTTGCGTTTTAGATTAACACTTTGCGTCCTGAATTTAATGATTGTTTTCTGAAGAACATGTAAGCCATCAATCACACTGGCATACGCTGTAATTCCATATAGGAGAACAGACTAGACGAGACCATAATAGACAAGCCTCACACAGACCCATCAAATTACGCACAGTATAGAAGATAGGGACGAATTTTACCAAATTTTGATCGTAGAAAGCTTAAAAGGTCTTTCCAAGACAATTTGCTGTCTATCTCTACACCCAAGTATTTGTAATTATTGACCCTTTCGATTTCCCCACACGCACAGCCAAAGCTCCCCCAAACCAGTGGATGATGATCGACTTGCCCCCTTCCTCATTCTTCCCTGAAAACCAGCACGTCATTTACTTGGATTTCTTAACATTAACCAACCGCTGGTACTGCCCAAAATAGTATTCGTTCTCTCGAAAACCTCCTCCCAACTACCACCATCCACAAGAATGGCCGTATCAGTGTAGAAGACAACCACATCGATCGCATTTAGAAAGAATACATTTTAAAATGATGATGAATATCGAACTGAGCTACTCAAAATGTGTCGGGGTTCCGTGAGTTACCACGTCAATACAGGCGTTAGCCGTTCCATTGTACTTATTTGCACAGTCTGATTAAACACTGAAATACGCAATACCTTGGTGTATGACGTCTCCTGACGTTCACACGAATACCTTGTGAATTTGACTGGTTTCACCTTGTAGGATGTACAGTAAACATCGGTACATCGCGATATATTCTTGGGATATGTCGATATTTTTGGACGATAATTTTATCCCACTGTTTATATAAGTTTAACTTGTGTGTGTTTTTTAAAGGGGGGGGGGGGGTTCAAGTATACAATTTAATCCACTTCCCCAATCCAAGAACCAATAATAATGATTACTCTTCTATGAAATCCTCGAGCTCAAGATTTAGGCAGTTTCACCTCTTGAAAAATTTGTGATTTGGAATTTACCATGTTTTATGGGGACCCGAAAAGTATAGGTTAAACTTGAGTTTTTTTAGGAGGGGGGGGGGGGTTAAAGATACAATTTAATCCACTTCCCCAATCCAAGAACCAATAATAATTATTACTCTTCTCTACAATCTTCGAGCTCAAGATTTAGGCAGTTTCACCTGAAAAATTTGTGATTTGGAATTTACGATGTTTTGTGTATTAGTTGTCGGGAATTCTGAGAATTCTAGTCGTTCTAAGGGACACAGAATCTGACGTATTCGCGATGCCTGCGGTGTGCCACACTTGGCGGTAATTCGCCCGACAAGATGCCTAATGAAGGAAACAAGCATCGCCGTCACTTGTCCTCATCTCAAAAACAAAAGGAAGTCGGGGGAAGCGACAAGTTCGACTTCGCGTGGAAGTCAAGAAAACGTGAAGGAAGCCGTTGCGGTCACTGGCAGGTCTGGTTCGGGCCGCCGACGGACCTTGCAAGGGAATTTCTGAAAAGGTTGCAAGAGAAAAGTGATGGTCGTCATGACCTCCATAACCGACCTCCGGCGTGCCCTGTCCACGCCCGCGACCCCGATTTGAATGTGACATGACCGAAATGATCGTGTCAAACCTGCGGTCGTTACAGAGGAAAATGAGAGGAATTAGACGTAATTGGGTTCGCATGGTGAGTGGCGAATTGGCAAAAACGTATAAGTACCTGGTGGTCTGTACGATAAAAAATAGTTTTGAAAAAAAAAAAATCCACAATCATGACTATAAGAGCAAATTTTCGAAGAAATAAATAGTTTTATGTAAAATGTCTCCATTTTACTGGTTTTATCACAAATGTTTTCGAAAAACACCTCAGTTTATGGATTCTTCAACGCTTTACTGTCGTGCCCACTCCAACTTCAGCAGTTTACGACATAAACCTAATAAGCAAGTATGTCGTACAGTTTTCTTTGACGCTGAGCAAGCATTTGACCGAGTGTGACATGACGGCTTACTACAGAAGATCCAACCACATAACCCTAATAACCTTTTTGGCATTGTCCGTCAGTAACTTGATAATAGGACTTTCGAGGTGACTGTCTAAAATGAAATATCAACTCGGAGCGATATCAAAGCTGAAGTACCGCAGGGTAGTGCATATTTTACTGTCGTGAATCCACACCAGACTTGTCAGGGGTATTTGCTGATGATCTCATTTATGCAGTAAGTGATATTGACTGTGATCTGGCAGCCAATAAGCTGCAAACATTCTTCACCGAACTTGGACATTGGTGTAATCGTTGGCGACTGAAAATAAATCCAGCGAAGTCATGCGCTATTTCCTTTACTTACAAAAGAAGATATTTTGACGTGCCTCTTACTTTTATGGGGGAAACAATTCCGTCAGTAGAATCCCACAAATATTTGGGAGTCACACTGGACAGTAAGCTGACCTTAGCTGGACATATTTCTGATCTTTTGCAGCGATGTACCCATAGAACATCCCAGGCCGTGAATTGGACCCACGCCGTAGGGGTGCTAGATAGTACTATCGATTGATCGATAGTAACCTCCTATCGATAGTTTTTTTCTATCGATAGTTTTGTTCGATAGTTTTTGAAATTTCAACTTTGGAATTTCTTGAAACGGAAAGGGAACAGGAATATTTTTTATATTGGAGAATAATGAGAACATTCAACATTAGGAGTAATTGGGGGGGGGGGGGGGAAGAAGAGAAAGAGATTTATTTTTTTCATTAAGTAAATAAACCATCCATGATCCCTTGAAGGACCCAACTGCACTCTCTCTCGAGTGATTGACGGTTTCCGTCGTTTGATTTTCTTCTGTACATTTTGCGGAAGTTATCGGATGGTTGCGATAGGTAAACATGGTCATGGGAAATTTCCAAATTTTGATTGCGTCCGTCGTTATGCATAGCAGACAGGGCCAGTCTGCCTCATCCACTGTGGATTTCCACAACAAATTTCTCTAGATTTGATTGCAAACATGTCTACAGTCAAACATCTGCGACTGACTTCTCTCCACAGATGAATGATAAATGATGATGATGAATGATGAATGATAGTGAACCCGAGTGGTCCTCGGAATTCTTCCAATCTTTTTAAATTAACCCCGGATTGCCACTCGTGTGTCGTACAGACGAAGACGCTATATCCCCCCCCCCCCCCCCCAGTACACTAAGCCCCCTATCTTTGCGCTTTCTAATAACCTCCGTTTTTACTCAGTGCCCAAAACCGTACATTCTCGGTGTTGAGATAGGATTGTTCCTTCCACATGGGCTTACGTTTCATGACCGTGACCCGTTGAAGGGGTCGAAGGTCGGCCCTCACGTTTGAGAAAACCCGCGTCTTCGTGACTCAACGCTCGGTAATCTTGTGCGGAGGGAAAGCGATTAATTTATTATTTATGCGGATCGGGGAGTTGCGTCAAAGGTTTTTGATAGTGAAAACTGCGATTAAACAATCGTTTAAAGCAGTTCAAGAGGTGAACGATGTACGATTCGATGTACGAGTATTTTCTCCGCTTAGGAAAGTTGGTTTCCCCAATCGATCCTTTGTTAGGTAGGTCAATTTTTTCATTTGTCAGAAACAACTAAATTATTTTGTTGTTTAACTAATTTAACTAGTTTAACTAATTTAACATGTACTCAATACTTTTGATCATTTATTTTTATCAGGAACCACTAAATTAGGTATGTCGTAACTTAACATGTAGGTAGGTACCCTAATTGTGATGCAAATTATTATTGCAACTCCTCCTCACAGCACAAGTCCTAGACTTATGGTGGGGAGTAGCATTTGTAGTTGATATTACTCCTGTCAATTTATCACTGTAAATATCTTTCAATAAATGCATATCAAAAAAAAAAAAAAATCGTACTATCAACCCGTTCCTCGCCCTTTGAATCCCACTGGACCTCAGAAGCTGCAGAGCGCTCAGGGAGTCTGCTCTGTTGGTTGATTTGATCACAAAATTTGGCGCAAGTGTCGGTTATGATGTGATATTTTCGTACACGTGTACGTAACCTCCTTCATCAAGATTGTGTGCCGTTCAAGTTGTGAAAGATGAACGCGGAATTACGAGTGAGTACACGACACTGCGCATGAACGTTTCACGACACATTTGTGTTCGAACTCGCATTCGTGATGCCTGACGGCTACGCGCCTTGTTTTTTTTATTTCAGTGTATTATGTACGCTTTCGCATTTAACACGTTCAGGAAGACGGAAGCCGGTGATATCACGATCTCAAGAGAAAAACCCTCTCCGGGGGTTCGCTAGTTTTACAGCTCCTTAAACCTAACAAACGGCCGTTCGAAAGTTTCGCGGTTCATCAGTCACAAAGGGCTCTGTCACAATGAGAGTCTCTTGGCCTGCACTTTCACTTGTAATGCTCTCGTTTCCGTCCTGGGATTTGTCGTTAAAAAAAAGGCACTGGGTTATGTACGTGTATTCATGTTATAGTAGGTTTGTTCGGTCAGACAGTCCTGGACCAGTCCAGTGCCGAACAGCATTCTGAAGAAAGAGGGGAATAATACCAGGATAGAGTACAGGATAGAGTACAGGACTGTGTCTGCCCGAACGCACATATGATTCCGACCAGCTGTTTTGATAAGAACTTCTTCCATGGATAAGCTGGTCTTCCATAGATAAGGGAGAAAGCATCGAGTGCGCATGTGTAGGATCGACAGTCCTCTAAAATAATTCAGGACTGATGGAACTAGTCCTGGACTGATCCAGGACTGTCTGTCCAACCAGCCAAGTCTCGATTCAGGATCAGTTCTGGGGCTGTCCGAACGCGCTAAAAGGGACGTGGCTTAGAACGGTCCAGGACAGTCTTTCCGAACAAACCAAGTGGATATCGGTCAGAGTAGTCACCGAGTAACTGAAATCAAAGATGAATTGTCGAGTTCAGTGGACATGCACGTTCAATCTAAGACATCATGTAGTTACTCAGCATCAGGTAACTGACTTGACATTAAAATGCGTGATTTCCACCTTTTACATAATAATAATATTATGTAAACTTTACAGCTGACAAGTCACGATCTACGGTACACAATTCCTCCTGACCAAGAACAGTCCAACGGAGGAAACCGTTCAAGAACAAGAACTTGAAATAATACATAGTACGTCTGCAAGTGTTTCTGTAAATACTAACGCACTATTTCTATCTTTAGAAAGTCCACTATTTCTTACAGGTAGACGAACCTGATCAATGAACACTCAAGGCCTAATCTGAACATAACATTAGGGATAGCAAACAAATACCAATATATCAATAATTTTATTTAATTTAAATTTTATTAATTTATTGACATTTTATGTCTTTACTCTGGCACATAACTCGAAAAACGTTACACAAAAAGCGTCACAGGAAATCGTCACGAAAATTTCTGATGATTTCTGATTTCGCCTTTCAACCGATTCGTTGCTACGGAACTTTATCTTCGCCAGTTGTCATCGTACAAAAATCGTTCACCACTCGTTGGATAGCTCTTGATTTACCTAACCATATTACGTTAACCACTGCGGAGTGTGTGGCCGACAAGCTGCGGTATGAGCGTGATTGTTTAAATAATTGTTTACACACAGGTGATCATTCTTAATAATTTATATTGTCAACACGAATGCAAGCTTCATATAAGTTTCTGCAAAGACATAAAATGTCCCAATGTGTTGCAGACTCGTATGCAAGCATTTAGTTTTTGACATTTTCATGTCTTTGCTTTGGCACATAAACTGAAACGGGAAAAATTTGTTCCCTTGATTCACCCTTTCCTTTAGATCACGTCAGAACACAAGCGACCGGCGGGCCACTACGTCAGACGCACCTATGACGCACGAGCGTATGACGTCAGACGGCTGGCAGGAGGCCAACTACTACGTCAAAGCGTATGCCGTAAGAGCCTATGACGTCAGACGGCTGGCAGGAGGCTAACTAGTACGTCAGAGCATATGACGCACGAGCGTATGACGTCAGACGGCTGTCAGGAGGCCAACTAGTACGTCAAAGCGTATGCCGTAAGAGCCTATGACGTCAGGGGCTGGCTGGCTAGGTGATCGGGTTTTTATCGTAGTTACATCCCAAGAGCGACTCAAATTCTAGACCCATTCCACAATTATTAGAATAATGGCCCCTCCTAAAAGTGATGTATGGCGGTATTTAACTAGGGTAAGTAAAACTGAAGCTAGCTGTAATGACTGTGCTAAAACATTAAAAACATCGGAAAATACCTCGAACTCAAAATCACATTTAAAAATTCAAAAGTTAAAGGATGAAATAAAAACGACTGTCATTGTTACGTCTTCAACAGTTAAATTAGAAACTAAAGCAAAGCTGGTTAGGTTTTCCAAGAACCCGAATCCAACAACATTCACCATCTTTAGACAGCAGTGTAACTTATCAGCAAGCGTAAAATATTTATACAGGATATATTATTATGCCTGTCAAGTTCAATAGCTCCACAAGTACTAACGCATAAACGGTATTAAATTTTGCATTAAATGTGTCAGTAATGACTAAAACAGTCAAAGGGTTCAAATAAACAAGTCGATTCTCAAATAAATATTGCACTCATTTAAAAAACTCTGCAAATTCTTGACACAACGGTTTATTATCTTCCTTGTGCAGATCACCCTTCTGTCTATACCAGACTGTGTTGCAAATCGGCACCATACCATATTCTCACCGTACTCATACCATACCATACGAATTTCTTTCCTATCATACCATACTGTATTATACCAAATCATACATACAATAATATACCATACCATACTCATACCATGTCATACAAACCGAGTGAATAATGAAATGTCATCCATTTCAGACCTATATTTAAAATTTCAAGTATCTAGCTCACCATCAACATTTAATTTGTTTAAACAAATAGGTATTATTTAAACAATTTTACAGACAAGAAACCGAGTGAATATTGCATTGTGATCCAGTTCTGACCTATTTTTAAAATTTCAAGTCCATAGCTCATCATCAAAATTTAATTTGTATTATTACAAAAAGGTATTATTTAAACAATTTTACAGATGAGAAACCGAGTAAATATTGCAATGTGGTCTATCCCCGACTCACGGTTAAAATTTCTAGACTGTAGTTTACCGGGAAGATGAAAAAAGGTAGTTTTATTCTGGGCGTCTGGGGGTTGGGTCACATAACGGCCGTTTTCGACGCGAAAGTTTAGTGTTTTTCCTAAACCTTTGCGCGGTCACTGTGAACGAACGGCTGATTGCACAAACACCCAATTGGTCTTAAAAGATTCGTAATTTTTCAGGTCATTCAAAAGTTAACTAAAAATTACACCGTTTCATGAGAATTCTTAGAGATATGACATTGTCGAAATTGCAAAGTTCGTTTTGAACCCCTTCCCCTTGACCTAGGGTTATGAAAAGTTTCGAGGATCATTGTGGGGCTGGTCCAAACCCAGAAACCAAATTTCGTAATTTTAGCTCAACGCTAACTGGGCAAAGTGGCACGGACGGCGGACGGGGGACGGCGTACGGGGGACGGCGTACGGCGTACGGGGGACGGCGTACGGCGTACGGGTGACGGACGGATTTTTTTTAATTCGATTTTCTGAATCTACGTATCTTGAAACGTAAACCAACAAATTTTGAGGGGGGATTAAAAAAAATTTTTCTTTGGGCGATTCCAATGGTTCATTATCGAAGATAATAAACCAAAACATTGGACCAAGAACAGTTCGCTAAAAATGAATTGAAAAAGATTTATTTCACCTTCTCATTGATCCACAATACACTGAAAATCCGCTTCAATAAATGCTGCAAGAAGTGATGTTTATATTGCGAAATTCGTTTGTTCTAAATCTTCGCTGTGAAAAATACATGTACGTGGTCCTTCAGTCCATAAAATGAAAAAGGCCTAGTGGAATTCTTATCCCTTGAAGTGTTGTTCAGTTGAAAACGTGTTGAGAGATTGAAGTGCCCAATTTAGGACAAAAAGCTGTCCTGGCAGCTGCTCTTCACGTTATTTTTTTTCCAGTGGGTTTCATGTTACTCCGTCACCCTCTGCCGAATCGTCAGTTTTTTTCGAGGGATTCTTGACTTATATTTTATATTAGGGGCGGTCTTAGGGCCGGTTTCACAAATAAACCATGAACTCGGTTTATTGGAAACCTAGTTCAATGTTAGGTACCCTAAAAGTGTATAGTTCCAGTTTTCTTATATTTTTTGTAACCATGCTATAGCATACTGGGTATAACTGCTCTGCAGCTGCAGCTCTTGTCTCGTCGACACGGGCCTCTGACCAATGACGAGCAATATCATCCAATGTATCTATTTTCACTTCTTTAATACCTGTGTCTCTATTTTGAATAAATTCCTTCTCTCTCTTTCTGTCTCTAGCACTTACACTTTAACAAACTCTATTAATTGAAGCCTTTTGGGACCAAAGGGCCTAAATGCCATTTTCGAAGTTTCTGAGATTATCGTCCAGTTAAGGGGCCTTTAGTGTACAAAGAGCCCAAATGTCAAACTCAGTTTAAAAGAAGCCACTCAGCTGATCCCAGCCCTATGCTGCTTAAGAACAAAAAACTTGAGTATTAAGTAGGTATAAGGGAATACTCTCGTTTGAATCTTGATTGTTCTACTGGTGCATGTATTGCAGCTTCAAAGGCATTATTTCCTAGCAGCACCCCGTTCTTGCGTAGGTATTCGTATCTATTAACCTTTGAGAAATATTTCCACTAATTATAAACCAGGAGCAAAATCCTCCATCGCGTAAAATCCTGTCTCAAGCTGAACAGTATAAATTTATGAAGTTGTAATTGCGGCGAAAGTGTTGAAATTGACGGTAAAAGTCAGCTCCGACCAAAAATGCGTAGGTCGAAGGTGAGTGGCTGCACTTATCTTTCGCATCCGATTTCACGTATTCCCACTTGCGCTTATTCCGCTCAAGTATAGCACTCGGATTATGTCGACACGCCTATAAACGGATTTCGAGCCTTCGTTATCTGACCCTTTCGTTTCTTTTTGCTCAGGGAGCAGTTGCTTTTGTTCTCCGCTCCGGTCGATTTGAACACTTTCACATGATGTGCGCGACGCTTCTATATGATACTCGTACTTGGGTGTTAGTATCCAGCAGCACCTGTTAAACAAATTGTTGGGTGTTCAGGATTCTGGAGCGTGACTGGAAAGTTGAAGGCGTGGTGGATATTACTCTCGGGTTTCACATTTTGATCGTTTGTCTACCCTATCAAATTCTCTTGTTATGTACTCAGACAATAGACATCGACAAAATGGCAAAATCTTGTGACGCGTGTCTCAAGAACTTAAATTTACCTCCAAAAATTTTAACACACCCCTTTGGTCTAATGGAAAGAATTCACGTGGATTATGCTTACGGTGACCATAACTTTGAAACAAAAACGGAGGACCCTCAAACAAAAACGCAGATAAAACAAATTTTATCAACCCAGTTTATTATTTATTATTGTAAAGTTTATTATTGTTCAAAATAGAAGAAACGTTAGAAATTAAATAATAACATATTATCAAACTCTCACGGCAAGATAGGTAGGAAACAAAGATTAATTTTAACGTCCTCTTTTTAACTCAAGACTTAGAAGAAGGAACTAAAAAAAAGAGAATTTTCAAAAAGTCGATAAAAAATTGCGTTTCAAATTGAATAATTTTAATTAAACTCTGACAGCTAGAAAGAAATTATATTATCAAAACATTATCACAGAATGCAATGAGTATTCATCAACGAACAAAATTTGTTTAACATTTTCATTAAAAATTCATTTAATGAATATTTCAAAGTCGAACTGGAGACTAGAAGAAGAGAACCTATGAAACCAAGAAAATAAATTTTTCATTTTTTGTACCAGTCATATTTGGCAGAACTGTGGATGGCCCTTAGCAGCTCCTCGTGATTCCTGATTCGTGATTATGTCGATCTCGATGTTCCTTGAATCGATGTTGACGAAAGCCATCGATCCATATATTTATATGAGCGGCCAACAACTTAAAAGTAGGACCTTGGGAGTACCATTTCTAAAAAGTAGGACCATATCTTCCTTTTCATGAGTTCAAAAATATGGGAGGACCCACAGTCAAAAAGTAGGACCTGTACTCCCAAAAGGAGTACCTATGGTCACCGTAATTATGCTGAACCACTTCTGGGCAAGTATTTGTTTGTCATCGTCGATGCCTGTAAATGCTACAAACTGAATAACGGCTGAAGCAACCTGCAATATGCCTAAGAAAGCTGTGGAAGATGTGAAGATTTCCATTTGGATCTAGTGGCAACGCAATTTGTTTGTATCTCCAAGCGGTTTTCCCCATGAAATTAACTGAAATGCCATTAATCCGTTCCTGAACAGGCCCGAAAATGTGTTTTTGAATAGGAAACATTTGCAAGGTGTGCGAAAAAATGAGCAAGGTGTGCGAGTAGCAAACATGGCGAGGTATATTATGGGCGTAGTCCATCAACGATATGCAGCAATGGATGACAAATTGACATTCCTGCGTGGAGTAGGGAAGCAGTCTTGTGACGGCTGACTGAAAGACACCGTCGATGTTTTCCTTCGTGGCCATTCGTTTGATCTTATAACTAACTTTTACATGTAGAAATGCCCTGTTAACCTTGTTGAAAGTAAATAAATATGTAACGTAAGGGTTTAATAGTGTTTTTATTTCTGTAATTTCCATTTTATTAAAATTTAATTCGGTGTGTGAAAAAGTACTCATATGACTCGATACTCTTCAGTATCGAATATTTTTATTCGATATCTGAGTAGTATCGAATATTTGTTTCGATACTAGTATCGAGTAGTGGTATCGAATATTTTGTGGTATCGCCCATCACTAATTTCAGGTCGTTAGGTTGTGTTGTTTATAACTATATAAGTTACCGATATAATATTATATATTATTATACCGATATAATAGGTTATATATTATTTACCGATATAATAGGTATATTATACCTCATCGAAGTGTCGTTTGTGATCTAGGGATGGCCATCGGTATTCGATAGTATCGAAGGTAAGGTATCGATGACGATATTAAATATTTAATATTTTAATATATTAATATAATTTATTAATATTAATTAATAAATATTAATATTAATTAATATTAATTTAATATATTAATAGATAAATTTTATCGTACAGCTCAGTATCGATTCTTTTTTGCAGCCGATAGTATCGATCAAAAATATCCGGAGAAAAAAACATTCAATTAAAAAACTATGTAAATAGGTACCGGTTAATTCCCTGCAGAATAATACTATCGGCTGCAAAAAATCGATACTAAGCTATAAGATAAATATCGTCATCGATATTTTCGACTGTAGAATAGCTCTACTAGTTCACTCACAACACCAAAACTCCGATTTTTTCATTCAACTCAAGAATTTTGGAAATGATGATACCTATCATTTCAAAAAATGTCGATGTTTTCCATCGATAGTATCGGTTACTCAAGTATCGATACCCGATACTAACGATGGAAAATATCGACATTTTTTGTACTATCGACGGCCATCCCTACTGCGATCAACTTGTTGAGTTCCTGCAGTTGGATATTTGAACGCCTCATCAAGCGAATAAACAGAACATCTCTCGACCAGCTGGGGATGGTTATCCGACTTCAGTGTTCAATGCGAATGGAAGATGCCGCGGCTACAAGTGGCCTTTGTGGTACTTGAATGAGTCTAAATTAGGAGAGCCCATCAAACACAACTATCACTCCGACGGAGCCACCGCTTCATTGGAGTAATAACGTTGAATAATGTACATTTAGGTCGTCAACGAGGGATTCTCCCATTTCAACGTCTCTATTCGGTTCGCCTATTGAATAGCTTTCACGTAGTTCATACTAACTATGCGGGACCACAAACAAGACATGCGGGACTCCAAACCTACTTTTTTATTATCGACATAAAACCCGAGGGGCCCTTTATTCGTGGATCTCACTTTCCATTCACTATCAATTCACACATCAGTATCACTACCCCGTGGTGCACCCCGCATAGGAAGTAGACTTTACCCTGGGGGAAAGTCTACTGAATGGTCGTAGGCGAAACCACGAGGTAGCGATAGAACACCTGAGGGGGAGCGTTAACTTCATAACCTTCGTCGAGGAAGTTGTTGTCCGGGGGAGGTAACGGGTTTGACGGGCTTCTCATTTGCTTCTCGGATCGCCCATCGGGTTAATTCGTTGCGTAACGCTATTTGAAGGATTTTCATCTCCGCTAAACGGTCGGAGCCGGATCAATCATCAACCTGGAACCCGCCGGTGGTGGTTCCGTTGCATAGCGGGTTTGATATTCATAACTCCAACGTCACCCTGCAGTATTATAGATCACCTTATGCAACACTAAACTCGAATTGTGGTCTTCGTCAGCCTTTTAAGAGACTGATTTATAGACCGTACTGAACGGTGAATGACTCCTCACACTCCAAACGTGTAAGAGACTCAAGTACAAAAAAGTGGATCCATATCTTAAATATCCATATTTAGTTCACAATACAGGCAAACCTGTGAGCTTCCCATGCATAAGTCAGTCACTACTTCAAGAATGCATAACTTATACATGCAGATTCATTCGAACTCACCCTATTCAATCTTATATTTCTGTGCATCTTCAAGCTAATTTATTAATACGTTGAATTTCTGAAGGAACGTGGAGCACCTTGATAACAATGCAGAAGTATAATCTAATCATCATCCCAATGAAGAAAACTTACGTCATCCAATAAATCTTCAAGTCGGCCACATGGGCGAGATGAAAGCGCAGTAACTGCAAGAAATATTTGCGCTCTTTGTAACATGGGCGAGCCTGAGGATATCTTCCATTTTTTGGCAGTATGTCCTGTGCTGAGTGAATTCCGTATGGCTAACTTAGCAAGTCTCACGCGTGACAAAGTCATAAATATGATGAATGTTGCGAATTGGCTTCCATTGGCAAGGTACTGCAAGGTTGCATGGGCGTGCAGGTCGGAGTTGGTGGCAGAATTTAACTGGGACGGAACGCTCTGAACAATTTCACCATTATTAAATAATGATAATATAGGTAATAATTATAATTATGAAATTTTGTTTAGTAATAAGTGGTATAATAGTAATATTAAATATCTTGTATATTAAGTCTTGTTAATAACATCGTATGCCGTGTTTGTTGTAGGTAATATTAATTTTTGTTGGATCTATGAAGTCTTGACAGACAGGCTTAGTTCATAGTCATAATATTATGTATTTGTAACACATGCTGTTAAATTACTTGTTCTCAAATATACATGTTTATCTATCTATCTTGTGACTTGGGGCAGAGCTAACACCACCCACAAGAGAATGATTAGGGCGTTCACGGGCACAAGTCAATTAGCAGAGTTGGGTGGATTTGCCATTTTGCTGGATTGACGAGTCAACTCCTGAGTCGCCGTTGACTCTACGTTAACTCAACGTGACAAAATAGGCCCTAAAATTCTGTTCTGTCTGAAGGCGAGTCCAGACAGATGTCCCGATAGAAGTTGTCAAGTTGTAGAAGATTCTTGAGGAATCCGAACGCTGGCAACAAGTCCGCTTCACCTGACTCGAGCTCGCCAGGCTGACCTCCATCAAACCTGCCCCTGCCCTCCCGCGAACTGACTCTCACTTATGCAACTTCGTTTCCTGTTCAGCCGCTCCCAGAGACCCACTGAGGACAATACCGGTCTCCTGGACACCCTCTGATCATCCGAGATTCGTGTCCATCATCTCTCAGGATGGAGGAGAAACATGTCTAAGCCCTGAACCTGGAAGACTAAAACCCCCTTCTTCCTTCGCAAGTCTTCTTTTAATCTTCTATAAAAAACCCAGTGGGTTTATTGAACTCCATTTGGCAGTTATGCAACCCTTTCTCGATTAATCACAGCAGTTTCAAGTTCCTACCATAAAAAATCTGCCTTATGGAAGACCTTTAAGATCATGGATATGTCTTTTATAGTCATACTGAAAAAAAAAAAAAGACGGATCTTGGTCTTGAATTCACTTTTGAATCTACCATCACTCACCAAACTCCTGGATAAAACAGTGTCAAAAACTCTGCAAATTCTTGACACGCTGATTTATTCTTTGTGCAGAAACTAAATGATAGAGATGATGAATTAATTACAAATAAAATGTACCGACATAATTCTGGGGTTTTTAATTCCACCTACCTACGTCGGCAATAATTTTTCTATAAAAGACGTACCGCCATCAAACATTCTTAATTACCTTTTTTCGTAGCACGAAACGTACCTCAGAACAAAAAACTCGACATCACTAAAACCATATTATGATGATCCAAAGAGCTTGTTAGTATGAACATTAGCCTGTATTTCAACCGTTTGATTCACGAGCGTGTTGACAGGTTCAACCTTTGATCCCTCATTGTGAACGAACAGATAGTCGTACGAAGCTGCGAATGGTCTCAAAAGATTCTGAACAATAAACTGTAACTTAATGTGAACTAAAAACTATACCGTTCCATTTGAATTTTTCGAGATATGAAGACATTTTCAAAATTTATTTTGACCTAAGGTTATGGAAAGCTTCAAGGATCATCGTGGGGTTAGTCCGAACCCAAAACCAAATTTCGTAATTTAAGCACAACGCTAACTGTGCGCACGGCGTCCAACTGCCCAGTGTCCTCATTGACCTGCCTACTCAGTTCTTGAAAAATAAGTTCGTTCTTAAGTATTTTGAAGTTGGATTTACAAATTTATATGGCCTGAGATGAACATTTTACAGAAATAAAGAGGGAAAAAAACATTGTGAAGATTGTGAAATATTAAAGTGTACCTAAACCTAACAAGGCCTTGTTAAAAACGTTTTAATAAAATTTGGTTCATTAACATTCGAATGCCTACCAACTACTGGTACATTTCCATGACTACTACTAGAGCATCAATGCCTTCTACTGGTACATTTCCGTGACTACTACTGGAGCATCAATGCCTTCTACTGGTGCATTTCCATGACTACTACTGGAGCATCAATGCCTACTACTGGTACATTTCCATGACTACTACTGGAGCATCAATGCTTTCTACTGGTGCATTTCCATGACTACTACTGGAGCATCAATGCCTTCTACTGGTGCATTTCCATAACTACTACTGGAGCATCAATGCCTACTACTGGTACATTTCCATGACTACTACTGGAGCATCAATTCCTTCTACTGGTGCATTTCCATGACTACTGCTGGAGCATCAATGCCTTCTACTGGTACATTTCCATGACTACTACTGGAGCATCAATGCCTTCTACTGGTGCATTTCCATGACTACTACTGGAGCATCAATGCCTCCTACTGGTGCATTTCCATGACTACTACTGGAGCATCAATGCCTACTACTGGTACATTTCCATGACTACTACTGGAGCATCAATGCCTTCTACTGGTACATTTCCATGACTACTACTGGAGCATCAATGCCTTCTACTGGTACATTTCCATGACTACTACTGGAGCATCAATGCCTTCTACTGGTGCATTTCCATGACTACTACTGGATCATCAATTCCTTCTACTGGTACATTTCCATGAATACTACTGGAGCATCAATGCCTTCTACCGGTGCATTTCCATGACTACTACTGGAGCATCAATGCCTTCTACTGGTGCATTCACCCTACTCATTTAATGGCAGGTTACACCATTTTACTGGTTACCATTACACGTGCAAAGCCAAAATTATAGTACGTACATGCGTTGAGAAGGAAGTATTGATACGAGTCATCTTCTACGTCTGGTTTCAGGAACTCGAGTCACGTAATCAACCTCATTGTTGTCAGTGAAATGAATAGACGCGGCCAACAAAACCTCGAAGCTCATAGTCGGAAGTGCCAACATCTGCGTACGAAGTTATTTCGCGGTTTCTTTGATAATTCGACCACAGGCGCCGGACCGCAGGGAGCGCCAGGGGAACGTGTGGTGCGATATCAGAACTTCGCGTTTCTACTATCAAGACGCCTGCAGCAGCTCACCTTGACCATTTCGACATCGAAACCAACGCCACTCCTAGATAATTTAGGGAGCAGTTCATTCTTCTACTGTGAAAGCCCTTGTACTACCACTTGAGGATTGGACAAATTTCCCTTCTTCGACAAGACCAATATTCGACACAAAATCGACTAAAAAATGCAAAAAAAAAAGTGGATTGCAATTCAAACAGACCTACTATTTATTTCGCAAGAAACGAAGAAAATTCGATAAAGTGGATTTCAATCTAAAACGATCTCTTCATAAGGCAGAAAATATCTTTGCGACCGATATTAGGTTCAAAAAACGACAAAAAATCCATTCATTTGCATTCAAACGGACCTATACATTTCACAAGAAATATAATATTAGCTCTTCAAAATTGAAGAAAAATTGCGCAAAAGATTGAACTTGAATTCCCACAGACCTATTCATTTCGCAAGAAGTGGCTCTTCGGCAAATTAGGTTTGAAGAAAAGGTCCTTCGACGAGACCAATAATCAACACAAAATTGAAAAAAAAAAAAAAAATGGGATTTGAATTCAAACAGACCTATTCATTTTGCTTCGACATATTAGTCTTAAGGCTTGAAGAGAAGGCCATTCGACAAAACCAATAATCAACACAAAATCGAAGAAACATTTCGAAAAAATGGGATTTGAATTCAAGCAGACCTATTCATTTTGCAAGAAGTGGCTCTTCGACATATTGGTCTTAAGGCTTGAAAGGTCCTTGGACCAGAATAATCGAAGAAAAATTGCCCAAAGAATTGAACTTGAATTCGAACAGACCTATTCATTTTGCTTTTAGACAAATTAGAGTTAAAGCTTGAAGACTAGACCAATCTACGAAAAAATCGAAGAAAAATTTCCCAAAAAATTCAACTTAAATTCGAACAGACCTATTCATCGGACTATTCAGACCTCCCCAACGAGACCAATATTGGCGATATGGAAGAATCTAGAGAATATAATAATATTATATTATATTTATAGAATCTATATTCTCTATCTGATAGAATCTGATATTCTCTATAAAATGTCCAGTAGAGAGAGCAAAAATGTGGGTCTGCTGGAAAAAAGAGTAAATATACTAAGTTAATGGAAATATTACAGGTTGCTGTGGTATGGTGGCTCTGTTAACTTTTTCACTTCAAGGACCTTGTGGTAACATGGGGAGACCCGATAAACCCCAAAATTGTCGGACTTGTTCAAGTTTTTCGCTCATAACTTCTAAACTAAGTAGTTTTCGACCAAAACGTTGGATTTTAAAATTGTAGAGTATTACATTTCCTACAATTTTGTATATATATAAACGTGTTTCCTAAACCGAATAGTAATCAAAATAGCAAAAATGGGGGGAAAAACGAAGATTTCGGCCCTTGAACTATCAATTACCATCAGTTCTTTTTGGCGTCAATATCGACATGCTGGAACATGGGGGGGGGGGGTCAGCTGACCAAGTACACATTTCTGTGATGAGTAGGTATTAAAATGTTTTCGTCAACTCATAATCTAGAACCTCAATAATCATAGATTATGCAGTTGAAATCAATGAATGAATAACAACCAAGAAGTCCGTCAGTTAAAGACTGTCAACATATTGAAACGTCCTCCTAAAAGTTCAGTATGGCTGTACGCGAGAAAGTTGTAGAGAGATACCATTCTTCCGCTCAACACGCGTCATCGCCCAGTCTTCACACGGCAACGTTGAGAAGTTATATCGGAATATCAGAGAGATCCAAGTAGAATCGCTCTTTCTCATTTCCTTCCTGTCCGCCGCTTATCACTATCACTACTCCATGTCATCCGTTCTTCCTCTATGACGGCCTCTTCAGGGACACGCCTCTGGTTTGACGATAAAACACACGCGTCAGTCAAACCCTCGGTGACGCTCATCGAGAAATGAAAGATGTCAGTGCCAAACGCGTGTTCGAGAGGAACACAAGTTCTTCGTGGTGGCGGATTTTCGATCAAGTATCGCGATACGTACTCGTATAAACTTCATATTGACATCCCTATCGACATTTTCAGACCAATATCAATATCTTTTGGTCCTAATCATCCGTCGTTTGCAATTGAAATTCATGGTCATGAACAGAGACGAGTACATGACTTAAATGTTAAATTACATACTCGTACTAAAATGACATAAAATGACCATTTTTCGATTAAATGACATAAATCGCCAAAATTCCGAATAAATGACATACATCGGACGTTTTCGGGCTTTTTTTTCGCCGGAACTTTAGATATATCTATGTAGGTTGTATTCAAATGACCAAGCATTCAATCCCATCAACACAATATATCTATGTATATATACAGTTTGTTCATATTTGTGCTCTCTCTAGGTCATCGTCCTCAAAGTCCGTTACGAGGAAGACAAAATAAGAACCCCATCCATGAGGGGTTTTAACGGATAATAATGTCAACTACTATGCACAAAACTTGAATGGTATTCGTGAGGTTTTCACATTGCTTGATTCCGAAGATGCTGAATCAATTGCTCGGGCTAAAGAAGCGTTGGCGGCTTCTGAATTGGAGACTCCACTACACTACATTGACAGCAATTTTGGGGCACTGCCAGACAAGATTGAATTGCTCCAGCGGCAGAACACGCTCCTCATCGAAACAGTGGAAACCGTTGAAGAGTTCTGCAAGGAGAAGTGGGCTTGACAGATGGGCAAAGGCAAAGGACGAAGGACAAGCTTGAGGCTGTACTCAAACGTAATCCAGCTTGGGAGGACACCCTTGCAATAGCAGCGAGGCTGAGAGGTGAAGAAGAAGATTCACCTGAAGGATGGACGGCAAAAGATGTTCTGCTTATGAAATAATATTATGCTCCTGCATCCTCTGCTGATGTTGAGAGATCCTTTTCAAAATTTAAAATGCTTTTCAGTGAAAAGAGAACTAATTTGACTGTTGAAAACCTAGAATCCCACATGATTTTATATTTTAATAATGATTTAAACTTGTAAATACGTAGTTCTTATGATTCTAGAATGATTTCCCTTGTAAATTTTGTACATTATTCATAACATTATTATTGAAATAAATCGGAATTATGCCTACAAAACATGTTTGTGAGTTTTCCTTCCTTTTTTCCAGGTTTTACAATGATTTAGAACTTACTAGGATAGCCAAACCTGAAAAATGAATGATATGAAATAATTTATAAATTACATAAAATGGCCATTTTGGTAGGATAAGTGACATAAACCACTAAAATAAATGACATAAATGACATGGAATAATGACATAAATCGCAATAATAAATGACAAATGTTACTCGTCTCTGGTCATGAGGTGAACAACTCGGCGATGAATCAGCTCTGAACAGCAAACTGCTTTTTTTTAAATTCTTCCGAAATATTTTCGTATAATGTCACGATGAGATAAGTGTTGTAACTTTTACACCTTTGGAAATACTCGGGTTTTTTTAGAACCCGCCGGATAACAGGTTTTTTGGGAATTCGAAGAAGAAGAAACACGTCGACCAGAGATTTTGGGTACCGACAAGTTATCCCACGTTCGCATCGTATTTTATTTTTAATCCATGGACAAACAAACAACGCGTTTCGTTGTATTTATAGAGGATTTTCATGTAGAAAAACGTCAATTTCGCGCCTTTACGGAGCCTGAGCTCCTTCTGGTCCGAGTTCGTAATTGAGGTGCACAAATTCCTTACTCCTTCATTATTTTGGATGTTGCTGTTCAAATTTGTTGTTCAGACTTGGCTATTACCTAACATACGATTCAACATAAATTCGATCTATAACTTACTAATGCGAATAAAAGTTAGTTATTAAACATTCCATTGTTATCGACTGATTAATATTATATTTTTGTAATCTTAAGTTTTTTGAAGTGGACCACCGCTGGGTGGAATCCACTGCACATGTTTCTCGTTATGTATATATTAATTTTGATCATAACTGTAGTGTACCGATGTACAATAAAGTTTGAAACTTCAAAAAAAAAAAATTGTTGTAAGTACGAGTATGTTATACCAGACGTTATTTCAAAACCCATAGATCAACTCGTGTGATAATGGGAATTTTTTTCTTTTTTTGAGGGCAACACTGAATGCACCACAGGTTTTTTTTTTTCAGACAGGATTTTTTCGTGTTTTTGAGGGCATAAAATTTATATAAATTATAAATTATATAAATTTATTTATAACAACTCGTGTAATAATTTTATAAATTTATAAACTATATAAAATTTATACCCTCAAAAAAAGGAAACAAATACTGTCTAGATAAAAAATTTGTCTGGTGCACTCAGTGTTGCCCTCAAAAAAAGAAAAAAATACCAAAATTCCCCAAAAGAACCCTATTTCATATTGAATCAATAAGATCTCCGTCATTCCCACTACTCGCAGCTATACTTTTGATAACTCATTTTTCTTTGGCCAGACTTTCTTCATCCATTGGGTAAAAAGGCTCAAATTGGGGGATTGTAGAGAAAAGCCACCTCTACAACATATCAAAATTTGAGCCTTTTTAGGGCCTTGAGTCGTCGCACTATCCCGTTTTTCCTACCGTCAGAACAGTAACGCGTTTATAATATTATTGCTGCTCTTTTCTGGTGTTGGATTTCCGTGTTGACAGACTCGGTAGCGTGCTTCTCGGTGTCTGGAACACGGATGCCGAACTGTCGCGGAAATATTGACATTTAGTCGTCGACAACACGGCGATTTTGCGTGGTTTCGAAACTGTCACTTTCCCGTTACTTCGTTTTATTTATTTGTTTAATTTTAAATATTGAACTTTTGGAATCGACATAAAAGACAAAATTGGCAACACACGGCTCAAAAATTTCAAGATGCTCATCTAGGCCACACTATCCGAGACACTATCGTTTCAAAATGGCATGAAGGATAGCTTGCAAAATTTTCAAATTTTCAAATCTAAAGAGTATGGCTAAAGAGTATGCTCTAATTTTCAAATCTAAAGAGTATGGCTAAAGAGTATGATCTAATTTTCCAATCTAAAGAGTATGCTCTAATTTTCAAATCTAAAGAGTATGGCTAAAGAGTATGCTCTAATTTTCAAATCTAAAGAGTATGGCTAAAGAGTATGCTCAAATTTTCAAATCTAAAGAGTATGGCTAAAGAGTATGCTCTAATTTTTAAATCTAAAGAGTATGGCTAAAGAGTATGCTCTAATTTTCAAATCTAAAGAGTATGGCTAAAGAGTATGCTCTAATTTTCAAATCTAAAGAGTATGGCTAAAGAGTATGCTCTAATTTTTAAATCTAAAGAGTATGGCTAAAGAGTATGCTCTAATTTTTAAATCTAAAGAGTATGGCTAAAGAGTATGCTCTAATTTTCAAATCTAAAGAGTATGGCTAAAGAGTATGCTCTAATTTTCAAATCTAAAGAGTATGACTAAAGAGTATGCTCTAATTTTCAAATCTAAAGAGTATGGCTAAAGAGTATGCTCTAATTTTTAAATCTAAAGAGTATGGCTAAAGAGTATGCTCTAATTTTCCAATCTAAAGAGTATGGCTAAAGAGTATGCTCTAATTTTCAAATCTAAAGAGTATGGCTAAAGAGTATGCTCTAATTTTCAAATCTAAAGAGTATGGCTAAAGAGTATGCTCTAATTTTCAAATCTAAAGAGTATGGCTAAAGAGTATGCTCTAATTTTCAAATCTAAAGAGTATGGCTAAAGAGTATGCTCTAATTTTCAAATCTAAAGAGTATGGCTAAAGAGTATGCTCTAATTTTCAAATCTAAAGAGTATGGCTAAAGAGTATGCTCTAATTTTTAAATCTAAAGAGTATGGCTAAAGAGTATGCTCTAATTTTCAAATCTAAAGAGTATGGCTAAAGAGTATGCTCTAATTTTCAAATCTAAAGAGTATGGCTAAAGAGTATGCTCTAATTTTCAAATCTAAAGAGTATGGCTAAAGAGTATGCTCTAATTTTTAAATCTAAAGAGTATGGCTAAAGAGTATGCTCTAATTTTCAAATCTAAAGAGTATGGCTAAAGAGTATGCTCTAATTTTCAAATCTAAAGAGTATGACTAAAGAGTATGCTCTAATTTTCAAATCTAAAGAGTATGGCTAAAGAGTATGCTCTAATTTTTAAATCTAAAGAGTATGGCTAAAGAGTATGCTCTAATTTTCCAATCTAAAGAGTATGGCTAAAGAGTATGCTCTAATTTTCAAATCTAAAGAGTATGGCTAAAGAGTATGCTCTAATTTTCAAATCTAAAGAGTATGGCTAAAGAGTATGCTCTAATTTTCAAATCTAAAGAGTATGGCTAAAGAGTATGCTCTAATTTTCAAATCTAAAGAGTATGGCTAAAGAGTATGCTCTAATTTACAAATCTAAAGAGTATGGCTAAAGAGTATGCTCTAATTTTCAAATCTAAAGAGTATGGCCAAAGAGTATGCTCTAATTTTCAAATCTAAAGAGTATGGCTAAAGAGTATGCTCTAATTTTCAAATCTAAAGAGTATGGCTAAAGAGTATGCTCTAATTTTCAAATCAAACCGAAAAGCTCAATTTTCCTCCAGAATTGTTTTCTTAAGAGAATGAAGGAGTGTCTAGTGTGTTTCTATCATTACATGAAACGTTTTTCATAAATGAAGTATTGTTTAGTGTAAAAAAAGAAGAAATGAACGACTATTTTTGGTTTATTATCTTCGATAATGAACCATTGGAATCGCCCAAAGAAAAAAAAATTTTAACCCCCCCTCAAAATTTGTTGGTTTACGTTTCAAGATAGGTAGATTCAGAAAATCGAATAAAAAAAAATCCGTCCGTCCGCCGTACGCCGTCCGCGCCACTTTGCCTAGTTAGCGTTGAGTTAAAATTACGAAATTTTTTTTATGGGTTTCGACCAACCCCACAATGGTCCTCGAAACTTTTCATAACCCTAGGTCAAGGGGAAGGGGTTCAAAACGAATTTTGAAATTTTGAAAATTTCATATCTCGAAAAATTCATATAGAACGGTATGTTTTTTATTTCATATTTAGATAGAGTTTGTTCCGTAGAATTTTTTAAGACCATCCGCAGCTTTGTACGACCAGCCGTTCGTTCACAATGACGGCTCAAAGATTGTGCCTCACAACACGATCGTGAGTCAAACTGTTGAAATACAGGTCCATTTTCATACTAACAAGCTCTTTGGAACATCATATGGCTTAAGTGATGTCGAGTTTGTTGTTCTGAGGTGCGTTTCGTGCTACGGAAATGAAGGTAATTTCGAATGTTTGTTGGTAGGTACTTCTTTTATAGAAAAATTATTACCGACGTAGTATTAAAAACCCCAGAATTATATCGTATTAATTAATCATAATTATTAATAATTATTATTAATAATAAATACAAATTATTAATACCTACCTAACAATAAATTATAATAATTTTCTCTAGGTACCTACTTGATAAAATTGTTAATAATTAGTGATAATTGATAATAATAATTAATCTAACATTTAGGATCTAGACATTTAGACCTAGTGATCTAGACAGAAGGGTGATCTGTACAAAGAAGATAATGAACCGTTGTGTCAAGAATTTGCAGAGTTTTAATGGATATTTTGAGTGAAACGAATAACATACTTATTTTTTCAGTGGTTCTGATTTGCATTTTTTATTTGTCACCAATGAAACTTGGGTAAAAATAAACCAAAAGGGCTAATTCTGATTTTTTTAATTCCATATTTAAGCACATATTTCGGATGTTATTACCGCATATTTTATGACATAAAACGGTTTTTTTTAAAGTGCATAAGAATCCGCCCTATAGTTATGTGACTTACAAAGATAATTTTCTCAAAACAGTGATCTACACTAAAAAAATCAACCTTTGTCGGAAGAACCGGTAGAATTCTGACAGGAGCGTTAGAGATCGAGGAAGCATAGTGCACTCCCCCCGAGGGCCTGCAACCTGTTTCGGGCCTTTGCGGGGTCGATGACATGTTCCGAACCTCTCACTCAGACCTCGTTTCAACCGTCCTCAAACTCTCGGGTTAATAATTTTGGAAAATTACCGGAACAACTCTTTTTTCAACGTTTCGTGAGTTTTGGAATCGGTAGAAGTCGAACCAACTTCATAAAAATTTTTTAAATAATTTTGTCGATTGCTGACAACCAAAACCTTTTCGAGAAAACTATTTGTTACTATTTAATATTTTCAGGTCTTTTAAATATTTCTGTTCTCCGATCCCCTTTTGACATCAAAACCTCCTTTTTAATGGAAGCGAGCTTTTGAAATTGACGTGAAAAACGCTTGGCTCGATTTTGGCTTCAGTCGAAACGCGTTAATACGAATTGGGTAACCGGTAACTGACCCGTTGTCCGACATCCCGTATGTTTAGGAAGTTCCGAAATAATGGAAGTGCCAAGAATTTTTAGAAAGGAAGGAAGGAACGAAAATCGCCCGCGTTTCGCCGAGTTATTATTTGGACGTTGTGTTTTGCCTTGAGGTAACCCGAAGAAAAAAAACCCTTATCGTCATAATCGGAGATTGGAGTTACGCTCGTCAGCATAATCAGTTCAATTTCAGGGTTCAGTTGACGTAAGACGTTACCGCTGCTTTCGCAGCACGAGATTAACGTATGGGCGGAGACGGCTGACGAGGCTAATATCACTTCGACTTGAGCGAGTAGCGTTCGAAAAAATCAGCTGAATTGGCTCTCGACTAGCACCTCAACATTTAAGAACCACTTCGTCTTCGTATCATCACACGAGTTGTTCTATGAATTTTGAAATAATGCCTTGTATAATATATATATTTTTTCCACTTTTTTATTGGCATCGAAATTATTCATACAGCCAAAACCTTTTGAATAATAAAGTATATACAGTTACATAATAAAATTAAAATATACAACCATTTTGTCTGAATCAAAATGAATGTTTTCCTTCACAGGTTTCTATTTATTTTGCATAGCAATGCGTATAAAACTTTGTAGATGTCCGTATCTCCTATTGCTATGAGATGAGCGAGTTTATAAGGTTCATTCACATTTTTAGCGAATTGGTCGAACATTTCTTGTCTTTCACTAATGTTCACAGGGCAGGTTAACACTATATGTTCCACTGTCTCGTTTTCTTCTAGGCATAGTTCGCAGGCCGACGGTTCGTTTTGCTGTATGCGATGTATATACGATCTTGTCAAGCAATGACCAGTGCGTATTCGTGAAATGGTTTTATAGAAATGTCTTGACATATTGTTGATATATAATATACTCGTAATATACTTGTATAATATACTCGTAGACACAGCAAATTTGAACAGCAGAGCCCAAAAAAGAATGAAGCAGTACCTAATGAATAAGTGCAACAATTCAGATCATGGACAAACTTCATAAAATCACTGAATGAGTAATAACTGAATGCACCAGACAGCGTGGTCCTGATTTTTTGAAGTTTGCAAAATCATTTAATGATCTGATTTGTTGCACATATTCATTTATCCTTCAAATTGGGGTTTGCTGTTCAAATCAAATGTTTTTCAAATATTATACCAGGGATTATTGCAAAACCCATAGAACAACTCGTGTGATAATGGGAATTTTTTTTTTTTTTTAGGGCAACTCTGAATGCACCAGACAAAGTTTTTTATAAATTAAAGTTTTTTTTTTAAATAAATTTTTCCCGAATTTCACGAGTGTAATACACTATTACACGAGTGTAAATACTATTTTCCACGATTTCCTCGGTTTTTAACCCATTTTTTGAGGTTAGAAAAAAATCAAGACGTGATGGCTGAATTTTGGTCAAAGCATGCCAAAATACTACGGAAATGACAAATGGCATCAAATCACTATCAATATCCGAAAAAAATGCTACCCCATTCCGTACCTTTAATCAGGATAGCTGCATCATCTGCAAATAGATAGAGTTTGCCCTTAATTAGTACACTTGCTATTCCATTAATGTATGTAAGGAATAGTAAAGGGCCAAGTGTACTTCCCTGGATTACATCATACTCGCACAAGCGACTTGGCTTCATCTCGGACTCCATTAATGGTATTTACTGAATTGAAAAGCACGTCCTCTACGTTCCTATCATGCCTGAACCCATATTGCCTCGATAACCCTTAATAATGACCTTAATAATGACCCATTATATTGCCTCGATAATCCTTTGACTCCAAGTAAATAGACAAATGCTGCTTCACCCATCGTTCAATGATTTTGGAAAAAACTGACAACATGGATATTGTACGGAAACAATTAGGATCTGTTTTATCCCCACCTTAGCTGTTTTGAATACTCGAGGGTACTTGGAAGAAGCTATACTTGAATTACAAATGTGAAGTACTGGAGCAGTAATTACAGGAATCACAGATTTGACAAGATTGGTGGAGATACCATCCACACGGTGGTTAGAATCGGGCCACTCTAAGGGGGGTGTTCGAACTTACTTATCATTCCCAACCTGGCCATACGTATTCACTCACTTTCACTCTGATCCATCTATCAATTTCCCGTTTTTCCCCACTAAACATCACAATAACTCACTGCTACGTATTTTTTCGCCTCTTTGTTCCATAGCTTCATCATTTTTCTATTTACAATAAAAACAGAAGTTGAGTGTTATCTCTTATCACCGTGGAGTAGGTTTATCACATCTGAAATACCTTCCTTCTGCTGCACCATGGATGCCATCAAGTGGATGGATCCCTAATTTACATCCATGTATTCCATTTCTGCATGGTTTCTAGGCTTGCACTGATTGTTTTATTTTTATAGTAATTTATTATATTGTTAAATATTATAAGGTAATTTTTTGTATAACTGCACAAGACCTTCTCGCCACTTCATCAACAGATTCCACCTGCCAGCCTCTGATCAACCCTGAGAGCCTTCTGAAAGGGCAGTTGTAGCCCATGTTTCCAAGAAAATTCGTTATCCAGTATTATCAAACATACAATCAAACATTTGTATTACGTAGTATAGTAGGGTTTTCTGTGCATACAATACTCCATCCACAACCAAAAACGGTCCTATCTCACTCAGTTTTCTGTGTAGTGTCTTTTAAAACCGCAGAAACTGGTGTGCCATTGCATTTGTTGGCTTCATCCTTATATCTTGGCTGGAACACCTCTGTGAGGTTAGCAGATATTTCTCCTACCAACTACCTACTGGACATTTTTTTGCAATATACATCACTGGAGTTGCCACTGGACCGCTGGAGTTACCACTGGACCACTGGAGTTACCACTAGACCACTGGAGTTGTCTTCGAGCTGGACCTCTGGGAAATAATAATAAATTATTTATTAGTTGATGTTTCATCAATTCAAACTTGTGTTTCATCGTTTCATCTGAGCACCCACAACCACATACATTACCTACCTATCTTTTTTCCTCATTTTGCTGAGGTGGTCCTTCGAGTTCTTTATCATAGTGATCTCATCTTAACAAGTAGGGTCGGACATTTACTGCAACCAAAACATTAGGTCTGCTTTACAGAGGGTTTTTGGGGAATTTTAGGGTGGGGGGGGGAGAAATTACCCGTAAATTCCCAAAATGAAACAGTCTTACAAGTGACACCTCATTTTAAAGGGTTTTGTACGCTGAACACGATGGTAAAGTCATAATTGTGATATCTTATCTCGCTCTCAAACTGGAGCACATTGAAGATGAAGAAACGTGTTGATACTTGAGATGTTCTTCATGGACATCATGTTCTTTAATAAAGACATTTTACATTAAACCAGTTATTTCTTCGAAAATTCGCTCTTACAGCCATGCTACATGACTGTTTTTTAGTTGGCCAGTGTAATAGGTGTTAATGTCTGGAGAATTTGGATTGTCGAAAATAAGCCTAAACAAGTTCTGCTTATAGACAGCTATAGTTTTCTAATCGTTCATCATTGTAGTCGCCCCTACGTCGATAACTCGGCCGAACGGCGCCAACCTGTAGGCGCGACTTCGGACGCCGGTTTTCTGACTCACCTGTCTGTCTTTCACCTAACAACCCCGTTCGAATAGGCTTTTTATCCACCCTTCATGATTTGCACACGAACAGCGCAAGCGCAGGTCCTCTCTTCATGTCGAGCGTACAAATTCAAACCGTTCTTACCTTCACACTACTGACATTCGGACACAACCGTTGTGTTCCAAAGCCAATTCGTCAAATTAAACTTAAACAATGTCTTGCTACTTCCCACACTGTTTCGTCAACATATGTGCTGCTGTCCTGTTGAGTAAGTACCTGTAAATCTACACTTCTACATCCTGCATTTGTCAAATTGGTCCATCTACCAGTTCTCATTACCCAACATTTGATTAAGAATTCATTCGATTATAAATATATTGATAGAGGGGATATATCTAGTATATTCCGTGTACTGTTTGCAGGCCTAGTTCCCTGGAAAATAATTCAAATAAGCGTCTCATGCCTTTCCAAGAAGGATATTGAGTTTTTTTCAAAAAACACAACCAAACCAAATCCATTTTAAACAAATTACCACAGCTATTGCTCAGCAGAAATGGAATTCCTAAATATGAATACGAATAAAGTTCATAAATCATAAAATATGAATACAAATAAAGCCATAATCACATCTTTTGGTGAATTTTCCCATAAATTCACATTCTATTTGTGAATTTTACTAAAATTTACTGTATTTTTTTGTGGATGTCACTCACATTTTCTTATTTTACTAAGAATTTTACTTAAATTCAAGTTTTTCCACAAAAATTCACTTTTTTTTGTGAATTTCCCACAATTCATATTTTTTGTGAATTTTCCCGCAATTCATATTTTTGTGTGAATTATATAAGAACTTTTGCCATTTATGGATGAATTACACTACCCTTTCTCCTCTTTACTGTAAATTTGTCAAAAATGTCAATTTTTACATCAATTTTACTGAAATTCACTGTATTTGGTGTGAATTTTACTCAAATGTTCCTATTTTACAATGACTTTTACTGAAATTCAATTTTTTTTAAATAAAATCTAGAATTAAATAAAACCCTACTTAAATTAAATAAAACCCTACTAATATTCACATTTTTTGGGTGAATTTTTCCACAATTCACAACTTTGTGTGAATTTTTCCACAATTCACATCTTTGTGTGAATTTTTCCACAATTCACATCTTTGTGTGAATTTTATAAAACCTTTTGCCATTTATGGATGAATTTCACAAACATTTCTCCTTCTCACTATAAATTTGACAAAAATGCCAATTTTTTACATGAATTGTGCTGTCCACTGTATTTGGTTTGAACATTCAAATGTAAAGGCAAGAAGGATGGTTAGTGTAATTCATGCATAAATGGCAAAGGTTTTTATAAAATTCACAAAAAATATGAATTGCGGGAAAATCCACACAAAAAATGTGAATTTCGGAGAAAATTCACAAAAAGATGTGATTATGGCTTTATTCGTATTCATACCTATCAGTATTCGTATTCATATTCATATTTTCTGATTTGTGAATTTTATTCGTATTCATATTTATGAATATGAATACGCCCATCTCTGTTGCACAGTATGTTCCATTTGCAAAATCTATTATTTTTGTATTTCTAACCAGTACTCACTAAATACATAGGTAGTATGTATAGTAGAATATAACGTTGTCACACAACTCATTGTCAGGTCTTAGTCTTGTACTCGTACTGTTGTGACAGCCAACTATTTTCCTTCATTGGAACTCGTGGTGGACGTAACGAGCTATTTGCAGCCTTTGAACTTGCGAGTCGTTGAACGTGTGTATAGAAACTTTGGATTTAGCATGTGCCTTGAATCCTCTAAGGCAGAGCCTGTGATGAGTAAAAACTAAAGACCAAGCAGAATTTGGATTTTTAAAATGACAGACATTAAAATAAAGTCTTCTCAATGAATTGTGCTGCTGCTCTTCATTGTCTGTCATTTGCACTGAGGTAAACGTCCGTTGCGGCAAATGTTGACCCGCAAACGAAAAGTCGGTCGGTCACCAGTAAAAACTCGTTGAAAATCCGCCTTCTCGCAGGAAAACATCGGTGAAAATCCGCTTCGAACGTGGTGAACTATGAAGCGGTTTGGAGAGCTGTTAGAACAAGGTGGGATAGACAAAGATAAGAACGAAAAGAAAAGAAAAAAGCTCAGCCGAACGTTTCATTCCTGGGCCGTTGTTCGTTGATGGAGAACCCGCGGCTTTTTTCGGCTTCATCGAACATGGACATCCCACTTCCCCAGTAGAAGTAACGGATTGGCAAAGAAAAAAAGGCCTCGGGGGTCCTACCGTATTCGCTCGGTATGTTTGAGGCATTTAATGGACCAAGTCGTTTGCAGTGGTTTTTTTTGGAGATGCCGTTGATCAATAAATAAGAGGTGGCAGTAATAATCGAGGTTTTGGTAGAAGTACTTGTGAAGCCAGACATGTCTAGACTCTCCCAATCGTTTTCCGTAGGTAGTGGCGCTGTCCTAGAGCGTAACGCCTTAACAACCTACTAATTGTACGCCGAATTTCGATTTCGACGTTGTTCAGTCAACAGTTATCCAATATTCAATAATATCCAATAATCCAATATCCAATAATCATTGTCAAAATACATCATTTGTGGATATCGATGTAAATTGAGTAGTTCTGGTGAAAATTAGATTTCTCTTGCAATTTTCACCCACTACCGAGGCTATGAATACAACTCCCACAGCAGCACTAGAGGTTCTTTTAGACCTCACTCATAGGACAGCCAACCTGGGGGCCATCAGGATGCTGCAAGTGGGGAGGATCAAATTCCCCATTCGTAAAGGTAGTCACTTGGAAATACTGGACAAAATAAAAACAGAACCAGTGACTATGTCAGTTCCCGACGCAATGTTGGAAAAGATGAACTTTGACCTACCCTTCAGGCTGATCATTAATGATCGTGAATGCTGGAAGAGCCAGGTTCACTTGTGTGGTACACGAATGGATCTGTGATGGATGGTATGGCTGGCACTCCTGTCCCTGAGGTGTAAAGATCTTTGTAAGCTCGCAGGTCTCTTCACTGGCCATTGCCCCTTAAGGCCATTGCCATTGCACCTTCACAAAATGGGTAAAGTCAGGACAGCTGAATGCCGCGAGGTGGAAACAGCGGAGCCTATACTTTGCGAGTGTACTGCAGTTGCATCACTAAGATTCGGGCATTTCGGAAAAGTAGAGTTAAGCCGGTTTCACATGGAGCGGAACACGGACGGAACGAGGAACGACGGAAGGATGGGACGCAATCTGATTGGCTGTTGGCCACCCAACGGGACATGGTGGCCGCCATGTTGGCGGAATGGACGGACAGTGGTCGACGGAAGAAATTTTCATACCGCCTTCCGTCGAGTCCACTTTCCGTCGAGCTCCGCGCAAGCGCAGTGGATAGGAATGTTGATAACCGCTAGTAGAGGTTGCAATATTTTCGCGTCGTCTTGTGAAGTCTTCGTTCAAAGTGTTGAATTTCGTCTTGTTCAAGCATCATTTCGTCATTATTTAGTATAGACATCAATTGTAGTTGAGCGTTCATAGCAACTCGAATTAGTTACAAAAAAGTGGTTATAAAAAAGAAAGGTTATTTTTCAAGTGAAATAAGTTCGCGATTGCCGGTGGAATAAACCGTGATTCATTTATATAGTTCGTTTATTTATTTCCACGCAACCGATGCACTATAATCTGGTGACCCCGACGTATTTTCGCCGGCAATTATGGCATTTTCTGAGGAAAGTGACACGGAAAGTCCGGATGTCAAACCGGGAATGTCATCCAAATCCACAGGAGGTCAGGAAGTTTTAACGTATTATTTAAGGAAGTATTAAACAATAATTGACTGTTTTTCAATAACTTCTAGTTTTGAATAATTGGAATAAATAAACGTGTGAGCTTGCAAATGTTTTTTATTTTTGAATTCAATTTTCACAATGGTCCTCGCAATATAGGCAGATGTTGCCACTGCCATTCCACTTCGCTGTTACTTAAGAAATATAGAGCCTGTTGTATGTTCATGCCATCAATCATTTCAACACCCGAGCACATCAAATAATTACGCACACAAAATTTTAATTTGGGAAGAAAAGAAAAAAACCATAAACAAGATGAGAGAGCTTTCAGATTATGAAGGTTATGATTTAGGAAGGTTATGATTCCGTGACGGAATTTCCGTCCACCATGGACATATCTAGTGGACACATCTAAGGCGAGCAACTTCTGGATGCTAACCAATATGGCGGAACTGATCACATGTTAAGTAACGTCAAGTCACCTTACCACAACGCGAAATCCATCCCTGAAGCAGGGTTCACATCCATCCGGTAGGCTGCGGAAGGAGTGCGTTCGGGGAGCTGATTGGTTGGACGTTAGCTGGGGAGGGGGAACATTCTTACCGGAGAAGCACTTTTGAAGCGTACTGTACGCATAAGATTTTTTAGATATTTGCCGCAGCCGCATCTGCGCAGTTCACTACTGCGCATACGGAAATGGCGGCGCGAACCAAATGAAAACAGCTGTTGAAGCGCGAAAACGAGTTGCTATGCCGGGATATAGTAGGGTTTTCTGTGGCCGGGATTGGATACTTTGTTGCGATGAATAACGAGTTATTGATCGAGCTGGTGAGGGAGAGACCACAGTTGTGGAAAACCCAGTCAAAAGAATATAGAAATACGGAGACCACAGCGCGGAACTGGGAGGAGGTTGCCAACTTGTTGATGGTGGATGGCGCGGTCAAAATAATGAAAAAGGAGATTACAAAATTGCCAATAAATCAACATAGATGCGACAATCTGAATTGGAATGTTTGTGATAGAACAAAATGGGGGAAAGAATAGTTGTGGGAGAAAGCGCGGGAAACAGCTGTTCCGGACAGCCAAAATTCCGGATGGTTTCGAACGCCTTCCCAACTGCCGCGATTCCCCTCCATCCCCTCCACTGCTTTTCACTAGCTTCCCCTATCCGTATTTCCGCAGCCTACCGGATGGATGTGAACCCTGCTTTAGGCGCTGCACTGTTATGACAACAGTGTTATCCCGGAGTAAGGTTCTTAGGAACTCTCTATTATGTTCGTCAAGATGCCAAACAGCCTGGAAACGGCCGCTTGGAGCGCTCAAGAAGTTTCAGTACGTTGGTACTCTTACAAGCGTCAGCCAATCACCTTGCCGAATAATTTCATCGTCATCAATCCTCATTTACCCTCGAATTAATAAAATTAATATAAACTGCCTTTTTCGATTATTTTCTATACATTCAGGGGAAGTTAATTTTAGCGCATGAGGTCAATTTTCGAAGCATCTTCTTTCAAAAAAAGTACGCTCACCCTATTAATTTTTGCATTATTTTCTACTTGGAGTTTATTCATACTCAATAAATAATTTATTTCTGCTTGGGATTTGTATGTACGCCTCATACTAACTCATTCAACAATATCTTAACTTATCGCATTTCAAAAGTTGAGAAGAGTAGGGTTAACACATCTACTGAACATTCCCGAAGGCCCAAATTTGAATGTGAAGTGAATGAGTCCCGATAGGGAGATCTTTTGATATTGGTGTTTGCAATTTTCAGTTAGAAAATAAAAGGATGATCTTCAAGGTGGGAGATCTTCTTATAAGGGAGATCTGTTGTTTAGTTTATAAGATGGAAAAAAAGGCATGAATTATTATTTTAGTAAGGGTTGTTTATATACATTTCCTCCGCGGAATTTCTAGTGTAAAAATTGACGTATTTGGGTGTTTAAATAACGAAGGACGACTCCACAACAGATCTATGTAGGTCTCTGTGACAAGAGGGCTTCACCCGTCCTCACCTGCGGTACGAACAGATCCTTTGAACGTCTGTCCGAAACATCTCCGATTTCAAATCCAGATGTCCCGAATTAAACGTCGAAAATCCTCTGATCAAACGAGGGATGAGCGAATGGTGCACAATGGGGTAAGTGACCCCCACCCAGGGGGACAACGAGAGCGGCCATGTAAATTACGAGTAGGGGTTGAGGAGCTTTTGAGTGTTCTGTACCCCCAAGAGCTCTTTTTCAACCCTTGCCTCGGATGATTCACCGGGAAGAAGATCGATATCCACATACCCAACACCTGTTCACTCCGAGTTTTCCGTAGTATCCATAATTAATTACCTGCTGCCCGAAAATACTAGTCAAAATCACACACATCCACGGCTATCAGTTCATTTTATCGAAATTCCGTAGAAAATAAGCTAAAGCCACAGGTTCAAAAATTACACTCCATGATTTTGGAAGTTTTAATTGTTTGAATGTCATTGCAATTTGGATGCTTAAAAACAGTTGGGAATTACCACAATTAAAGTGAAAGCCATAAGTTATTGAACACAGGTGAATATAGGTCTATATTTAAAACAACGCTGTAAATTGTGTTTTCTCATGGCTGTGAGTTATTATTAATGCCAATAAGTAATATCAGAACGAAACCTCTCGACCTTGTAATGTGATGTGACAAGTCTTGTGGGAAAGTGATCCTATAGAGTAGTTGCCATTGGGCTATGAACTCTACAAAGTGTCGAATATAGTATTAAAGTAAACTAACTTGATGGGCCAAGCTCAGTTGTTATGTTATGTTTCTAATAAAGAGAGTTTTGAAAAAATAAATAAATAAATAAATAAGTAATATAAAATGAATTAAAAGGTATACATTATTCAGGGTGTCTACAGAAATGATGAGACAACTCAAGGAATCAATTCTACAGCTAATTTGCAACAAAAACTGCCTCGTAGATTTTTTCATTACTCAACAAAAAACCGACTTTTTTTCACTTTTAACATTTTTTCGTGTTTTCGACCTTGTCTCAGTAAAACTGCTCTAACTCCCTTAAATTAATATGTAAAATAAAACTTAATATGTAAATTAAAACTTTTTTAAGCCGTTAAAAAGAGCGTTAAATTTGCTATCTCCCTGATACAAAATCCGACTTTTTAAGACAGTACTTGTTGATGAAAAAATGGGATATTAGGCTCTACCTTGAAATTTGAACCAATAAATTTTGAAGTGTTGAAAATTTACTTCTTTGTTGACTTCGAATGCTAATTAGAGAAAATACTTGTCGTAAACAAAAAAATTGATTCCACCTTTTCTCAAGCTAAATAGGCAGTGATTGAATGGGCGGTATCAATAATATTCTGAAATCGCTCATGAATGAATGAAGAACATGTTTATTTACAATATTTTCACAGTATCATACATGAGGCGCTTTGGTCGCAAGACCACCTTTTAGTGCGTACAAAACTCTTTTCAATAGTTACATGTAACATAGTACTATACTGTTTGTTGAAAAAATAACGTAGGAAAATAAGGTATAAATACAAGTAATTTGAAAGGGTAACAACAAGCTAAACCTACACGTGAGTAACAATATAAATATATCTCTGGAGGGATCTTAGTAGGAGGAAGTTAGTTAATTTATTTATTAGTTTTTGTTTTCTAATTGTTATAATTAAATTCAGAAATAAGGAAATTCCTGTATCGCCAGGCCTCACGGAAATATGAGAAGAGTCTTGACCAGTTTGGACCGTTCAACACATCCAACAGCTCCTCCCTAGATAGTGTCAAAACTTTGATATAATCCACGTCCAGGTCCAGATGGCAGTATATGAGGTGGAATCGCGCATTATATGAAATCACTCGTAAAGTGTCATTCCATTCACATTTTCTCATTGTTAATTTTTCTGTTTCAGAAGAGGAGAACTCCTGTGGAGGGGAGGAGGAGTCCAAGATGACGGGCGTCACGGGGGACCAGGGGGCCCAGGAGGGTCTTATCCTTCCGAAAAAACTTCAAAATCCCTGCGTCGAGTCGACCGACCGCCAGCGCCTTCACAGAGAGCTTATGCTGAACCAGAAGTTGTAAGTTTCTTGAGCACTTCAATGATGGTGAAATAACCTCAAATCACCAGGTCGCCTTCTACAGACAAACCTCACAACTTGATTGTGAATTACGGAAAAACAAGTATAACATTGAGTAATGCTGTCTTGCTGCCTTGCTGTTTTGCTGATTGCTCCTTCCCGAGTTTATTTTTCAGCAAACAATTACACTCCCACCTTCAAACGACACCTGGTATGCCAGGTTGTTCATAGAAAAAAGGGGCACTGAAAGTAGTGTGGAGTTCCAATCCAGGAAGAACAACTGGAAAACTCCAAGGTATGGTACTACTGCAAATATATTACTTGTGGAGGACTATGCTCCGACAACCATTGGTATAGGCAGGGATGTTACAGAAATAAAGAAATTTGAAAATAGAAGATTACCCAATGAATTATAGAAGCACAGAAAAGTAGACTGTAGAAGATAGTAGGAGAGAAAGAAATTGAATAATGCCAATATAAGTGCTTATACGCAAATGGGTATGATCCCTGTGTAAGAGTCCAAAAAAATAGTGGAGAATGTACCGAGGCAAAGCCAGTACGTACCTACCAACCACGTTCTGCTACCATGTAATGTATGGTTTGCTGAGTTGCCCGCGTTCCTTTGGTCAAGCTGATGGCAAATACTTCATTAGCCGAAGTTACGTAGGCATAATCATCCAATACTTCTATAGATTCAATTTGTTCTTCATTGACCTTGACAGAAAATGCCAATTCACAGGTATCCGTATGGAGAACATATACTGTTCCCTCCTCAGAACCAACTTCTGCACAAGTCTCTCCTACATCTATGCCATTGACTTTTTTGTCAAATAGTTCTGTATTATTAACGGTTAATTTTCCATCTTCTTTCAGAAATTTAGTGAACTTTTTCCTCATAACACCATAGATTTCCTCCCCAGAGCTGCTATATGCAAGTGCAGCGAGTGGTTTACTCATTTTGGCTGTATTAATAAGAGTTAGTACCCCCTCCTCAAGTGCATACGGTTTTACAGCGTCATAAAAAGCTATAGTGACTTCCAACTGTGTGGGACTGAACTTCACATCCAGCGCCATAGTTGTGTCCAGTTCTACGTTAAGGATATTTTCGGACATCTCCCGTCTTTTCTGATCTCTTTCACAACAAACGCTTCATCCTCGCTGTCTAAATTGGGATTTGTTTCATTTGTATGGTCCGGTTCGGCTTCGTCATCTTTGTCATCACCATCGTAATCAGAAATATTTTCCTCGTATTCTTCTTCTTCATCTTCTTGGTGTTTCTCATCTCCAGATACTGGTTCTCCTCCTTCACCTTCTACCTCAGAAACGCTACAATCTGTGGTATCAGCTTCGTCCAATACGTTTCGGTCTTCGTGGTGAGGTGAAAGCTACGTAGTTCTCGAGTTGTGATACTCGTAGTTTCAAGTCGCAGCACAAACGTTTTAATCATGAAGGCCAGAACTTCATCCGTAGAGTTAAGGACGCGAGGGTCCAACCATAACAACAACTCAAATGGCCAATATTTGCTTCACTATATTATGGTCTCCTATACTCGGAACTTCTGTCTCATAAACCTTGGAGGTAAGACACATAGAATTCAAATGTATTCCAAAACTGGGCTGAAGAAGTCGTCTTCAGAAGATGAAGGCGAGGAGATATTGAAGAGCGGAGAACAAAACGTACTGGACGATGCTGATACCGCAGATTGTAGCGTTTCTGAGGTCGAAGGTGAAGGAGAAGAACCAGTATCTGAAGATGAGGAACAACAACAAGATGAGGAAGAAGCACACGAGGAAAATATTTCTGATGACGATGGTGACGAGAAAGATGACGAAGCAGAACCCGACGATACAAATGAATCAAATCCCAATACAGACAGTGAGGATGATGCGTTTGTTGTGAACGAGATTAGAAAAAGACGGGAAATGTCTGAAAATATCCCTAACGTAGAACTGGACACAACTATGGCGCTGGATGTGAAATTCAGTCCCACACAGTCGGAAGTCACTATAGCTTTTTATGATGCTGTAAAATCGTATGCACTTGAGGAGGGGATACTAACTCTTCTTAATACAGTCAAAATGAGTAAACCACTAGCTGCACTTGCATATAGCAACTCTGGGGAAGAAATTTATGGTGTTATGAGGAAAAAGTTCACTAAATTTCTCAAAGAAGATGGAAAATTAACTGTTAATAATACAGAACTATTTGACAAAAAAGTCAATTACATAGATGTAGGAGAGACTCGTGCAGTAGTTGGTTCTGAGGAGGGAACAGTATATGTTCTCCATCCGGATACCTGTGAATTGGCATTTTCTGTCAAGGTCAATGAAGAACAAATCGAATCTATAGCAGTATTGGATGATTATGCCTACGTAACTTCGGCTAATGAAGTATTTGCCATCAGCTTGTCCAAAGGAACGCGGGCAACTCAGCAAACCATACATTACATGGTAGCAGAGCGTGGTTGGCTAAACCCCCCCCCCCCCCCCCGTATTTTTCTAATCTCTTTCATCCTCGCTGTCTGAATTGGGATTTGGTTCATTTGTATAGCCGGGTTCGGCTTCGTAATCGTCATCAGAAATATTTTCCTCATACTCTTCTTCCTCATCTTCTTGTTGTTCCTCATCTCCAGATACTGGTTCTTCTCCTTCACCTTCTACCTCTGCGGTATCATCGTCCAATACGTTTTGTTCTGGCCCTTCTGCAATCCATTGTCGCGTTGTAGACCGTTCAAGATTTGCAGAGATTTGCAGAAAGATGTCGATATGTACAAACTTGTAGGTCGCTTCAAGAAGGTCCAGAATCGTGTCCACGTTGGTCCAAGAAGGTCCTCTGCTACCAATTTGATCGCTCTTCTCAGGTCTTTACGACGTAAAAGGTCTTCTACTGAGGGTCGTCCTAGAACACAAAAGAGAAAAATACATGTATTCGATTTGTGGTATTTACAACGTTGTTAAATTAGTCAGGATTAGTCAGGATTATTTCTTAGAGAAGGTCAAGTGGATATTTGTCGCCTATCTAATAGGTGCCTACTGCTAGGGAAAGTGTTGGATGTTGCCTTCTCTACTCCCTCATTTTTTAAGTGTATTAACTTCTACGTGATGATGGATGTGTATGTTTTTTATGGAGAGTTCCATCCGCCGTGTGTTACACCGTCTGGCCATAAATCCGATTTAAAACCCCTTTCGAAAACGTCTTCCTATCAAGTCTTGACGTCCGAACGGGTCCGTTTCTTCCGCGCTATCTGCATACCAATTCAACTCCACGAGACAAATGAATATCGCTTCTCAGAGCCTCGCACGTTCAAGACTTGACTCTATAAGGTTCGGGCCTTGCCGGAGAAGAGTGTTTACCTTCAGGGTCTATCCGTACGATAAACGATAAGTGGCGGAATCATTGTGTGACGTAGAGGAATTCGTTCTCATTTCCACGCCCAATGCAGTTTCTAGCGCACTTTTACTGCCTGCTTTAGGACTGGAGATAAACGGCACCCGTCAGGTACTTAACGAGTGTTTTGATCCCTATAAATCTACATATCCGATTTCCTCTCAGCAAATACCAATAACTACGTTGAAGCATAATCGATATCCCAGAGCTCATTACAACTACATCAATATAAACAACACCTAGAAAAACCTTCAGTGGTAATTTGTGCAAATCGATAACCAGCTCCTCTCATTCCACTACGATCTCTGTGTTATTTGGTATATATACAACTCGTATACATACGAGTACATAACGAGTAGAAATCTTGGCATAAAGCTGTTCCAAAAGGTGTTTTTTATCGCTTATTTAACATTTTCTCATCACTTCGCCTCTTGAAGCTCTCGTCGCGAAAACAAGTCCTATCGAGTTACTTCCAAGGACTCCCACATACTCCTTGCACGTGACACTGAAGCCGCCCGAGGTCAACTGCATTGTGTACTTCTCAAGAGGTCTTTTCTGTATAACTTCAAGATGCATTTAGCTAAAAACCATAGAATCCGTGAGAGAGAGAGAACGGTTTATTCATAAAACACTTCACAAGGAAAAGGAAAACAAAATGTACTGCTGAATAATTTTACCCAACTGTAGGCTATGTCTGTAGTGTTGGGTAAGAGTTGCTATTGCTTCTATAGCTTAAAATGTAAATTTACGTCGGCAAAGTATCGAAAAAGAACAGGAAAGAAGTAAAAAAAAAAAAAAAAGAAAAAGAGAACGGTTAACAATATACACTCCTAAAGTACGTATCAAACGAAGCAACTCTGTAACAATAACTTAAGATTAATAATTAATTATTGATGACATTTCTTCCAGCTGATCATCACGATCAAGTCACCTGTGTGGTGTCGAAGGGGTATAAAAAGAACCTCTCAAAATACACTACTAAAAAAGCTAAGAAACGCGTTTCTATTCTCCCGACTCTTTAGCATTAAATAACGTTCTAATAAACGTTACACCTACACTGGTCATCCATGAAAAAATTAATTTCTTATATTTACTTCTCTTATACATGCCCGGAGATTTAAGTTCCCGGTTTATATGCTTATGTAAAAGGAAAAGAAGATACATGGGGCTTCTAGTTGTTAAAGCTAGGCGGGGCTTTGGATTTATGACATTGCCAAGTAGGACGAATCTGGTGGTGTAGATAGTTGGCCTGCTAGATTGCAGGATGGTTTGGTTTTTGTGATAAAATATGTAAGATATGTTTTCTTTTTCTTAGCATATAAGTAAATCATACGAACTGTTCGTTTAATTTTATTTGGTTTACCAGAAGTGTAATGTTTGTGTTTTTAATTTTTAATTTTTCTTGTATTTTGGATGCCAATCAATAAATAAATAAATACAATAAAATAAAATATTAATTTTAATAAAATATTAATTTTATTTGGTTTACCAGAAGTGTAATGTTTGTGTTTTTAATTTTTAATTTTTCTTGTATTTTGGATGCCAATCAATAAATAAATAAATACATAAATAAATAAATAATAGTTAATAATAATTATATCTAATAAGGGTGAATCTAATTTAGGGTGGATAGTTTTACCAAATCAAGAAGACCAGCAGAGGGAGACCTACTGCTTTTTTTTGTCATCATTTTCAGGATGGCTTTATGGAGAGTGAATGATTTTTTGAAATGTGAATTTACTGCCCCTCCCCACACTGTACTACAGTATGGACTGCACTAATTCATAGAAGATTGTTTGCATGATTTTAGTTTTTACATGGGCCAGGATGTTTCTAATATTATAGAAAATGCGGGTATATTTACTAAGCCTACTAACCATGAATTTGATATGTTTATCCCAGGAAAGCCCGTCATCAAAGCCCGGGAACAAGTTTAGACGCCAGAGTGGAGGGGGAATGTATATGAAGTGTTGAGTTAAATTCCAATGGACGGGTCAATACGTTACTGATGTATCACCGTGAAGATCACCGTGTATTTAGTTTTATTTAAGATGAGGGTAAGCAGATTATTGATTGGTAGACCATTCGTTCCACTTACGCCCGTTCCTACTGAAGTCCCTCAATAATGACGCCTGCATCGTCAGCGAATAGGTACGTTGTAGCTGGTATATCACATTCAAAGATACGATTGATATAAACCTGTATAACCCCAAAATCGTTACTATGTGATTCCCCTAAGTAGTTTTCAATAGTTACTACTTGTTTTTGCTCTGATAGCTAGCTGGTGAACCAATGAAGTGCGAAATTCCCCACTCCAACACCTCGCAAGCAACCCAAAAGCATAGCTCTGTCAACAGAATCGAAAGCTTTAGCAACATCGAGATAGGCAACAATAGCATTTTTACCCTCTCCCCTTATCCTATGGAGATCTTGGACGACATAATAATATTCCCTATATTATAGGGAGTCCTCAACACTTCTTCCTGGACGAAACCCAAACTGATTAATTGACAAAAGATGTTCTTCTAAGTAATTCAATAAACATTTTGACATTTTATGTCTTTGCTATGGCACACAAACAAAAAAATCGTCACGAAAACTGTTGACGAAAACTAACTTCCTCATTTTCCAACCCATGAAAATCGTTCACCACTCGTTGGATAGCTCTCGATTTACCTAACCATATTACGTTAACCACTGCGGAGTGCGTGGCCGACAAGCTGCGGTATGAGCGTGATTGTTTAAATAATTGTTTACACACAGGTGATCATTCTCAATAATTTATATTTTCAAGACGAATGCAAGCTTCCTAATTTATGATGAACCTTTCAATTAAGTATAACAACTACGCTACTGAGGTAGGTGATGTAGTATAGTTCGAAGGCCCTTGAATCCCTTCTTTAAAGACATAAAATGTCCCAATGTGTTGCAGACTCGTATGCAAGCATTTGATTTAGTTATGAGGATTTACATTTTTTATAACCTTAAGAATGCTAATTCTTCCACATTCATCATAGGTATGATGGAAGGAACCAAATAGCTTCATACTAAGCCATACTCCAATTAACTAATAAGTTTTCTTTAGTTGTTCGCCTTGTTATTACTGAGGTCATTCGGCGGGCACTCCTTAGCAAATACAGCTTTCGTACAAGTATGCACCCACGAGGGACATTTTATGTCTTTGCGCCCCCTCCCACACCCACACCACGTAGTGACGGGCGATACCTATCGATACCGAGTACATTTGGTATAGTTTCACCCATTTTTCCAGAATTTTTGAAAAAACGCTGAGCTTGGAAATTGGGCGGTAGTTGCCAGAATCATCGGACCACCTTTATATAGAGAAACCATTTTGGCAATCAATTATATGGGCATGGGTCTTGATAACATTTCCCCTCATATACATACTGTACACGAGCGACCTACCGGACCTAGAATGCAACACAACAGCAACTTTTGCAGACGACACTGCGGTTCTCTCGGTTGGGGAGAACAACAATGAATCTATCAGCAAACTGAACAGATCAATCTCCAAAATCACTCGCTGGACCGCTAAGTGGAGAATCAAACTGAACGAGACAAAGTCGGTGCACATTGATTTCACCAACCGTAAGATCAACTACATCCCGGCTTTTCTCAACAATGTGGTGATTCCCTACTCGAATCACGCCAAATACCTGGGCATGACGCTAGACGCCAAGCTCCGGTGGAAAGAACACGTCAAAAAGAAAAAGACAGAACTTGTCTTAAAATTCAGGAAAATGTACTGGCTCATCGGCCGGCGATCAAAAATGTCACTTCAAAATAAACTGCTTCTGTACACTCAAGTACTTAGGCCTTCGTGGGCCTACGGAGCACAACTGTGGGGCTGTACGGCTCTATCAAACAGGCAGATGATACAACGCTTTCAGAATACCGTACTACGATGCATATCCAATGCGCCGTGGTATATCCGCAACGACGCTCTACATCGCGACCTTGAGATGGAAAGCATTGACCAAGTGATAAAGCAGCGGGCTAACGCTCATCTTGAGAGACTTAAAAACCATGTAAATGAAGAAGTTGTCCAGCTTCTCGAAGTACATGAGTTGACGCGGCGCCTCAAGCGCACTAAACCACATGAGCTTGTGTAGGGAGTGAGTGTGTGCAATAGATCATAAAGACAAAGGACTAAGTTTTGTATCGTTAGCCCTAAATGCCAAGTATTGTAATATAATTAGGTCAGACGAATATTGTTAATGAGATCTATATCTTGGAGCAATAATAAAATATCTATTAGAAAAAGAAAAAAAAATTTGAGGATATTTCGTCGATGCCCTGTGCAGAATTTCCTTAATAATCGCTATGAAGATAAATACGAAGATTTACCGCTTCACCGTCGAACTTTTACACACTCTGGCAGTTGCGTGAACGCACCAGATTTCCACCATCCGCGTTGAACCGCACTCAGTACTTAAACCTCAACTACTACGTAACGCGTGGATAATCGTAACTCGTAATGATTACACTTACGACATTCCCACCGATTATACAGACGGTTATCATATTAAATTCAATCACCGAAAAAAAAAAACTCACCGGTGCGTTTACCTTTTAACACACAGCGACGTTTCAAAATCCGTCGGATTGCATCAATCCTCCCTGCATTGTCCTGCGATGTTATCAGAGCATGCAGCATCCTTCACGGCTCTCTGATTCGTCACGGGTAATCTTTTTTCATCATCCACACTTAGCAGGGGTGACCGACCGTTTGGAGTTTTCTTCAGTTTGACATTGCCGGCACCTGAAATCGACTTTCCATTAGTATATTTTGTGTCGATACGCAGTTTTTTATAAGAACGAAATCAGTATTCTAGACAAAATACTAGTATCTGTTGTACCTAAAGTGATACTCGATAGTGGCTTTTTATTTTAATTGTAACTGTAAGCTTAAAAAAACGCTGCAAATTCGTGAACAGCAGTTTATTATCTCCTATACAGATCACTACTCTATGTACAGTATACTGGTGTTCGATACATTATACACATCTCTACTTTTTGGATGCAGGGGTGTAAGAATCGAAGGAGGTTTATGTCTTCTGTGTAAAATATCCTTGTGTGTTCCTTAAATATACGAAATAATTGTCAGTTTCTATTGGTTCATATTGAAAATAATAAACCAAAAATTGAAAAAGTGTGGCGAGTCCGATTTTTGGATAAAAAAAAGTAGGGGAAACTAGGGACGTTTGACCCAACCTGCGGTTTTTCTGCGCTGTAGAATTTATACGTGGGTTTTTCACGTTGAAAACTGATTGCATCGTTAGTCCAGTCAATCGCGCATATTTTGAGGCCAAAATCAATCATTTGAAGCGCAATTGTGAGTAGCTAGGGTAGTTTTTCGATAAGGTGTCTAATGGGTCAAACCTCCCTAACGTTAGGGAGATTCGACCCACACCTTTCTAAGGTTGGTTCGAACCTCCCTAAACTCGAAAAATTCGCCAGGTAGAAGCAATGAGTTTCCAACTACGATTCAAAAGAGCAGTCTTTATTAAATTAGTCATAATATAAAACAGTCTCATTACTTGGGAACATCCAAAACACAGACCGGTAGCTTCTGGCGTCCGGATAGAAAGTTGTTTGTTTCTGTCAAGAAACCCACGCAGCCAGAAACCCATAGCCTGTTTCTTTCTTTTCATGCCACGAATTCTGAATTTTCTTCCTGTTTTTTTTAAGCAAGATCGTAGGCCAGTTCCCGAACCATTTTCCGGGTTAACTGCCGTCAAAGCAGCCTGGCTGTCAGACAGAATGTAAATTCTTGCACCTTTGAGTCGTTTCTTGGCAGTCTGTTGTGCACATATTTATGTGGCATGGGTTTCTGCCTGATAGATGGTGGGAGCAGGACCCAAGGGCTTAGCCAGACTAAAGTTTGGGCCTATGATACCCAGGCCAGCCATACCACCCATCACAGATCCATCCGTGTACCACAAAAGTGAACCTGGTTCAAATTGAGGCAGTCCTCTCGTCCAGCATTCAAGATCATTAATGATCAGCCTGAAGGGTAGGTCAAAGTTCATATTTTCGAACATTGCGAACATCTGTTTTTAGTTTGTCCAGTATTTCCAAGTGAATACCTTTACGAATGGGGAATTTGATCCTCCCCACTTGCAGCATCCTGATGGCCCCCAGGTAGGCTGTCCTATGAGTGAGGTCTAAAAGAACCTCTAGTGCTGCTGTGGGAGTTGTATCCATAGCCCCTGTAATGCAAAGGCATGCTTGCCTCTGAAGTTTGGTAAACCCGAGTTGTGCAGTAGCCTGGCTCGTCTTTGACCACCATACGACTATTTTGTTCATATTATGAATAATAAACCAAAAATTGAAAGGAAAAGGCGCACTTTTACGTTATTTTACTTTTAATAAACGATACACATCTCTACTTTGTGGAGGCAGTGGTGTAAGACTCGAAGTAGTCTCGGAGAAGGTTAGCGGTATATATAACACTAGCTACACCTACCTTCCATTGTTACTGTAACTGTTATTTGAGAGGTCTGCATTTTGTTTTCTTTGTTTAATGGTTCATCATTGAAAATGATACTTCTAAAACCGATCGTAACTCTTTTTGTCGTGTAAGTTGAATTATGATTCACCGCAGGGTACATATTGTTGATAGTTCACCATCGGGGGCCAGTAAAATGATGAAGGATCGCTCGCTGACTCAGGGAAGTGATAGAATTTCTGTTGAAACGATATCCCGGTGTACATTATGAAGTAATGTGAGAATGAAACGAGAACTGGGGAATTGCGGGTTTGAGCGACGCTTTGTTGAGCTCGTTCACTGAGTCGTCACTTTTCATATTTATTTTTCATTCTTAAGATTTTATCGTTTTGATTTTTATGTTCAACATTTAATTCCATTTATGTCTAGTGCCATTCGATTCTTAGATATTTGCTTGCTTAGTGTCATTAAAACGTCTTTGTGCTGTGTTTTTAAAACGTCGTGATTCTTGTACTTAAATCAAGTACGTCAAGTACGATCAAATACGTCGTCGTTCGTATCAATGCTCAAAAACCGATTTTGTGATTTCAGGGGAAAGAACGTTCTGAACCAGAAATCCGAGCTTCAAAAGGCGATGGAGAAGTACAAAGACAACCAGTTCAGAAAAGAGTTGGAACAGCAGCGACAGGAGAACATGACACCCCTCGAACGAGTCATCGAGCAGAGGGCTAAAAGACTGGAAATCGTTAGTATCTTCGAAAAAATCAAATTTTCCACTTGTTGTAGAACTCTCTAAATTAATCGTGAAAACCCCATTTCAATTAAAGTAAAATTGGACCTGAAGGGGAAGGGGGTGACCTGAGGGAAGCTGGAAATCGTTATAAAACCTTAAGATATTCCTCTAGTCCTTGAAAACGAGTAATCCGAGTTTGTACCCCCCAGGGGTTGAGCATTTTTGGTGCCTCAAAAACGTAGTGATGTAAAACTATCGATAGCACTATCGATAGTATCGATAGTTTTGAACTATCGTAAATATCGATAGTTTATAAACATTTGAAAAATCGTCATATAATCATTTGAGGGGGAAAAAATTAACAAAATGTTGAAAAAAAGTTTTCATTTTTTTCCATCAATTTGTCCTTACAAAAATGTTTATGTAAGTATATGAGATTGCACTTCGTAGAATTAAACAGTCTCTTAATTCAGACCAGGTACGCTCTTGCTTATTTTTTATAAGTAACTAACTCTTACTAAGAAATCACAATAAAATGAGAAACTAGAATCATAACACTACACCAGAGTTGGGCAAAAATTAGTTCTGAAACTAAAACTAAATTAGTTCCGAAATGGAACTAAAAACTGAAACTATTAGTTTCAGTTCGACTTTCGAAACTAAATTAGTTTTAGTTTCAACAGTTGAAACTAAAACTAATTTAGTTCCAAAAATTAGTTTTTAAGTTGCGAATAAACCCTAAATTAGTTTTTAGTTTCAATTTCGAAACTAAAAACTAAAAACTAGTAAAAAGTAGTTCGGACTATCGATAGTTTTTTCAGTTAGCGAATTTTCGAAGTAAAGGAAGCTATTGTTCTCCGTACAAAATTTTAAAAATTCGAATTTCCGATAAAATTTGTATACTAAAATCCATACCAGACCATCCTGAATTCCCTGCCAAAAGACACCAAAAATCACATGATGAATTCTGCCCTGTTAGAATCGGGCCCCTCTAAGGGGGCGTTTTTGGGAGTTTTAGGGGGGAAAAATTACCCATACATTCACAAAATGAAGCATTCTGACAAGTGACCCCTCATTTTAAAGGGTTTTTCAATGCTGAGCAGGATTGTAAAATCAGAATTGCGATGTCTTATTCCGTTCTCAAACTGGAGCACTTTGAAGAAGAAGAAACGTGGTTGTTACTTGAGATGTTCTTCACGGTTCAACTGCTCTAGTCTGATAACGGAATAAGATATCGAAATTCTGACTTCACCATCGTGTTCAGCGTTGAAAATTCTATAAACTGAGGTGTTACTCGGCAAAACATGGGGACAAAGTTTGTTATCAACCAGTAAAATAGAGAAATTTTACATAAAACCAGTTATTTCTTAGAAAATTCGCTCTTATAGCAATGCTTTACGACTGAGGACGTACGAGTTTCGTCTGTTTCTTCCAACTGCCAATTTCTGGCGTCCGAGCCCTTTGGCCGTGACCGGTGAAGCGGTTCGAAAATATTCAAACGATATTCAAACCCGCCGCCCGCGACAATCTCGATGGTTATCGTGTAATTCTATTGTGGTCGGCGGATTTTCGTTGATTCAAATTGATTCAGAATCCGTTCGTGGTTGGAACAACAGAGAACTATAAAGTGTTCAACAGAACTCGGAAACTGTTAATCAGAAACGTCTCATTTGTGTAGATTGCACTGCGATGGACGGATGTCTGCCACGTGGTGCATCTCTTGGAACAAAAGTGAAAAATCCGACTCGATTCGATTTCATCAACTGTTTTCGATCAGCTGCATCGAATGTTTTAACTGTTTTCCATGTTTTTTGGTGTGCTGAATACGAAAATAACCTCCATTTTCGTCCATCACGTACAGTTTTCTTGCAAAATATGAGGGATGAGCACGTAGGAAACATGAAAATGTAGAAAAAAAGTCTTTATTTTTATTATGTAAAAAATTTAAAAAAATGAGTTTCTGGTTTGAATAAACATAACATGAGTGGAAATTCATTCTGCTTGCTTGTGGAACCTTTCCTTTTTTTTCTTTCATACTTCTGCGCACACGTTTCCGGTCTCCAGCATTGTCCGTATCCCTCTTGAGCATCCAACAGTAATCAGCTAACATGCTAACGTTCTTTGTTGTGCTTTCACAGTATATTCACCGCAAATGAAGCAAAAATTGTCAGGAGAAAGAGCACAGCCGCGTGGAGCCATGATGAGAAGTCAATGTAGAGAACTTTCACGTTTTAATGCAGATCACTGAATGAGTGGGATGGATAAAACCACAACTATCCTCAACATCTCAAGCCAATTGAATCATGATCTGACCTGTCTGTGAGCTGTAAAATCCCCTTTCTTATAGCTCTTAATATCCACTAGGACATGCTGAAACCTGTGCAATCTGTGTGGATCTTGATATCCCAGCTTTTCAGAGAAGCAAACAGACGACGTGTTACGACATGCGTTTTGCGTACCTACCCCAACTCCCTCCACCCCTAACATATCTCTTTCATTTCGTTTCATTCTTGTTAGTGATATACGTAAATATGAAAATGAAAAACCCTATGTGATTCATAAAGTTCCCAACATGGTAGAAAATACCGAATGGAGGTTTAACTCTGACTAACACTACAAGCGATACTGAAAAAACTTGTTTTGCAAGAAAACTATATGTGGTGGAGTTTTTTGAGTATTTTTTTGGTTTCAGCATGCGAAAATCCATGGGAAGCAGTCACAAAATCCCACGCAGTTTTTTGGTTGCAGACCTGTGTACTTACCTAATTGATCGTACAATAATTATTTCATCGAAAATTCGCTCTTATAGCATGACTGTGGATTTTATTATTTCGCTCTTCAGTGTTACAACGATTGGTAACAGAAGACCAAAAATTAATCTTGAAAGGTGGAAGACGTCAAAACTGGACAAGTCTTGTTGAATTTCGTAATTTTACAATCAGGAATAATTATTATTCCTGATTGTAAAATTACGAAATTCAACAAGACTTGTCCAGTTTTGACGTCTTCCACCTTTCAAGATTAATTTTTGGTCTTCTGTTACCAATCGTTGTAACACTGAAGAGCGAAATAATAAAATCCACAGTCATGCTATAAGAGCGAATTTTCGATGAAATAACTGGTTTTATGTATACGAGTACATACATGTACAGAATCGAATACACCCGAGTATGGATGGATTGTTAGCGGACTGTATATTATTACAGGTAATTAAAGTGTACCCGCTCTACACATAAATCAGAAAAAGGGAAAATGAGGACCTCGTGGTGTCACCTCGAAGGACGAAATAAACTGCACACAAACAGGCGATACGTGAAAGGACAAAAATGAATTTAAGGTACCTGCGGTGTTGTTCGGTTTTCAATCTCGCTGGTGCACCAGGATTCAAATTGATGAACAAATTGTTGGGGCTGAAGGGAGACTAGCAGGGGCTCAGGTTGATTTCGGAGAGAACACGGTCGCATCCAGTGAAGAAGTGAAGGAGTGAGATGAGGTCGGGAGATGTGATAATGGAAAGGGGCGACATGTTCATTCCTGATGTTGAGCACTCCGATCCGACAAGATAAACACCACCAGCCCCGATTCCCGACCCAAACAATGTAAAATGTCTCCATTGAAAAACATGATGTCCATGAAGAACTTCTCAAGTATAAACCACGTTTCAAGCGAGATCCTGAGCGGTAATTGGAAGCTAAGATGATTTTCGTGATGAAAATTCCGAGCTCGTGTTATTTCAAACTTGAACTTTCAAGGCTGTAACATGCATATGAATTTCACTATTTTTCAATTAATTTCTTAATTTGTCACCGATTCCTTCACATGCACTATTTTTGTTCAGGGTGATCACTGTACTTTTCTACCACTCGTCGTACCACCAATTCAGATTTCACCATCGTGTTCAGCGTAAAAAAAAAACCTTCAAAATGATGTGTTACTTGTTAGACTGTTTCATTTTGGGAATTTATCCCCCCCCCCCCTAAAACTCCTTAAACCCCCCATTAGATTGGCCCGATTTTGCCCATCTTCGAACTTAGCCTTTCGATTGCCAAAACGGATTTTTTTGAACTTTTTCAACCAACCTGTCAGCAAATTTGAACTTTTCACTCCAATTCTATCGAGAGTTACCGTCCAGAGTGACACATCATATGCAAATATGATTTTTGGCGTCTTTTGGCAGTGAATTCAAGGTGGTATGAAACAGATTTAGGTCTCAAATTTTTTCGGAAATTCAAGTTTTAAAAATTTTGGACCGAAAACAATAGCTACATTTTCTTAGCAAGTTCGCTAATTACTCATCAAAACTGGACAACTGTTACCAAATTTCGTAATTTGGCAATCTGTTATTGTTGCCAAAAACTTGAAAGTCCAAAAAGAAAATTCCTGGTGACATTTTGGTGTTTTGGCCATTTGAATCATGATAAAGTGAAATTGAATAGCTAGATTGATTGCTCTTATGGTATAATTTAATAGTATACACATGTAAAACGTAATAATTACAATTATTGTGAGGGGTTTATTCCGAGGTGTGTCACACTGAGTAAAATCTCTCTTAAAGTTGAGGCAAATTAAAACTGGACAAATTTCCAAAGTAGCCAAATTTCGTTACTTCAATCTGGCTTTGTTGCCCAAAAGATGAGGGCGTTGCAATTTTCATTAATCCTACAGTCGGAGCCCAAACAAAGGATTTGTGGTGGCTTTTTGGTGTTTCATCAATTTTATTTGAATCATGATCAAACTAGTAATTCACTACCAAGTGAATTTAAATGTCTTCAAATGGCATAACTTAATAATAAATACATGTAAAAGGTAATTGTGTATATCTAAGAAACTTAATGTAGGCCTTGAAATTCTAATGTAGGCCTTGAGTCCTTAGTACCAGTTTAATACGACCCACGTAACAATGTCAATGGAAACCCTCTGTTTGGTTTCATTTTTATGTAACCGGCTGTGGCCTCATCTCTCGTTATCTTAAAATCGAAAACCAAGCGATCCAGTCATTAAGACTCGACCCAATTTAAAACAAAGAACAAGAAAGTGCCTTATCAGTTCCCCATTATCGTTCCGTATCTGTTTTGTGTTCGCGAGCAGTGAATAATCCACTACTAACTAGGGAGATGGCCGTCGATAGTATAGAAATATCGATATTTCCATCGATATATCGATAATGTACAGTCCAACAGTATTGGGTATCGATGCTTGAATAACCGATAGTTTCTGACGATATATATTTTTTTTTAAATCCGAAATATCAAGCATTTTCAAAATTCTTGATTCGAATGAAACACATGCAAAATACATCCTTGTTTGAGTTATTGCTTTAAAAAGCCCAATCAATCATTTCTATAATGTTAAAATTGAATTTGGCTTTCCTTAAAAATTCATTAGGTAGGTTATGGGCCCAGCACGCTCCCCGAGGGTGAACTAGTAGAGCTTTCTACTAGTCCCATGGACGTTCTAACCTCCATGAGTAAATTTCACTAAATGTGTTCATCATGGCGTTGGTCTGGGTGGGAAAATGGAAAAAAGAAGGGGAACCCTTTGTATTTTTATTTTGATAAGGTTGAGTGTAGGTTTCTGTATCGTAATTTATATTTAATTTGTATTTGTCGTAAACATACTTAATAAGTTTAATAATATGTTTAAAAACTATAATCGAAAACTCCTCGCCCGAAAATATACATTATGTGAAAAGGGACCTAATCCCAACTGTAAATATCGATATTTGTCAATGTATATCGATATTTGTGATCGATACTATCGGATATCGATATGTTGGCTACCGATGGCCATCCCTACTACTCACGTAATTGTTTGTCTCGCATAACGATTTTTGGTTTGATGTTTTTTCATTGCAGCTGGACAGAGACAACACGTTGAACGAGAAAGAAATGACCCCCAAGGAGCCCGAATTCCTCCAAATCCACGCCAAACTGAGGGCACGAATGGACGCCAAATGAACGAGTCAAGAAATACATTTGATTTTGTTTTCTTTCAAAAATATGAAAACCGCTGTATAAAGTAATTTTAAGTTTTAGGCAACAAAACAAGTGGAAGTTCTTCTGAGAGAAAACTTCTACAATTCAAGAGAAAGATCCCATAAAAATTGAAGAATTACCAAAAATTGTGCATTTCTAACCAAAATGTTGTCAATTCTTCGTTATTACTCGTACCTAATTATTTTTTTGAGGGCTCCGTAACTATTATCTAAAAACTATCGAAGCCAAATATATCCACTCCATTACCGAGTTGTACTTGGGATTTCGTTGAATTTGAGAAATGTTCATAACAGCGATGATTCAAAATTTGTTTAAGTTACATCAAATCGTTGTAACGGTGTGGTTTGTAATGGTGGTTTTGGCTGTTGAATCGCGTGTGATTTTAAATCACTGTCGGACTGTTTTTAAAGGTTGTAACCCTCTGGCCACAGGTTTAAGGATTTTCAAAAAGAAATACCGATAAAATGGTATTAAAGTATTGAAATTACCTGGAATTCACTCGGGAAGTAGGTCTTAACTCGATCTGCATCGCCGCATCTGCAACAGGTGTAGTATACGTATCAAGTGCGTACGTTTCAGGCAAGTGTATGTACACAAGTATCACGTACTTACGTTACTGACAGATGTACAATATTGCAGCCGTAGTACGAGCGTCGTAAAAAATGTATATTTTGGAGGGTCGATACCAAAACGTCTGCACCAAAATCTTGCTTTTGGTCCAAAAAAAGAAGAATAAAATTGGGTTTCTCAAGGCTGTAAAGCGTTGGTTTTATTCATTTTTGGACCGTTTCCCTCAACTTACACAGGAAAACATTCCTATTTTCAGGACTCGGTTTTGTACTCAACAACGGATAGCAGAAACTCTGTACTAAAACCTTGCTCTTATGGCCCATTTATTACTTTTATTATTTAAAAAAATTATTTATTATTAATATACTCAACGGTCCAAAAATATTGGTGAAATTCACGAGACTCACACTCAATGTGTCGTAGGAAGTAGACCGAAATCCGTCTTCACTGAATAGTTAACCGAGTCACAATCATCCGAGGGTTACAATCATTCACCGTTTTAAAATCAGTCCGATTTTCGAATTTGAACGCCTTCCGGTTGAAAATAAATACCGATCAGACCACCAGGTTCAAATTTGAAAAACAAAAATGTAATATTTAATGAATGCCGTACTGTATGTATAGTTTGATGTTTTTAGTTTGTCGGTCTCTAGTTTTACTTTTATTTAACCTCCTCCTAGTTATCATGTACTATTGGCCCGACCCAACCCAGTGGATACGATTTACCTGTACAGAATCTGTAGTTATTGTATTTTAGTTTGTATAATGTAAAACAAAACGTTGTATCAGCCTAATTTGTAACGACAGGTGTTTAAAACGTTTGTGAATAATAAATTATTAATTTATAAAAAACCAAAAAAAAAGGCAAGTAATGAGAAAGGATTGTTAGGAACGGAATGTGTTGGCTTTCGCTTTAGGCGGCATTGAAAATGACCATTTCATAGAATTACACTCAAAATTCGTCATGCAAGCTTGACATGAAGATCTGTCAAGATAAGTACAAAATCAGTAGTGTGGTGAAGTCAGCAAGTAGGTAACCTACCAACCTGTTCGCCCTTAAGGAATTCTTTTCGGCCACTGAGCGTTTTTTTTTTTCGGTCATTGGGTAATTTTCCAAAAAGTAAAAAATCGTAGAAATTCAACTGACGGGTTTTTGGCTCAGCAGGGCAGAGTGGGATAAGTACAAAATCAGTGGAGTGTTGAAGCCAGCAATAACCAACCTGTTCGTCTTCAGAGCATTCTTTTCGGCCATTGAGCGTTTTGTTCGGCCTTTGTGACGTTTTTTTTCGGTCAGTGGGGTTTTTCTCTCCTTTCGGCCATTGGGCTTTTTTCGGTCGGTGGGTATTTTTGGCGATTGGGCCTGTTAAATTCTCAAAAGCCTGAAACAGATGAACCAATCAATTTTTTATTTTTGTTCAGTGGGTTTTTTTCAATCTGCGGGCATCCTAAATGCTCGAATCCATTTTGGTTTTCATTCGATCAGTGATGTTATTTTCGGCCTTAGGGAGTTCTAAATACTCAAAAGCTTGAAACAGAGGTACAAATCATTTTTCGATCAGTGGTTTTTTCGTCCGTTTGGGTATTCTAAATGCTCAAACGCCTGAAACAAGTGAACCAATTTTTTTGTCTTGAACTGTTTCTGGATCGAGCAAATGAAAAATGCGCACTCCTGGGAATGATCACTTTTTTCCGGCAAAAATTCACTCATTTTCGCCTATTGAGTACAACAATTGCATTGCGTACGTTATCAAACTGCATGATTTAAAATGTATTCATGTAACGTTACATTTCGATTTTGTCCACAATACCCTTTCACCACCCCAAATTTCGTCTCTTGAAAGACGTATTATCTAGCTGTAATCAACATAAAACCTAGATAAAGCTAACAACACTGACATATTCCCCTTATAGACGACCTCATTTCCCGAGTCGAATTTCGAACCGCCCCTTAGGATCGCAATTTTTGAATTATAAAAAAAACGAGGTTTTCGAGCGGTGAAACGTTTTTACCTTTACATCCTCCATTTCGTGCCATATTTACCTGTTTTTTGTGTGTGCAAATTTACCACTTCAACAGTTTCCACGTACAAAAAACCTTACACCGCTTGAAGACCCAAACTTTGAAACATTTAGCCTTAAATATTGAAAGTAGTCGTTAAGCCTTGTGAATTTTGGTTCATATTGTATAACTAACACATGTTAATTAGACAAACCTAATCACGAGAAAGTTATACAAAATAAGTGAAAAAGAAAGAAAAAAAAATTGCTCAAAGATTAAGGAAGTATAAATCTTTGATTTACTGGAAAAGATTACAGAAATGTTAACGGATGAAATGTGTTCGTAGTTTTAACTGCAAACTTTTGTAGCTTTTGTTGACGAAGCCGTTTTAAAAAAATTGCTTTAGTTTCAGTAACTTGTTACGTTGAACGAATTTTATCTATAGAACCTGTACATTTGAGAGAAAGATTATTTTAATAATTGATGTAAATAAATTATCGTAGTCAACAGTTTCGGAGGGTTGAGCCCAGCGTTTTCTGATTTTCCTCTTCTTTGTCGTGTTGGGTTGACGCCATTACAGCATGATCCTACAGGGCTTTATGTACTGAATGGAGTCTGTGGCCCCCTGTTCAAGGGGGGTTAGGCAATATGCCCACCCAGAGGGGTATCGGTACAGATATAGGTACCTACAGGGGAACATCAGCCATCACAAGTCTGCGTGCTGAGGTTGAAAAATCGACCCAGTAATATTGATCGCGTTGAAGACACATTATGTGTTTTACATATCTATTCACCATTTTTGATCACCGAATTGGACACCTACAAAGAAAAAGAACTCAAACAATTGCGCTCCTGGATGATTAGATTACAACTCCTGAAGCTACCTCCATCTAAATAACCAAGAATATAATATATTATTATTAATATAATTATATTAATTACACAGCCTCACAAACAAAAAAAGTTATGTAAGTACATCGGAGCGGACCTATATAATATAATAATATTATATTATTATTATAAGATAATAATATTATCTTATATATTATATAAGATAATATCATTATCTTGATGTTTTTGGGGTCGCTGACGGTTTGACCTCATCAGGTCAGGGTCAAGGTCATTCCAAGGTCAAATCTACAAACTTTGTCCAAAAAATTTGAAAAAAATGATCTATAGGTTTTTGGGGTCCTCGAGATTTTTTCATTAAGCTAATACTTTTTGAGTTAAAAACTCCCCAAAGAATAAGGTTTAATACAGACCCCGGATTAGTCGGACATATAGATCAAGTGGTCTTCATTCACACTTTTGCGAGATGTGTGAAGTCAAAGGGTATAGATCCATTTGAGCATTTTTTGGACTGCATCAAAAATTTGTATGACCCAACCATAGAATAATACAACACCACAATATGTGTCAGAAGTGATATTCATATTAATAAATGAATTATTTAAACAAAAAATGTTGTTTTTTCCATTATTAACTATGTGGGGGCGCATACCGAACTTTCACACTAGACAAATAGTTCTGTATCCGCCCCCAATTTTTTTCAACACCTAATTTCCCAATCTTAACCAATCAAAAATTATAATTCGTCACGATTGTGCTCAAGAAGATGAAATCTAGTTTACGGAACAATCCTCAAAAATTGAAAAAGGTGGTCGGGTGTGCTTGCAAAAGAGAGAACAAATTGGGGGCGGATAACGAACTACACCCCTCCTCAACTTAGTCATGATCAGTAGGACCTACTTACTGCGATTCGAACTGAACAAGCAGGAAAAGGAGGCTACAGGATAATAGGTTATCTTACATTGAAATAATAAAGTGATTTATTACAAAATATCAAATCGTTCCATTCAAATTATGACTGACGAAATAAAAAATATAATTGACTATTATTTACAAAATAATCGAAGTACAGTACAAACTGTAACGTACATCAATTGAGACGTAATTCAACAAAAACGAATTAACATCAAAGTCATACGAATCGCTCTGGACGAGACACAAATTACACAAAATTGTACACATCGTTACAGCGAACTAAAGGCTAAATCCTGGAAATTGACAAATTTGAGGTCACTTAAAATTTGTCATCGCACAAGTTGGAACAATTTCACGAATCCACAAATACTCCATATAAATGTAATGATATTGTTAATGTTGTAAATTACAATTTTGGGGAGAATTTAGATAAGGTGAAGTTATATGTTAACAATTTAAATTTAATTATAAACAGTCCTTAGTTAAATTACCTCGAAAAAACTTACCTCTACATGATTATATCGAGAAAAGGCACTAATTTAAGCTCAAAATTTTGATTTGGATGTAAACATGGTGGTTTAGGTGAATTGTTTAGATCTAAATCGCACAAAAATCTAGAGAAATTGAGATTGATTATTGAGAATACACCCTTGTCTGGAATGTAGGAGTGAATGGAGTGGAGGTAAAGGGCAGAAAGGTAGGACCACTAGTGGGGGAAAAAGGGGTACCCTGCAAAAATTGTGACTAACCCGCGCGACGTAATATCACTGCTTGGTACAGTACAGCTCTCGCAATGCTCATACGTTCATACAGGCCCAGCTGATTGGATCAGACCCCATATAACAATTTTCGAATTAATCTACCCCAGGCACGAATTAACTCACGCCAACACGCTAAATGTGAATTTTTCGGCAAAATATGACAATTTTGACATTTTTAAAGGGCTGGCGTGGGTATTTTCGGGATTGGATCAAAATTTCATATATGAGATCTGATAGTAAATTTGACAAACTTTGAGATGGAAAAAAGAAATTTGGAATCTGACAAATAGTTTCGGAAACTATAGCAGAACATGTGCCTGGGTTTGTAGGTACCGGATCCCCTCAGTCGACTAAAGGGCTGATGTTTTGAGAACAGTTCTCCACTTCCCCAGCGGCATTCATTCGTTGCGAGGGCTGTACTTGCTCTTATTGACCGAAAATACATTTTCGATTGCATTCATTCATTATAATGCAACGAGGGCTTGTTTGCATCGAGTTTATTTTTATTGAACTACTTGAGATGGAAGCGTAACAGCTGAAACAGGTCAGATAACCCACACAAGTCGAGGCCAAATAGCAGAGCGTGGTCGCGATTCCAATGACCTCTAGGTTATGGGCCCAGCTTGAGATGGTAAACGGATTTGTTTCACCAGGACCATTAAATGATTTTGATTCGTTCAAACCCTTACAACATTGATGGTAAATTCAAACTGGCCCCAGTTAGGTACATTTCCGAATAGGAAGGAGGATTTCTAGGGTTTACAAACCTCTGGAAACTATTGGGGAGTACATGAGCAGATCAAACAATAAACAGTCCAACTATTTATCTAAAATACTAGATTCAACAATCATGAATTGTATGTTTCGAAGTGTCTACAACTAATTCAAATACAGTTATAAATTGTTACAGTTCCCATTATTGGACGGAAAATTTCAATTTCACAGTCAAACGAGTACCATTCTATAAAACCTAATAAAATCTCATTGAAACAAGCTCGTTCATATTTTGATTTTGATCAAAACAACAGAAAACAAGACTATACTTACATTTTTTTCGAGGAAAAAACGGAAATTTAATATATTTTGCATTTCGAAATCTGACGTGAAATCAGGAATTTGTCATGTTATCCAGAAAATAACTAACTATACGTTAATAACCGACAAATCGAGCTGTCGGTTACGTTATTGCAATATAGAAGGTTTCGTCGAGATCCTAGTGGCAGGTACAGGAAAGATAATATCTTATTACAAGAAGGGGAAATGGAAGATGAATGTTGAAATCAATTAGAAAACTAGTAGTAACAAACATGAAAAATGCCTAACTTGTGGCAAACATTAAAAAATCGACCAAGTAAACATTTATTTGAAAGACGTTAAACTTTGAAAATACAACCAAAATCAATGGTGGAATGCCAATTTGATTTATTTAAAACGAATTTCTGATTCATCAAGTAGTTTAGATCCATTGGGACGGCATATTACTTACATTATGACTAAATTAAATCAAATATATAACGTGAAATAAAATACATAAAAGACTATAAACATGATATTTAGCCTAGTCATGATATCAAAACGAATTCATTAAAGATGTCTTAAAATGAAAACTACAGCCGCCGTACAGTAACTACAGTGTCAGTAGCGGATCCGGGGAAGGCTAAGCCTGATAATTCTGATAATGTTAAATTATTGACGCTGCAGTTTGTACAGAAAACCATTTTTTTACCAACTCATTTTTGTAATTTTAAAAATTACAATGGTTGTTTCTTAAACGAAATTTGACGGAGAATCCGAATTTACAATTGGATTTTTCCCATCACTTCAATATTTTGTACAAAATTCATTTAAACTTGTGGAAAAATGGGCATTTTACGGAATTTTTACCTTTTTTTTTTTTTTTTTTTTAGCTAAAAGTATATTTTGTACGAAAACGAAGCAACTCATCACAAATCCTACTTCATATTCGTATTCTCCGGTGCAAAAAGCATTAAAAATTATAGAAACCAGAACGGTGTTTCTATAACAGACATTATGAAAAAATAGTGTCAGGCCCTATATCTTAACAACTAAACTGTTGTCAGATTTGGATTCAGCGCACCCAAAAACCCCCAAAATTCACTCGGCTAGCCCCCCCCCCCCCCCCTCAAACAGGAAGTTTCTAGATCCGCTACTGTTCAGTGTTACTGAGTTAACAGTTGAATACCTACTTGGTGGAATTCGTGTTGTAGGTACGTTGTCTGCATGATAATATTATGTAAAAGGTGTGTTCATACCTTGTCGATGAATTACTGACAAGGAATAGAATGCGGATGATGAGATTTAAACATGGGACGGGGTGGATTGAACTTCTTCGATGAGCCTACTATCAGCGCCCAGTGTTCACCGTTGTCACATAACCGCAACCTGAAAATAGCACCAAAATTGATAAAACCGTGTATTGAAAATACGTAATTGATTGATTAGTAACGATGCTCGTGGTTTACATAAGGCATCATAAATAGCAATGAAATTCGCGGAGCTGGTAATGCATACAACCCTGAATGCAAAGAGCATGGATCTTTGTCAAACTGAAAAGTCAATGAAACTAGCAACACATATCAGGGCTTACAGTAGGTGATCGTCTTCGTAATAGACCGAAAGATTCCAGTGTAATACCACTATAATACTATATAAGAGCAATTATTGCTCTTCTTGGAGGTCCATTCGATCTCAATCAAACACCACAATTCGATATGAAGTCAACTTTTTTTCGTTTTCACGAAGTATTTGAGTCGACAATTGCTCTTCTTGAAGGTCCATTCGAACTCAAATCAACACCTCGAGTCGATATGAAGTCAACTTTTTTTCGTTTTCACGAGGTATTTGAGTCGACAATTGCTCTTCTTGAAGGTCCATTCGATCTCAATCAAACACCACAATTCGATATGAAGTCGACATTTTTTCGTTTTCACGAAGTATTTGAGTCGACAATTGCACTTCTTGAAGGTCCATTCGAACTCGAATAAACACCTCGAGTCGATATGAAGTCAACATTTTTTCGTTTTCACGAAGTATTTGAGTCGACAGTTGCTCTTCTTGAAGGTCCGTTCGAACTCAAATGAATACCTCGAGTCGATATGAAGTCAACTTTTTTCCTTTTTCACGAAGTATTTGAGTCGACAATTGCTCTTCTTGAAGGTCCATTCGAACTCAAATGAATACCTCGAGTCGATATGAAGTCAACTTTTTTTCTTTTTCACGAAGTATTTGAGTCGACAGTTGCTCTTCTTGAAGGTCCGTTCGAAATCAAATAAACACCTCGAGTGGATATGAAGTCAACATTTTTTCGTTTTCACGAAGTATTTGAGTCGACAATTGCTCTTCTTGAAGGTCCATTCGAACTCAAATGAATACCTCGAGTCGATATGAAGTCAACTTTTTTTCGTTTTCACGAAGTATTTGAGTTGACAGTTGCTCTTCTTGAAGGTCCATTCGAACTCAAGTGAATACCTCGAGTCGATATGAAGTCAACATTTTTTCGTTTTCACGAAGTATTTGAGTCGACAATTGCTCTTCTTGAAGGTCCATTCGATCTCAATCAAACACCTCGATTCCATATGAAGTCGACTTTTTTCGTTTTTCTCGAAGTATTTGAGTTGACAATTGCTCTTCTTGAAGGTCCATTCGATCTCAATCAAACACCTCGATTCGATATGAAGTCGACTTTTTTCGTTATTCTCGAAGTATTTGAGTCGACAGTTGCTCTTCTTGAAGGTCCATTCGAACTCAAATGAATACCTCGATTCGATATGAAGTCGACTTTTTTCGTTTTTTCGTTTTCTCGAAGTATTTGAGTTGGCAATTGCTCTTCTTGAAGGTCCATTCGATCTCAATCAAACACCTCGATTCGATATGAAGTCAACTTTTTTCGTTTTTCACGAAGTATTTGAGTCGACAATTGCTCTTCTTGAAGGTCCATTCGATCTCAATCAAACACCTCGATTCGATATGAAGTCGACTTTTTTCGTTTTTCTCGAAGTATTTGAGTTGACAATTGCTCTTCTTGAACGTCCATTCGATCTCAATCAAGCACCTCGATTCGATATGAAGTCAACTTTTTTCGTTTTTCTTGAAGTATTTGAGTTGACAATTGCTCTTCTTGAAGGTCCATTTCCGAAAATTCGCTAAAAAGAAGAGATGCGCAGGGACTAACTGCACTGCCAGAGTTTGCTCAATGTAAAAAAGTGAAATTGGGCTTGTTCACCGAATGTTTTTCTATTTAATCCATTTCATTGAATATGTTGAACCAGACCAAAATTTGGGGGGCAGTTAGTAACACGACTGTTTCACACCGCATTTGACTAACCTCATATTGCGATTGTTTCAAATCTGCTGACGGCGGAAAAGGACTCTGTAGTAGGCGTACATTATAAAAAAGCTGCCGTGAGAACGAGGAGGGTGATGTAGGGCCAAGCCGAGCGGACGACGGAGCTTCCTGAGCCGAAATGGAAGATTTTGATGTAGTTCTCAGAGTGCAGCCAGGGGTTCGTCCCGTCGTCGAAGAACATGGGACATTGATCGCCTGGAAGTCAAAAATCAATTAATTAGTAGATAAAAACAACTGGGACATATACGTCACCACAAGAACGACACAGATTTTCTAAATTTACTCTGGACTTTTCGCTCTGTGTTAATTTAATTAATATATTAGAGTATTTTCATTATTTATGAACATGTTTATGCCGTGACCCACCAGCCAAAAAAAAGTTACAAAAGCAACTCAAAAAGAGTAGCCAATTTGGATGTAATTTTTGTCGCAATCAACCTAAAAAGTTGAAATTTGAAGGAGAACCTCTGGAGGACTGATGAAGACGAAATGACTGGCTCCTGACCAGCTGAGTGAGCTCCGGGCCCCATTTTGGTCGTATTCCAACTACAACGTTGAAATTTGAAAGATACGATCTGGTGAACTGATGAAAACCAAAGACTGGCTCCTGACCATTTGAGTGAGCTTTGGAGCTAATTTTGGCTGTGGTCCATCTACAAAGCTGAAATTTTAAAGATATGATCTGGGGGACTGATGAAAATATATTGGCTCCTTATCCGCAAAGTGAGCTCTGGAGCTAATTTTGGCTGTATTGTATTCAAACTACAAAGCTGAAATTTGAAAGATATGATCTGGGGACTGATGAAGACGATGACAGGCCCCTTATCAGCAGAGGGAGCTCTGTAGCTAATTTTTAGTCATAGTCCACTTAAAAACCTGAATCATTAATGAAAATGGCGTTGCAATACGAAAAGGGAGCAAAATCAAATACTCAAATGAGTAGCTTTGTGTTTCAGGAAAATGAAGCTACTAAATTGTTTTAATGAGTGAAGGGTCCATTTTGCAGACAGTGGATGAAATGCGATTTTGCCAAGTAAAGGCACCATTTAGATAAATAACAAGGTTTTCAACAGTAAAAATAAAAGTTTTAAGTAAAAGTCTAACGTAATATTTCTTGGACTCAATGGTTGGTTGGAGGAGAAGATTTTGCTTCCAAAATTTATGTACACTTATTAATAAACATTTCTTGTAAAGTTATAAAAACCCCGGTCATAAGACAAGAAAAACCTTTCTATATAAAACTAGATAAGAATTTTCTGTTGGACCCTCAAGTCAGGAAGTGGCTTCCACTGTACTTACGTTCTCTCTCGTATTCGACCATCTCCAGAGCGACTGCAGCCCCCTCGGTGTAATTCCACGACGACACGTCCTGCGTGAGATCACAAAACGGACCGATAGCTTGTGACATCAGAACCCTGTTCAAATCCGCTCTTTGATAGACCTGAAACCCCGAAAAATGACTATTCAATCACAATAGAACCCACGGGTTCACTATAAACTGTGATGGTTTGCTGAGTGTCCTTGGTTCCCCATGTTTTTGTTCGACCATTCTGTGAATGCAGACCAGATATCCCTCTGGGTGGGCATTTTGCTAAACCCTCGAGCGCAGGGGCAACTCAGCAAACCATACATTACTTAACCCAAAAATTGGTGTCCTCTCGTATAGGGTTAGCGAAATAAACCGTCAACTGTATTTCAAAGAACTTACCCAACATCGGTATTTAGTGAAGGCATCGAGTTCATCGTATGTTATCAAGTACGATTTGAGGTTTTCTTTCCAATATCCAATGCATTTGAGCTTGTAATCAGGCTCACCTGGAAGAAGAATCATGGTGAAATTCCACAAAAATATAATCAAGTCCATTTCAAGGCTTTGCAGAAACAGGATGGTTCCCCAATCGGAATTTAAATGTTACCAATACACGATCGGAAATGGTGTCAGCGAATGTTCAATAATCTGCAAAATCTTCATCAAAATCTTCTTATCTTCAAAATACGTTAAAAATCTATAAGGATGAATGTACCTATGTGTAAAGAGTAAATATGGTCAGCACTATCCAAAATGGATGGATAAAGCCAGGAAAATGTAGCGGTTGCAGAGTTTATCCTTACCTAATAGCGATTGGCTAAAGGTGGAATCAGGCGAACATACAACAAAAAATTGTGTATTATTTCTATAATTTCAAATTAAAATTTAATTAATTATTGAAGTCACAAATGGAGAAGAAAGAAATTTAATATGTTGCTTAATTGTTTGTGCATGGCAAACTAGAATGACATTTCGAGTTGCATTTTAAACTAGAGTTGACACACTTACTATTTTTAGCGAAATTTCTAGGAAAATTTGGGGAGGGGAAAATTACCCATAAAATCCCAAAATGAAACAGTTTCACAAGTGACACCTCGTTATAAAGGGTTTTTTACGCTGAAAACGATGGTGAAATCAGAATTATGATATCCTATTCCGTTCCCAATCTGGAGCACTTTGAAGAAGAAGAAACTTGGTTGATACTTGAAATGTTCTTCATGGACATCATGTTCTCCAATGAAGACATTTAACATAAAACCAGTTATTTCTTCGAAAATTTGCTCTTATAGCAATGCTGCATGGCTGTGGATTTTTTTTTTTTTTTTTTTTTTTTTTTTTTTTTTTTTTGCTTGCAGTTCCCCTTGCAAAATTGCAAGGGGAACTGCAAGCAAAAAAAAAAAAAAAAAAAAAAAAAAAAAAAAAAAAAAATCCACAGCCATGCAGCATTGCTATAAGTGTAATTTTACACTTTTTGAAGTATGGCTTGCCCGCCCGAAAACGATTGATTCGTAGCCAGTTCACGTACTTACTGATATCTCCTCAGATGAGACAGAATCCAGGTTTATAAGGCTATTTTAACACATGGTGAATTGGTTTCTGGAGAATCGTTGGGAAATGGTACCCTTACAGTTTCCAAGTTTATATTCGCCATCCTGAACATCAAAAACTGCTACTAGAATGTTTTGGAAATCTCCCTTCCCCCTGCCGAATTCCGGAATTTTAAGCCGCACAGTACTGCCAACTTTAGCTGGAGGAAGCTTGGGAATAGACGTTTTTCTCATTTTTTCGGCTTGTTGACCAAATTATGCTTGTACATCAGGTGAGGAAAGCATGGAACAAAATAGGAAACGCAAAAACACAAAACATCGACCTGAACAAACATGAATAGACCGCTTCATCCAAGGCACTTTGGATGCTGCCACCTCTATCTGGTTAAACCCCGCGAACTACGTTAAAGTCTGTTCATTGCGACTTTACCCACAGCGGCTGGTTAAGGCTGACTTTATCCGGCTAATGCTAGCGTAAACTGAAGTAAACGAGACATGCTGAACGGTGGTAAAATGCACCATTACAGTTTTGACAATAATTTTTACAAATCATTTCTGAGACAAGCTTCGCACAATGAAATATCGAATTTTCAATGAAACTCACTGTATATGTCAACAGGTCGTCCCAAGTGGTCAACAGACAGACAGTACGTTTCGTCAATCCAGATCTCCTTCTGATCGATGTCGCAGACGCTCAAGTCGGAGATGTTTTGCTTACAGTACAGATTGGGTCGGGGCGAGAGAGTGACACCTCCGAGAATCCTCGTTTCAAACGGAACGTCGCCCCGTTGTGTGAAATTAAACTTTCCGGCGACTGGACACCTGACGGGAACGGGCTTTTGAGCTGAGGAAAGAGAAAAGGGAAATTATAAAGGAGGCACTGGAATGCCACATGAGGTAAAGACCCATACACGTTCATGAAAAGGTTCGGCGCAGTAGCCACGCGCAGGATAAACGCGTTCTAGAGATGTCAAGTTCATGCTGTTTAAACTGGCAATACTGGGTGCGTGTTCCAGCGTGTTGGGAGCATCACTGCATTCGTAAACTCCCTGATAAGACAACCTCCCAAAATTTCATTCATTTTGTTTTCCCCTTGGTGTTTGGCACTTCCTCTTTACTGGTAATCTACTAAGTAATTGAATCGGTGAATGATAAAAACGAGAAAAACTGTCCTGTTTCGAAAATATTGGCAAATTGTTAATTTGGACCTTACCCATTAACAAACCATATCATTGTTTTTGTTCTGGCCAATACTAAGGAATATGCCAAGAGACAATCGGGGAAACTTGACGGAAACTGACCGACATGATGTTGAACTAAGGGACACCTACAAGACAGACGTTTCTATGAGTTAATGACCGATATTTTGAGAGATACTGACCGGAATATATACGAGATACTAAGGAATATGCAAAGAGACAATCGGGGATACTTGACGGAAACTCACCGACATGTGGTTGAACTAAGTGACACCTACAAGACAGAGGTTTCTATGAGTTATTGACCGACATTTATGAGAGATACTGACCGAAAATTATACGAGATACTAAGGAATATGCAAAGAGACAATCGGGTATACTTGACGGAAACTGACCGACATGTGGTGGAACTAAGTGACACCTACAAGACGGACGTTTATAAGAGATATTGAACCACATGCATGAGAGATACCAACCGAAAATTATACGAGATACTAAAAAATATGCAAAGAGACAATAAGGGATACTTGACGGAAACTGACCGAAATTTTGTTGAACTTGGTGACACCTACAAGACTGACGTTTATAAGACATATCGACCGAAATTTTGAGAGATACTGGTCGGAAATTATACGAGATACTAAGGAATATGCAAAGAGACAATAAGGGAAAATATACGAGATACTAAGGAATATGCAAAGAGACAATCGGGTATACTTGACGGAAACTGACCGACATGTGGTGGAACTAAGTGACACCTACAAGACAGACGTTCCTAAGAGATATTGACCGACATGTATGAGGGATACCAAACGAAAATTATACGAGATACTAAGGAATATGCAAAGAGACAATAAGGGATACTTGACGGAAACTGACCGAAATTTTGTTGAACTTGGTGACACCTACAAGACTGACGTTTATAAGACATATCGACCGAAATTTTGAGAGATACTGGTCGGAAATTATACGAGATACTAAGGAATATGCAAAGAGACAATAAGGGAAAATATACGAGATACTAAGGAATATGCAAAGAGACAATCGGGTATACTTGACGGAAACTGACCGACATGTGGTGGAACTAAGTGACACCTACAAGACAGACGTTCCTAAGAGATATTGACCGACATGTATGAGGGATACCAAACGAAAATTATACGAGATACTAAGGAATATGCAAAGAGACAATAAGGGATACTTGACGGAAACTGACCGACATGATGTTGAACTAAGGGACACCTACAAGACAGACGTTTCTATGAGTTAATGACCGACATTTTGAGAGATACTGACCGGAAAATATACGAGATACTAAGGAATATGCAAAGAGACAATCGGGGATACTTGACGGAAACTTACCGACATGTGGTGGAACTAAGGGACACCTACAAGACAGATGTTTCTATGAGTTATTGACCGACATTTATGAGAGATACTGACCGGAAATTATACGAGATTCTAAGGAATATGCAAAGAGACAATAAGGGATACTTGACGGAAACTGACCGACATGATGTTGAACTAAGTGACACCTACAAGACAGACGTTTATAAGAGATATTGACCGACATGTATGAGAGATACTGACTGAAAATTATACGAGATACTAAGGAATATGCCAAGAGACAATAAGGGATACTTGACGGAAACTGACCGACATGTGGTTGAACTAAGTGACACCTACAAGACAGACGTTTATAAGAGATATTGACCGATATTTATGAGAGATACTGACCGGAAATTATACGAGATACTAAGGAATATGCAAAGAGACAATAAGGGATACTTGACGGAAACTGACCGACATGATGTTGAACTAAGTGACACATACAAGACAGACGTTTCTATGAGTTATTGACCGACATTTTGAGAGATACTGACCGGAAAATATACGAGATACTAAGGAATGTGCAAAGAGACAATCGTGTATACTTGACGGAAACTGACCGACATGTGGTGGAACTAAGTGACACCTACAAGACAGCAATTGTAAGAGATATTGACAGACATTTATGAGAGATACTGACCGGAAATTATACGAGATACTAAGGAATAATATTGTGCCAAGAGACAATTGAGGATACTTGAGGGAAATTGACCGACATGTTGTTGATACTACGTGACACCTACAAGACAGACGTTTATAAGAGATATTGACCGATATTTATGAGAGATACTGACCGGAAATTATACGAGATACTAAGGAATATGCAAAGAGACAATAAGGGATACTTGACGGAAACTGACCGACATTTTGTTAACTTGGTGACACCTACAAGACAGACGTTCCTATGCGATACTGTCCGCATTTCTGCCTCTTTAACATGCAAACCTCAGAAACTCGTAGTTTCCAACCACCCCACGCCTTCAAAATGTGGTGGACAACGGTGCTGATAGCATGAAACGATGCAGCTGCCCATGTAGAACCCGAAATTGCAAAAAACTAATATCGACAAAACATGGAGAACTGATCTTCTTAACATACACCCATTCAATTTTACCCCGTTTGTTGTTTGCTTGTTTCCTCATGTAAGTGGTTTTAATCTATTTCGTAACTACTTAATTTCGAATGCACGACAATCTACAATACTGCAGAAAGTATGACGGTACGTACCGAGCAGGATGCTGTACTTCCACGCTTCCTTGTTTTTGAACTGCACCCACGAGCAGACAGTCGAGTAGTCATCTTTGATAACGGCCACTCCTTTTCTGAACCGGATGATGTTGTGATGCCGAGGAACAAAATCGAAGCAGACGTAGTCCTTTTGACTGTTGATTAGAAATATAATATATTATGTCAACGTTAAGTTATGGGTGTGATTTTTTCATAGTCCAAACATAATTAAAGCAAAAGCTGAGATAACCTGACAATTGAGGCGTTCTGTCAGAGGGGCCTTATCCATATTTTTCTGAAAATGATTAAGAGGTGCATTCTTGTTCATCACGCCTTCCTTAACGGTATAAAAATGTACCTACTACATTTCTGTCTACGTGAGTTTCATTCCTTTTGCAGCTGGTCGTATCAAATGGGCCTATATGTTATGGCGTCAGTACAAAACTTCCTATATCCACATAATCATGCCAAAGCCTATGTCAAACTTAAAAGGTAAATTACACCTTTATTATAAGTAGTGCTGATGATTAATTATGAACTTTCATTAGCATCAGTGAATTAATAACAAAAATTAAAAAATTAGAAAAAGGTTTCATTGAGATCCTTGCCTAACTATTTCCAGGAAACGTTTTTGGTGAATCTGGACATTTCAGAACAATGGATATATACTTTTTTGACATCGAATGCCGCAATTAATCGTGGTTAGAAATTGATATTTCCTCTAAAACTTGGCCTTTCAAGTATCGTTGCAACGTCTCTGATGCCTCAATGTAACCGTATCCTCAGGCCTTATCAATCATGAAATCAAGGAAGCCCACTGAAGCATCCATCAAGATGGTCCTCTTAAAACTCCAACTGAGAAGTGTACATTCATGTCCGTAGGGTGATTTTATGTACGTTTCAATCTAATAATCGCGAAATTCGTCTTCAATGGAACTAACAGTCCAGGAACTCACCATCCGTCAACAGTGAGACGAGCAGTCATAATACGCGTATCTCGCTGTTCGTGGCAGACGTAGATCGTCCTCCGGTACCGCCCCGTGTCGGGGAACCAAGTCTCCACAATGTGAGTTTCATTGATGACGACTTCCGCGTCCAAATTAGCTGTGTTGATCCAATCCCCAGTGAAATTCTGAGGGAAGCGGCAGCCAGGTTCCACCACCTCAACTTTTACTGAAAAACACAACCAAAAATCCAGTAGAAACCCTTCAACGATTTTGGTTTTTTATTGTTTATAATAAAAAGCGTCTGAAATCCCAAGAAACGTACCTGGAGTGACTTTGAGCCTTTCGGGACTTTTCTCGACGGTTTTCAGCGTATTGCATTCAGCGGTTATTGATACGCCCAGATACAAATCGTCATCTCTGTTCTTCAAAAAACACCTACAAGAGGTATGAGAATTAAATAAACCATAATCAAAATAAGATGTCGATAGATCAAAAGCACTATCGATAGTATTGAGCCATCGATAGGGTATCACTTGGATATTTTATGTCACTCTGGTAATTGTTGTTTTTTTTCTTAATTCTTGTTATATACTTTATACTATATTATTAAACAAATTTTAATTGAGCTTGCCCGTATTTTTAACAAATAAACAAATTGAGTAGAAGCGAAGAGCTTACCTGTATTTTTCATCTTTCCTGGATTCTTTTGTGTTAGCCACAGCAAAGAAGTGATTCTTGTCAACAAACCAATCACCAAGACAAGAATACTCCACCACTAAACAACAGAAAAAATAGAAATTCATACATAAGAATACACACATTTAAGTATTTATACATAACTCTAGGAGAAATTGGGTATGCACAGATAAAAATTGAAAAACCCCGATTATATACATAAATAATTATTTATGTTATTTGAGTGGCTAGTGCACTTAAACACTAGTTTCCATGTCAAAAAAAATCACAGAAATCAATAATCACAATTGAAATTTGATTGATTTTATCACTTGGATGTAAAATGCGGCCATCTTGCAAGTTTCAGGAAGTTTATACATTTTTTTGTTTTGGTGCAGTGGCAGCATTGATTTACCGACCAATCAGATGCTTCAGCGGTTCTGACGTCATCGCGCGCTTTTTATGAACATGATAATGTTTCTCTATCTATAAGAAATAAGGGTTAGCTAATTTTGACGAATAGTTCCCATTTTCACGTTTTTCAAGCGATGATCTATCAATAAAAATTCTAAAAAAAAAAAAAAAAAATCATGCGCAGAACCAGACACTGATCAATTTTTGCATGAGGAAATTGTCAAAAACGGTTATCAATTTGATAATGACCCCTAAACTAAATGACTTTGAAATGCCGAAATCCATTATTTCAATTAGCTCTGTAAGGACCAGAATGAAAGAGGACATTTAGACTTGTAAATGGGAATCATTTACCCTCCAAAAGATCGACAAGTTTTTCGAGTTGGAAACAAAATTCATAAACTTACACCCATCGAACGTTCCTTCCATCCCTTCGCACTTTTTGTAGGAAATGTTGAATTTTTGATTGGTGATGAGAAACTGGTTTCCGGGTTGTTGACAAGACTTGATGTAGGCGTCGGGGTGAGAGCACTCCCCAGTGAATCTGAATCGGTTCTTTAAAAAAGAAAAGAAAAAACAAGAATAAATCGATAGCCAGAATACTGGAGAACTTATGACATGTAGTGAAGAATGAGGAAATAATACGATTAATCTGTGTCAACGATAAAATAGGGTGATAGGGACTGGGATTGGTTTGGCTGCCTATGGTAAACACCAGTGAGCTAAGCCGTATTCTGTCAAATACGGAAACCCAAGAAATCAGGGGATTTTTAAGATGATTTGTACACCTAGTTGTCGTTTCCATATTTTTATAAATGTTAGTACTTATTAACATCAAGTTCTCGTCGATTTCTTTGTCTCCCGTCTCTTAATATTATTTGAATAGTAAAATAGGTAGAGTAAAGTCGTGTACCTTGCGCACGCTTGTACCTGGGGCCACCCTTGGAATTCTGAACAAGGAGTTAAGGTAGAATCGATTTAAGCCATCGATTGGACAGCTCAGCCGAACCAATGAAGTTGACAAACAACATCAACAATGCTGATATCACTATGATCAGTGCGGGGGTTCTTAGTTTTTGCCCCCTTGCGGTATCATTTTCCAAATTGTGGATTTTCAGGTATTCCGTTAGAAGTCGAATTTTTATTCCAGCCATCACTAAATGATCCAAGATCTTATTTAATCGCTAGATGGACGAGTTTTGGTTTAACTCGCGCTCCATGGCTTTGGCAACATTTTTTTTTTTTTTGTCTTTGGGAAAAGGACGTGTACCTTGCCCCATTTTCTACGTGTACCTGGAGACACCTCCTTGGACAAGCCTGGCATGAAATTATGAATTATTGTCACGAAAATTATGCTCTTACGCTCTAAAAATAGTGTTTTGTGGATAGTTTTAGATGCCTCGATGAATTTGGATTGAACTTACGGGAGCCAATCTTCATGTTTGTAAACAGGCATCCAGTGCCTCCAAAACCAGGGAAAATGTCCTACAGGGGCAAAATTTAGAAAATTAAGGGTGACAATCACTTCCAAAGGGGGTTTACTTTTCATTTTTTAGTGAGAATTACTGTCTCAAGTATAGGCAAATATGGTATATTCGTAATCAGCGCTAAATTTCGCATAAAAACGTCCCACCAATCATAAACAGGTAATTGTTATAGTTATAAAATTTTTGAAATGGTTTATTGAAAATGTGCCCATTAGCTCATGTTGCATGACTGATTTTTCATCTAATACTACACCAAATTCGTCGTATACCACCCCAAATACCATTACAAACGCATTCGAGTCCTGTTTACACACATTTCGAATGAGTTAAGGTTTTTTCCAGCTAAATAAGCGGTGTTGCCCACTGTGCGACGTCTAAAGAGGGGTGTACGTAGTTCGTACCACGTATTGGGGCCATACTGAAATGAAACCCTCTATTGACTACGCCAGTCTGTACTGCTATGGTCACACAATACACCCAATCGCCAATCATTATAATACTTATTAAAATTGATTGAGAACAGAAAAGACCACACCGTTTCCTCTTGAATGTCTTCACTCACCTGATAAGTGAACTTCCAGACCCCTTCAAGACTCGACCGACAATTGACAGGAACGTAGTTCTCAGAAAACAACGTGATAAGTTGCTGATCAGACCGCCAACGGCTGCAGATTTTTTCAACGGTCGGTTCCTCCACTGAGTTGCCCCACGTCACGCATCCGGCTAAAGTAACAGTTCAAGAAACAATATAAATAAACCATTAATTCAAATTTATCCAGAATTTTTTTCAAGTCGCTAATTGTTGATGGAGAAGGTGGCTAGACTTCCCTAAAAACAGTAGTCATAAGCCGCTTTTCTAAAAAAAAAGAAAAAAAGTAATTTAAGACATTTTCTTCAAAACTCCAAATGCATTTTCCCAGCATTTACCAATATACCAAGGAAGAACAATAGCGGAAAATGGGTAGGTAATACTAACACGATCAAAAACATACATCCTACAATTTGAATACCCTAACTTTTCAATGACACACCAAAAGATGATCTTATAATCATCCTAAACAAGACACTAACATGTGACCATGATTGGTATTAAAGATGCCTAGTGTCTAATTAACCAGTAGGTACATTTTGACAGTCAACTTCACTCGATAGACCTAACCCACTGAGTGCTGTATTGATAAGTACATAGATATTTTTTGGGTCACCTTGGAATTTCGTTTTTTAATACAAAAATTAATTCATTAGTCTATTTTCATGAAAAATGTAGATCCTTCACAATTATAGGAGCGTATTAGAACTGCACCCCGACCTAATAAGTCAAAACTACGTCTAGAATCATGTTTTAATCTTACTTTCGATTTTTTCGAGTACGTTCACCGTCCTGACGAGGATCTTGACGCAGTGGTAGCAGTTGTCCCTTTCGTTCCTGCGATTTACAGAAACAAAAATCAAGTAATCAGACTGTCAATTTAATCTAGTTAAACGTATTATGATTGCAGTAGGTTTTACTGTATTAAGGTTGAAATTGGGATTCGACCAGTGAGGATGCAGCTGTGGATGTTCTTGAAGGCCTCCATCATTTTCAAATATACAAATTCGTCACGAAGTCCAACCAATCCGTGATACTTACACAAACAACAGTAGACAAGGATTGATTGATTTGTGTATCTTGAAGAGAAACTAGTGGGGTCATTCTCATACTCAATTTTACTATTTGATGTCCGCAGTCTTCAACATCGTTTTTCACATGGGGTTTTCAGCTTCAAAAAAAAAAAAAAGGTTTTTTGGTATCAATTTGTAGGTTTTTTGGAGAGGAATGCCGTGGTATCGTTAAAAAGTGCCTAGCACATCCTCAAGAAAAAATATTTCAAAGTAAAGTTTGAAAACGTCACGAGTGTTACTGTCCCAAGGGGGTGGGTGTGAAGTTCATCACCATCTGAAATGAAGCCTTCACAGATGAAAAAATTTGAACCACGAGGGATTTCACTGTTTTTGGGTACAATAAATAGATTTAAATCAATTTGCGACAGCTTGTCTTGATATTCTGAATTTAGTTTAGAAATTCATAGTTTGCTGAATGGTTTTCAGAGCTCGAAGACGTGTACATGCAGCATTTTGCTCCATTCAGCCTTTTTTATTGGGGTTTACGAGTGTTACAACACTCGTGACGAAACTTCCTTTTGAGTTTAAACGTTCAAAATTGATGGAAATAAAGTAATACCTACTGAAAAAACTGACAACTGATGCTCAAATTTGTTATTGTGATCATCTGTAGTAACATTCCAGATCAAATTCTATTCAAAAAGTTGCTTTATCTTTTTCCTTAACTTGCAGGGTCCAGAAAAGCCAAATGGTCAAATTATATGAGAATGACCCAGTAAGTTTTGAGCAACGACTGTGTGGGATTTCAACCATTCGACATAAGTGTTGAAGAGCAAGCAGAAACAATTTATTAAGGACCTTTGTGGCGTCCAGAGAGGTGGAAGACCCAGAACATTATAATACAATACAACCCTCAACATTATAATATAATATTATGGATGAAATATCGATTTCTAACAATATGTCATATACCCTAAACGTTAAGTTTACAAGTAGGGTGTGAGGGGTCTTGGGTACGAAACCTGCCTGGGTAAGTTTAAATTGAAAGCTTCTGAGATCTAAGCATCTGAGAGCTTCTAAAGATCATACAATTCGGTTCACCCAGTGTATCATCAATGGAGGCCGGCACTTCATTTGGTAGAATATTTTATGTAATATTATGACCGTAACATATAAAACTTTATAAAATTTGCTAGACTTGAAAAAATATATGTACAGATATCTTGAGTACTTGTTGTTGAATAATGAAGTTATGCTGCTCCATCCTGTACAATTCTTGTACAAATACCAACCTGAACACAAACGTGAAATTCGTGTGGTATTCATCTTTCATGTCGACGCACTCTCCTCGATTGGACATCGTTTTGTCGTCGATTTCTGTGAGAACCGGCTTTTGCTCCCATGAGAACCACTGGCCTCGCATAATGGCTGGTATGGTGCATTTGTCGGCTAAAACAGAAAAACGCAAGATATAGTACATGAACACTAGTATGGTTAGTGCAATATATATCTATTTTTCTCCATGAATACCATACCATCAATCGAATATACAAATCCCAGGAGCATTTATTGCACTAATAAAGGCTTAACCCATTAGTGGCCAGCGAGCCCTTTGGGCACGCCGGAGGAGGTGGTGAGTTCGACGCATTTCCGACTGATTTTACTATTGGCGTTTTTCTCACTCATGAGGTCCCCACCTTCTCCTCTGGGGCCTTAGTTAGGTTTCGGAATACCTATCAATAGTGTTATAAAAATGAGTGACTTCTTTGATGTGGATGCTCTGACGAATATTTCATCGTAAGTACACTGAAATGGCTTTTAAATTATTTTTATTTTTATTCCGTCAAGGGCCTGAACATAATGAAGGAGCGAACGCCGAAGACCCAGACCCGATTGACCCAAATAATGACCCATGGTTTGGACGACGAATAAAAGAGGAAAACAGTTTGCCAAATGGATTGAAAGTGATTATTATCATGAAAAGGGGAGACGGCGTCAACCGCTTGTAGATTCCTTTCCTCAAGGCGATTATTACCACTAGGTATGGCATCGACAAGGTACAAATAAGTAGGTACGGTGCTACATCTTCCAAAATTTGTTTCATGATGACACCCACAGCTTCACCAATATTTAAAAAGTTACAAGGAAATGGTGAGAATACGGTAGTAACGCCACAAATTGCATCCAAGGTGAACGTAGGTAAGTGACCTTACATGATTCACACGGTTGGATGACGTCATGGCGACTTACAAGCGGCGATTCAGACTTGACGGATTTATCACAGATGAAAGACAGAAAACTATTTGTATGGCAGTCGAATAAAAACTATACTGAAGTCGAGATGCCATGAAAAAGTCGTTTTGAAAACAAGCACAAGCACAGCTTGGTGGTGCAGAAAGGAGAAGCAACTCTCCATGTATTTATGATAAGTGTACATAAGTGTACACTCTCAAGGATGTTGTACATATTGCTGCTACTATGAAATTGATGGTAGGTAAATCGATACACTCGGTACGTTTACCTACCGAAATAAACACCATGTCAAGTTAACAGTGAAATGACAAAACGGCGATAGAGAAAACACAAATGCAAGACGCAAAGTTACACAGTCCTTCAACATCAAACCTTCAGTTCTAATCATTTCAATCAAAGAAATTCGAAAAACGTCGTTCGTAAAGTGAGAGTTCCCTTCACAATTCGTCGAAATACAGCAATACAGACATTTTTCAGGGGTAAACAACAGGTGGATGTACGTAACGCGAACTTACCTTTTACGTTGATCCCAGCAAAAATTGGTAACAATAAAACTAGTACAGGAGTCATAATTGTGATCGTGCACACAAATTCATCTATAAACTGAAATTTAAGTAAATGAAAAGATAAAATCTAATGAGTAATGCAGCTACGCTGCACGGTCAACAACAAAAAACTCAACGGATGCCAAACGGAGGCACGCCTACCAGTGTTGCCAACGGTGTAAATTCCTTCTGAATTCACGATTTTCACTATTTTATTATAGGGGCATTGATCAACTGAAAATTTGGATTTTTATTGTTTATTGATTCTCAATTCACTCGTTGGGTTCAGAGCTAAAGTATTGTTAGTTTTGACAGACCTTCTGAGTTTTCATTTTCACTGTTGGTAGATTTGCGTGTCAGTTTGTCAACATGAAACGAAGAAAGAATACATCAACGAATGAAGAATCTTCATTCGATTCTTCGTTTCTTCATTCGCATCTTCATATGATTTCGTTTCTTCGATTGTGATGTTTGTTATCAGATAACAATCAAAGATACAATCGAAAATGAAGATCCGCAACTGCCAATGCCTACCGTGACAATTTGTGGAAGGCAACAAACGGAGAGAAAAGCACACACACACACACACAAATGTCAACATGTAACAAACGGAGACAAATAATTATAACAAACAAATAAAATTAGTGTGAGTGTATAGAACATTGATAGAAATACATCGATATATCGATGTCACCATCACAACCGAACCATCAATCAACATTCGATATTTTTGGATAGGTATAGTCACCCTATATATTTTTGGATAGGTATAGTCAGGTATTGACATTTCAGTACTTCAATCAACTCGTCTACCTACAAATCAACACAAGTTAGCAATAGAAGCAGAAATCAGAATGCAACAGGTGATATCGAACATCGAATCAACAACCACATATCGATTACATCGATATACCCTCGTGAAAACATCGATGTTCCGTCCTTCACATGTGTTTGTGCGCGTGGTGTTTTCGTCTGAAATAACAACGACTTTTCCATTGAAATGTTCCCTTGTTTTACCGAGTGTTTTTGTTTGTTAAACATTTTCAATTGTTATTGAAGGTTTTCTGTGGGCTGACGCTTGAACCAATTGATACATCTCTGAAAGGACAAGTTGTTCTTCAATCAACAAGTTAGTTTGAAACCACACATCCTTCGCTTGATTATACTCTTACATACCATGTGCCATTGAGCCCTTAATCACAGGGTAATAAATTTGTTGATATTCGTACCTAAATACGATTTGTGTACTGCGAGTCACGATCTAACTGATGAAATCGGGGAGTAGGAGGACTTGGGAGAGATAGCAGGGGTCATGCTGACATAAGAGAATCCAATTGGGGAAAAGATTCAAACGAGGAAAAACGGCTATTCCTACGGCGGAAGGACATTAGATCATCGTATTATCTTAATGAAGGTAATGTGGAGTCCAATCAGTCAAATGTTTTGTCGGTGAAGAGTGAACATGATCACCAACCGCCACTTGAAAGCGCTGAAACGAAAAGCTGTTGAATAACATACGAAGCCAAATAAGGTTGTACGGGATGAATTGCGATCCTCTCAGACGAGTTTTCAAGTTAGTGGTGTAAAGCTAGTAGGTACGTAAATGTATGTACACCTCTCGAAGGAAACTGTTGCCCAAAATCACTCGAAGAATCGCTAGAGCACCTCAAAACCACACTTGAAAGTCTGGTGGCAGACGACAAATCCCGATTTTTACTTCTCCTACTCATTTAAATTTAAGTGCTGAAGCTGAGCATAGTCCAAAATTAAATCTCAACATTTAATGTATAACCGTACAAGCTCATGGTTTCCTCGATTCCGAAACCGCAGTCCTGTATAGAACGTTTTAGGTAAATGTGCAGCAGTTACGTTTAACGGTGACGTCTAGAGGCCGTGGAGTTCAGCAGATACCGATAAAACGATGTCTTTCTGTCCGACCTCCTTCCCCAGCTCGATACAAAAAATATCCACAGTTAGATTGTGTTTTGGCCGCTTGTGGCTCAGTTGAAACGCTACCAATGTTGTAGGCCAGATTCGATATGGCTCAGCATTTCTCGTTTATCACACCTAAATGAGTACTAAATATGATTTTGAGGTGCTTACGTTCTAAATAAAGAATTAATGTTCATAGTTTTTCTCATTTTCTTTCTTATTGAGCAGAAACATGTTTGTGCATAGCACTGTATAGTTAGGTAATAGTAGGTCGTATAGCAATAACAGTAACTTGTGTCTGGAATGTAGTAGGTTAGTCCAGCAACCTCCTAGTGATGTAGAATTTTGAGTACTACCCCTGTACAAGTAACTTTGAGGGTGGAACAATATTATTGTCTTTAATGGAATTCTATTCCACCCTCAAAGTTAATAGTACAGCAAATAAGTGATAATTGTTGATATTATCAACAATTATCGCTTATTTATATTTTATAAGTGTTGTATTTATTATCTAAATTTTTCAAGTAAAATTGGCGTTTTCAAGACTGCTTAAGACCAAACGTTCAATGAAATAAAATGGAGGTGATTGGTGGTGTATCAACCTCTTTAGACAGTGACTTTGTTTGGTACTAGCACTAATGTTATTTGTCTTGAATCACATGGGCAAGTGTACTTCCAAGTAAAATTGGCATTTTCGAGGCTCATTTCCATTGGCTGCCTAATTGTCCTGTAAGGTAGCCTGTAGGCTCTGGGTTCAGTCTACTCCCTCTACATGGCTGTTGATCCTCCCCAGCAAAGCTCATCACTGGATCTGTGCACCACAAATACTGTGGATTCCTGCCTTACCATACCATCTGCTCCCTAATTGCCCTGTAAGGCAGCCTGTAGGCTCTGGGTTCAGTCCACTCCCTGTACATGACTGATCTCCCCAGTTCAACCCATGACTGGCTCTGGGCATCACAAATACTGTGAATTCCCGCCTTACCAAACCATCTACTCCCTGTCAAGTGTACTTCCAAGTAAAATTGGCGTTTTCAAGACTTCTTAAGACCTAACGTTCAACGATATAAAATAGAGGTGATTGGTGGTGTATCAACCTCTTTAGTGACGTTGTTTGATACTAGTCTTTAGAACATCGATCAAATGTCCACATTTTCACGTTCAATGCATTATAATTATCCAATAATGGTCATCTAAGAAATAGATTTTGGTTTCCTCCAAGTCAATTATGTTTATTCAAAACCTGATTGTTTAGTGACATTTGTGATTTCCTTTTCAGGATGGTCAGATTCGCGAGGATCAAGGGCGCTCACACTAAATCGTCTTTCAACAAAGTCCCCGAAGACGCCTCATCGTGGTCGGAATTGAAAGCTGTTGAAAGCGAAGTTGACCACAAATCTGAAGACGGTGCGAGTCGATTGAAAGAGGAAGAGTCGAAAATTGAAAAAGTGACGGGTGTTTGGAGTGAAATTGAGCCTGAAAAGGGGGAGAAAAAGAAGAAGAAGAAGAAGAAAAAAGGTGGGAGTAATACTGAAGATGTACAAGATGGTGGTAAAGGTAGTGGTGAGCAAGAGGTTGTAAAGGTTGTTAAAAAGAAGAAGAAGTTGAGGTTGGAAAAAGAAAGCGAAGGAGTGGAGTTTAAAAGGAGAAAAGCTGAGAATAATGAATTCCTTTTGAGTATTGACGGGGTGGAGACAAAGCTGACCAAATTCGACGGGTACTTGGTTACTGAGAAAGACGCGGAGAGATTGGAAAACATGCGGCAAAATTTGACGGCGCAGGGGGAAGACGAGAAGAAAATATACGCTTTAGTCAAAATGGAGAGGAGAAAAGCTGAAAGGTTTGTCAAAATTAAAAAGAAAAATTTGTGTTTCCACTGTCGAAAAGGCGGACACAACCTGTCAGATTGCCCCGAGCTCGAGACCAAAGCCGTTCCCGTCGCTCCGGTTTCGGGCATTTGCTTCAAATGCGGCTCCACCGAACATCGTTTGCCTCAGTGTAAATCCAAAGCGACCACTTTGGAGTTCGCGACGTGTTTCATTTGCGGACAATCGGGTCATTTGTCGAGAAACTGCGCCAACAACCCGCGCGGCCTTTATCCCGAAGGAGGCGGGTGCAAGACGTGCGGTGACGTCACGCATTACGAGCGAGATTGTCCGGAACTTATGAACAGGAAGAGGAAAGTCCGGCAGGGGTTCGTCGAGGCGAAAACGATCGACAGAAACAACGTGGAAGCTCTGGATTACGACGATGACGTGCCGAAGAGAAAGAAAATTGCGACAATCGATACTAACAAGAGGCCCAATAAAATCATCAAATTTTGAAGTCCTTGGACATGTGAATACTGACGCCATGAGATTCTGCTGGTAAGATACTACTGTTTATATATTTTTATTTTTGTTATGTTTTGGCTCAAGTATAAAATAGCCTATAAAATAAAGAGTAGTACCTATAATAGCCTAATTCAATAATTGCCTCGTGAGAGTTGCCTCGCAAGTAAACTATTGTCTCTCGAGTCTTAGAAAATGCTCGAATTTGGGGTGAATGAAAACAAGGTAATCAATTTTTCAACCCCCCTTTTCAAATTTGAGGGTTTACGTTTGAAGATACCTACTTAGATTCAGAAAATCGAATTAAAAAGAAAAATCCGTCCGCCCGCCGCAAAGTGGTGGAAAATAGTCATTTTTGTTCAAAAACCTGTAAATAGAGCTATTTGCCACCACTTCGTCAAAAAACCACTGGAACTATTTGAGGAGAGGTAACAATCACATCAAAATACAGGTCTTCTGAATAGTTGATTTTGATTGCTTACATTGTTGTTGCATTAAAATTGAAATTTGCTGTCAATTGATTCATCAAATTTCAATTTTTAAAAAAGATTACTTCAAACAAGAGCAAAATATAATTATTTCTTTACTAAGAAATAAACTAATTATATCCCAAAATTTACAAAAAATGTGGATCCTTCTTCAAACGATTCTAATGGCAACTAACTCTTTTTGATTTGTGTACTTGCCTCATTTATAGTGTCCTCCCTGACATCGGGATAGAACTCCTTTAACCCCTCCTCTAAAGAAGACCCACTTCTAAACATAATTTCACACTGGGTTTTCTTCTAAACACAATCTGAAATATTTTTTTCTCAACTTCAGTTTGTAAGAAAAAGAATCTGCTCCTCTCTATCGAAGAATAGAGTAGGAAGAAACGCACCCTCAAAATTTGAACAAAATCGGATTTCTAGTGTCCGAGATAATTGGTCATTTGTGAAGAAAATGTGCATTTTTCAGGAGAGCGATTTGAAAGATGCGCCTAAGCGGATCCCCTTAAAACTAATAATAACTTATAACTAAAAGTTATTAGTTTTATCTATTTCGGTAAATTTGATCTATTCTGAAAAGGAGGCTGCAGAGAGGTTGACGTCGACGTTTAGAGGGGACAACACAAAGAGTTAAGGAGCCCTCACTCTGGCAAACGTTTTTGCACAATATTTTCAAGTTGTCGTGGTTGCGCAAAAATATTAAGAACGTAAGGAGTGAAATCCAATGTTTTTCTTGAAGATTTGAAATGTTTGCGGGGATTTCAATAGTTTTGTCTACTCTGAGGGCTCCCGACCATTCAATATTTTGTACGATATTTGTTTGCTCAAAATATTGAACGAATTGTTTTTGCCAGTCGTAAGGCTTACAAGAAAACGCTATTCTGAACGGTAATCCAACAACGCTATCGTTCGATAGGCAGTCTGAATTATTCATCATCATCTAAAACTCGTAATTGGCTCAAAAAATGACGAATTTTGTTTCAAGTTTGACGGTTCAATGAAGTTATTAGATGGAGGGCCTTGATATTGAGGAATTTAAAGTTTTCTTTGTTTCGATATTTCTAGCCTTATAGGTGGCCAATTTGTTTACGCTGTAAATGTTTTCAGTCAACGAGCTAACAACGGTTGGCTCTAGGCTTTCACCTTAAGGAAGTGAAATTCTTTTGAAACTATCTGGAGACTCGATAGTAATTATTCCTAATAATAGCTACCTTGTACAGTCAAGGACGTACTGTAGTTTTGTGAGGTCGTTGGTACAGTCCGGCCGGTCTTGTATTCAAGACGGTTTTTGACCTTTCCACGACTGTAACTAATGTGACCAAACCACTATCCACGTGGCCCATCGAGAAGAGATTGACATTCGCTCGTGCTCCCCGGATGTTGTTGTGTTTTTTTCGCTGAAGCCGCAGGTCTTAGCAATAATTTGTCGTTGTAATCAGTTTTCAAGCTCTAAGGCGTAATGTGCTGAGGTTTCGAGACGTGATGGTGCCTCGACGGTCTCAGGAATTCCATCGGTGTCGTTGGAAGTCGTAAAGAATGGAAATTTGGGTCACGATGAATGGCAAGAGTAGGAGATATTTGCTTGTATTTCGCTATACGAGAGCTCTCAGGATTGACGAGTGTTAAATGATAAAAGGATCGATGAGGAAGAAAGAGGTGCATTCTCGATCTATTTTCAGGTCATCATTGTCCTGCAGAAATCAATCAGAGTGGTGCAATAACAAAATTTATTTAATGGTGTCTTTTGCCAGAGAATTCGGGATTGTCTAGAAAAGTACAGGGTGTCCACAGAAATTATGGGACAAACTCAAGACATCAATTCTACAGCTAATTTGCAACGAAAAGTTCCTCTTAGAGTTTTTTCATTACTCAACTAAAAAACCGACTTTTTTCACTTTCAAGATTTTTTTCTCGTGTTTTCGACCTTGTCTCAGTAAAGCGGCTTTAACTCCCTTAAACTAATATGTAAAATAAAACTTGAGGATACCGTTGGAAAGAGCGTTAAATTTGCTATCTCTCTGAAATAATATCCGATTTCCTAAGACGGAACTGATTGATGAAAAAATGGCCCAATTTAAAGATTTCTTAAAAATCACCGTTTTGTCTTTCGTATTTTGTGCTATCAGTACGGGGTTCTTTCGGCGTGCACTCTTCGGGGAAAACCTGACCAGAATCTCAGCTTTAGAATGGTATAAAAAAAGAAAGTTTTTCACAGTGAAATTGTTGGAGAAAATGACGTTTGAGTTCTGAAAAACGTGAGTTTTTAGGTGAAAATCAACGTTTTCCACCAAAAGCCAATTTTGTTCATGGAAGTGAGTTCGGTATCGCAATTCATGCATTTTTGGCGTCTCATTTTTATTAAATTGTTGATTCTTAAAAAAAAAAAATAACTTAACTTTTTTTAAGAATAAAAAATTAGGGTCTTCCTTATCAGTCACCATTCGATTGAGCGTCAAAAAACGCGTGGATTTGTCTAAACCAGGTGTTTGGCTCAATAATTGTGTTAACCCTTAATTTCCCACTTGTTGAAAAAATCCGACTTTTCTGAAACAATTCTCGTACTTTGGCGCAGTTTGGCCAATCAAATGGCACAGAATGCCTAGTTTTGATATAAAATCGTGTGATTTTTCCTAAATCAAAGAATACTGAACGGATTTTTTATGGGTACCTCAGAAGGGGGTTCCAAAAAGACACTTCAGGAGAGGGGTGGCAATCATATGTCCTAAAAAGATACGCCAGGACTGGGAAAACAACTTGCAAAGCGTAAAAAGAAGATAGGTAAATGAACAAGAACTGTATATTTGAATATAAAATATGAACAAAACGAACAATATAATCTTCATTAGTACCTAGTTTATCACATAGGGCTGAAAGGCACGATCAAGTAACTAGGTGGGTAGGTACTAGGCAGGGACCTTCAAAATCGGTCTTCCATAAAAGATACATCAGGACATTAAGGGTTAAAAGCCATCTGAAATTCGCTCATATTGCCATGCCTCATCGTTTCAATCTTCCCTCTGAACTTGTTTCAAGAGAATCTCCGCAGTTATATCTTCAAAGCCTGAGGTCAGCCCGGAGGCCCGAGCAATTGGTCGTCGTAATGAGTTTTCTAGCGGTAGGGCGTTACTGAGCGAGGTTTGGCTTTGGGGCTGTGGCGGAGGGGGAGGTGCCACATAAGCTATAACAACCAGCCGACCACGGCGCACTCTCCGATCGACCTTCGTTGTCCACATTGTCAAGATTCACTTCGATTTGATTCCTTATTGTGTGTGAATTTCTCGAGAGATTAAAATCATCAAAAAACTATGCCAGGACCCGACTGCAACTGCGCCAGTGAGTACCGCTTTCGATTACACCGAGTCTAAATAATCCAACCCGGATAATTTAATTAGTAATTAATCAGCTTCGCGGTGAAGCCCATACAAAACCTCTCTCCACTTCATGCTTTTATGATTTTTTGTGTTCTGCTAAATACAACCGACGTCCCTTTGTATTGCCTGAAATTGCGTTTTAGCTCCGCTATCCCTCCCCAAAACACCCACCAAAATTCAAGTTATTATCCATTGGAACTCCATAAGCAATTGTAAAAAATGTAGGCCGTTACATGTCGTGTCATAAAAGTCCAACCCCAATCCCCCAGTTATAAAACTGTGATTTCTGTCTATTTTTGTGAAATAAATTCAATCTTTTGGCTGTTACTATGGAAGAATTGGGTGGTGTGGACCAACAAGGCGTGGTTTAGTGTTGGAACAAACTGCTGCTTTTGTCGGGTTTCGATATGTTGCGACATAACTTCGTATCCCTGACAATTTGCATCTACGGGAAAGTTGGTAATTTTCTTCAACACAATGAAATAGATTTTTCAAAAAATAATAATAATAATATTCTACATTATGTGCGGGACTCAGAGAAAAAATAATTTTGAGAAAATTTCAGCGGGAAGTAGGTAATAAAAATGTTCAAACAGTGACTGGGAGAAGACGTTTCTGGATGGTGGATGCATACGGGTATGGGTACGTTGGTTTTAGCTGATTCAATGGCGCTATGCATCGAATCAGCTTCCATGTATGAGTACGGTAATCAACATCTTGGTAAAAGTGACCAAGTGCCATTGACGCGCACCATCGAGAGTGATTCTAGTTCATCTTGTGTCAGGTAGTTGAGCTCAAATGCCATTTGGTCACATGTCTCAGGTTCGGGCAGGTAAAATTTATTTTCAATATTTTAACCAAAGATTGGACGTTTTTCCAAACTGTAGATAACGTTCTTTAGTAACAGAATGACCAAAAACCTAAATTTGTTATTTGGCTAATTTAGATTCTAAAAAATAGATTTGAAAAAAACTAAGTGAGTTGAAGCCTGAATGTTGCTATCTCTTCAGAACAAGGCGGCATCCCCTGAAAACGACGTTTTTCAACACAAATGCACCATTTTCTCCGTCATTCTTCAACTAATAGCCTCATTCTCGTGAATTCTAAGCGTAAACTTGAAGTGTTCAACATGGATAATAATGTTATATATTATTATTATATTATATATTATTATATTATATAATAATATATTACATATATTGTGTCTTATGGCTGGGGGTCATTCCAAAATTTGCGTGATACTCTGAGTGGCTCCTAAAGCTAATTTCTATGCTATTCACTCTATGAATCTGTAGGTATGTAGCCTCCTTAGGACTTGATTTCAGTTCAAACTTGAACTAAAAGTTCAAAATTCATTTTGAACCTTTTCCCCTTGACCTTGGGTTATGAACATTTTCAAGGATCATCGTGGATGTGGTCCGATCTTGTCAAATTTCGTAAGTTTAGCACAACGCTAACTGGGCAAAGTGCAATGGACTGACAGGAAATTACACTCATTAGTATGTATCGGTTGCATGTAACTACTGTATCAGAATTTGTCAGAGAGTTTAGAAACAAAGCTGCAACCATCAAGCGCTGGAATCTATTTGAATAGTTACCACTCTTAACTAATATTGAATCATCAACAGGGAAATTTAAAAAATTTGTTCTTGAATATTTTGAACTTGGAAATGATGAAAGCAAAATTAAAGACAGGTTTAATTTAGGATTAATTAGAGTGTAGGTAGTTTTTGGGCAACTGCGATTAGTGCCAACTCTAATAATTATTAGAGTTGGCACTAAACACCTAAAACCAATTAAAATAAGCGGTTTCAGATGCATTACCTAATTGTAATACTTGTAATACTAAAAAGCAGGGAAGAGACGAGCCTGGACGGGTCATAAGACCTTAGGCTCAGAAATCCACCATTTTGGAACTATCTTTATGTACCAGCCTGTAAAAAATCGGCCTGTACCGGTGTTCTGTAAAAAATGTTTGTTATGTACCACTGTTTTCTTGACTAAATAATATTGTAAAACATTCAGATTTCAAACTTATTTGTCAAGTAGAATATTGTACTGCTCACATTTCCTAGTGTTTTGTCTCATATTCGATTTAGTCACTTCGTACTTACTCGCAGTTAACGCTGTAGCATGATTCACACCGAAATCAATCGTTAAACTCGAATTCCACGATTTCTTCCTACTTTAACGATCTTTCTGTACATTCTATTTTTCAGACGGGCAATGCAACTGCGGCAGCACCTGCAATTGCGGTAGCGGCTGCAAATGCAACTCGGGCGGCGGCTCATGCTGCGGCACGAAGGACAAGAAATGAACCAGACCCTCTCCAACCTCAAATACCCACAAGCTTCGATAGAACCCCCCTCATATCCAATATTTTTAATGAGATATGCCCAATACGATTTTAATGATAAAATCTTTGTCTGAGCTGCAGCTTTTTCTGGTGGAAATCAAGCTTTATTCTCTCCCCTTTTTTCTTTTTAGTGTAAGTTAATCTCGATCGTTGATCATTTCAGTTCATTTTTGGCGTTAGGCCCTGCGATGTTAACCCTCGTTATGTCCTAAACCAAATAAAACATTAACGTTTCATTATCGTATATTCTTCAAGACCAGTTCCTCCTCCCTCAAACTCCGCCTATTTTTAATCTACAAAATTTGTAGATATTTAATATTATTATTTAATAGTAGAAAATCCATACTTACGCTGGTAGTATTATACGGTCATCCTCCAGGGCGCAAATGAACTTGAGCTCCATAATTCTTCTACAAGTTCCTGAACTATTCCAACAAAGAAATATTCTGTTTCGTGGTGCCAAAGTTTCAAAGGTAGGATTTCATTTTCTCAAAACCGCTGACTGCTTGATTCTCTGTCGTGCAAGAAGAAAATCCGCAGTCATGCAGCATGGCTATAAGGGCAAATTTTCGAAAAAATAACTGCATTTTACTGGTTTTATAACCCATTTCGTCCCCATTTTTGGCCGCGTAACACCTCAATTTATAGATTTTTCAACGCTAAACACGATGGTTTAGACAGAATTGCGATATCTCATTCCGTTAACAGATTAGAGCAGTTGAACCGTGAAGAACATCTCAAGTAACAACCACGTTTCTTCATCTTCAAAGTACTCCAGTTTGAGAACGGAATAAGATATCGCAATTCTGACTTCACCATGGTGTTCAGCGTAGAAAAACCCTTTAAAATGAGGTGTCACTTGTCAGACTGTTTCATTTTTCCCCCCTAAAACTCTTCAACACTAGAACGTTTCAATTTAGAAATTTCTTTGCTCGTATTGACATTCACGTTGCAATTACCAGCTTTGCAAGTGGTAGTAACATGATAACAAATGTCGAACAAAAGACACAAAAACACACAAAAAATCTTGAAATTGAAAAATTTCTACAACAGAGTAAAAGAAAATTGCCACAGGACAATGTTGACCTGAAATTGGCTGTAGAATCGATCCCTAGCCTGTGACAAACACCCTGTATATACATGACTTTTTGTGTCTTTTGGCAGTAAATTCAAGATGGTCTAAAAAAAATATAGGCCTAATATATCATTTTTTCGGAAATTCGAGTTTTAAAAATTTGGGACCGATAACAATGATTAAAGGCAAGTAACGAGACGAAAATAACGCATTTTTCTCATGATCATTCGTATATTTGGTGTTTCAGCGAAAGCACATGCGCATTTCGGTATCACGACCTTGAATAAGTCCCCGAGCTAAACACATAAATAGAAGTATATAATAGCAACATTAACGTGAAATACAAGTATCTAAATTGACAAACAAACAAAATAAATAAATAAACCCCTTGTAGGGTGTTTTGAGCAACCAAATAATTTTGAGGTCTGCAATATTTGTTGAATTTAAAAAGTATAATAGCAAATTAATACTGATCGAATTACATTGACGAGTACGATTTAGGAAACGTGTCACAACACACCTCACGTAAATAATAAATCATTAATAATTAAGTGTCTAATTAAAACTCCACCAAACATCAGTCATCAAACCAACAGGGAATGAATAATATTCCGCGTTTCAAAACTCTAAACATCACAAAATATAGAAAACAATAATTCAATTCAATAAGGGACAGATATTTGGCAAATGTAGGAAGCAGTTTATCATATTATCACTATTCACTTTGGAATGAATTGAAAAAATGCATCGTAAATAAATCAGTTTATTAATGTAGTCAATCAATTTTTTGTTTTTAATGACGAAAATTTGTTATGATGTCTTTATTACATGTCATGTATTAGCAAGAACCAACCAAGGAGAATTTTTAATATACAGCGCTCAAGTTGAGTAGGTATGTATAATTTGACAAGTTTTATTTGATTTTATCTAACGGGGCTTGGAAACGGCACAAAGTGAATGGTTTCAGGCGGGCTATTGAAATCGTCCCAATAACCCCTGAGTGCCACAGAAGGTTAAACCCAGGTTCACATTGAGCGTCATTCAGTGCCACCTTGTTTCACTCGTATTTCTGATGAAATATAGTTCTACCAAATCATAATAGTCGTTGAACAACTTTGACAAATTTTAGTTTGAGAGACTCCAACGTACCTAAGGTCGGAATCGTGGATATTGTAATACAATATCCATGATAGAAAGATACAGGTATAAGTTATACAAGTACATTGCAGTTTTCTTTTAAGAAAAAATGATTGTATGTAAACTAGATACTATTTGAATTCCAGTTGTAGCTTATTGATGTTTCAAAAGCAATCGAATACAAGCTGGTGAAAACTGTCAAAATTTAAAACCATATTCTTCACTTCAAAGATGTCTGATTACTTCAGAGAAATGTCCAATCTCAAATAAGTGAGACTCCTGGTGTTCGGCCCCTGATTCTAGTGGCTTCATCAAGCAAAACCTAGCTGGACCAAAAGGAGACAATCCAGTGAAAATCATCTGGCATCCAACCAATTATTCTTTTTTTTTCTATAATATTATACCTAGGTAATTGGTTTTGGGTTTTTTTTTTTTTTTTTTGCTGTTCCAAATTAATCTAAAAAATTCTCATGTTCTCATTCATAGAAAAAGAAACATTGGTGCCGAAACCCGGGTCTTACAACCTGGAGTGTTGCTGAGTCGTTTCCTGGAATAAGCGAGATCCAACTGATCAGAATACGAAATCGACACCTGGATTAATTAAACATTATGTGGGGTTTTGGAATTTCAAATATTTTGGCCCAATATTTAGTTGAAACAACAGAAATTGATTAAGGTTTTGATATACGAGTCTGTCATCTTTGAAATGAAGATAATTTGCGAACGACAAATAATATTCTAGCGATAAAGAACGATTTACTTGTAAAATTTGACTTCAGTTTCGACGACGTCCTTGAAGAGTTCGTCCAACTCGTCGAGCGAAGAGTTTGGAGAGAAGTTCGAAATGAAGTTGGTTGTTTCAGTCACGCTAATGTCCTCCATCGCTCTCAGCTGATCGAGAACCGCTGGCTTCGCTTTGACAGCGCTCTTGTGGAGTTTGTACAGGTTATGTTCTCTCTGTGGGAATAATCATAATAAAAAGGCAAGTAAGAGGGTCGAATGTATAATATTACTCTTATAATTAAAAACTCGCCTAAGTAGGTACTTCAAGATGAGAACTCAGAAAATTTGCTATTGGCTTTATTTAGAGGTAATTAGGCAGAAAAATGAAATACCTAAGTAGTGAAATACAAGGTTTGTGATACTGAAGAAAGATAACAACAGGATTTGACACATAATCTGTAGGCTTTGTAGAATTAAAATAGTATAATATCAAGTTAGCATTCAGATTTTTCCTTAGTTCTAGAGTTATTCAATGGGCAACTAGCATGTGTTATAATTTCAAATTTTTGGTTCAAAATCGGGTTTACTGGCGTTTTACAAGCCCCCAAATCCCAATTTTCAGCTCAAATTTCATCTGGTTAGTTTAAAATAGTGTGTACAAAATAGTTCTAACGTGAAGCTTGATATCGAGGCTCATGAGTTTGATATCGTGAGTATTGAGTTGGTTTCGAGTAACAGCGACCGTCTGGTAATAGGTTGTGGTATTAGGTTATATTGGTAATACCTAGGTTACCGGCGATTCGAGAAACTTTCCAGTCTGCGTTGGGCGCTGGAAAGGATCCTGAGTCGCCGGTAACCTATTACCAAAATAACCTAATACCACGAACTATAACCAGACGGTCGCTGTTACTCGATAACCTATTACCAAGAAATAAAACCGTATTAGCCATTCCTACACTGGTCCATAACAGAGGGTCGCAATTCTCGTTACGCAATTTTGTGACCATTTTGGCAAGTTAGCTCACGGCTAAAACATGTTCCATGTTGAAATTATCACAGAGCAAATCAGTAAGAATCGGTGGGTTGTTAAGCGAGCTCACTTCTCCAGGTTGGGCAACCGTATGGTGGGATATTTGGACGTTGGGGGTGAAGACGAACGGCTTGAACACCGAGACGGATGGATCAGGCGTTCCGGTGAACCAATGAGCGCAGGGTCGATCTGGATACAACAACGACACCTGAGGACAATGTTGGGTTGGCAATCCATAATAATTTCCATTACTGGGAAATACATCGATATCATATTATGGCGATATCATATACATCAAGGATATCATATTATGGCGATGACCGTAACTGGTTAACAGATGTATATAACTTAAGAGCATGATGGCTAAAATATAAAAAACATGGACTATGCAACACTGAGTTTCCCAAGTTTTTAAATGTTGATTAAAAAAACTCAAAACCGAGGGTCTCACGGCAACTTCCCACATCGTCATTTCGGCAACTTTTCAACAGAGCCAAAAAACCATCTGCCAATGACTATGTTTACTGAGTAATTCAGTAAAATAAATCGTGAGATAGCTAACTTATACTTAGATAAACCTGGGAGAAGACGCTTCGAATGGTGTGCATAACTCATTTTGGCCAAAAATGACGATGTGGGAAGTTGCCGTGAGACCCTCGAAATGTACTCTTTTTCATTAACACACGAGCGGTCGCGTTGACGACAAAATTGCGCCAGGTAGACGTTTGAAGTGACTGCTGTCAACAGGGTCGACCTCTTGCCGAAAACCAATTTTCTATTCTACTATTTATAACCCGTCCGTCCTTTCCTCCCAAATCCAGCATCGTTGAAACTCTATTCTGTTCACTAGAGACGTTTGTTGGATGTAGAACGTTGGTGGTCTACTCTGTGCCACGCGACCAGTCGTGTTAAATCTTTACCATGTCCTGCCCACATACAAGACGTATACAGTTAGAAGATATCCCGATGATTTGTAAGAAATGAAGAGAGTTTATGTACTTCTACTGGGGGTAAACACTAACCAATTGAGTGGTGCATAAAATGCGCCACGCGACCGGCCATGTTATGAAACGTAATGTTAAATTCTTTTTGGAATCACAGCAACCTCCACATCACCTTTATACGGTTCTTACGCATCTTTCCCATAATTATATTGACTTATCAAAATTATTATTGATGTTTGGCCACGTATGGTGATTTTTTGAACAGAAAATAACGACACATCCCAAACTTACTGTGTTTTTCAGTCATACCTAAGCTCAGGTAGGCAGAAATCTCCGAGTTGAATTGAATATTCTATAGACCCCCAACCACAAGACATGCATTGTTTCTAGTGGTGGGCAACCCTAATTTTGGCTAAGTCAGTGATTAAACATGATCATAACATTGAAGAATCTGAAGATCTGATCCTAGCATACTCACTTGTGAAGAGGCAGTTACTGATCCAGGGCCATCAAGTTTCTTGCAGATGCCGCTTTGTTCATCTCGTAGTACCTGGCGCAAAATGAATCTGAATCAATTCATGCACTGAGTACATAAGGTGCTAATGCCCTTCAAGGTGAAGTAACTTTCGGAGACCTTTTTCGGGTAATTCTTTCAGTATTTTCCCAGTACCTTACTACATAATGAGGTTATTAGTCCGCTCCAATTCATAGTCCTAATATTTCGAGACATTTTACTTCATTTTCATAATTTATTATAGTGCTTCCGAGCCTAATAGAGTCCAGATTTGCCAATTCATCCAATACACTGACTCACCGACTCGAGCCTATTATAATGGCCTATTATAATTAACATCCAAGCCATGCATGTGGGGCCAGTCGTTCAATCTTGAAATGTCATCATTCAGAGCTGCTATTGCTCCCCCAACATCCTCAATTGAAGTTTCCATGTACAATAGTGTACAACAATAATGTAAAATACATGTCCTGAGTGAGAACCATCAGTTGATTGCTTGATTAAATACTCCTACAATTAATGTAATCACCAATTCTCAAACTTACTTTCATCATGCTTGTTACACTGAAAGATTTGTCAGCTGAGAGTCGACAAAGCAGATCACGACCGTTTTCAAACCTCGATGTCGGGCTGCAGTCTGCGAAAGCCGCTGTCCAGTCGAGTTCGCCCTTTAAAACAAGTAGACAAGTAAATCTTGTGTCTAAGTAAATGTCGGCATACAGGAGAAACTCATTAAAGTCAATTTTTGGCAAAATTATGTACCATTCAAATAGTGGTTACAGAAAAGACTAACCGTATAAATCAAGGTAGGGGATATTGTATATTATAATGTTCAAGTACCTCACCGTTCCATAAGTTATTGTCAATTGCGTATTGTTTTACTCCGTCAGACATCTTGTCAGCGCCGGACGTTATGCTCAAGCAGTTTGAAATATTTCTAAAGCCGTCTGAAAATAGAAGGTGACAAGACTGATTAATGTAAGTTACATTGGGGTCATTTCACTTTAAACGTCCATTTTCGATTCCCAGGGGTTATTTTGGGGTTTTCAAGTGTTCTTTTTGCAGATTAACAACAACAACAAAATCAGGGCTGTAGAGTTTGATGTGCTAAACACCCACCCCCCCAAAAAGAGTTATTCTTTATCAGATCAAACTTTATTGTCCTTCGAGCTAGGTACCTGTCCTGAAACTGCCTAGTTTTCAAAATGAAGCTCATGAGTGTTACTTTTCAAAAGAACATCCCCAAATCGTAATGTTGAAATATTTTCTTATGTGAGACAATTACCAGATCAAACTAGGAATCATCAGATATTGAGGACAGAATCCTACTGGCTGCAAGTGGTGGGCTTAGAGTGGCAATGTGCTTAATTTGGAGAAATTGTAGAGAATTTTTGATGTAGTCACTATGAAAAATTGTAACACTTCTGACTTAAAACCGCCTTGTAAAGGACCACGAGAGGTGATGCGGTTTTTCCAAGATATTCTTTAGACATCTTGTCACTCATACAGCTCTTTCAATTCTCACAGATCGGCGATTTCACTCATTTCAATTCACGACCTGGGTAAAAATAAGGATATAAAACGATTCCTTAGAGGGATATTCAAAACTCGGCCGTCCAGGCCAAGATACGAATATACGTGGGTAATAATCGATAACAAGTTGTAGATTATTTTTCGAGGGTCTCCACTGATGATCTGAAATACATAATATGTATTTAGATATCATCCAAAAAATTTATTATGTTGATGGCTTCGACTTCAGGCCAATGAATTCAAACCATTCATCAAGTGAAATGTTCTAATGTTCATTTCACAGAGATGGAGGCTGACCTCATCAAAACCTCAGGGCCAAACAGACCCCAACCTTACATTTCCAAATTGACACCAAGGATCCAAATATTATGCAACCCCACTTCAATTTGGAGATACCAATCTATGACAAGTGAACTTCGACCACAAAATTGTGACACCTTTTTTCATTACCCACAGTAAGCCTTACAAGGCAGCATCTAAAGCAACACTCAGTCGCTGGGTGAAAGACATCCTGCTTGTCGCTGGTGTCGATTGCTCGATATTAAAACCTCACTCCGTCCGGCATGCTACTAGTTCTGCAGCAAAGCGGAAGGGCGTATCAATGGACCTCATATTAAGAACAGCCGGTTGGAGTGCATCCACCGCTACGTTCACGAATTACTATGATAGACCACTGACGGGTCTATTGATGCCATTATGGAAGACTGACGTCTTTCGTATTTTTTGTCAACTGACGTTATGCTACTTTCTACACTACTTTCAAGTATAATATATTATGTTCGTTCAACGTTGACAAACGCTGTTACATAAATTTTATGACCAGGGTGAATTGGATGCTTGTGTCATGATCCGTATTGTGACATAATTGTTAACGTTATCTTCCACAGCAATTCGGTCTTGGAAATCGTGTTTATCTGTGATCTTTAAACAGCTACCATGTATTCTGTGATATGGGGGCTGGACACGTGTCATAATAATTATGACATTATTTTATGACATAATTATTGCTAAATCAAACGAACTTACCTTGTGAAGTTCGATTGTAATTATGATAGTGTCCAGCTCTCATATCACCGGGGATTGCACCGCTTTTCCAATAAGAACAACAGTCGCTGAAATTAATCATGAGAACCTACGTAGTAGGTAGGTACTAGTATCAATAACAAATTGTTTAAAAAAAATTTAAAACTTGAGAAAACTCGCTGTACACTACTTGGATCTTCAAATGGAGGGTATAAGCAACCAATTCACGATAGAATTTACTGAGCATCTTGAATTTTGGAACAACAGTCAGTTGCGAGAACCCGAAAAGTGGACGTTTAAAGTGAAATGACCAATTTCCCCTTAAACCAATGTCATTACACATCATACACAATACGTCATAATGTACGTCACCTGTGAACCTTTGGGCCACCCAAAGCTTGCCCGCGGTTTCCAGAACCCAGGCTTCTTTAGGATCGACAATAAGGAAGGAGTTGTGGTACGTGAGATTGCCATCTTCCGAGCAAGGTCCGCCTTGTCCGTACTTCTCCAATAGTCCAACGATGACGTCTAGAGCCTCTTCGGCCGTTCGGCCTCTCTCCAACCCCAATCTGAACAGGTACATTTCATTTTACACGACAAGTGAAGAGCGACATCAGTCACTAGTTAAGATTTGGAGGAGTGACAAGGTAACAAACCTGACTAAATCCATACCGATCAGCGCTTTACTGTCGAAATCAGGCACTTTGGTCCAAATGGCCTCATTCCCGATAGCAACCCCTTTGTAGTTGGCTCCCATCTCAGCTCCCCACATCCATGTCGGTTTGCTTAGAATGACCTCCAACGTGTTCTCCACTTGGTCAACTTCAATGTAAGTACACTGAAATGTAAGTACACTGAAATGAGGATTCAATATGAAACTGAAGTGGGAATCTACAGGCCCTTTACAGGAACAGCAAAATCGAAGTCTAAAAATTTATTTGGCCACTGATCAGTGGTGGCTGCTGATAGGAGCACAGGAGCATGTGCACCCACAGCCAATAAACCAAAAATAATAACCAAATTCTCCCATCCCATTTGAAAAGTAATTTGGATATTGACAGAAAAAAGGATTTAACTATTTGAATCGACGCGCGAAACAGCTGCCCTGGTAGGAAGCCCAAACCTGACCAATGGGAAGCACCTTGGAGCAAAAGGAAGGCCGTGCTCCAGCTCCCCTCCCTTGTCGCCAATTCCTTATGAATTCCCATTGATAACTTTCCAGTTATGAATGAGTCCCTCTGTGAGATTGGCCAATGAAAACTTTTCATGGCGCATAACTAACTCGCTGCTCCACCACCAAGGGCGCTGCTATCCATTCTCCGTTCCAATGCCACCAAAGCGGACCAGGTAACTTTCAAAAATAAAAATCCCCAAACCGCAGATCACATATGTATTACATAATACAATCGCTGGACAGAGCGAAATGTCGACGGCGATTACAGCGCTGGAGTTGTTCAGCGGTGAAAATTGAACTATCTGCTATCTCAAATCAGCCAGTTGGACTCAAGCAAACATTGAGAGTGAAAAATCGTTCTGATTCGTGTCGGAAGTTCAACGCCAAATATCACCAAAAGGTTTACTGGCTTTGCGGATGTGAGGTGAGTAACAAATTATCCTGGAGTAGACACCTGATTAGTGATATCTTCGTTCCTGGGGTAGACACCCGATCAGTAATATCTTCGTTCCTGGGGTTGATACCTATGGATGTTGGTGATTTTATTTTTGTATTCCCCATTATTTACCTCAATGATCACTAACCCCTCACCTTCCCCATAACCGTTTCCTCTACCCATCCTCTTTCCTTCCCCTCCCTGGCAAGAGTTGCTTTCACCTCCACGTTGGTTCTTGCTGGGCAGATATACATTTCAGCTTTAACAATAACATACATTTTTTGGGTTTATCCCATTATGATTATTTCAGAATTTCGTTTTCCGTTAGAGAACATTTTTCATGTCTATTGTACGAGTATGTATTTAGTCGCGTTGTAATTTGCATATGGTTGAAATTTGTATTTGGCTGAGAAAAGCATCTCTCCCGTCCCCTTCGCCATATTCCCGCTATGTGCACCCCCTGAGTTTCAGGGCAGGAGCCGCCACTGCCACTGATATCATCATCAAACTCCCCAACAATCTACTAACAACATTTTGAAAGATCTAAAATTACAGATTAGGTACATGCATCTTTGTTAAACGATTCGATCCAAGACCGCACCTTTAATTTGGATCCGGCGTCGTGGCTGGCGGCAGGGAAATGGACGATTTCCTGTGGCTCTCCTGCAGGGCGGTCGGAGTTTTTTCCAAAGATGATGCCGCCGGAGGTGTTGGATTTGAGGACGACGAAAGTGTCACAGCCAGTAGGACCCATGACGAGGCGCAACTTCCACAAGTCCAATTTATCTGAAAACTAAAAGGCTATTTAGGCAGACCAGCAAAAATCGGGGATATTGAGCAGTTGCTGAAGAGCACCAGCTTCAGCCCACGAGAGCAAGCTGTTGTATTTTTACGCAACACAAAACGAAGATTCCAAAACTGGAGAGCCCACAAGTCAAAAAATCCACAGTCATGCAGCATGGCTATAAGAGCGAATTTTCGAATAAATAGCCGGTTTTGTGTAAAATGTCTCCATTAAAGAACATTATGTCCATGAAGAACATTTCGCTTGACAGACCGTTTCACTTTTGGAATTTGGGGTTGAACCCCCCCCCCCCCCCAACTCACCAAAACCCCCTCTCAGCTTTTGAACATTCCAACGCTGAACACGAAGGTGAAGTCAGAATTGCGATATCGCGTTCCGTCATCAGCTTAGAGCAGACTAACCATGAAGAATATATCAAGTATCAACCACGTTTCTTCATCTTCAAACTGCTCCAGTTTTACAACGAAATGAGATATCGCAATTCAGACTTTAAAAACCTTAAAAATGAGGTGTCACTTGACAGACCGTTTCACTTTTGGAATTTATGGGTGAACCCCCCCCCCCCCCCCAACATCCCCAAAACCCCCCTCAGCTTTTGGACATTACAACGCTGAACATGAAGGTGAAGTCAGAATTGCGATATCGCGTTCCGTCATCAGCTTGGGTCAGACTAACCATGAATAGTATTCTTCATATTATATTATAATATAATATAATATATTATAATATATATATGAAGAATATTATTCTTCATATTATCAAGGATCAACGACGTTTCTTCATCTTCAAAGTGCTCCAGTTTGAGAACGAAATGAGATATTGCAATTCTGACTTCACCATCGTGTTCAGCATTTAAAAAAAAACCCTTTAAAATAAGGGTTTTTAAAACCATTGATTTTGGCCCAGAAAATGAGGTATCTTTACGAATCATTTCTAGACCCTTCAAAGAGTAAAATTCAAGAGAATTTACATGGAAGAAATTATCCACGTTGGGATAGTGAATGCTACTCTTATGGTACCAAGATAGTCAAGAGAAAATGTTGGGAAAATGTCGGCCATTAGCGATATTCGGACTTTAATCGGCGATCAAATGCAATTGATAAACCGGCCCTAAGTAAAGCACCTCGACCTAATTAGATGTATTGTGCTATCTCAGTAATTAGAGCTCCTCTGTGAGCTCCAGTTGTTTTACCACCTTCCAGAGGCTATTTTTCACTGTCCTCAGCCACCCCGATCCTGCAAAGATGCTTTTGGAGTCGGCAATGTCCAGTCAGTAGGTCTACCAGGTGCGGCTAAGGTTCAGTAGGTCTGGATCTTTCTGGAAAGCTCCTTGCAACGCCAGATATCCCATGGTATCTTCATGGAAACCTCATTTGGACACCAGTATCCCAAGGTATCTTTATGGAAACCACATAGCGACTTGTTGTTCGTGAATAATTTGAATTGCTCACCTTCAATTAGAGTTTCGGAGCCGACAATGAAGAAGAAGAGTTTTCTGACGGTGTTTCAGCAATTTCCTTAGTGCAGGAAACAGAAGATTGACCAACTCTGCACGTAGACGTAATAGATAACGGTCGGTAATAGATAACGTTAATAGATAGATAACACGGAAGCTAATCAAGACAAGATAATGATAATGGTCCGGATGGATGTGGAACATGGAGCTGTGGATGAAGCGTGAGAAAGTTCTCGTAGTACTTCTGAAATAATTAGATAGGAGCGCTGTACGCATCAGCGCAGCAGAAACAGTGTTTGCATGAAGCGAATAATTAAAATAAAAAATAAAATAAATTCCCCGGTTATTCTGTGTGTTTAATTGAACTGTAATGTCTTCTACACAATAAAAGATCATTAAATATTAAAATCACTAAATCAGAATCGATTATAACAATATTTCGACGTATTCGAGTCATTTTTCGTCGATTTCATCCTAAATGAACCCCTAAATTCGATTCAAACTCAACAAGGTTTTGAGTCGTTTTCGAGTCGAATTTTGGAAATTCCAATGAGTCAATCTTACTCAATTTTCTTCCTCAATCAGAATCGATTATTACAATTTTTCGATGTATTCGAGTCGTTTTTCGTCGATTTCATTTTAGATGAACCCCTCAATTTGATCCAAGCTCAACGTTTTTCGAGATTTTGAGCCGTTTTCGAGTCGAATTTCGGAAATTCCAATGAGTCAATCTAACTCAATTGTCTTCCTCAATCAGAATCGATTTTAACAATTTTTCGATGTATTCGAGTCGTCCATCCCTAACCATCCCTATCGAAATACCTCAGAAGAACCCATTTTAACAATTAATAATAATGGAGTTATTTCTTAAATTACAATAAAATGCAATAATTTTGTATTTTGTGATTGAATATTTATCACATAGCTGGTTGTATGATCTTTATCGACGTAGTTACTTTAATTTGTTGGTGGGTCTTCAAGCGTAGTAACAACTGTTGTTATAATCTTAGTTACATAGCTTCTTAGCGCAGTATACAATGTCATGTAACGTAACCTAACCTAACCTACCTTAGCCTAACCTAACCTACCTTAGCCTAACCTAACCTACCTTAGCCTAGCCTAACCTAGCCTAGCCTAACCTAATCTACCCTACCCTAACCTAACCTAACTACACGATCGTGATATTCGAGGCCTGCGTGATATTCAAAGTTACTCGAATATTAGGCCATTCATGTTTCATCAACCACCCGTTATTGTACAATTTCCAATTTCCTTTACAATTTCTGCAATTTTGCAAAGCAATGAGTGATAAATGTTGTGGCATTTCGTATGCGTGTTTCTGATTATGTTTCATGTTTGAGATAGAATCATTGCTCCATGTGGTCTTTGGTTTGACGACACTAACGATCCTATTGGACGACTCATTGTATTCAAGTGAAATTGGGGGCAACCTCTGCTAGTTATGTGCGCTTAGCAAGTGATGTTCGTCAAAAATTTGATGTACTTCCAGAAAATAGAAAGTCACTTAGTTAATAATTATTTCTCCTGTGTAATTCCACAAAAAATGATCTCATAAGTTATAACGTGTTTTCCATGGAAACGAATACCCAGAGACGAAAACCGACGTCGACGAAAAATTAATGTAGACCTACCTGTAGCATATTAATCCGAATTTCGTCAAAAATTGACTCAATGAGTTTCTCCTGTATGCCGACGATTTGTGTGATTCATGTTCTTGAAAACATTTTGACGACTAGGGTGAGGTTGATTGACACATTAAAATTGATGCTTAGTAACTAATTTTATTTAAATATTTGAGAATAATTTACAGGCTTTTTTGTGGAGATTTTTTCATTGTGTACATAAATTAATTTAGGCTTTCTTGTTGACGACCTGGTCGATGTTGTCCTGAAACAGAGAATACAATTTAATTAGATGTTATAAACACGCAGCAGTTCGTAGTTGAATAAAATGAATGGTGGGTATTCAAAGAGCAGTTTCCATGTTTGGCAACCTTAAGGTATCTAACTTTATAATTGGGCTCTTTTTATGTCTAATCAACTGGTAATCAATCTGAATCCATCAATACTTTGACAGCTGTAGTGTTTATAAGTTATGGATGTTGAGAATGCACCAATAAATCGATTTTTATCAAATGTCATCTTATAATGCTCCGTTGATGTTGATTTTTATTCGAGGGTGTTTTAGAGCAATCATAGAAGGCAAATAAGGGCTATTAACGAAGTAATAATAAGTAATATGTTCACAAAATAATGAACATCGAAAAATTTAATATACATTGTTTAAAGGACTTTTAAAATACGTTGATACGTTTATAATAAGTAGATAGTAGTTCATAATTTCATAGTAGAATTTTGCGTTAATTTGATTTTCCGAAGTACCTAAGAAGATTTACTTATTAAGAGTGTCAACCCAGTGGACGACCAAGGCCATCACTGTAGTAAGATTATCTTCATATTGTTTGTAACCATATTATTTATTGTAAATAAATCTAAAACTACCCAGAAGTTGTGTACGAATTCATAATCGAATCTTTGCCCCGTTGCCACGCCTTTGGATTTAATAATTCTTGAAATCAGCTAACGGGAATCGATTACGGTGATCAAAAGCTCGATAGATGATTTTGGAATTTAATGAAAATTAGGATTTTGCCCAGTTGCCATGACGTGAAAAAAAGTCTATTATTCAGTCGGATTCGGAGCTACCTAGTGTCTCTAGGTAGATGTTCTCTTCGATTTTTGAAATTTGTAACAGGGCGGTCGTATTCATCAAAATTGGCGGATAATAGTTGGAGTCGTCGCTTTCCTGTATATCTATCTAGAAGGCAAATGCAAGATGGGAGGTTGATGACAAATTGCAATGCTGGGTACTTGTGAGTTGGAGGAGGTTTAGTTCGTTGCTCGTAAGGGCTGTCTATGTTTAGCTATGGCTATTACAATAAAAATTGACTATTACCTTGAGATCTTTAGCGGCCTTGGTTCCTTGGTCGATGATGCCTTTAAGGAAGTTCTCGACTTCTTCCTGCTTGCCTCCCTTCTTGCTGAACTCTTTGTAGCTCTTTTCGACTTCTTGAGCGATCGAGTCCCAAGTGGATTTGATTGACTCTCCGAGCTTCTCGGCGTTTTTGGCGATTTCGGGGTTCTCCTTCTTGAGCTTGTCACCGGCCTCCTTCAGTTTGTCTTGAACGTTCTTGAGGGCGGCGCTGGCGTCGGGGTTGTTCTTGATCTGAAACGAAAGCAAACCCGAGTCTTATTGGTGCCTTTAGATCAGAATTATATTTTCACGTGATAATGTCGCAAACACTGCCTATTGAACTAAAAAAAAATTGTACGGTGCCTTCGATCAAACGGCTTTTAAGCACTTTACCTGTTCCTCAGTCTTGGCTCTCCACTTCTTGATTTCCTCTCCCAATTTGTCGTTCTTCTGTTTCATCAGCTTGACAAGTTCTTCACCGTTGGGGTTGTCACTGAGTCCGAGGTTCTTCTTGAGTTCACTCATCGCCTGCGCACAATTCATATAACATTCACGTGACTGTTTGTATACCAGAAGTACATAACATTTTAACACATAACCTCTTTAAACGATCAGCATGTCTGATCTGTTATGAATGGTTTGTCGAGGCCCCTGTAACCCGGGGAGGTCAGGCAATTACGCCCACCCAGAGGGTTATCCTGGTCTGCTTTGACAGACTTGGCCATCTCCAGTGTGGTAAAATCAAAAAGGCGGGAAGAAAGCAAACTCGGCAAACCATTACAGATCCCTATTTGACCTGTTTAACTGACATTTTTTGAGAAAATGATGTTTTGAGTGAATATTATGGCGCAGAATTTATTTATATGATGATGCAGAATTTATACGATGAATTTATTAAATGGTGCAGAATTTATATGATGATTTGAGAAAATGATGTTTTGAGTGAATATTATGGTGTCGAATTTATTGAATGATGCAGAATTTATTTGTTGATTTATTACCTGGAAACGGGTTTATAATGATATTTTACTTCAATTCGTATAAAAAAGGCAAAATAATTTTTTCCAGCCTGATATTGTGACATTCATATGACCATCTGGCACATGATCACATTAACCCGTACAATCGATTCCACTGGCTGGACAGAATTCCGATGGTAAAAGTGATCACGAAGGGAATGCGCTCATTTTGATCAATCGGCAAATGGTCCGTTTTTCTTCATTTCACTATTAGGTACGTGGGATACAGAAGTTTGTTTGGTAAAACTGACCATCTGCCAGATGGAAACATTTTGCGGATTGGATATCTCTAAAACTGAAAACTGGTCAAACTGAACAAGTCGGTTTTCTGCAGAAAAATCACTATAATTTTAATAATAAGTGATTTTGGAGGGTTTTTAAATGTATCAAGGTAAATACGAAGGAAGATACTGATTTTGAATGTCCATTTCTCGATTCAGAAAGACTGAGAAACTTTGGAAGGCTCTCCTGTAAAATGTGTAAAATTCTACAACTTGGACACTTTTACCAATTACCCCACGATAATACGAGTATTACTATGTTCCTATGGAACAGTTCCATTCATTATATTTACTTACTTTGTCAAGTTTGTCATTTCCCTCTTTGATGAGTTCTTGCAACGAGTCAACACCTGTGGGGGCATCAGCAAGGATCGCCTGAAAAACAAGAACGAACAAGAATGAAATTTTCTAGTTTAATTATGTATTATGCGTTGTTGTAACAAAAAAATCATATTGTATTATATTGTCATCCTTGTCCCTAATTTGAACGATTTCGTTGACTACCATGTTCCTAACGAGGCTATTAAATCTCTCATAGGTCTTCGACTGGTTAGAAGTGAATTTGAGTGATTTTGGCTTCATAATGAAGGCTGATATTAAATATCAGCCTCCATTATGAATCACACAATCAAATTTTGATATACAAAGAATTTAGTAGAAGACTATTGACTAGAGCTAGACATTCCAATAGCTGGCACACTCACTAGGTATCTTTTAGGAACCTAAAGGTGGAACTCCTTGGGGAACCCAGTGTCGTAACCCCCTCTCCTGCAGGATCTTCCAGAATACCGTATTTAATTCGTTGTTTACGAGTCACCTGTTGCCCGTAGAATTTTTCTACCGATTTTATATAACTTTGGTGACCAAAATGCGTCAAATTCTAAAGGAAATTTTCAAAAGAACGAATTACTTGGAAAGTGGGATATCTGTTCGGCTGCAGCCTCTCACCGCGAAAAAATAAATAAATCAAATACGCTTCCAGATAAAATTGTAAAATCTCCAAAAATCTCCGTTCATCTATTCATTAAGCTGTACATACCGATATCTCATAACGCGCACGATCATCTGTAAATATATATCAGCCATCGAAGTTAAACTGATTGTCTCGTCATTCCATCCCTGATCTTCTCGTTGGTAGAGCAGACAGCCCTACAATACCCTTAAAGCCCGGCAGTATCTTTTTAGATACCTCTACTTTAAAGATTTTTCAAGGATATATGATTTTGTCATCTTTTCCCACCTTTCTCGTGTCGAGTTGCTGTCTAAACAAATCTGAAAAATCTGAAAATTACGTTTGGTCATGATCATGTTTGGAACAAGAATGTAAAATGTCCTAGTTTAATTATGCATTATGCGTTGTTGTAAGAAAAAAATAGCGCTGAGTGGATTTATGAAAATGTTCAAGAACCGTAAATATAGAATTTTTAAACTTAAATTAACTGAGAGAAGAAAGCTGTGTAATACGAAGATTTTGATAAGGCAGTGTGTATTAACTGATAGGAGCATTTCCTCAATGTCAAAGAGTTTTACCTCGACTTTATCTTTATGAAAGTTGTTTACGTAACCGCGTTATCGACGTTCGGGTTTAGAACATGAATGTGTCTATTCAGGATGTTTATCGGATCTATAGAAATTTTCTTGAGACTCAGCTTCCGATAGGAGACGGAAAGTTTGGGATGAAATACGATAGCGGTTATTCCGAAGATAGTGGAATATTTAAGGGTTTTGTACCTCGAGGTTATTGGTCCAGTCCCCAATCTAGAGCATGGAAAAAAAGGCCTACACTCCTATTCCTGACCCGTCCTCGGTAATTTATTATATATTTCGTCTGACCACTCTCCAAAGATGCCGAATTTAAAAAAAATTCATAACATCGTCGCATGACACATCTAAAATTTTGACCAAAAAAGGTTTTGGTGTTTCTTTATTTGAATTTTCGCGCCTGAGCGATTGAAAACCTAAAATATTTTTTTCTTTACGATTTCAGGGTAGCAAAAACTTTTTGCAAAAACTTATATTTTTTCTCAATCGAAAAATAAAATTATATGTTTTAAATCAATTATGTGTTCCAAGTTATTTTCTTTACTTACCTATCCTGATTAATCCAGAGTCTAGATTATTGATGTTTCAGTAAGTTCAGCATAGCACAACTACAGAGAATGAGACGTGCAGCATAGCACAAGTAATATTCGTATAGGGCAGCATAGCACAAGTGAGGAGAAAAATTATGACAGGATAGCACAACAACACAATTTTTCAAATTATTCTGACTATTTCAACTCCTGTTGGATACATTATTTTAACTGCGCCAATTGAAATGGGGAGGAGAGAGAAAATGAGGAAAACTCGTACACCTTTAGTACAAATCAGTATTTTGTTCTCCTGAAATGTGTCCTCCATGCGACAATATTTTCAGAGTGTAGTACTTGTTTCATTTATGGTGTATACGGCGGGGAAGGACCAGAAAACCAAAATTGTTTCCTGAGTTTACAGCTCAGAAGGCAGTTCTTGGATGAAGAGAAATCAATTCTCAAGTGAAAATCCTCATAATTAACATCCAGAAACACCTTAGAAATGTTTAAAAAGTTCAAATCAAATCAAAAAGTCTTTATTGTTTAAGGTGTTTAGACCTATACCATGCATGAGAAGTAACTCACAAAAACATAAATAATTTCTTCACTTTGTGCGACATTACCTGTTGTACAGTATCAATACCTACACCGTAAAAACTCGTTGGGAAGGTTCCACATAAGATTTCAAAAAACGAACAAATTTAGAAATTTAAAAACCACATCGATTTTATTTGAAGCCCATCAATTAAAATTGTTGTCAATAATATTGTACAGCTCCTCATTATGAAGATCGGAAATTAAATATAGTTTCTTACAAGTTTGAATGAGAATCTTGATATAAACCTTCTCTTTTGTTTTCTGTCTTATATCTGTGTTCACAAAATTTTGATTTACCACTTGTTTTTGATGAAAAAGTACGTTTTTTACATGAACATATCGTGGGCTCAATGCTACAACTAGATAACTCAAAATTTATAGTTATCATAAAGATAATCAATATAATATATTGATTTTCTCCCTCTATGTAGTTGGAATTGTTGCTATGGTCCTGGTTTTAATAACCTTTGGGTGTTGTGATAGTAAAATTGTTTAATTGGGGTTAATTAAGATTTAATTACTCAAAATACGAGATGCCTACTTTTAGCACCAACTGTGACTAAAATTTCGTTATTATCTTGTAAATAATACTAGGGTAAAATCACAATATTTTATCATTATTTAGGTTAAAATCACGAAGGTTTCTGTTATAAAATCACAAAAATTACTCATCTGAAGATCAAGTATCAGAGTATCAAATGGAGAAAAGGGACAGCAGGTCCTTGTAATTCTTCTGTAAGATTGCTCTGGGATCCTGTTAAACTGAATAACTCCAGTTTATCCAAATTCTAAAACTTGGCAATTCAAGTTATAAGTTGAATCTACTTTTAGCATTTAATTGTTTCTCCATCTTTCACGCAGGAAGTTACGCAAATCATCATTAACTAACTGAAAAGTCAAACGTTTTGAAATTGATTAAAAGCATTTTGTAGCTCACGTTCCTAGTAATGTTATGCAGGAGTTAATTCAAAACCGACAAAAATCGAATTATCCACTTGTAGCATTGAGGCCACGAAATTGTAAGAGATATCAGCTGAAAGTTTATTTGTGAAATATGTAATACTTGTGTCGAATAAGAATAATTTTGTTTAAATAGTCAACTTTTGTAGAAGGTTTAGGATTTAAAAAAAAAAATCAATTATTAGAAAATTCGGGTACTCACTGGGAGGAAAGCGCACAGGGCGATGATGAGGAAACGCATTTTGGTGGTTTTTAGTAGCTGTAGAAAACTAGAAAGAACTGTACGATGAACATAACGCTGCCCAAGATTTTATACCCGAGTTTGTGGGGTGTGGCTGTTTCTCCTATCCGATTGGCGGAGAGGGGAGAAAGAATATCTATTCGAAAAGGACGATTAGTGACATCTGATAAAAATATTCTAGATAGACGTTACGCAAGGGCTAATCGATAGCCTGTGGTTGTCGTTCGTATCTGTGAAAAGATTTACAGGGCCTGAGCCACGTTGCAGCCTTGTGGACACAGGTTTGGGGGAAATATTATGCTGCAATATTTGTTTATAATTTCATGAGAAATTGTGTTTTATTTTTTGCCGTGGCTTCCCTCGATAGTGTCACGATTAACTAAATACTAAGGTGGGTCTCAAATACTTGTGCAATGACCAGTTTAGCGTGAAATTGTATCTGTGTCAGCAGGGTAAAGGGGGTTAAGTGCAAATGTTCGAAAAATGAGATTTTTGACTGATAGATAGAAGATCTCCTCTGCAATTGGGTATAGGACGCTAAGGGCTACGATAATTACATGGGAAGCTATTCAATTGGGTATTTGACGTTATGTGTAAAACATTCCGTTGCTATAGTGTAAAGAGATTCATGTACACATAACACTATTTGCACTAATATTTAGCTAGTGCTAATTGTGGAAATGAAAAGCTTGAAATTTTAAGTATAGGTCAGAACTGGATGACATTGCAATATTCGCTCGGTTTGTATGACATGGTATGAGTATGAGTATGGTATGGTATATTATTGTATGGTATGATTTGGTATAGTACCGTATGGTATGATATGAAAGAAATTCGTATGGTATGGTATGAGTACGGTGAGAATATGGTATGGTGCCGATTTGCAACACAGTCTGGTATAGACAGATGGGTGATCTGCACAAGGAAGATAATGAACCGTTGTGTCAAGAATTTGCAGAGGTTTTTAGTTGAGTAATGAAAAAATTCTACGGAGCAGTTTTTGTCGCAATTTTGCTGTAGAATTGATTCCTTGCGTTTGTCTCATAATTAATGTAGACACCCTGTGTAGAACGACCTCTAACACAATTTAGCCAAAAAGACACGTTCACCCTCGATATTCTTCATCTTTCCAAGCATCTGATGAGGTACCTACCTACTTACCATATTTTGTAGGTATTGTTACCTATTACCTACCGTATTTATTGGTATTTACTCGTATTTACATCTCAGTTTTCCATCCTTTCATTGAGTTGATGTGATATTTTCTTTTTACATTTCATGAGAACACGAATGAAACGTGCAGCCTTGACCTTGAGTCGCACTAATATCTAATCGAAATGATAACCGAATAATGCGGAAGGGAAAAAATGATTAACCTATCGGAATTTTTAGTTTGGTCGTCCTTGACATAGGAAATCTCTGGGAAGTTGCATTGAGCCATTTCTATAATCTCAGTTGGTAACTACCATCTCGTTTTGACCCATGGCAAGTTTTAATTACCTACTATTCATCCGATAACAGATTATCACTGCTTTATCCGCGATGACTACAGCGTGTATAGTACTGTGGAAACGAAGAGTACAGTTTTAATTAAGTAGTGAGTCCGAGCAAGTCCTGAATGTTCCATTGTAAGAAAATATTGACACATTATTAGCGAATTTTCGAAGAAAATCTTGGTCCTAAATGTTTAAAAGTCGAATTTCCGAAAAATTTTGATATCGAAATCCGTTCCAGACCTTCCTAAATTCACTGCCAAAAGACAATAAAGATCATAATATAACCTTGGTTGGTGGAAAAAGTGATCGAGTGCACTGTTTTCAAGTGCACTTAATCACTTTTACTACCATATAATATACTACCATAGTAACATATTATCATATTATTATATTATAATAATATGTTACTATGGTATATAATACAAGTGTATTTGTACCTATATTATACAAGGTGTCTCAACTTAAATGCGAAAGACTTCAGGGATCAACTCTACAACTAATTTGCAACTAAGTGTCCCTTAGACTTTTTTGAAAATCCACTCTTAATGCCACTTTTTCCACTTCTAAGTCATTAAAATGGCCATAACTACATTAATCCGTAATATAAATTCAAATTTAATTATACCGTTCGAAAGAATATTAAATTTACCATCTCCACTGGCCACAATTGAAACAATTTGGGCGGGTTTAATGCGTGCAAAACGTGAACATTTTGAGATTTTCAACGATTTGACGTAGATCTATCGGTTGTCTCTCTTTTAAAAATGTCTCTTTCGGTGGTTGCATGAAAATTTCTCTTTCTATGCAAAAAGTTTGCGTGAAATCTCACCTTTCTAACAGTGTACTCAAAATAAATTGGTAACTGAGTTTAAGGGAAAAAATGACGTTTTAATGCAAAAATGGGAGAATTTTCAGCAAAATCGATGTATGATATTAAGATTAAGATTTGGTTTCTGATAGAATTGGTATGGTTGATTTAGAAATTTCCTACAATCGATTGAAGGTTTTTCTTTCCAAAGACATTTGATGAGTCATATTATGAATAATTATTTTGTAGTAATAGGCAAGGAATAATAAATAAGTCTAATAGAAAATTAGGCAAATAGATGCTCTCGTTAAAAAAAATTAATAAAAATTCTGCAAAGCAATTGACTTTTACGATTTCCCAGTGATTTACGTCACAACAATTGCTCCAAATGACCCTCAACATCGATAAGGAAATCTATAAACCGAGGTTCGACAAAGGCAAAAATGGAGACAAAATTTGTTACGGATTTTGGTAAAAACAATTTTCGGAAATTCGAGTTTTAAAAATTTTGGACTGAGAACAATAGCTTCCTTTTCTTCGAAAATTCGCTGCATGAATCTCAGAACTGAACTTTTGTCAGAATCACTCAATTATGTGGTGTAGAAATTGGAAAATTGGTAAAAATTCGCTAATTAAATGGAGAATACAAGTCATATCGACATCTCACCAAAAAAATGGGGTTTTTCTTCACTCAGTCAACTTACATCACAGGTTTCAGTGAAAAACTTTGAGTCGAATTTCTGCAATGTTTTCAATTTTGAGTTGAGGCGGTTTACTTCGAAGTGTAACGTCTCACTTTCTTCCTGATTTTCGTCCTTTGAAAACGTACACATAAGAATTCCGTCAGACAATAATTCGAGTACCTTCCGCTCTAAAGGGAGAAACCCATTTCGACCCAGGGGTAGGTACAAGGGCACATCTGGGACCCACGTGTTGCATTAGCTCTAATGAGGTGACTTGAGGGGGATGGCATCCCGCCCTGTCTTTTCGGATGCCCTCTGCCTTCTGTTTTGGTTTATTATCTTCGATAATGAACCATTGGAATCGCCCAAAGAAAAAAAATTTTTAACCCCCCCTCAAAATTTGTTGGTTTACGTTTCAAGACACGTAGATTCAGAAAATCGAATAAAAAAAAATCCGTCCGTCCGCCGTACGCCGTACGCCGTACACCGTACGCCGTACGCCGTACGCCGTCCCCCGTACGCCGTCCGCCGTCCGCCGTCCGTGCCACTTTGCCCAGTTAGCGTTGAGCTAAAATTACGAAATTTGGTTTCTGGGTTTGGACCAGCCCCACAATGATCCTCGAAACTTTTCATAACCCTAGGTCAAGGGGAAGGGGTTCAAAACGAACTTTGAAATTTCGACAATGTCATATCTCTAAAAATTCTCATGAAACGGTGTAATTTTTAGTTCACTTTTGAATGACCTGAAAAATTACGAATCTTTTAAGACCAATTGGATTTTTGTGCGACCAGCCGTTCGTTCACAGTGACCGCGCAAAGGTTTAGGAAAAACACTAAAGTTTCGCGTCGAAAACGGCCATTATGTGACCCAACCCCCAGACGCCCAGAATAAAACTACCTTTTTTCATCTTCCCGGTAAACTACAGTCTAGAAATTTTAACCGTGAGTCGGGGATAGACCACATTGCAATATTCACTCGGTTTCTCATCTGTAAAATTGTTTAAATAATACCTTTTTGTAATAATACAAATTAAATTTTGATGATGAGCTATTGACTTGAAATTTTAAAAATAGGTCAGAACTGGATCACAATGCAATATTCACTCGGTTTCTTGTCTGTAAAATTGTTTAAATAATACCTATTTGTTTAAACAAATTAAATTTTGATGATGAGCTAGATACTTGAAATTTTAAATATAGGTCAGAAATGGATGACATTTCAATATTCACTCGGTTTGTATGACATGGTATGAGTATGGTATGGTATATTATTGTATGTATGATTTGGTATAATACAGTATAGTATGATAGGAAAGAAATTCGTATGGTATGGTATGAGTACGGTGAGAATATGGTATGGTGCCGATTTGCAATACAGTCTGGTATAGACAGAAGGGTGATCTGCACAAGGAAGATAATAAACCGTTGTGTCAAGAATTTGCAGAGTTTTTTTTTTCGGATCTCTCTCCACTTTCAACACCACGTTATTTCGGATTCGATATCCCATCGTGGTAGTAGAAGCCTTTTATTTAGTGATACAGTCAATACAGAATAATTATGACTTTTTTAATGCGACCATTGGTAACATGCCAACCATTGGTGACTCGAATGGAACTGCCAATAACAAAGGCAGATCAAGGCTTGGCATGTAAGCCGTCAGCCTGTGAGTCATGCACTCTTAATGAACATCTATGGTGAAGCCCTTCAAGGGCAAACAAAAAGTACTGTGCTACCTATTATAGAAGTTATCAATAAATGAATGGGTGCCCGGAAGAAAGGCCTATGTCACGATTTCTAAATTTTAGGGGAGCGCTAAAAAAGTGGGATATCGCTAATGACCACTAATAAAAGTCACCTGAAGTGACATAGGCCCTTCTTCCATAGGGGAAATTAGCAGAAAAATTATCTATAACAAAAAGGCAATGTTTTATTGCTCTGAATATTAGATTGAGTAATAACATTTAATTTTTCTCTGAATATTAACATTGACTTATTACATTTTAGTTTTCTCGGAATATTTACATTGAAGGCAGTGACTTTTAAAATAGCACATGTATTGGGTCAGCCATAAAGTCATGTGAAGAAGGTTCTTCTTCTTTTCCTTGCTTATGGGCAACAGGCTTGTGTAAAGAAGAGCTAGACGGTGAGGTTCTGGAATACTGACAGCTGGGTCAAAAATCATGAACGTTTTCCAGGGTCTTAATACGTTATTAATACGAATAATACCGACTACCAAACAATACTGTTGCACTCTGATAACGAACTGATAACATAGGCCCTTCTTCCACTTCAATGTGTTTCACTTCTCAATGTAAATGCGATTTTCTTGACCTCTTTCGGTCTAGTTTACAACTGAAAACGATGGGAACTCTTACTCTACATGACATTGACCCTTATTCAACGAAAAACTGGGTTTCGAAAAAATCGTGACATAGGCCCTTCTTCCGGGCACCCATTCAAATATAGATTTCGCATTTTCGCGACAGGCATAATAATAATATGGTATACAATTTAACAAAAACAACTTTGTAGTGAATAGAAACAGAAGTAATTCACCAATAAACTTAAGATTATAAATATGCATTTTTCAACATTTTATTATATTATTATTTTATACATTCTATTATTGCACGATTTTATACATTATTATTCATTTTGTAAATCTTCTATTCTAGGTATCTTATTCATTTTATACATTGTTATAAGCATTTTCGTTCGGGAAACGTTGGGAATATCAAGGCAACTGGCAGTTAAAGATGTAGTACCCCTAGGAGGAAGAAAACCGAGTGCTCCGCTGCTGGTCAAGTTTGGTGACTCCAGTGATGTCACTGAGATTCTGCAGACCTCTAGCCGCCTACAGGGGAACAAATTTTGGAATTAACTGAGACTACCCCGAGTCAGTCAGAGCGGTGCGCCGAAACTTATTTGCGATCAAGAGGGAGTTACAACGCTTGAAGAGCTCTATCAAGGTAATGGTGAGATCACAATACTTGGTAGTGGTCGTTATGTACTTTTCCTGGTCTGATAGGGACGGTATTGTATACAAGAATGGAAGTGGCCTGCAATTGATAAACTCACTTGTGGGGACGGATTTTGAGGATTTGACGGAGTTTGAGGATTTTGATTTGTATTGGGTGGGTGCATGTAGAAGTTCAAAGTTTGCTAGAGCTTCTGGCGGCTGTTTGTTCGAATCCAATTGTCGGTGAAAATTACACTAAATATGAAATTTGAATCGTTTGGTAATGTAGATTTAATTGTTATTAAGGTGGTTCAAAGAGACCTTCTTATTGTATCATGTTACCTCAACTGCGACCAATGGGAGCTTGATTTTGGAGCTTTAGATTGTGATTATTAAATAAAAATACAAATTGTTGTAAATTAATTATAAATAAGTCAATAGCATGTTAAATTAGCCTTAAAATAAGTAATCAGATTAAGCGATACTCTGTCAGACGGGCATAGCCCATTGACAATATTTTTCAAATCCCGCCACACAGGACAGTCATTTTTGAAAGAGGTTTTGTTGCACAGGGTACGAAGATTTTCAATGAACTCTATGACTATTTCAAACTAGAGCAGCGAACTGAAACGTTTAGGTTTAGTTTAAAGAAGAAGTTTTTAGAAGAATACTGAATTTATGTTTGTTTATTTCAAAGTTTAAAGTTTCTTTGTTTAGTTTAGAGAAGAAGTTTTTAGAAGAATACTGAATTTATGTTTGTTTATTTCTTATTTATATTTCAAACGATTGTAAGAGGATATTTTACTGTATTTGTAATTATTGGATCCAGGGAAGGTGGAAGAGAGGGCCACTAGGCCCTAACCTTTTCCCTGGTGGATAAATAAAGAATTACAATCAATCAATCAATCAGTTTCTCTCTCTCTCTCTCTCTCTCTCTCTCTCTCTCTCTCTCTCTCTCTACATTGTTATTCCATGCGCTATTGTTTCATAAATTTTCGCTTTTTATTTTATTATACCCAATTATTATATTATTATTTTTTTAACATTTTTATCATTATCATTTTAACTAGTCTAGTTGGTTAATAATTTATCGTTATTGGTTTTGTGCCAGTCCTTTTAATCTCATATTAATTGTAATTGAATTCCCTCACCATCAACATTCATTTACCCCACGCCACCCTCGCATACATCACCAGCTTCGATCAAGCCGAAATTAACAAAATTAAAATTCCCAAAAACGGCTCAATGGATCGAACACATTTCCCGTATTGAGATGTTTCCGTTATCGGGGAAGGACGTAGGGGGTTCACTCCCGGATCCGATGCATAGGGGTGGGGGTTTATAGGGGAGCCGGAATATAACAGAAGTAGATGGACACACCCCGAGTTCTGCCCGTCAGCGACGGGCCCGACAGCTAGTATGAACTAAAAACTATACAGTTCCATTTGAATTTTTCGAGGTATGAAACGTTCAAAATTTCAAAATTCGTTTTCCCTAGATGAAGTCTACCTGAATCCCCACATCGGAAGACCGCCTTAATAACCGAAGCAACTGAACCACATCATTCTTCGCTCTCCTAAGATTTTAACAGCTGCAGTGTACTGAGCGAGTCGGTGCATGTAAGGTTGGCACGGTCAGTTGGACTGACTCAGTCCTCCTTTATCAACTACCGATCTATAACTGAACTGTTATAACGTTATAACTGAACGTCAATCGATGTCCTACCAAACAATAGGGTGGCGGGACTGTTTTGCAGTGAACAAATGGGGAGTTTTCACTGGGAAATTGAAAAATTAATTATTTAGAGTTGAGGCGTTTTTCCTTAACTCGGCAGAATGCATAACGTTAGGTTTCTTTGCAGGTTGGTAGGGGCCATCTGTACGCATATACACTTTGAAAATCCGTTCATTGTCTGTATTGTCTGTAACTATTTCAAGTAAAATATTCAAAATGAAACGTTAAACTACCCCCGCTTTCTAGAACGAACCCACTTCGGACAACGCTGTCTCGACGAGGTGCCGTTCCATCTGACATTTCCTCCACACCTGTTCAGCCCCCGAGGATTTCAAAAAGAATCCCTTGAAATTGTCAATCCACCTGTTTCGCTGGGTTTGTCGGGCATCGACTTCAATTTTCGTCTCGAGAGTTTCCACAGAAGAGGATTTCACACCTGGTTGATATCTTCAAGATAGGAAGTTCCATTCATAAACCGCACGCTTGGATATTTGCCAGGCGAGAGAAGCGTAGAAACCTCTAACGTCTAAAACCGTGGTGTCGAGGGCATTGTTTCTTTCTTGACTGTGAAGTTAGTTGGGGCATATTTGTGTCGTCTGGCTGCAAAACCGGCCAACTCCTCAATATCCGAAAATCGTAGTTTTAATAATTAAAATAATTGTTGTATTAAGTCGTTTACTAGCATTCCCATCCATTTCCATCGAGAAACCATAGCAGAACCAGTCAAATCCGTGCTTTTTGGGGGTTAGAAAACTCCAATGTTCTGCAAAAGCGGTCACATCCACTCACCAGTGTTTTTCAAAACCGGTCTTCTCGAAATCCACCAGGTAGCGCTAGTGTTCCCGCTTGTCATATCACGTCTTGACTGTTGTTTACATTTTTTGTTGCCAACGGAAAGTCGATTTTATCTCTAAGAAATGGAGAAATTCGTTCATGTAATGCCTGCACATCAAGCAAGAAAGACTCAGAGGAATCCAATTGTATGGAATAGGAACCAGGAGAAAGTTTTAAGGTATGTACCTATGTACACAACTATTTTTACTGGTACCTATTGACTTTTCCACCTCCATTTGAGTTTTGCTAGGTCACTATCATATCATTTCCTAATGTAGTGTTGAATTTATTGTTGAAAGATCGTGTTCTTATGAAACTTTTCATGGTTTCTCAGTGTTTTTTCACGTTTGTTGATACAGATATTGCCCTACTGGGAACCCGAAGAAACCCCAAAGTGGGCATTCATCTAAAGCTTACCAATGCAGCTCTACTGAAGAAACATTATGGACCAGATTGGGATAAAGGGACCGATTTTTATCAAAACATTTAGGCTGACTTGGGTGGAAACGAGGAAGTCTACGAGGAAATAGATGACGAATCCTTGGAGAATATCGACGACATGTGCGAGCCTGAGGAAGATGATTTGATGATGTGAAGTTTCGTTTCTTATTGTTTTTTTTTTTTTTTTTTTTCATAACTTTAGTCAATTTGAAATAAAGTTCAATTACAAGAAACATCGTTAATGCTTTTTCTTGGCCAAAACCCCACTATTTAACGTCAATTTTGTCGATATTTTCAGCTTTAGTTTGTTGCAAAACAGGCTTACTCCAAAATGGGTTGCAAAACCGGCGTAATCCTATCAAATTGTACAATGGAATTGGTGATTTTTCCGTAAAACTGAGGGTACCATTTTTGAACATTCTTCACCATACTGGAGTCAACAATCATAAAGCGAATTGTTATTGGAAATCTGCGAGCAGCTGGCGATTGTACGTCCTCTTACACTCAACGCCGATTCCGTTTATCAATTTCTATGGCTAAAGGTTAAGGGACTTGTCTCTTTTTCACACTAAAGGTGTATTGACACGAGAACAGTTTTTCTGGAAAAACCGATATTGACCAACATATGGACTTGTCCCTTTTCTACATCTGATGTAGATGCCACTTGGCCAGTGCTGGGCCAAGTGACGCATCCAGAGAGTAGGAAGGATTTCTCCCTTCAGTATGAATCATATTATGTACCTTAGGATTCCTCAGCACATCATACTGAAGGGAGAAATCAATTCACTTCGCTGCGCACTGAATGTAAGCGGAATCTATCCCTTCTGAATGAGTGCTTATTCTAAATTTTAGATTCCGCTTACATTCAGTGCGCAGCGAAGTGAATTGATTTCTCCCTTCAGTATGATGTGCTGAGGAATCCTAAGGTACATCATATCCTTCCTACTCTCTGGACAATGCATAGGATTATTTAATATTCCTATGCATTGTCAAGGATGTATTGTCATCAGTTTTGGTTCCCTAGAATTCCACAACTTTATTATTCTCAACACCTCCTCAATAATTAGATCCTCATTCACATCATTATCAAAGCCCGTTTGAATTCAATCAGTTTAATTATTCAGGATTGAAATGCACGATCAAGCTATCGCCTCTATCAATATTGGGTCAGGGTTATCGTTGTTTGAAAATGTGGTTCTATCATCGTGAGAAATGCCCAGTCAGGAAATATTTTGTTTCGACACAGAGGAACGTTATTTTCAAAGGTCGACCTTTTCCGATTGCAAAGAGAGAAAAAATAACGTCCTTGGGAACATTTGATGCAATTTTGATTACATTGAATGAGTTTATCAGAAGATTCCTGAAACTGATCGTGCGCAGTAGAATTTCAGGTGTAAAGGTTCTGGTCCAAGATTTTATTTTACTGTTTTTGTGACTCCGTACGAAATAGGGGAACCCAAAAGGGAACTACTAATAGTTTCTCCTGCTCTGGATAGCGCTTACGATAGTGTTATAAATATTAGATGCTTGGGATCGCTTGCTTAGGAAGGATCCAGCACATGTATGTTTACATGTTATTTCGAGGGTCTCACGGCAACTTCCCACATCGTCATTTTTGGCCAAAATGAGTTAGGTATGCATACCATTCGAAGCGTCTTCTTCTCCCTAAGTCGAAGCGTCTTCTCTAACTAAGTATAAGTAAGGTAACACTAAATTACTCAGTAAACATAGGTAGTCATTGGCAGATGGTTTTTTGGCTCTGCTGATAAGTTGCCGAAATGACGATGTGGGAAGTTGCCGTGAGACCCTCGATTTATAGCGATGGAAATTTACCTTGGCTGCTTGGTTGGGATCTCTCGCATCGGGAGGATCTCCAATACAAGCACTTGTGCTAGATCCCCACCGCTATAAATGTAATGTACGAGTATGTACTGGGGAACCTTCCTAAGCAAGCGATCCCAGGCGTATAACATTTATAACACTATCGAACATGACCATTGAATGAAACCTGTTAAGCATCTTTGAGGTGTTTTTTTCTTCTTTACGACGATTTGTAGAACTAAACCAAACAAAAATATATATATACAGAATTGATTCAGAAATATAGTTCAATTGATTGGATCCAGAAAATAAAATTGAAAAAAAAGACAAAGAAAATCCGTCCATCCCCGTACGAGGCGGCGCTTTGTCCAGAGAGCGTTGTGCTAAAGTTACGAAAATTGGTTCACGGGTTCGGACCAACCCCACAATGATCCTCGAAACATACCATAACCCTAGGTCAATGGGAAGGCTTTCAAAACGAATTTTGAAATTTTGAAAAATTCATAATATGTAATAATATTATCTCGAAAAATTCAAATAGAACGGTATAGGTAGGTGTTAGTTGACACTTAAGTAGAGTTTATTTTTTATGTATTCTTCAAGACCATCCGCAGATTCGTACGACCAGTCGGTTGTTCACAATGAGGGCTCAAAGTTGGAGCAGATCGAAAGTCGTCAACATGAGAGTGAATGATGCGGCAGCCTGTCGGGTCAGTGTACATACTGGTCCAGCTGATTCGAACAGCACATGGTTTTCATGTATCGAGCTAATTAATAATAATTAATAAATCAATATTCTTTCGGTTTTCTGTATGTAAAATTGTTTAAACAAATTAAATTTGGATGATGGACAAGAGTGTTGGGATTTTAAACATGGGTCAAAGATGGATGACAATGCAATATTCACACAGTTTCTTGTCTGTAAAATTGTTTAAAGAATACCTATTCGTTTAAACAAATTAAATTTTGATGATGAGCTAGACACTTGAAATGTTACATATAGGTCAGAAATGGATGGCATTTCAATATTCACTCGGTTTGTATGACATGTAGGTATGAGGCATGAATTGTTAAACATGGGTGGAGGATGGATGACAGTACAATATTCACTCAGTTTCTTGTCAGTTCATAATAATTATGGAAAATGAGTTTTTTTAATCAAAATACCTAATATAAAAACGTGGGCTAAATACTGAAATTTGGGGTTATCACAAAGAAGGAATATGGAAGGAGTTCGTCATCTCTTTCCTTCTACACTCTCGGTAGTAACTTACTTGATATTTCTTAGTTCAATTTTGACCTTATGAAGCGTGTACCAGGGGCTCGTATGAGTATTGAATCGAACATTTTGATTAGATACTAATAAATTTGATTAGTATCTAATCAAAATGTTCGATTTCTAATTCACCGGTTATAACCAACTAATTTATTAGGAACAGTTCGTCATTCATCTGACAGAAGTAGAATTTCTCGTGCCGGCATAAAGACGTCGGCTGTTTTCCCCGAAAGACGTCCCAAGCCGGTTGACCAGAATTAATCGTATGATTGACAGGGGATCGAGATTAAGCGAATCTACATTGACCTTCGTTCAAAGCCCCGGGATCGTTATCGCCCCCCCCCCCTCCGGCAAACGTTTCAACGGGGTCATTTCTTCCCAGAGTAACTTTCCCATGATGTTGACTGCACTACGTAAGTAAGTGCATTTACACAACAATCTACTTACGACTTAAAGCTCTTTTATCAGATTGAATGGTTGTGATTTTCGTCTAATTGTCATATTTGATTCTTGTGGATTTGGACAAAGAATTAAGACTGCGCCAATTCAAGATGGAGAAACGACTCCGATAGCATGCGTTTGATTAGACTAAATTAGAAATTATTAAAATAGAAATAACATTTAAAAAAATACGTACATATCGCCAGCCGAAAAAATGATTCCAAAGAAAGACGGAGTAAAAAATAATTATATTTTTCTTTAGAGGCTCAGTTTTATGAATGATTTTTTTTCTTCTGAATGGGCTCAGTAATCAGTTTGTAGAAGGGTAACTGACCTAGTAGCATTGGATTTTATCGCATTTCGTCTGAGTCGAGGGATTTGATGAAAGTTATTAGAGTGATTAGTAAGCCACACTCACCCATCTGTTACACTATTGAGCGATGGCCATAAACCATGAAGAACATCTCAAGTAACAACCACGTTTCTTCATCTTCAAAGTGCTTCAGGTTGAGGCCGGGATGAGATATCGCAATTCTGACTTCACCATTTAGAAATACAATGATATTTACATGTATCTTCCATTTTCTCCACGCACGTCGCCAGCAACGCCTTTTGAAATTGGAACTTCTTGATCACCGTTGGTTTATATTTGAAATTTGACTCAGTGAGGAGAAGCTGGGAGAGAAGGGTTGGGTTGTCAATCGCGTTTTGGCGACTTCTACAGATATAGTGTCATCTTCCTGAACCCCTTGAAATGCTGGACATGCTGAACATGGAGTACTGTCCAGTAACCTAATACCAGATAACTAATTACCAGGAAAACCCTATTACTGGAGTAACTGTTTTAAGAACTTTGAGGCCTTTGGGATTCCGTGATAATAGGTTGGCTGGGACTATTCCTGGTAATACCGGGTCGACAAATTATTTGAGTGAGTATTGAGTTACTTTTGGAGCAACAGCGACCGTCTGGTAACAGGTTGTGGTATTAGGTTATTTTGGTAATAGGTTATGCTCCAGGTTGTGACCGGGATGAGATATCGCAATTCTGACTTCACCATTTAGAAATACAATGATATTTACATGTACATATCTTCCATTTTCTCCACGCACGTCGCCAGCAACGCCTTTTGAAATTGGAACTTCATGATCACCGCTGGTTTATATTTGAAATTTGACTCAATGAGGAGAAGCTGGGAGAGAAGGGTTGGGTTGTCAATCAGCGTTTTGGCGACTTCTACAGATTTAGCGTCTTCTTCCTGAACCCCTTGAAATGCTGGACATGGTAGGAGGCTCCAGACTCAAATAACCTAATACTGTCCAGTAACCTAATACCAGATAACTAATTACCAGGAAAACCCTATTACTGGAATAACTGTTTTGAGAACTTTGAGGCCTTTGGGATTCCGTGATAATAGGTTGGCTGGGACTATTCCTGGTAATAAGTAGGGGTTGCCACCAAGCAAGAAAGTTCAACGACAAAATCTACGCTACGGAAAAAGCGAACACGACCTTTTCAGAGTAATGGCGCTTTAGGCCCTCGGCGTTGAACGTGCTGTGTCTCTCGAGGGACAGGGGAACACCAAAAAAACTCCAAAGGATGACAACTGCAGCCGGCATTTTAGTGAGATGGGTGGGAACTCAAAATCAGGTAGATCCTTTTTCTACCGACCCTCCCCAATGACCTCTAGAAACCATTTTTAGGTTTCTATAGAATGATGACGTTTCGAGGATCCATCAGGACGTGAAAGGGCGTAGAGAATCGGGCGAGGCCTTCATGACGAGTCGAAGAGAAACGTTAAAACAATTTCAAGAAGGTCCAATACCATTCCAACCTACTAATTTCGAGTCAACTCCAATACTGAATTGTTGAAAATTGCTAGGGCTGAAAGGCTAAGTTTGTAGAAGGGCAGAATCGAGCCACTCTAAGGGGGAGTTTAGGGGAGTTTTAGGGGGAAAATTACTCATAAATTCCCAAATGAAACAGTCTGACAAGTGACGCCTCATTCTAAAGGTTTTATTTTTACGCTGAACTCCATGGTGAAATCAGAATTGCGATATCGTATTCCGTTCTCAAACTGAAGCACTTTGAAGATGAAGAAAATTTCTTAATTTTCTTAAATTTCTTAATTTTCAACCACATTTAATGTGGTTGATACTTGAGATGTTCTTCAAGTTTAGTCTGCTCTAATCTGATAACGGATTGAGATATCGCAATTTTGACTTCACCGTCGTGTTCAGCGTTGAAAAATCTGTAAACTGAGGTGTTACACGTTTGAATTGACTGTAGCCAAGTAAATTACGGTAAGTTAGGTTCGTTATCATGTTTTCATTCTTCCCGTTCCTATAGTTGACTTTATGACAATTCACGTTTATTGTACAAATTGATTGTATTATTATGTCAAAGATATCGATTTTCGTGACCACACCATCTCGATTTATCATGTTGTGCATTCTTAGCGCTAATAGGGCAAACTGACCTTCGGGACATTGAAACTCTACCGATAAACCGTTTGACCTCCCCCGATTATCACAGCCAATATCATGTCCAACTTTTGAACCCTACGAGATATTTAACATGTCGAACGAAATCACGTCGATTCGTACGTCCAACGAGCCAAAGTGCTCAAAACGTGGCAGAAATACAATACCGTTCAATACAGTAGGTAATTGAAAAGTCGATTGATTTTTTTACTCTACATGACATGTAGAGTAAAAAAATCACATACATTGTATGTGAAGACGGACCAATAATAATTATTAATAATTATTATTGGTCCGTCTTCACATACAATAATAATAATAATATTAATATAATATTAATATACTAATAATAATACTAATAATAATTAATAATTATTGATTTAGACTTTTACAGCTAGGAGAAGGTCTGGAGAGAAGATAAAAGTTGGGGTTTAGGAATTTTTGCAAGAATTCAAGTTTCAGTGTTTTCGTTCGGGAGAGCTGTGTGTAATAGATAATGTATAAAACAACGACTGAACCTCATTCATACCAATGTACTAAAACTGGAAAATTTTCATTGACAATGTTTATTTATTTATTTACAAAATTTAACGGGCAGATGCAGTAGTGCGTGATTAAGCGTGGTTAAGGTCTGATTCCTATGGGGGGGGGGGGGTGTTCTGTGGGTTCCCTAGATTACGATTAAAAAAAAAAATCGTGCGCAAACGTGCGCAAATTGAGAATTATTATGTTTTTTTTAACGTGATGACGGCGTAAAATAATTTAAAGGAGTCATTCCATGACTTTTAATGGCGTGATCATAATCCATCATCCTGTTTACTGTGCGGCTCGAAAGACGAAGTTTGAGGAGGGGGGGGGGGTTAAACCATTTTGACGGTCAAAGAGCAACATGTGGTATGAAGTTTTGGTTTTCAGGAGAGCGAAAAAACTTGATAAAATTAGTTCAAGGGTCGATTGACTTCTTCTGATTACGTTTATGAACTAAAAGGACAAAATAAGTATCAGAAGTAGAAGTGAGCGTCAAAGCATCTATATCTGATAGTCTAATAAATTACTTAGATTACTTAGATTACTTTAAATTACTTAGATGTTGCTTTGGAACTTTTTGATACCCAGTGTTGCACGCAAGGCAATAAATTATGTTCAGGGCTACCAACAGAAAAACTAATGCTACCTTCAGATCCGCAGGAAAACGCTGAATCCAGTGATACCAAAAACGAAAAACCCCATTTTTTTGATACCACATGTTGCTCTTTGAAATTTTTTTTCTTTGGTCGACTCCAATGATTCGTTATTGAACATAATAAACCAAAAACAGCGGGAAATGAAAAATAAAACGATAACGAACTTCATTTTCGCCGCTCACCACGCTATACACACCCAGTCAAACCTTCGCTAACCACTCATATACCATAAATAAGTTCAGCCACGTTTTGACCGCTTTGGCTCAACTGTGCGGCGTCTTAACACAGTATAAATATGACATGTAAAGTCATTATGTCACCCGACTATTATACGATACAGGACGAGAAAAGGACTGTGGGAATCGTACACATCTGCTCCCCTTCAGCTGCCATCTGTGTCATCTTCACTCCCGCTCCTGTCGCCGATGATATTTTTTATTGTGCATTTTTTCAATTTCGATTTTTATCCCTCCGTCGAAAGAAGCTCTTGGGAACACACTGAGATTTTTTTTTTTTTTTTTTTTTTTTAGGTTACTTATCTTCTTTATTTCCCACTTCAAGGGTACTCGTAAAACAACATTTTCACAGTTTTGGTGGTAAAGACGGTAGCATGTTTACATAGTGTGTCCCACTTGATACCCATAAATTAATAATCTGACTTAGTTGAAATTTACTGTCATCATAGTGGCCCAGGAGCCTTTATTCCTTACTGCTCCTCAAATTTTGACGGCTCACAAACACGACTTGACGAATTTAGAAACCTCAATTGGTCTACATTATAGTTTTTTGTGATAGTTTCTCATATTTGAGAGCCCGTTTGCATTGACTGAGCAGAATTGAACTTTTAGCGTGGACTTACCTACGGTTATGAAACCGCTAATACCCGACAAAATTGCATATATAGTTTCATAGGATGGATCAATTTCTTCGCCTATTTCCAATATCAGCATTATTATCAGGATAAAAATAAATTGCACAGCAGAATAACTACAGGGCATATAGCACCTTCACTCTGACCGGAGTTTCTCACTGAAAGTGCTCAACCCCTGGAACCTCTCATTTCTCGACTATTTCTGAATTAATTTTGGGAACGCTTCAGTAGCTTTAAATTATTTTCAATAAATTTGTCTAACAACTAGAACTGTTAACAACAAACACCAGACTTGTAAAATTTTTCAGACCTCTCGTGATACACACTAAAAACGCATGATGTTGAGGGATATCGAGGGTCGGTCAAATGAAAATTGATTTATGTGCCAACGTGGAAAGTAGCGGAAGTCATAATGATCTCCAAACCAGGAAAATCACCAAATGAAAAGGCGGGGTACCGACCCATATCCCTCCTCCCTGTCTTATCAAAACGGTTCGAAAAATTGTTGCTCAAACGGCTTAAACCAATTATTGAAGTCAGAAAATTGATACCAGACCACCAATTCGGTTTCAGGCAACGCCACTCTACGCTAGATCAAGTTCATAGAATCACTAACATAATAGAAAAGGCTTTAGAAGGTAAAAAAATATGTGCCAGTATCTTTCTGGACGTGGCCCAGGCATTTGACAAGGTCTGGCACAAGGGACTTGAGTATAAACTGCACAGGGATCTCCCAAAACAGTTTTACTTACTCCTAAAATCCTACCTAGCGAACAGACATTTCAGGGTAAAGCAGGGTGACCAATACTCTGTCTTGAAGCCTATAAAAGCAGGGGTACCACAAGGCAGTGTCCTAGGCCCAGTACTCTACCTGCTGTACACACGAGATCTTCCGCAACAGGAAAATACAACTGTAGCTACTTTTGCTGATGATACTGCCATCCTCTCTGTTGGAGGTGACGCTGAAACTGCAACTCGCAATCTACAGACGTCCACTAACAAGGTTGTCAATTGGACCAAGATGTGGAGAATGAAACTGAATGAAACAAAGTCAGTGCACATCAACTTTACTAATAGAAAAATCTCAGCCCCAGAAGTTGAGATCAATTCAAATAAAATTCCATACTCTGACACTGTAAAATACTTAGGGATGCACCTTGATTCCAAACTTAACTGGAAATACCACATTGAAAAAAAGAATCAGGAACTAAAAATCAAGTTCAGAAAGATGTACTGGATGATGGGAAGGAACTCCCATCTCTCACTACACAATAAATTACTCATATATAAACAGATACTGCGCCCCATCTGGACCTATGGGATACAGCTCTGGGGTTGTGCGAAAAAATCAAATATTAAAACAATCCAAACCCGACAAAATATAATATTGAGAAGTATAGTACGGGCCCCCTGGTTCATGCGGAATGATGATATTCATCGAGACTTGAGGGTAGAAACGGTCACCGAAATTATCGCCAAATATGCAAGGAAGCACGAACATCGCCTCCACAAACACGAGAACCTGGAGATGCTCAACGTTTTAAACAACGAAGGAGAGCTTCGGCGACTCAAGAGAAATAAACCTCTGGACCTAATTGTGCTGTGCAAATAGTGCAAGTGTAATCCAGTGTTTTTAACTGTTCTTGATACAAGTATGGGCCAGGTTTTGCTGTAAACCTCCACCCCCCCTAGTGAGCTTATCATGAAATGAAATATTGCTAGATGAATTGTCCTATGTTTCAGTTGCAATAAATAAATCACGAAAAAAAAAAAAAATGTGCCAACGTTTCGAAGAATATATTTCTTCATCTTCAGGGAAGTTCCCTGTTGGAGTCCAACTCCATTTTATAAACTGCCCTGAAGATGAAGAAATATATTCTTCGAAACGTTGGCACATAAATCAATTTTCATTTGACCGACCCTCGACATCCCTCAACATCATTCTTACTGACGGTCAAACTAAATCACACACACTAAAAACGCATTTCTAAACACTAGGTATATGGTTGTGAAGTTTTAATTTAAATGACAAAAAAAAATGTTATTCAAAAGATGAATCTAAACATAAGAAAAATCGCATGGTGCGGAGTCAAGTTGAACGTAAAGTTGTTTAACGCCAATGGATGCAAAAATTTGTTGGGTGTGACTAACAATGTACGTAGAGTCTGCGGCAGTGGAGACTTCCAGTTTCAGGCTTCCAACGTAATTGTAGCTGCTGAGAGTCCAAAAATGAGGGTCTTGTATGCTGTAGACTCCAGCGAGCTGCACTACTTTCTGGTAGCACTGGGGGAGCAGGTGGTCTAAAGAAATCGGCTGCCTTTGCATCAGGATGGCGACCGAGTCACGGATGAGGGGGCGAACGCTGAGTAGGATGAGGATCGAAATGAAGATCGAGCATATCGGATCCGCTCGCATCCAACCGAAGAATCGGACCAAAAGAGCTCCGACGATGACGCTCAGGCTTCCCAGAGTGTCGGCGATGATGTGGAGGAGGATACTCTGCATCATTTGCGACTTTCCAGGGCCGTAGGGATCGTGGGAATGGCCGTGATGGTGGTGACCGTGTTGGAAGGCGTAGATGCCCAAAAGGTTGACGAAAAGGCCGAGACAGGAGACGACGAAGAGCCGCTCGTGTTTGACTTCAGGGGGTTCTATCAGCCTCTCGACGGCCTCTGCAAGAACGAAAAACGCCACGAAAACCAAAAAGATCCCATTGGCGAACCCGGCTAACACCTCGACACGTACGTATCCGAAAGAAAACTTCTCATTCGGTTTCCACTTCACAATAACAGTCGCCACGAGGCTCGTTACGAGGCAAGTACAGTCCAAAAACATGTGAAACGCATCAGAAATTAGTCCCAAACTATTTGTCCAAATCCCGTAAAACAGTTCAACAAATGCTAACGACAAGTTAAGGAGTAGAAACAGGAACAAATTCTTAGAGATCTGTTCTGAGAGGATGATATTTATGAAGTTCAGCAGATGTTCTCCTGCTCTGCAAAAGAGTGGTTTGCATACCTTGTGGTGTATTAAAGGAATCATCTTGTACTCGAATATTCAATCCGATATTAAAAGCACTGAAAGACTTACAAGTGACAACAAAATATGGCACTACTGCAAATACTTAAAATTTGATCCATCCAACGTTTTCTTCGCTGTGGATTCTCATCTGACTCATCATTCCGGTATCTACCACTACACGTCCGGTATTTGTATCACATTACTAGTCAGTCTAAATAGACAGAAATCACCAATGTTTATTCACTGATTCAAAAACCCGTAAGAATATTACCCGGAAATGATGAAGCAAATATTTAATACGAGAAAGAATAATAATCAAAGTGGTAAATAATGATAAGGTTGGTGGTATAGACAGCTGACCGTCTGACGCCAGCGAAGCATATGATAACAGCGTCCGTAGTTTTAAATAATGTTCTAGAGGCAAGTGTCTCATAGGCATGGGTAATACGGTTATTTCTTGGTAGTAGGTTATCGAGTAACACCGACCGTCCGGTAACAGGTTGTGGTAGGTACGTGCTATAATATTGCCAATTTTTGGCTTTCGACCCTATTGGCATTGGTAGTTTTTGACCCCATGACCTCCCTTCAATCCGCCACTGGTCCATGATTGCTTCTCAGGAAATATAATCTCCAATAAGGGCAGAAGCCCACGGTAGGAGATGAGCTGCCCGAGCCACCTCATCTTCTAGGTTCCACATAATTAAAGTACATATCAATAGTATTCGAATAAAGAAAAAGTACACTTCATATCGACTCGAGGTGTTCATTCGTGTTCGAATGGACCTTCATGAAGAGCAATGATTATTATTGTCGTATAGACAATATTATTGTCTATACGAAGCTTGATAATTTATGATGAACCCTACAATTAAGTATAACAACTACGCTACTGGGGTAGGTGATGTAGCATTGTTCGAAGGTTCTTGAATCACTTCTTTAAAGACATAAAATGTCCCAATGTGTTGCAGACACAGGTGATCATTCTCAATAATTTATATTATAAATTATTAAGAATAATCACCTGTGTGTAAACAATTATTTAAACAATCACGCTCATACCGCAGCTTGTCGGCCACGCACTCCGCAGTGGTTAACGTAATATGGTTAGGTAAATCGAGAGCTATCCAACGAGTGGTGAACGATTTTTGTACGATGATAACTGGCGAAGATAAAGTTCCGTAGCAACGAATCGGTTGTAAACGAAAATCATCAGAAATTTTCGTGAGGATTTCGTGTGACGCTTTTGTGTAACGTTATTCGAGTTATGTGCCAGAGTAAAGACATAAAATGTCAAAAAATATATACATCAGGAAAGAAATATAGGTACATCATGAAATGCAGAAGAGAGACAGAGGCCCAATGAACTCCCATAATTACACTACTACAATTCTTTTAGTTTGGCCTTATAAAATCTTTTAAGAATCAAAGAAACACTTCTTCCTTGAGCAATCAAAGAGAGCATTAACTTTTTCCCCTAAACGCTTTTTTCTGTGATTATCCCCAAACACAACGCTCCCCATAATAGATGGAACAATTTTGTGTATGTCGAATGAATCGTAGTAAACTTCCATAAAACAAAGCCAGGTTCTGCTAGCAATTCTTCTACTTGACCAGTCTTGGGTTCGGTTCTTCTAGTTCGCTGAGGTCCAGCCACGCAGAATACAGTACTCAGACCTGTAACACTGAAAATACAGAAGGTGAAACGCTTCAATTCTTTCGGTACATCCAAGAGACACGCCTACCTCCGAAAAGGTGAAACGAAATACGCCTACCTGTTGACGAAGAGCCAATCTCTAACTCAAGCGCTAAGTGTTGAACGGCCATTGTGTCACACCTGTGGTTCATCGTCCCTCCAAAGGTATCCAGAGAGTCTCCACCGAATGTATGTCAAGTTTTGGAGGGTACCCATGAACGGAACGGTCCATCTGAAAGGATATCGTGAGGGTAAAGGCTTACAAGGCTTACAAAGGCTTACTCCACCATCCAACCCATGGAGGTCTTAGGCCATGCGTCAATGAATAGATAGTAAACATTTTAAGGTAACTCAACGTTTTCACTCCATTATATTTGTAAGGAAGATATTATACATATTGTTGATTTGGTTTTATAGTTTATTTATTATACATGGTTGACTTAGTATTATAGTTTATTAGTATATTTAGTATCTAGGTATAGACTAGTGAGCCATGTTCTTCCCTCAAGTATAGTTGCTACTCAAGACCTGATGCCATGTTATCCCTCTTTGTCACTACAGCTCTGAAGAGGATGTACAAATACATCGAAACGTCGGCCTAAAATAACGTCTTTTCATTGGACCAACCCTCGAGAACCTATCCCTATTAATCAAGTGGTCAAGAATCTCAGAACCTGTAAAGGCTTACCACTCATGCTAAATTTCAGCAGCAGTTAATATAGTAAACGAATCAAGGTTCCATCCAAAAGATTGGCACAACAGCCCTGTTGAATAAAAACGCCTCAAGTCCAATGTTTACGAAAATGGAGTTTTTACGGAACCCCCCCTATTTTGGATTTGGCCTTTTAGATGGTGATGTCCAAATTTCAAAATTCGAACCGGAAGTGGGGGAAATTCTGACCATAAACATAAGAAAAAAGGTCAATGTGAGAGTCAAACGCCTCAACTCCTGGATGAAAATGCCTCAAAACTTACCTATTTATTTTTGCGCTGGTGTTAAGGTAAAACGCATCAACGCATTTTAGCTACAAAAATTTACATCATTTTCCTAACAAAACATCCGTTTGATTGAGTTGTTTACGTTATTAAGGCGACTGCCTCACGAGCAAGTTGAGGCATTTTACGTAAAGAAAAATCCCAAAACGGAAGCTGGAAATTTTAAAACCACCTTAACCTTGCGATTTTTTTTTTTTTTTTCACCGTTGGAACCGTTGGCCGATTTCACCACCTGGGGATAAGGTTGGTGATAACGTTATCTTGGAAATAGTGCAAAAAAGTGCATTTCACCACTGCGAGGTAGCGCTATCCCCGGGAATAAGGCGAGCCGTATTCCCTAGATTTTATTCCCTACTTCATCAGGGGGATAAGGGCTTGTCCCCCCGGAATAGTCAAAACAAAATGGCGAACTACGATCATATTATGTTCCGAGCCCCAGTGTTATCAATCTGTTTTCTACTATTGTAAAAAGTGTTTATTATTAAAGTCATATCGATATCTCACCAAAAAATGGTGTTTTTACAACGAGTTGCAGTCAACTTACATAAAAAATGTCAGTGAAAAACACTTTGAGGCGAATTTCTGCAATGAATTTTGAGTTGAGGCGTTTTACCTTAACAGGGCAGTATGAATTGACGTACTTATCTAAAATTATTGAAGCTAGTGTCACCTGAAATACAGAAGCTTGATACAAACATGAGACCAGCACTTCATCGTTACGATATTCACGATTGCATGGGATTCTGCGTGATGACCCCTTTCGATCAAGTAAACAATATTGACGTACACTATCGATTCGTCGTCTCGATCGGTCATGGGGCTCTTAAGGACTCGAGTTTTTTAAATTTATATATTTTTCAATAGGGTGGGATCAGTCTGATAGAAAAAAATTACCTCACCTCACAGCTAAACCAATAATGATTCCCCTGCTTGGAAGTGTAAGTAATTCAATTGACTCAAAATGCATAAAAAGTGACATTCCCCCTTGTTCCCCAGTGCTCTTCATTTTTAATTAAAGTAACATTTCAACACATAGTAACATTTTAAGACCATTGGCATATCTATAATTTCATTAATGTTGAAGATACGGAAGCTAGAAATCAGTAACCTCCGGGCTCATAGCTGTTGTAGCAAAAGTGGTCCATTCTTCTTAGACCTGTCAAACAGTTCAACCATGGGTCGATACCTAGTGCCTGCAGTACGAGCGGTTTTGCTACATTCACATCCATATACATTGTGTCATTGTAAAAATAGAAAAATCCACAGTTATGCAGTATGTCTATAAGAGCAAATTTTCGAATAAATAACTGGTTTTATAACAAATTTTGTCTCCTTTTGTGGCCGAGTAACACCTCAGTTCATAGATTTTTCAACGCTGAACACGATGGTGTGGTCAGAATTGCGACACATCTCAATCCGTTATCAGATAAGAGCAGGTGAAGAGCATATCAAGTAACAACCACATTTCTTCATCTTCAAAGTGCTCCAATTTGAGAACGCAATGAGATATCGCAATTCTGAATTCACCATCGTGTTCAGCGTTTAACGCTCTTTAAAATGAGGTGTCACTTGTTAGACTGTTTTATTTTTGGAAGCTACCTATGTGTAATTTTCCACCTTAAAACTCCTCTAACCCTCCTTAAGGCTCGATTCTGCCCATCTACGAACTTAGCCTTTCGATTGCCAAGCCAGATTTTGTGTGCAAATTTTGAATAACACATACATAAATGATATTTATGTTCATATAATTACATATTGCATATAATATTTTATTCAAAATTAAATATATACCTAAGGATTATTTTATTTTATTTTTGGTCTTTTTTTTTTTTTGTGTCTTTTGGCAGTGAATTCAGGATGGCCTGGAACGGATTTTGGTACTTGTACAATTTTTTCAAAAGTACGAGTTTTACACATTTTGGACAGAGAACAATTGCTTCCTTTGCTTCGAAAATTCGCTAAAAATACACAATTCCAAAATACACCATTCACTACATTTAACATCAGCGAATTTCTGATTACGTTTCTGCCTCCTTCGCCAAGAATGATGCTGGGCTCCCTTTAATGATCAATGATACTGGATTCGTGAACAAAACAGGATATGACAGGGAATTACAAGCTTAACAGTGTTTTTCTTCGAGACAATTCCTATTTTCGGGGCCCGTAATAACGCCTTCAACCCTCTGGACATATCAAACAATACGACCCAGTACGCGCCTTGTTTATAAAAAAGAAAGGTTTAGCTTCGAAAAACAATAACACAGGAAAACCTGAAAGGCAGGAAGGATTTTTAAACGGACGTCAAAGTTTTGTTTACTGAAATTGTCTGTAGGGGTGGTGGGGGGGGGGGGGGGGGTGACAGCGAGAAAGCAAACAACGACCGTTTAGCCGGCTTCCCGTACCTACGCCGCCGGACAGCGTTTTGCGTTTTGGACGCCATTCAAAAGTAATTACAAGAATCTCGATCCCAAGTAATGCGATCCATCACTTCCTGATGGTGCGTCAGGATATTGTGAAGAACAAGTAGATAATAACCGACTCCATAAAAAATTATTGTAATCCTTAACCCTCTACGGCCCACCCATCTAACCTTCTACCAAACTAACACGCAGGTGATCATGTCAAGTTCATCGCCCGCCGATCAGGTAGCCGGTAAAGTCCTAAAACCGCGACCTGGCGTTATTATTATGGTGCTAAACCAAATTTTAAACACTAATTCTTATGTGACTGTCTCATACAGATTTCATGGCTGAGAGATTTTTTTTCTTAACAATAAAGGGTTGTTCAGATTTATTGAAATTATTCTTCCCCCGTAATAATTGTTACCCCATCTGATTGAGCTCTTGCGGCGAGAAAAACATCTGGGAACCTTCTAAGAAAGTGAATTAAGTTGGAGAATGCATTAAGGTTCGAAATTGAACAGTCAGGGACGCAAAAAGAGGGTGGCGTACTGCGTACGCCGATCTGGCCCAAGTGTGACGCCCAGACCACCTGGCCGTAGAGGGTTAAATAAAATTAACCGAAACGGAATCTCGATCCCAAGACGTTTTTCGTATATTACTTCCTAATCATTGTTCACGTTCTATTGATAGACCCACACTTATAGCCATTTTCTATGTGTCCAATTGGTCGTACGTCAACGCTAAACATTTAAGTACGTCGACTAGCATAGTTATGACTACCATACCTCAACTATCAAGTCATATAAGTTAAGAAGCTTCACAGCCTAACCCACAATTTGGAGAAAATGAAGTTGAGACATTTTCAAAATTTAATTTCGGACAGAATTTCGAAAATCGACCGCTAAAAGCTCAAAATCACAAAAATGTGCAGAATTACACTTCAAAAACGGCCAAAAAAATATCTGCCAATGACTATGTTTACTGAGTAATTCAGTAAAATAAATCGTGAGATTTAGTGTTACATACCTAACTTATACTTAGTTAGAGCGATCCGCCGGGGGAAGACGCTTCGAATGGTACGCATTCCTCATTTTGGCAGACTCATAAGTGACGATGTGGGGTGTTGCCGTGAGACCCTCGATATGTTGATACGATATCACGTTGCTTCCATTCGAGTAAACATAACCAACCTGAGTCTTTAGAGTGCAAAAAGTGTTTAAAAAAAAAAGGAAATCGCTATTAAAAAAAGAAAAAAACAGTGATTGATAGGGTTTCAGTTATTCAGCAATACAAAGAATTAAAACGTTAGGTTAGGTTATGATCCTCATGCCTCACCCCTAATTAAAGTCTGGACCCGTCCCTGATATAACATTGAAAGAGTAGTTAAAAGTTCAATAATTAATTGTTTTTGTTTTTTTTGTGGTATTAAAAAATTTGTATTAGGTACTCAAAGTATCTAAAAAATAAGTCAACTAGTAAGTAGCTCATAATATCTCATAAACTAGACCTGATAGCGAAAAACGGGTTTCAGATTTCGATTCTGCACACTGAAAAACCCCAACACCAACGCTCATCTCCTCTGCACGAAACAACACATTTTTTGTTGAAAATCAAAAAACCCTTTGTTTCGTTGGGTGTGTAATTAACGGGTTTTAAATCGAAATTGTAGTGGTTTGGATACGCCTAATTCAAGATTCGCCAACATTCCTTAAAATTGTTAATAAAGGGGAGGATTTCAATGAACGCCCAAACTAGGGAACAGTAATAATCTTTAATAAATGTATCTGTCGTCATATACAAAAATACATAACACTATACTCGACAAAAGCAGTAGTATACTAATATCCTGCAAAACTTCGTGTAACTTTCCGAAATCCACTTCCCCGAACAGTTAAAATCTAACAAATCTTAATGAATCTACACAAGATAAATAATTTATTAATTAGAGTGGTTTTTTTAAATTTTTATTTCACGTTTACAAAAATAATTCAATTGCAGTGGAAAGGATTTCGGGTAAATACACATAATTAACTTGTTGGTATCTACTCAAGTTAGTAAAATATCAACTTTACACACTAATAGCACCAAAACTCAGCATAAAGCAGCGCGTGGCTGCACAACTACAAACTACTTGACACAATTTATGAACGAAATGAAACCTAATACATAAAGGAAATGGAATAAAATTTATTTAATATCCAAAGTCACGTATATGTTGGGTACGAGAAGTACAAAATATCAATGCAAATACGACGTTCCTGTCATTTAGTGTTTAGGGACGTAAACATAAGTCAAAATGTACAAATTATAAAGACTATCACAATGCGTAACCTAAATAAATAAAATTACACCAATTCTTGTGTATTAATTTAAAGACAAGACATAAAATTCGCGATTATGTTAGTTGTCGTGAGAATAGTGGGAATATTGAAGATTTATGTACATTGATTACCACCGTGGAGTATTGTCACAAATTGTTCACAATGTTCACCGTTAAGAGATACTACTGGTATAACCTTGATTGTGTTGAAAAAACCACAAATAAGTTATGTCGTAAGTTTTGGTTCGTGTTCTGAAATTACTAAGATAACGTGAAATGTGATGAGAAATGTGGGGAAAAGATCGAAAATGGTGGAAATCACTTAAAAATAATGTTCTATCACGGTGTGTTTGGAGGTCAGTGGCCGAATTCACCTTCCATCCTCCATACGGAAAAGGCGTAGCTGAGGGCGTCAGGGTGGATGTACTCTTCTTTGACTGAAAACATACAGAAGATATTCAGTTATTAATAGTTAGTTAAATATCTCAGAGGTTATATTTTAATATAGTTCGTAATATTAAAGATTTCCCAAATACTGACCAGAAATTTTAAAAGGTTTTTAAAATTTCTGGTCAGTATTTGGGAAATCGTGGCTTGGTAGGTATGGAAGAGACGTTTTGATAAGAACGGCTGAGGAAGATGACATCCTGTAATGTTTGGCTTGCTGAGTACCCCTGGTCTAGGGGGGTTAGGGAATATGCCGAACCGGCTATCCCCAGACCGGTCGAACAAAAACCTCGAGAACAGGAGATCGGCAAACATATAACAATTAATAAACAATTAAACAGTAATAAACAATTATTGTTTAGCTCGGCGTGGAATTGAGCTGGTAGATTGATGACAGCATCATGCACAATTTACGGTAGTAACGAGGTTAAAAACCCATGTCACCGGGTATTAAACGTATGTAGTACCTACCTACCTAAGTATTGAAAATACTGTCTCCGTTATAATTCGCCGAATCGTAGTCTCTAAACACCCAAATCATTCATCCTGTGGTCATCAAAATTATTGTCAACGAACAGTCAGTTTATTTCAACTGTCTTATAAACACTCAAAATAATATGGTTTTCGCTTCTGTATGTTTTAACCGTATAAGGCTATTCATAATTTTTTGAGTTCAGTTGCTATACAGGGTGGTCCACTTAACGTGAACAACCCTTTTCCTCTCAATAGAAACAGTATACTTGAAAATCCAAAAAATCCATGTGCAATGATTTTTGACAAGATTTAAAAAATTATGTTTGAGCACTTTTGCGCACGTGCGCAGTCTACACTAACTTCCTTACCTATTTCAAATGAGAAACCCTATTTTTTATTATAGATTCAGATTTATGCGAAATTTCGTGAAGAAATTACCCCTTGCTCGATTTTTTGGCTTAGGAAAACGTGCGCAGATTACATTTTTGCGCGATAAAAACAATTTCTCTGAAACCCGACATACCGCACATAACGCTGAATCACTCTTCTTTGACTGAAAAAATACAGAAGATATATAGTTACTAATAATTAGTTACATATCTCAGAGGTAATATTTTAAAATAGTTTGTAATATTTTTAAAATTTCTGGTCAGTATTTGGGAAATCGTGGCTTGGTAGGTATGGAAGGGACGTTTTGATAAGAACGGCGGAGGAAGATGACATCGTGTAATGTTTGGCTTGCTGAGTACCCCTGGTCTAGGGGGGTTAGGGAATATAGGCCACCCAGAAGGATATACGGTCTGCATTCACAGAACCGGCTATCCCCAGAGCGGTCGAACAAAAACCTCGAGAACAGGAGATCAGCAAACATATAACAATTAATAAACAATTGTTGTTTAGCTCGGTGTGGAATTGAGCTGGTAGATTGATGACAGCATCATACACAATTTACGGTAGTAACGAGGTTAAAAACCCATTTCACCGGGTAATAAATGTATGTAGTACCTAAGTATTGAGAATACTGTCTCCGTTATAATTCGCCGACTCGTAGTCTCTAAACACCCAAATCCTGTGTTCATCAAAATTATTGTCAAAGAACTGTCAGTTTACTTCAACAGTTTTATAAAGACTCAAAATAATATGGTTTTCGCTTCTGTATGTTTTAACCGTATAAGGCTATTCATAATTTTTCGATTTCAGTTGCTATACAGGGTGGACCACTTAACGTGAACAACCCTTTTCCTCTCAATAGATACAGTATATTTGAAAATCCAAAAAAATCCGTGTCCAATGATTTTTGACAAGGATTTTAAACATTATCCCCTATTTTTTATTACAGATTCAGATTCACACGAAATTTCATGAAGAAATTATCCCTTACTCGATTTTTTGGCTCGGGAAAACGTGCGCAAAGTTGATTTTTGCCACCCTTGTATACCACCTTGCCAAACGCGCCAATCTGCTTTTTTGATAATTTTCGTTTTAGTGCAATCTTGGGTACCCTGAGTGGGGTTCTCCTTGTGGATGCTTTGAAAAATGAGAAAACTGATACGAGAAACGAATTTCTCATTTTTCAAAGCATCCACAAGGAGAACCCCACTCAGGGTACCCAAGAGTGCACTAAAACAAAAATTACCAAAAAAGCAGATTGGCGCTTTTGGCATGGTGGTACACATTATGTATGATATGATATTTACGACATATTTATTAATATATGAACTATCTATTTTAATTTATAACAGTGTATTTTATGGCTGTATAATACTCTTAATGTCAATTAAAGAAAAAAAAACCGTAAAAGGGGTGTACAAAGTGAGCCAAATCTAATTGATTGACGTTGTGGTAGATACCTATTGTTGATCGTCGATGGGTGGTGTTACGAAGAGAAGTAAGTAAGTACGAAGTATTACAGAATCTGTAATATTGTATCTGATAGAATAAACCACAGTCTAAAAATGTATTACATGTCCAAATTCCTTGAAACTCTAATGACAAATGCCTCTGGATGTGACTTTTCAAAGGGTCAATCGTACTTTTTCTATTAAGACTTTGTTGGGTGTAGAGGTGTATTTCACTACGAAACGATCCTCAAGACATCAGACGAAGTGGTCGGTAACATCATTTAATTATTGGGACGCATTTATTGGTTTATTATCTTCGATAATGAACCATTGGAATCGCCCAAAGAAAAAAAAATTTTAACCCCCCCTCAAAATTTGTTGGTTTACGTTTCAAGATACGTAGATTCAGAAAATCGAATAAAAAAAAATCCGTCCGTCCGCCGTACGCCGTCCGCCGTCCGCCGTCCGCCGTCCGCGCCACTTTGCCCAGTTAGCGTTGAGTTAAAATTACGAAATTTTTTTTATGGGTTTCGACCAACCCCACAATGGTCCTCGAAACTTTTCATAACCCTAGGTCAAGGGGAAGGGGTTCAAAACGAATTTTGAAATTTTGAAAATTCCATATCTCGAAAAATTCATATAGAACGGTATGTTTTTTATTTCATATTTAGATAGAGTTTGTTCCGTAGAATTTTTTAAGACCATCCGCAGCTTCGTACGACCAGCCGTTCGTTCACAATGAGGGCTCAAAGATTGTGCCTCACAACACGATCGTGTATCAAACTGTTGAAATACAGGTCCATTTTCATACTAACAAGCTCTTTGGAACATCATACGGCTTAAGTGATGTCGAGTTTGTTGTTCTGAGGTGCGTTTCGTGCTACGGAAATGAAGGTAATTTCGAATGTTTGTTGGTAGGTACTTCTTTTATAGAAAAATTATTACCGACGTAGTATTAAAAACCCCAGAATTATATCGTATTAATTAATCATAATTAATGATAATTTTTATTATTAATAAATACGAATTATTAGTACCTAACAATAAAGTACAATAATTTTCAGTAGGTACTTGATAAAATTGTTAATAATTAGTGATAATTGATAATAATAATTAATCTAACATTTAGGATCTAGACATTTAGACCTAGTGATCTAGACAGAAGGGTGATCTGTACAAAGAAGATAATGAACCGTTGTGTCAAGAATTTGCAGAGTTTTTTTATATCATTCTAGTTTTTAGTGGAATAATTATTTTTATGAAAGAATTTCTAGGTAGGTATATTGTGTTCAAAGGTTTATTAATAGGAGTAGGGTTCTTATTTTCATTTTTCGAACATTTTTGTAATAATGTGGTTCTTTTGTGAACGTGCGTAATTTCCAAAAACGATGTAATAATGAAGTAATTTTGTAAATATGCTTATTTTCCCAAAATTTAGTGAAAATGTGGACATGAATACTCACTTTGTGTTTCTTGAATGGTGTGATCTTGAATGGAATGTTCTTGAAGGTGGTCCGTCTCGTCGAGGATTCTGTACAAGAAGTGGATGTAGCTCGACGCCAGTCTCAACGTCTGGATTTTGCTCAGTTTGTCCGAAGGCAGAGTCGGTATGATGTTCCTCAAACAGGCGAAAGCGTCGTTCAGAGATTGAGTTCTTTGACGTTCCCGGACGTTGGCGACCATCCTCTGATGCTGCGAGTCCGTGCTGGACCTCCGTCGTCTCTCCCTGTTCTTGACCATTTCCGTCCTTGGTTCCATCACATGGTACATTTCCATTACGAATACGAAATAAGTGTTTGCGATTCTACAGCAACGCTGTTTACAACACCATACGAAGTGTGTATTTTCCAAGCGTCGGTTCGAATTTCCTACTAAAAACCACTATTTGCATCAACGTTGTGAAGAGTGCGAAAAAAACCAACAATTGATGGAATGTCGAAATTCAAAAATTTAAATTCGAATCGTAATGAATCTCAACGTTGTCGAAAAAACTGCAAATAAAACGTACACGCGTTTTTTGCGGAACGAATTCTCAACGAAATTCAACCACTTTCTGACACACTCCGAAGTCAACTGTACGACTAACCGCCACACTGAGTACACATCTGGCGAGGCGGGTGTCGTATGTTTATATATAGAAGGCATCCTTTCCCCACTCTTCGAGAAAAAGGGACTTCCAGAGGCGGACCTCCTCAAGAAGTTTTTCTACCTGGGAAATAGGAAATGTTTTCAGTTGAGGGGTCTTTTTAGGAAAATCGTTAAGCTCGTCCGTAATGAAGGTGAAGGTAACTAAGACATTTAAGCCCTCCGGCGTGCGGAAGATGAAGAAACGTGATTGATACTTGAGATGTTCTTCATGGACATCATTTTCTTTATAAAACAATTATTTCTTCGAAAATTCGCTCTTATAGCCATGCTGCATGACTGTAGGTTTGATCTGGTTCCGATCTCAAACTGGAGCACTTTGAAGATGAAGAAACGTGGTTGATACGTTGAGATTTTCTTCATCGACATCATTTTCTTTATAAAACAATTATTTCTTCGAAAATTCGCTCTTATAGCCATGCTGCATGACTGTGGGTTTGTTTTTTTGATAGTTTTTTTTTGGTGCTAGTACTGTTGAGGATGTACATGTGTAGTGTCAATCCTCCGGCGTACAGTTAGCAGGGGAAAGTGCTTATTGTGTGATGGCGATAGTACGGATTAGTGAAAACGGTAAGGACCTGTCTGATTCGAAATCCTCGTTGAATTCTGCTGACTGGTATTAGGAAGGTACACCTGATACTGGCAATGACCTTCTTGGATTTTCTACTTTCTTGTACTCAACCACACCAATCTCTTCAAAACGGCTCATTCTCTCGAAAAGTGCAGGTGTTCGGAAAACGAGTCGAAATGAGGCGTCAGAGCTTAAATACACAGAAAATACTCGAGTAGGCGATCAATATGTTTCTTTTTACGAGGGAAACCGCGGAATCTTGAAAAATCCACATCATGCAGCATGGCTATGAGAGCGAATTTTCGAAGAAATAACTGGTTTTATGTAAAATGTCTCCATTGAAGAACATGACGTCCATGAAGAACATCTCAAGTATCAACTACGTTTCTTCATCTTCAATGTGCTCCAGCTTGAGAACGGAATGAGATATCGTATTTCTGATTTCACCGTCGTGTTTAGAGTTGAAATTTCCAAAAGCTGAGGGGGGTTTTGGGGTGTTCCGGGGGGGGGGGGATCACCCAAAAAGTTAAAGTCTGAGAAGTGACACCTCATTTTAAAGGTTTTTACACCCTGAATAAGAGGTGAAGTCGGGTTTGCTATATCTGGTTCCGATCTCAAACTGGAGCACTTTGAAGATGAAGAACCGTGATTGATACTTGAGATGTTCTTCATGGACTTCATTTTCTTTATAAAACAATTATTTCTTCGAAAATTCGCCCTTATTGCCATGCTAAATGACTGTTTTTTTTTTTTTTTTGTAGTAGGTACTGTTGAGGATGTAGGTATATGTATAGTGCGGCAATTTTCCGGCCGTCAAATCCGTACATGCGAAATAAATAAAAGTGTACTTGTACATCCAATTTGAGTATTCAATGTAGCTGTTATCTCAGGCTGACGACTAACCAGGTAGACGGACAAAACCAGGTGAGTCTGTTGTGGTGCCAAACTGTCTGGGCCGTGAGGTGCAGGGAACCGCCTTCTTCAAAGAACTGCCATAAACGAAATTCTTTCCTACGCACAATTACGGTTTTTACGACGTTTTGTGGACTTGTAAAATCCTTCCAGCTTAACTCGGACGGGGGTTTCGCCACATGCACAGATCTACGGCCACATGTTGCTGAACATTTTTGGCGGTAACTTATGAGGAAGTGTCAAATGTAAAAGGTTTCAGCTATGTAGCATGGGCTGTCGAACGAAAGCGCAAATGATTTTAATCCTACTACCCGAAAGCGCAAAGCCGTAGAGAATGTGTGTACGAAAGCGCACACACAGCGCACACACGCCCAACGATCGAGGGCTGAATGCGGTATGACTATGCTCGTTTTCATTGCTCAATATTTGACTGCACGAATCATTGGTTACTAAGGATCTGTTACATGTTCTGACCGTACAACGCCACGATACACGACCGTCATTCATTATTCTGAAACGCCGATACTTGAATCCGTCGCGTATAATGCACTGAACGCCTTTATTGGTAACAGTCACTTGAAACATTCTGTCACTGAACACATACTGATTAGGTACGTGAGATGTGAGAGGTTGATAGTGAAGCCGTAAAAGAGGTCATGTCAATATTTACCTAATTGTTTATGGATTTCGCCTTGCCTATGTCAGAATTTCTTTTGCGCTTTTCGACCCTTCGTCTTTGCGCTTTTTGACCCCACACCATTGCGCTTTCGTACACCTGTCAATCAGGCTTAATTGGGATTTGCGCATTCGTATTCCACCGGTAGCATGACTAACTGCGAGCGAATTCTCGGAAAAATCGAAAAATTCCTCGACTCAGAATTATGTCGAGCTCGTTTTATGTAGTTATCAATGATTGTACATGATGATGTATTATGGTGATTGTTATTATTGATTAATGATCACGTCTATTCTGCCCTGCAAAGGTGAATTGCAGTATAACTCCAGAAACTTCAAACCAAAGCAAAATCGTTTTTGGCAAACCTTCTTTTCTCTACTGGTGGATACTGCTCCTTAGCTTGACAAATAGATTCATGTTACGACACTGTATTGCAGTAGCTCCGTACAGAAACAGATCCTGCATTCAAGCTAAGCAAATTAGTTCTAATTTCCACTCTAAATTGCAGTAAATTATATTGTAAGTGTTCGCTACAACCGCATTTCAATTCCCCAATGAGTTGTGCGCTATCATCCAACAATAATTGTTAATTATTACTGCTGGCGATTTTGCTGCATGCAAAAAATCAAAATTTGGAGTTAGTCTCATACTTGAAAACATGTAGACTCAATTTAAAAGAAATGATAGATAAATGAATGAATTGTAAAAACAATAATTACAACAACAACAACAAACATATAATAAATGCTCAAGAAATAGCATATTATTTAATGAATTGTTATTGGTAGCAGCATATTGAAAATATTAAATATTAAAAGTAAATTGAAGGATATTGAATGTATTGAAAAGGTCCAAATTATAATAATTGGGAGTCAATCTTCTGTACATGTTCTCTGGTCAGGACAGCCGCTGGTTTCCTTGCAGGCCCTTCCATAATGGCTGGTTTCGGGCAGTAGATTGTGGATGATTAAGCAGTATCTTTAAGAAATATCGTTCCCATGATTTCGCAGTGCGACAAGAATGATACTAAGCTAATTCGCAGTAAATCCCTTTGCTAAGCTCAACTGCAGTAGCTCGAAAAATGTGGCCTTAAAATACAGCAGTATAGCGTATTAATGGAGGGTACTGCATTTTAACTTAGCATTTCATTGAGGAGGTGGCGTTTACTGCAAAAATCGTAATCAAATTGAGCTGGAAAACGTGCATTTTTCCCGTGTTTATCGGACCGGTATGATATATTGCCTACCTACAAACCTCCAGAGCGTTCTAACTCAAAACCGTCAAAAAGTGGAGTTACTGCACTCTTGATTAGCACGGCAGTATTCTAAATGTATGACAGAATTTAAGGATTTGGCGCATTTCGTATTACATATTTAAACGTTGGATCAATGACTTAACTTGGGATTCGGTAATTAGAAAAGCTGTGGCTTGCCTCACTAGAGTTTCATCTTGCCTTGGGGACATGGGAATGATGATCAATTTAAGCAAACCAAATTTCATTGCCTTCGCTCTACGGGAGAACCCATAGTATGACTTGCACGAGGCTTAATTGTGATTGTCCTGAAATAAATCCGGTATCATCCACGTGTTATTTTGGTGTGGATATAGACCACTGTATGAGGTGGGACAGGCATATTGGTGGTCTGACTTCGAGATTGCGCAAACTGGTTTATGTCTGTCGAGTGGTGTGGAACTTCCTCTCTAAGGAAGCTATTAGGATGTTTTATTTTGCCCTGGTACAGTCTCTCATGATATACGGCATGTCGGGATGGGGAGGTGCTAGCTCTGGGCTACTCAATACTGTCTTCGTGGCACAAAAACTGATTATTAAAGTTTTACATAAAAAAAAAGATGAGATATTCTACAGCCGAATTATTTAAACTAATGTTGGTCCTCCCTCTCAGATCTCTGATGGATCAAATAATGATAATTAGGGCTCGAAAATCGATAGAAAATAGCGATCTCTCACTACCAGCAGGTGGTGTAACAAGATACCAGAATGACTTGCCTAAGCACCTGAGCTCAATGCCAAAGATATCGGTTTTCAAAGAGGAGCTCAAAAAGTACATGGAGTCAAACCGTAATCACTAAAGAGAAATGTTTTGATTTTTTTTTTTTTTAAATAGCCTCAATTCTGAAATGACTTGTATTTTCTGTTTTACATTTTATATATATATATATATTGCATTTTTTTACTCTTTGTCTTTTCATGAAGTCGTTGTTACATAGAGGCTTCAATGTAGTTTTTTTCGTTGTTATGTTTCACTATATTAGAGGATCGGGATTATTTATGCATATAAAACTATATATTATATAGTTTTTTCTTTTAAGCAATTGATTTATATTTTTATTTCTGCATAATGCGGATAGTATTAATTGATTATTAGATAGCAACTCCTTCCCACAGCACAAGTCCTAGACAGTGGGAAGTAGCATTTATAGTGTATCTTTTACCTGTATATATCTGTGTCTTTTCAAATAAATGCATTATCTAATTTAAAAAAAAAATTGTAATGATTAAATATGACGTTAAACTAATTCATTCGGGAAAACCCAAGAAACTAGACAGGTAGAGGACGTCTTGATGACAGGTGTGCCTTCGTCGGTGCCACGCTGTCTGGCCGAACCGAAGGTGAACATACCCACAAAACTAGTCGTTTTCCCCCAAAAACTACGGATTTTCAGTCGTAAAACCCATTTGGTGACAACCACCATCCACCTCTCCACTTTACGACTTTCAAAAGCAAATCGTCTGAAAGTCACCGCATGCACGAAACTCGACAACGTGTTACTAAAAATATTGCAACCCTATCAGTTTGATGATTATTTACGTGGAACAGGTAGAAAGGATTTCGACCGGTGCCAGTTCGTCTGGTCTGGAACATTCCTTAGGTTGTTTGCTTTCTTTGGTTCATTTACCGTTAGAGGGAAACCAATCACTTGAAAACGAGGTTGAAAGGGATTTGCGAAAGGTATTTTTCAGGTGCAATATCAGGGTTGGGACAGTCTGGTGCCACGCTGTCTGAGACGGGCTTCCATGCACCCACAGTCATACAGCATGGATATAAGAGCGAATTTTCGAAGAAATTACGATATCTCATTCCGTTATCATATTAGATCAGATGAACATCTCATTAACAATCACGTTACTTCATCTTCAAAGTGCTCCAGTTTGAGAACGGAATAAGATATCGCAATTCTGGCTTCACCATCGTGCTCCACCATGGGGGTTCCTATTAGAAATAAGAAAGTTAGTGCGCATTGTGCATGTTTTGCGCATGCGCACGTGCAAAAAATACGATATTTGAGATCTCACAAGAAAAGACAATGTCATAGATTCCGAAAAGAAAGATTTTTTTCACTTGTCACGTAAGGATTTTAGCAGGTGGGGTTGACAACTTTTGAGACACCCTGTAAATAATAAAATTTGTCTCCTTCGTGTTCAGAATAAAAAAAACCTTTAAAATACACCTCACATGTCAGAATGTTTCATTTTGGGGATTTATGAAGCATTTTCCCCCCTAAAACTCCCCAAAATCCCCACTCAGAGTGGCCCGATTCTGCCCATCTACGGATCCTTTCGATTGCCAGGACAGATTTTTCGTGCGAATTTGAAATTTTTATCTCAATTCTATCGAGAGTTAGCGCCTGGAATGATACACACATAAATATACATGTATATTTATGTGTGTATCATTCCAGGCGCTAACTCTCGATAGAATTGAGATACAAATTTCAAATATGGTTTAAATATACAAGTTATGTACCCACTTCGTCCCGTCCCCATACATAACATTGTATTTCAATATGGTTTAAATATACATGGTTTTTGATGTCTTTTGGCAGTAAACCTAGGATGGTCTGGAACGGATTATGGTATGAAAAGTGCTGAATTAGCTGAAGTGCAATATATCGCCCGCTGAGAGCAATACTGGCCCAAAAATAAAATTCGGCGAACGCTTGGAGTAGTAGGTATAAAAGCTGAACTTTAGGAAAGATTTTGGAAAATTTAATGGTTGTTCACATACCACAGTCGCCCGAATTTTTATTTAGTGATTCTAATATCAGTCAACGATGCCACCTTTTGAACTATCATAAAACCGGTCTTACCCCAGAGATAAATATGAATACGAATGAAATTCATAAATCAGAAAATATTGATATGAATACGAATACAGATATGAATATGAATGAAGCCATAATCACATCTTTTGGTGAATTTTACCTGAAATTCGCATTTTTTGTGATTTTTACTAAACTGTATTTTTTGTGGATGTCACTCAAATTTTCCTATTTTACCAAGAATTTTACTTAAATGCGAGTTTTTTACAAAAATTCAGATTTGTTTTGTGAATTTCCCACAATTTACCTTTTTTGTGAATTTTCCCGCAATTTATATTATTTTTGTGAATTTTATAAATACTTTTGTCATTTATCGACGATTTCGGACTTATCCCAATATTAGATCAAGCGTTGAGTTTTTCTTCTTGTAGCAGTAGGTATTGCTTACAGCGTGCGGTATGTACAGTTCATACGAGTATTAAAAGAGCACTGGCGTTGCTCGCACCAACCAAATAAGCGATACAGTATTTGACATGATATTGTTCGTATTTTATTTGCCGGGGAAACTCAGGTATTTGGTTCAGATAGACGTGAGATTAGAAGCGAAGAAAGCCCCGCGATAGACGTAACCCCAAAGGAAGTTGCCGGGGGCCCCCTCATACGTCTTAAGGACCCCCCCAGATCGTCGTGGGGTTCGGCCCCTTCGCGTTCTATTTCTGAACTGAGAGGATTCGGGCGGGAAGTCGGCCGTCGATGGGTCCGGGAGGGTTTACATCCATATCTGTAAGAATCTGAAAGGTTTCGCCATTCGGTCGATATGTACTTTTAAAATCTTGAACGCTACAAGGGGGGTAAATTCAACGAAAATCAAATCGGGCATTCCATCGACCATTGGCGAAACTGAAAGGGGCCTAGAGCAACGCCCCCCCCCCCTCCCTCCCTCCCTCCCACAAGAGTAAAATAAAAGAAATTTATAGTTACGAGCACATTAACAAAATCTTAAAAAGAACAAACAAGTTCTGGGCAGCATGTCTACTGACAACGAGATTTTAACAACTGTCGGTCCGTTAATAAATAAAATGACTGGATATCATACTATTTTGTATACTGAGAACTCCTTTTTATGGATTGATTATGATACATTCTATGTTGAAGTACCTAATATGATATCCAGCGAATTTTCAACGACGAGGAAGCTATTGTTCTCGAAAGGCTAAGTTCATAGATGGGCAGAATCGGGCCACTCTAAGGGGGGTTTAAGGGAGTTTTAAGGGGAAAGTGGACGGGCCCTTAGTGTGATTCTGGGATAAGATGCCATTACTGACGCATCAAAAGTATTCACCGTCTCATTTTGGAACCATCCAATTTATAACAATTCGGGGAACGCAGTTTGCCTTCATACGCCCCGACAAGTTGCTGCAACAATTCATTTAATTTTTGTACCAGTAGGTATTGCACCAGTAGGTACAAATAATTAATTCACTTTTTTTCGTAGAGCAGTGTTATTTTATTAGGTACTTCTACTCTATTTATTATTACACAATCACATTATTTTTTTCAATCAATCGATCAATCATTTATTCACAATATTCCCTAAAAAATTTTTTTTTTTTTTACATAATTTGATTGTGTTTGGCCCAGTGTTGTACGAGAATACGAGTATTTGTGAGTACTTAACAAAAGGAATTCTCGTTCTCCTTTCAATATCACCCTTGTTATTTTAAGATAATTCCTACTTGGCGTTCTTCTAGTCTCCCCTAACAGTTTATAATAGGTCTTCTTGTCCAACTTCACAATTTTATTACGGCGTTAAAACGTTTCGTACTCCGGAGAGGGGGCTCGGGGGTACCTTTTCCCTCGAACGCCGCCCATGTGTTTCCACCGTTTGAAAGTTTTAGAGCTCGCAGATGTCAAGCGGATCCGGACGTTTGAAACGTGCTTGTTCCGCTTCTGAAGGGAGGGTTCGTACCCGAGGAGTTTCGCAGAAAAGGGTGATTCGGTTTATGGAGAAAAAAAAAGAGAAAAAAATAATTTGCTATAAAAATAATTATTATCCATGCATTTTATCGAAGAGTTATTTCTCGCTCAGGTTTGGAGGGGGGGGGGGGGGAGGGCTTATTAAAGAATATTAGGCAAGAAAAATAGCACAAACAAGGTGGGATAGTTGTATTTACATTTACAGCCAGGGTGCGCAGGAACACTTGAAGAATCCGGTATACAGAACGAGGACAAAACACATTGATATCAGGAACCATTTTTTGAAGCAAAATATCCTAGAGGGTTTGATCAGTCTAAACTATTTGTCAACAGAGAAGATGATTGCCGATTTCCTGACGAAACCACTACCGAAAAACAAATTGGATTTGTGTTTGAGTGGAGCTGGAGTTATACCAGACGGAGTTTGAACTTGAGGGGGCGTATTCGGATTGGCATCGTTGGCAAGTCCAAACCCATTAACAATGTGACCACCAAGTCATATGTTGGTATTAGTATGTTGTAAAATAAAAACAAGTCTGTGTTTGAGATTCAAACTTATCTTTCACTCATATTATTATATCAGTATTGACATAAACGTATAAATAAAAGTATGTAAAAAGCATTGAAATTCCCCACAATTTCAGTGGTAGTAAAATTCCGTATACCTGGTGAAACCCAAGATAGAGCTCTGCAAAACAGCCAATTTTTCCCCTAAAGTGTAAATTTAATGATACGGTTATTTTTACAGTTTCGTACCGGCCAAACTACTGTTCTTACAAAAAAGGTCATGAGAGAATTATTTGAAGATAATTTATTACGCTTCAATATAAGACCAGAATGGTGCTTCTAGACCGAAAGGTTGTCTCAAAAACTAACAAAACTAACTGTCGGTCTCTTATGGCTACAGCTCCAAAACTATTCGTCCGATCCAAAAACTTCTTTTTTTCTTCTGAATGCTTGTTAATTTTACATTCAGACCCCATTCCATACATTCAGACCCCATTCCATAATATATATATTATGGTATTAGCAAATAGAGTTAATCTTTTGGCAAATCAAATTAATCTTTCGACAAATTTAATTAAACTTTTTACAAATAAATTTAACCTTTTTACAAATAAAGTTAATCTTTTTGCAAATAAAATTAAACATTTCACGAATAAAGTTAAACATTGGACAAATGAATTTAAACTTTTAGCTGCAGTAGGTAAGGTATCATGCTTTTTGAACAAAGGAGATGAACAGAGAAAAGGGCGAAGAAAAACTTCGTCTTCAAAAACAATGTCCTTTCTAATGATGAGGCGAACAAGCTCTTCTAATGTAGACGCTTTCCACTTTCAGCCGAAGTTAAATTGATCGTAACTTAAATTTCGTTAAATCTAACTAAAGGTCACTAGGAATGATCGAAAAGCTACCCATTCAAAAAATATAGTTCACCGAGGAAGTCATTGTGAAACTTGCTGCACTGGGAAGGTTTAAATTCATTTGTAAAATGTTTAATTCTATTTTCAAAAAGATCAACTTTATTTGCAAAAAGATTAACTTTATTTGTTAAAAGATTAAATGTATTTGTTCAGGCAAATCATTAAAAAGTATTATTCCCGTATTTTCGAATTCAATTATTATTACTATGTTTCAGTTGCAATAAATAAATCACGAAAAAAAAAAAAAAAATTATTATTAACTTTCCAGAAGTGGTGGTTAATACACATAAACAGTATTAAATACTAAACAGTAATTAAATATTAAATTTACAAATTTTGTAAAAAGTTTAATTGAATTTGTCAAAAGATTAATTTGATTTGCCAAAAGATTAACTCTATTTGCAAATACTATATATGAAATGTTACTCAAGCCCCTTAAAATACCCAAGCCATCACGCTAACAAAAACTGTACTGTTGTCATATTCACGTCCACTCATTCGTCACTCCAATCGGTCTGTAGCCATAAGAGACCGACAGTTAGTTTTGTTAGTATTTGAGACAACCTTTCGGTTAGAAATCTCCCCTTGGCGCCATGATAGGTACGACGTTTTTATAACTACACACCCATATATTATTTCATTAGTTTCTTGTCAAAGTAACTAACTTAAGCAAATTAATAAAATTGTAAATAAATTATTTCTTAATAAAAAACTTATTTATTTATTAATAAATTATTAGATTATTTACTTGTTTGGGTCGGGAATCAGAGCTGGTGGTGTTTACCTTGTCGGATCGGAGTGCTCAACATCAGGAATGAACATGTCGCCCCTTTCCATTATCACATCTCCCGACCTGATCTCACTTCTTCACTTGCGTTCCTAATGCGTGCGTATTCTCTCCAAAACTCACCCTGAACGACTGCTAGTTTCCGGAAGAATTCTTCCTTCAGGCCCGACAATTTATTCAATAGTGCTGCGATATCAACTCAACCGGATCAGCGGGACAATTTGTTCATCGTCTCCTTGACGTCCTGGTGCACCAGAAAACCGAACAACACCGCAGGTACCTTAAATTCCTGTTTGTACTTTCACGTATCGCCTGTTTGTGTGTACTTAGTTTATTTCGTCCTTCGAGATGACACCACGAGGTCCTCATTTTCCCTTTTTCTGATTTATGTGTAGAGCGGGTATAATAATAATATAATAGTAATATACAGTCCGCTACCAATCCATCCATACTCGGGTGTATCCGATTCTGTACATTACTATTAATAAAATTATAAAGTAATAAAATAAATTAAGCAAGAATAAAGGAGAGGCTCAAGCCTTGCCTAACTAAGAAGAAGAACGTGGTTAGGGTGAAGCTTTTTAAGAAGCTGCTGAAGTTACTTCAAAAACCCGGTTCTTCACCCTAACCACGTTAGTTAAAAGCAGCTTAAGCAACTTCTGAAATAAATTTTATAAGTTATATAACTGTTATATAACTTGGCTTTTTTTAGACCTAGCGACTTGAAACTTCTCAGTGCTTTTTTCTGTTGTCCACACCAAGAAAGACAGGGTTCTTCTATCTCTGAATCATTCATGGAGAGCGATTTCCATGAAAATTAGGTTGTGCTCTCGTGAATATAATGCAAAGGCACCTACTGTGAATCACCCGAAATAGTCTGAATCTCAGTACGTACCAAAATAACCCTACCCAGAAACAGAGATGGGCGTATTCATGGGTATTCATAAATATGAATACCTACGAATAAACTTCATAATCAGAAAATATGAGTATGAATACGATTACAGATATGAATATGAACACGAATACGAATAATACGTGATTTTGAAAATGAATTGTGGGAAATTCACAAACAAAAGTGACTTTTTGTAACATTTTTGTGAAAAAACCTAAATGTAAGTAAAATTCTTGGTAAAATAGGGAAAATATGAGCTTCCACAAAAAATACCTACAGTAAAAAATATAATTTTGGTGAATTTTCCCAGAAATTCACATTTTTTTGTGAATTTTACTAAAATTTACTGTATTTTTTGTGGAAGCTCATATTTTTTCTATTTTACCAAGAATATTACTTAAATTTAGGTTTTTTCACAAAAATTTTACAAAAAGGCATTTTTGTTTGTGAATTTCCCACAATTCATTTTTGTGTGTGTGTGTGTGCATTTTCCCGCAATTCATATTTCTTTTGTGAATTTTATAAAGACCTTCGTAATTTATGGATGAGTTACACTATCCTATCTCCTTTTTCTGTAAATTGCACAGAATCGCCAATTTTTCACATCAATTTTACTAAAATTCACTGTATTTGGTGTGAATATTACTCAAATGTTCCTATTTTACAATGACTTTTACTGAAATTCGAGTTGTTTTTTTATATAAACTCCACTAATATTTTACAGTAAAAAGGAGAAAGTTAAGTGTAATTCATCCATAAATGGCAAAAGTTTTAAAAAAATTCACAAAAAATATGAATTGCGGGAAAATTCAAAAAAAAAAAAAAAAATGAATTATGTGATATCTACAAAAAACAATATAAATTTGTATATAAAATTTGTATATAAACAATATAAACAATGTAAATTTTTGTGGAAAACTCGAATTCAAGTAAAATTCTTGGTAAAATAGGAAAATTTGAGTGAAATCCATTTATAAATATATGAATACGCCCATCTCTGCCCGGAAAGTCTCTAGCTCTTCCTTTTAGCGAATTTTCGAAGAAAATGTAGCCATTGTTTTTAATATTAATTTATTGTAATACCTAATTTATTTTTATTTAGGTATTTATTTTTGCTTCCCCGTTTCCGGGCCGGGGGCAATTGATCCATCCCCCCTCCCCCCCTCCCCTCATCAAAGCAGGCCTTCCGTTTGGAAATAACAATTCCGGTCAGATCCCAAATGGGATAGTCAAGCTTCTTGACTAACAAAAAAAACTCCGGAAATTCGTTCAGTAATGCTACGAGTAGAACCTTCGAGTGTGCCTTGGGAGAGAAATCCTCATTCAAGTCGCACTGTTACAATTACAGGGGCACATCTCAAAAATGGGTGAATTCGAGTTGGGCCTATAGTTGTGAGCTACAACGGGAACTTGTCTATCTGGGCTGCCACTGGAAGCTTATAGCTCACCTGCTCGCCATCATGCTACTTCTGATGACTGGGGAGGTATTGCAGAGTGCCATATTAGGCACTGTACCATATTAGGGAACTTTACCCTACACATCTAATTCAATGCAAATAGTTCAGGAGTTCGAAGTTTTAGGTTTTGGGCCCTCCCCAAGTTACCACTGAGTCGTCGAAAACAGAGGCATCTCACAGCACTTAACAACATCCATTAAATTCGGAATTTTTTCCAGCTGACCCCACGTTTGGTTTATTACAGCAATAATGAATCTTTGGAATCGCTCAAGAAAAAAAAATTACTCCCTTTGAAATGTGCTGGTTTACGTTTCAAGAGACCTAAATTCCAAAAATCGAATTAAAAAAAAAAAAAAAAAAAAAAAAAAATCTGGTCGGTCGTAAGCGGCACTTTGCCCAGTTAGCGTTGAGCAAAAATTACAAAATTTGGTTCACGGGTTCGGACCAACGCCACATGCTCAATCGAACATGAAGTCAAACGTTTAGGTGAAGGCGCCAAGAAGCGTGGATAGCATTGACCTAGCTACATGGATAGTTAACCCCGTCCTCCATACAGTAGTGTTGCTCTAGAGGGAGTGTGTATAGTATCCATTCCAGGCACTTGCCTCCAATAAGTCCCACTCCTTGAAGTATGAACATCCATCTTTCAGATTTTTCACCTGACACTAGTAATAAAATTAAACGCTTCAATACAGATCAAAATACTAACAAATGAGTGAAAACTTCCCACTACTGAAATTAGTCGAAATTTGGGTTTTCATCGTTGGCAACACTGAGTTATAACCTTGTTTGTGACATCAATTTTTTCCAGAACTTGTCGTTTTCATTCCTCTCCTTTGAATCAGTGGTACTTATTATTAAATGTTAAGTTTGTGATCGATATTTACAATCCCGCGGGAATAGATGAGTGCTTCATAACGACTGTCGAGTGTTGAAATGAGTTCACGAAGGTAAAACACGGTTTCTTTCAATTTCTTTTGAGTGTCGTTCGCCCCGGAAATCCCCCGTCATCAACACTTGATTCATCCACTTCCTGTACGATTTACTGAAAGACGAAATGTAGTTACCGTAATGACGTTTTACTCGTTTTTACACCGATTATAGCCTGGTAAATTTGGTGGATGTCGTACGTATGACCGTACACTGAACGATGTGTGTGGCCGTTGGGTTTAACACATTCGTTTACGGGCATCATTCGACGGTAAATTTGAAAAATGACACTCGTGTCTTTACCAACAACTCTACTTCCTGATTTGAACGTCAAGATTGTACCTACGCATTCAACTTTTATAGAGTACCAGCCACTAGTTTAATTATCACCATACAAGGGTAACTTGTTGGTAATGTCTAACTGTAAAGCTTATGGAAGTGACCTTGTTTACAAATAGACTTCCCCTTAGTTTTGTTTGTCTATCGTGTTTCTGAAGCTCAACACGATATTTATGCGCTTTGGCATTTTTCTAGTAGACTCTATCGTTTATTGAATTAGTACCTCAAGTTTATTGGAAAAAGAAAAAAAAAATGTAACTATTACAACTTTGTGTGTCTTGATTTTATGAGCTGGGCAGTTACCTATTTGAGTTTTGCCTAGTTTTAAGCCTATAAAATCTGGCATGTCACCATTGAGACTGATGTTGACCGCGTTGTCGTTAGTGACATGAATGATAAATAAAGCTGCTAGGTGAAATTACTTTACCAGTCGACGTTCGAGGTCGCAGGGTAGACCATCTCTTCCAGGTTGCCACCATCAGGCATAAGGCCATCATGGGTTTGGACTTATTAGTGAAATTGGAAGCGGGTCTCAACATACCCCGCCTTACACTACAAATCAAAGGGTCATTGGAAGCTCCCTTAAAAAGAAGGTGGCAATGCGTTCTGCATGTACTCCAGTTAAGTGCCATCAGGAGATAAAACCAAAACTCTCCCAACTCACCAGTTATGCACATGGACGAGGAGTGGGTTTATCAGGCCACAGGGGACAGATTTGGAAATAGACTCGACAGAGTACAAAGAAGTGATTAATCTTTTCAAAACGTTTTCTCCCATCTCCTCAAAAGGATTTTGGTGTTTTTTGCCACCTTCAGTAGGAATTTCTACGATTTTTTACTAAAACATTGAGCCAATTTCCTACGTCCAGTATGGTTCATGGTTTCCGTGATTTGTAGAATCCAAAACTCACGTATAAAAGGTGTCATTAACCCATCGGCAGGTACCTGTATTCAGTTATGGATTTGTCAGTTTCATTTTCAGTTAGTAACTCGAATGGTGGTCGCTATTGTCGTGTTTATAACTTTGTATAGCGACATATTATACATCATTATACAGGGTGTTTCATTTCGTGACGGTCACAGGCCAGGAATCGATTCTACAGCTAATTTCAGGTCGACAATGTCCTGTAGCAATAATTTTTTACTCAGCTAAAAAATGAGTTTTTCAATTTTAAGATTTTTTCGTGTTTTCGACTTTATCACAGTAAAATGACCATAACTCCCTTAATTTACATGAAAATTCAAATGTAATTACGCCGTTAGAAAGAACACAAAATTTCCTATCCCTCTAATGAAAAACAATTTTTTTTGATGCGCCAAAACGGGTGAAAAATCTGCTTGAAAACGAAAGTTTGTCAATTCGTAGAAATCGTCACTTTTTTCAAACGTGTGGGAAAGTTATTTGATTTTATGAGCTGTTTTATGACCTAGTTTTAAGCCTATAAAATCTGGCATGTCTCCATTGAGACAGATGTTGACCGCGTAGTCGTTAGTGACATGAATGATAATTGTTGGATTTTGGTGTTTTTTTGTCACCTTCAGTAGGAATTTCTACGATTTTTTAAACTAAAATAGGGAGCCAATTTCCTACGTCCAGTATGGTTCATGATTTCTATGATCTGTAGAATCCAATATTCACGTAGAAAAGGTGTCATTAATCCATCAGCAGGTACCTGTATTCAGTTATGGATTTGTCAGTTTCATTTTCAAACGATTTCTTAATCGTGTTGACATTTCATTGAAATTTCAGTTAGTAACGCGAATGGTGATCGCTATTGTCGTGTTTAGAGAGAGAGAAAACATGCATTTATTAGAACAATATCAACGACAAAAATGACACATTAATAGATACATGAATAGTCAATGGGCTATGCCCATCTGACAGAGAATCGTTTAATCTGATTACCTACTTATTTTAAAGCTAATTTAACATGCTATTGACTTATTCATAATTAATTTACAACAATTTGTGTTCTTATTTTGTAATCACAATCTAAAGCTCCAAAATCAAGCTGCCATTGGTTGCAGTTGAGGAAATATGGTACAATACGAAGGTCTCTTTGAGGCACCTTAATAACAAATAAATCTCCATTACCAAACGATTCAAATTTCATATTTAGTTCAATTTTTACCCACAATCGGATTCCCAACAAACAGCTCTCAGAAGCTCTACCAAACTTCTAATCGTACATGTACCCACCCAACACAACTCAAAATCCTCAAATCACTTGTTAAATTTTTCGAATTCACTCTTTTCAACGTAGTTTCAAATATATAAACAAAAGCACATCGTGAGATATAATAAATTTAAATTAATCTGGCGATAAACTATTGTCGTGTTTATAATTTTAGAATATAGCGATATATTATGTGTCATACTATCATATTGCCGTACTAAGTTAAAACGTCCTATCTACAGTGAAATTTTACTGTAGATAGGACGTTTTAACTTAGGACGGCAGCATATTATTATTACATATTAAGGGTTTCAAGGCAACTGCCCACATCGTCATTTGGGCGACTTTAGGCAGAGCCAAAAAACCATCTGCCAATGACTATGTTTACTGAGTAATTCAGTAAAATAAATCTTGAGACGCAGTGTTACCTAACTTAGGTACCTACCTAACTTATACTTGAATCGATCCGCCGGGGGAAGACGCTTCAAATGGTATGCATAACTCATTTTGGCCAAAAGTGACGATGTGGGGTGTTGCCGTGAGACCCTCGATATAGTATAATACACAAAATATAGTAATATATTATATGATAGTAAGTTGGTTCTTAACGTGGTAAAACAGTAGATTTCTTATTTTCATTACGTTTTTAGAATAGTATATTTTGAGATCAGTGCAATGTGGGACGTACAATAATTTAACCCTGCATTGTTTCACAGAGTAAATCTTCTACAGCATTTGGTAGCAGATTCAGGAATAGCTAGCATCATCAGTGCCGTTGATTGATTGAGTTCAATATTTGATCATTACGAATGTCAAGGCCGAAGTGACAGTGTTCCACGGGTCTGCCTACGAGGATATTTGACGCGTCGTTGCTAATTGAAACATTTCCAATTACGACGAATAATTGGAGCTAATAACTTACGTTTTTTTCTGTCAGCGGTTTATTACCAAATTGACTGTTTCGACTAATTAACCTTCATTGCGTACAGTTTTCGCACGGAAACGTTAGCTTCGATGACGTCAAGATCATTAGCTTAATGGATATCAGGACTTTGTAAAGGACGAGTTTTGACGGTTATCTTGGGAAACTTCAACCTGTCAACGGGTCTCGCGTCGATCGGAAGGTACGACCATGTGCTTGTTTTCGGTATGCGGTATGAGAGTATTTGTTACAAGAATTGTACAACATTTAATTATTGCTCAAAGTGCGAAGTTAGCAGGTTGCTATATGGGTGTTGTCGAACCCTTCATGGTAACCTATCTCAAAATTACGTAATTTTCCGGTGGATTTGGCCGATTTTGGTTTATTATCTTCGAGTTTCAGATATCGAGTCAATCATAATTAATAACTATTAATAATAATTAATAAAATTATTAATAACTAACAATAATTAATAATAATGATGGGGAGATGTCGAGGGTCGGTCAAATGAGAGATGTTTGATTTATTTCTCCATCATCAGGGCCTAAAATCAGTTTCACAATGTAGAAATAATAGAAGTTATTGTTATAGGTGTATCGGAAAATATTTACAGCATTTCTTGAATATACTAATTTGTAGGTTTGGATATAATAATTTGTTGTTTCGGAAACTTTTACAGCAATCTTTAACAATTTTAACAGCAAAATTTAACAGAAAAAATTAATAATAGTAACATTTTAACAGCAAAATTTGACTAAAAATTAACACAATTAATACTAATTTTCACTACTTGATAAAATTATTAACCATTAATGATAATTCATAATAATAATTAATCTATCATTTAGTGATCTAGATAGAAGGGTGATCTGTACTAAGAAGATAATAAACCGTTGTGACAAGAATTTGCAGGGTTTTCGTTAATGGTTTCTTATCTCTTAAGTTTTTCTCGTGTTGTTGTGCACTTCTGTAGTAAGAATTCTCAAGGTTTGGTTATCTCGTATGCATCTGGTAATCACTGTAACGTCAGTGTGTCACTAATTGCAACATTCTTGATAATGACCCACCCATCCCTCTGACACCTCTCCTACACCCTCCTTCTCATTCTTAGATGACTCATCTTCTCAGTAGGTGACAACAAACGTTCACTTCCCCTCCTGCTGAGCGAACGTCTTTATTTGACGTCGTGGAGTAACCGACAGTACGTTCCTGATATCAAGTTGGGAATTGCATTGTCTTTCGAACGATAACATGATCGCACGACGCCCCTTCTCGATGTAAGCGATTTGTCAAATTTCAATCTCTGAAAAACCGGTCAGACCTGTCATATACGAGTACATAAAACCCCCTCAACCTGTCGTATACATAAAACCTGTCGATACCTCAACTGCCCCGAAAACACCGTTTTGAAACGCATTTCGAACGAAAAATTCACAACGGAAATGAATTTGATTTGGAAATCCTCCTCCTTCCTGGATTTTGTATAAAGCGATCTTTTGACTCGGAGTCGTTCCGTCTTCAATTTATCGATCGGCCGTGAATATTCGTGATACACCAACGCGGGACAACAATAGTCTTCAGCTGAGATGGTGGGCGGTCATGGAAGGTAGGATGATCTTAGTAGGATTTCCCTGTATAATATTGAACGTTACGATCTGTTTCCTATCGAATCTCCAAGAACGTTACGATCTGTTTCCACCCACATAGTCCAAAAGAGTGAATGCACTTACAAAAATATCTCATTAAATTTAATAAGATATGAACAACAATAATAACAACAATAATAAGTGTGTGTGATGTGTTGAGAGTCAGTAAGATTAATGATGGGGAGATGTCGAGGGTCCACCAACGTTTCGAAGAATTTATCTCTCCATCTTCAGGGCCTAAAATCAGTTTCACAATGTAGAATTAATAGAAGTTATTGTTATAGGTGTATCGGAAAATATTTACATTTCGTGAATTTACTAATTTGTAGATTTGGATATTGAAATTTTTTTAATATGCAGCATAATATGCTATAATATTATAACATATATTATAACATACATTATAACATATATTATATTATAACATTCAAGATATCATCTTGAATATAAGTCTTACAGCAATCTTGAAAAACAGCAAAACATTTTCGTAACAGAAAAGTTAACAGAAAAGAAAAATTTAGGAAAAACTGACAAATTTTGTTTTTAAAGCATATCTTGAATCAATATAATCATTTGCATGTTTGGACTTAACAGGGTGTAGAATAGTAGAACTTATGTAGTTATAGGAGGTATAGGTGTATAGAAGGTGTATAGAATTTACAAAATAGATTGAAATTGATAGTAAAATATAATAATTTGGGAATTACAGTAGTAGAACAGTGTACAAGATGGTGTATAGAATTTACAAAATATATTGAAATTGATAGTAAAATATTTTAATTTGGAACTTACAGTACCTAGTTGAATAGCTTACAAGATGGAGTTGGACTCCAACGTGGGAAGCTCTTGCAATTTCAATATATTTTGTAAATTCTCTACACCATCTTGTACACTATTCAACTGCTGTAAGTTCCAAATTATTATATTTTAATATCTATTTTAATATATTTGGTAAATTCTATACACAGGTATACACCGACTATAAGTACTACTATAAATTCTCCTACACACCTACTAAAACTTCTGTAAATTCCACCAATACATTAATATATTCAATATATTCTGTTCAAGCCTACTAGTTAAATTCTCCTGTAACTATAAGTTCTACTACAGTATATCTCTTTAGCTTGTGATTTCAATCGGGCCTTCTAACCGTCATGTCCATTGTACGGGCCGAGCTTCACAGGGAAATCAGAGTGGACGAAATGCTGAATGTAGGCCACCGGTCGATGTATGCCTAATAAAAATCGCTTTCTCTATGCAACGCCCGGGTGTCGCCTACGACTTTTTATACCGGCTCGCCTTCTTGTCAATCCAACGCATAAAAACGTCATGGGGATATTTTTCTTTTTAAATATAAGGGAACGCAACTCACTTGATATTCAATCAAAACGGTTAGTTAGCTCGACTTTCTAGAGACGACGGAGTCTTCGGGGAGGTATGTTTCAATTCACCTGTTGAATCTAAAGCACTCGTGTGGCTATTGAACGTCTGGGACCCTCAAAAGCTGTCTGGATTTTTTTCTAAATAACTGAAAACGGAACTGAAAACTCACAACATGATCTGGACTGTGGAACCGACATGATATGACTGAAGACAACATGGTATGACTGTGAAAACCACCTAATTTGTTTTACTGATACGTAATTTGTTTTAAACACAGTATGGAGTTATGGGCAGTCCAGAAGCGAATTTTATTTATTTTTCATGGTAGTTTTAATAGCTCGCGTAAAATACAGACATATGTATGATGCTCGTTCTGCACACCAGATATTAAGAGCGAAATTCTAATTTTGGCTTAATCAATTAGTGGTTGATACCAAAAGCGAAGGCTTAGCTCGTTAAAGCACTCTAAAGGAGGTTTGGTTGTTGTTGGACAAAAAGGGGCCCTGGGGACCATGGCAATTCTTGTGGAATAGAATAAAATCTCCAGTTTGTGCTTTGATTTCCTTGCTGCAATTTACAATCTCTATAATATACAATTTTATAATATTATTTTATTATTTTATAATCTATAATATGCAATTTACAATTTCTATATTACATATTATGTAATATAGAAACAACCTGGAGAGCTATTAAGAGCCAAATTCGAATGTTGGTTTAATCAGAAGCAGAACCCTTAATACGTATTATCCTCGTGATGAGGGATATTGAGTACTTGAACGATTAGGTAGTCCATTCCACCCGTTCTTGAAAACGAAGTTTTTCTCCTAGTAATACCTGTATTTCCTCCTAAAGAGCTGAACCTAAAGAGCTACTAGGTATTTGATGCAAGAATAAGTTATTTTCTTCTTTTACCGAATTTTTGTAGAAAATGTAGCTATTGCAATGGGTCCAAAATTGGCTAACAAATTGACAAAAATATTATTAAAAATCCCTAAAAACCGAAAAATCTCAACATTGGATCCAGGAATCCTAACTTTAACAAGGATCCTGGTGTATAATATTATACACCTGGATCCTTGTTAGCCATCCCTAACCATCCCTAACCATCCTTGATAAAGTTATGATTCCTGGATTCAATGTTAAGACTTTTTCGGTTTTTAGTGATTTTTGATAAATTTTCTTTGGGAATTTGAGCACTTTTTTTGTGAGCCACTTTTGGATAAATTGCAATAGCTACATTTTCTACAAAATATTATATGGGATCTGGAAAAGTTACTGGTGAAGGGTTTATAGAAATGCCAGGATATCTTGCGAAGGTGAAGTCAGTCAACCTTATTTCTGATAGATAGCTACTGGAATTTTCCCATCCACTAAAAGTACCCAAAGGTTTTAGCTCATTTCAAAATATTTTTTCCTTAAAATTATTGCAAAATGGAGATGAATCTTGCGAAATGCTGAATCATGCAAACATTCCAAATTATGTGAAAAAAAAGCAAAAATGCACAATCCGAACTCAATTGGAATTGCCTTAGTAAAAGGGCGTATGTCGGACTTGAACTGGTGTTGATTGATTTATTTCAACAGTATTTCACCTACACTAAGTCTACTAAGGCTACTCTCAAAATATACAAGCATCGACGGATCGAACAACACTAGAATCGGTATGATTGAAGCTCATTGATGTGTTGCCACAGAAATTTGCGATTTCCCAAAATTTGGAAATTGCGACATACAAAATTGCTCGCAAGGGGGTCTGAAACGTCAAAATTGGTTGTTTCGGACAGCAAGGGACCCTGCGAACCATGACACTTAGTGTGAATTTGTATAAAATAATCTTCAATCGATGGGCTAAAAACTAGTTATTCATCTCCAACTTGCGCTTTGAGTCTGTTACACACACGTGGCTGCTATCGGCGATCTCTCTATGAAAATGAATCACTGAAGTTATTATAATTTTACAGGCGCCGCCATCATTCGATTTCCTGGTTTTGTTTCCCCGTTCTCCGCCGTTTCTTTAGAATCTACGACGTTAGTCATGCTCAGGCGAAGGTCAGCGTTTGCCGTATCAAGGGAAATCAACCGTTTAGAATTCCGCTCGCAGCTCCGGACAATTAGATGAAGACTTGCGATACGAAACAATATGAGTTCGCGATGCCACCGACTTCAATTGGTTGCAAAGAATTCGCTGTAGTCACTTTTTACTCCAATACTTCACTTTTGAACATTTGGAACACTAAACGTTTGTGTAAATTTTTCGACGGCAATTCAATGATTTTTGGTGTTTACAGAGCTTAATTTTACATCAGATTTATTTCTCGTTCTCTTGCCTAACCTGACGATGATTAACAATTTATGATGGTTTTATTCTTCAATTGAATTTTTCACCCCAATCCACCATTTCTCGGCAGGGATGTGGGACGTACAGCTTGAGCTCTATTTCAAATTTATTTAATTAGCGATTTTTCGAAGAAAATGAAGCTATTGTTCTCGGTCCAAAATGTTTTCACTCGTATTTCAGAATACTTTTTATACCAAAATCAGTTTCAGACCATCCTGAATCCACTGCCAAAAGACACCAAAAATTATATATTCTATGTTTATGTATGTGTCATTCCAGACGATAACTCTCGATCGAATTGAGATAAAAAGCTCAAATTTGTACAACAATTCCGTCTTGGCAATCGAAAGGCTAAGTTAGTAGATGGGCAGAATCGGGCCACTCTAAGTGGGGTTTTGGGGAGTTTTAGAGGAAATAATCACCCATAAATTCCCAAAATTAAACAGTCTCATTATAAAGGTTTTTCCCGAGGAACACGATGGTGAAATCAGAACTGCGATATCGCATTCCGTTCTCAAACTTTGAAGATGAAGAAACGTGATTGATACTTGGGACGTTCCTCATGGTTAGTCTTCTTTAATCTAATAACGGAATGAGATATCGCAATTTGACTTCACCATCGTGTTCAGCGTTGAAAAATCTATAAGCTGAGGGGGGGATTTGGACAGTTTAAGGGGGGGGGGTGGAGGAATTACCCATAAAATCCCAAAATGAAACAGTCTCACGAGTGACACCTCATTTTAAAGGGGTTTTCCACGCGGAACACGAGATATCTTATTTCGTTCTCAAACTGGAGCACTTTGAAGATGACGAAACGTGGTTTAGATGTCCTTCAATGGAGACATTTTACATAAAACCAGTTATTTCTTCGATAATTCGCTCTTGTAGCCATGCTGCTTGATTGGATTTTTTAAATTTATTTTATTTTTTTGCACATTTTCGTTTATTGAAGTCGACTCGTGGGAGCCGATGTTCAAATTCACCTGATCCGTTTTCTCAACTGTTCGAATTGCCTCATAATTTCGAAAACTGTTACCGCTGCACGGAGCAATTCATTGTCATCAAATGAAGACGTCAACCGATTGTGACAAATGTGTGGGTCTCAAGTTGGAAATGGCTCTGACATTAGGAGAAGCTATCGACAAAAAAACGTGACCGTCATGACAGATCGTCATTCATCCATCGCTTCCTCGGTCGTAAAGTTCCGGTCTTTCCGGGACATCCGGACGGTTCCGCGGGGAGCCACAAGTCCTTATGAGGGTCCCCAGACGGTACTTGCGATTCCGGTTGACGGTCGCCACGGGGAAGGACGTTCACTTTTACTGGCGGACTTCGCATAACTGAGTGGCTGAGTTCTATAGGCTGCTCTATTCCAGTCCGTTACGAATGTGTCACTTCCTGTCCTGACGAGAAGAGCGACACTTCAGAGATCAAGTCTGCTTAATGATGATACTAACACCACCGTTGAAGAGAGTATTAAATCTTCTGTAACATCTCTCACATGGACTCCAAAACCTTTATTATCTCAAGCATAAACTACAAATCAATCCACGTCAATTTCAGTATTTTATTGCCATTACAAATAGCGTTTCAGCTCTTACCAGAGGTGACTTTTAAACTGCGGTGTACTGTGAATGAATGAATGAAAACATGCTTTTATTGGAAAATAGTTAACTTTTATATTCTTGTTTAAAAGGAGACATGCTGTAATCGTGGTCTCACAGTTTGCCGTTTTTAAAAAAATATTTTAATTATACATAATGTTGAATAATGCTAATGTTCAATGAATATAAACGTTTAAGATGGGTAACCAAATATTCACAGCCATAATTAATCCAATCAAACTGAACATGAAAATTAGGTACCTATCTTCAACCTACTGAATACCGAAAGAGGTGAAAAACCACTCACAATGTTAAAATCAAAAGTACGGTCAAACGAATCCATGCCACAGAGCAGTAGGTATTTTACCAGGGAGGAGTCTACCCAAAAAGTTATTGTTTGAAACTGCGCCATTTGTAGGACACAATTAAAACCGTAGAATCATCTATAATCCAAATAAATCTAAATTCACTTGTTTCCTTATTTTTATTTTTTTGAATTTTTTAAAATTTCAAATATGTAAAACCCCTGTTTTTGAGGCTAAAAAAATACAACATTTTCTTCATTTAGGGAGAATATTATATGGCTCTGGCAGTAGGCCCTAGATTGGACCCCCTTCTTATCGAAATTCTGGCTACATCACTGCATAATCACCACTACAATAGTCCCCGTTTATATCGGATCCTGTTATAACGATCATTCGCTTACATCGATCAAAATGCCTAGAACGGAACGGATCGACATTTTAACGTTGAAACTCCCCCGCTTATGTCGATCAGGACTCCGGTTTTTTCAAGCCTATCGACAAAGTTTAAACTTATTTATTAATTACATATTTCTACATTTCATTAGCCCTACTGACAAGTACGTACTCCGATTTGAGTAAAATTAAGAGTTTTCCGCCATTTACGTTTTCGAAATTTCAATCCCCGCGTACAACGATCACCCGCTTACATCGATCAAAGCCTGCTGTCCTGAAGTGATCGATATAAACGGGGACTGCTGTAATACGAATAATATCTCGTCCAATATTTCCATAAGTTTATAGATGAACTTTTCAATGAATCATATGTTTATTTGAATTATTATAAATACATTTTAGAATAAATGGAAGGACCTAGACATGATACCCGTGCGGTACACATAAATTATTTATAATTTTATTATCACATATCTTATCTCATTTTATTGTAGCTATGTACATTTTTTAGGTAAAGTTAGGTATTGTAACTACATTCTGCAATAAGATCCTCTCTGTAATGCCCTGACCTTATAGCAAGAGATCTCTGGAGAGCTCAGCTTTCCCGAAATAAATTTTTATATGAAACTCGAGGCTTCGAACGTACGTTCAGCACCCGAATGTACCCTCATGCACTCCACAGTATGGTCCAAGATAAACGAGCTTGGAGAATTCTTCGTGGACAACTCCACTTTTGAACGAGGAAACATTGAACTGTACTTTAGTTCGTTATTACCATACTCTGAATTGTCTTCTATTCCCAATACATTATAGGTATGGTACCGGCAAGCGACCATCAACCCGTACCTAGCTCCAGCGGTGCTGTTCTAGCCTTCCACAACAACCGCCTCAGGTTGATCAAAAACACTCCAAAACTTTCAATCCGGATTGGGTACCATAACTTCAATAGGAACCTAATCATGGAATTAATAATGAAAAATAATATACTTAGTGACTGCATGTTAATAATTAATTATTATAAATTCTAATCTCTAAACAACGTGATCTAAACATCCCAAAATAACTCAACTGTAGCATTTTACTCTAAAAACACCAAAAACTAAACTTTAACTGTAGAATTTCTAGATTGGTCGACTAAAATTGGATTTTATACATGAAGTAATAAAATCTAATATTTACTACTTACTTCCGTCACATCCACCCCCATAACCTTTACAAAATATTCAATGTAAATGTTACGTACCCAGAGTTTTTGGAATTCGTCGTAAATCTCTTCTTCATGTTGCAGTATGTAAACTGTTATTCAATAGTCAATTCACTCTTCGACGATTGATTCATTGGGCTTTTGTGTAGTGAGTTCTACTGTTTCTTCGGTTTATTGATCGAAGAAAAAGGACTTATCCGTTAATTGATTGATTTCCGTTAATTTTTTACACTTGTTACCTGATGTGAAGTGTGTGTGGAATTGTGGAGCTAAATATTTGGGCTGGTATAATGATGTATGGTGAGTTTCAATCATGAGTCTAAAGGACCAATTATACAGGGTGTGTACAGAAATTGTGGGACAAACTCGAGGAATCAATTCTACAGCTTATTTGCAACCAAAAGTACCTCTTTGAGTTTTTTCATTACTCAACTAAAAAACCGAATTTTTCACTTTTTGGCGTCTCATTTTTATTAAACTGTTGATTCCTTGAAAAATAACTTGGTCCTTTTTTAAAAATAAATAATTCTTTAAAAAACGAGTCTCTTCCTTATCAGTGGCATGGAAGTGTCACCATTCGATTCAGCGCCAAACAATGCAGAAATTGCGATACCGAACTCACTTCCACGAAGAAAGTTGGCTTTTGGTGGAAAACATTGATTTTCACCTAAAAATCCACGTTTTTCAGAACTCTAACGTCATTTTCTCCACCAATTTCATTGTGAAAAACGTTTCTTTTTTTTATACCGTTGGAAAGCTGAGATTCTGGTCAAGTTTTTACCGAGGATTGCACGCCGAAAGAACGCCGTACTGATAGCGCAAACCTCTGAAGAAAAAACGTTGCTTTTTAAGAAATCTTAAAATTTGGGACTCTGGCCATTTTTTAATCAATAATAATTATTGATTAAAAAATGGCCAGAGTCCCAAGACAGCAATTATTGCTGTCTTAAAAAATGGTATTTTAACGGCAAATTTAACGCTCTTTCCGACGGTATCCTCAACTTTTATTTTACATATGAATGTTAGGGAGTTAGAGCCGTTTTACTGAGACAAGGTGGAAAACACGAAAAAAAATCTTAAAAGTGAAAAAATTGCGTTTTTTAGTTGAGTAATGAAAAAGCTCTAGGATGCACTTTTTGTTGCAAATTAGCTGTAGAATTGATTCCTTGAGTCTGTCCCATAATTTCTATAGACACCCTGTTTAATAATTATACAGGGTGTCTACAGAAACTATGGGATTGTTGTTTACTACTTATTGTTTGCCTATGCAACAAAATTTTAGATTTTTTTAAAATAATACTTTGTTGACTAATTTTCAGATGGTTCCACCCGAACATATCTGGAGTGGAGGCCGAGGCAAAGCTTCTTGAGCGTGGGTATGACGGCTCTTTCCTGGCCAGACCCAGCCGTTCGAACCCTGGTGATTTCACACTGTCCGTGAGGTCAGAATTGCGTTGAATACTCGTGATTTATCCTGGAACTAAACTACAAAGAGGTACTCGGAGAGAAATACTGATTTTGATTACGATTTCAGGAGAAACAATGAAGTGACTCACATCAAAATACAAAACACGGGAGATTTCTACGATCTGTACGGCGGAGAGAAGTTCGCCACTCTGTCCGAGCTGGTTCAGTTTTACATGGAGAATCAGGGACAACTAAGGGAGAGAAACGGCGAAATCATAGAACTCAAAACACCTCTGAACTGCGCTGATCCCACCACGGAAAGGTCGGTATGTTTGGTTTGTTGGTTCCAATGATACCTATCTCAGAAGTCGAGTAGGAATCGAAAATTTGTCGAAAAATGTCGAAAAAATTGAATTTCAATTCACAGACCTCACTTCATTAGTGGTAGGTACTTAAACTGACCTCAGAAGTCATGTAGGAACCGAAGTTTTGCCTTAAAAACTCAATCAAAATTCATAAACCGAAAATTTGTGGAAAAACGTCGAAAAAATTGAATCTCACTTCATAATATGAATAAAATTATATTTTTCGACATAATATTATTATGTGGTACCAAAAGTGACTTCAGAAGTCGAGTAGGAAGCCAAATTTTGTCGAAAAAGCTGAATCTCAATTCATGACGAAAATACTGAATTTTCAATGCATACCTAAACCGAATAGAAATTTATCTTGCAAAAGGTGGTGTAAAAGATTTTATTGTTTTAATCGGTCTGTGTAGGACCCAATAACATGAATTCAGAGTTTGCACACGAAGTTTCGAACGGAAAAACTTTTGGTAGCCAAAAAACCACGAAATTTTCGGACTTTTTTCGGTTTTTGGCTTATAACTCTAAAGCTGTCACTCTTTCGCCAAAAGTCACTTATACAAAACTAGAGTTGATAAAATTCCGCGTCGATTAAAAAAAGAAAGTCCGAAATCGGCCGAATAGAAAACGTTTTACGATCGATCAACAAATGGCGATTTTTTCCAATTTTCGCAAAAACTGACACTACTCGATTTTCAATGTGCTGTACTGCTACAACATCGAATCCAATCGCCAACCCCTCGCCCTAAAATTTGTAGGACATCAATCTGAGAGTTGAAAAATCTCCAACATTTTAAAATTGGTCAATGTTTTGACATTTTAGGTACTTATAATCCTATCGGCGTTGCTCGACAATCACTACCGCAGTGACCCCTATAAAACGTACCTACCAGAAAATTGTTGGAAAATTACGGACTTTCTTTTTTTAACCGACGCGAAATTTTATCAACTTTAGTTTTGTATAAGTGACTTTTGGCGTAAGAGTGACAGTTTTGGAGTTATAAGCCAAAAACCGAAAAAAGTCCGTAAATTTCGAGGTTTTTTGGCTACCAAAAGTTTTGCCGTTCGAAATTTTGTGGGCAAACTCTGAATTCATGTTATTGGGTCCCACACAGACCAATTAAAACAATAAAATCTTTTTCACCACCTTATGCAAGATAAATTTCTATACCGATAAATTTTGATAACAGAAATCCACATCAGATGCACCTTCCTTCTGCCTGTTATTTCTTACACTTATAGAATTCATATTCATGCGGAATTAATGTCCGTCGTCCATGCAACTGACTTTCAAGACCCCTTCAATATTCATATCGCATATAATTACCATAATATCCGTTTGTTGAGTGTTTTAATTCGTCTCAGTGCCCGTTTTCATCTCAAATTAATACACTCGATTTTTTTAACAGTTTGCTTTATAGCTCAAAGATCTTACCCTTCTTCGGAATATTCAACGGATACTCATTTCCATTTCGTCAACCTCGTAACAGTTCAGATACTTGGAATAACGCAAGGCTATTCAAGTGCTATTTATTTTGATTTCTTATTATAAAGTTAAGTATACAGGGTGTTCGCCACTTGATGTAAAAGAAACAATTGGGTAAAACTAGACTGAAAATGAAGTAGAACGTCGCCAACCGCACCTTTCTATCTCAATCCGTTCCCAAGATATAATTTTTTAAAGGTTTTTTTTCTTCAGAACAACTTGTTTCTACTTTTTACCACATTTTTGGATTCTGCGTTATTTTCTACGTACCCCTAATACAACCTTTTTGTGTTTGCCGTTGTGGTGATATGACTCAGATTGATAATATCAATTATATGGAATGTCTCTAAAAGGGAAAGAATCTTGGAAGCAACCGCTCACTCCAACAAGGTCTCACGTACAATGTTACGATTAGATCCATGAGAAAAATTGAGATGATATCCTTGAAATTATCAATCTGAATCATATCACTACACGGCAAACAAAAACAACAAAAATTGAGAATCTGTTAATTTTCTGGTAGGTACTCGTATTTTTGTAGGTGCCTTCTGTTTTTCCACATTCAGACTTGAATTTCTCCATGAAATCGTTAAGAAATCGCAAAGTAGACCATAATATTAGAAAGCTGATTAAATTTGCCAGTTTTCATGAGATTTGACAGCTTCTAGCACGTTTTTTAGAAATGCAGTTAACGTACAAGTATTTTCAAAAATTGAATTTTTTACAAATTGTCAATGCTTGAACTGCAATTGCCGTCCTTAGGATTTCGTTTTTGATTACGAACGTGCATTAGGGGTGTGTAGAAAATAACGCTGAATCCGAAAATGTGGTCACAAGTAAAAACTAGTAGTTTCAAAGTGAAGAAACGTGGGTGCTTATGGCAGAAAACGTGGTTTTCTGAAAAAACACTCTAATAAGTCATATCTTGGGAACGGATTGAGATAGAAACGTGCGGTTGGCGGCGTTCTACTCCATTTTCAGTCTAGTTTTACCCAATTTCAGTCTTTTACACCAAGTGGCGAACACCCTGTGTAATAAAATTATATAAACCTCAATTTGTAAGCTTCCAGCGCCCTATAATGGCTGAATTGATTCATTTCTTGTAAGAGGTTCGATAGGTAGTTACAGTTCAAGTTGGTAACAGTGAAGTTTGATTTTATGTTTGGTGGACACCCTATTCATCTGTTCTACCTAAAAGCTTCCATAAACAAATAACTACCCAACATTTCAAAACTTTGGCTCAAGCCCCAATTTATTCCAAGATGTCGAATCGGTTGACTGAGTATGAAAATTTTGTTTTAGGTGGTTCCACGGGCACCTTTCAGGTAAAGAAGCGGAAAAACTGATATTGGAGAAAGGGAAGAACGGAAGTTTCCTCGTTCGAGAATCTCAGAGTAAGCCGGGGGATTTCGTGTTGTCCGTTCGAACTGACGACAAAGTCACTCACGTCATGATACGCTGCCATGTAAGATTTAAATTTTAGATCGTAGATATAGTGAGATTTTGAACTTCCAGCAACTAATTTTAATTTCAATCACTCGTACGATTTCTCGTTTCCAGGACTACAAGTACGACGTGGGAGGAGGCGATAAATTCAATAGTCTGAGCGAGCTGATAGAGCATTACAAGAAAAATCCGATGGTCGAGACGAGCGGAACAGTCGTCCACCTTCGACAACCTTTCAACGCTACCAAAATCAACGCAATTGGTATCGATTCCCGCGTCAAAGAACTTCAAGTAAGAACTGTTATAACATAGAAATTCCACATATATGTTACTGGATCACCCCTGTACCAAAGCTTTGTGTTGATGGAATTTTCCGATTGTAGACGATTTTTTCGAAAATCAAGTGATTTAATACAAGTTTTCACAGTCAATTTTCAAAAACGTCATCTGCTATGTAGAATTTCGCAAACCTGATCTCGGATTCGTAATCGGTGACCTCAAAACCCCCTACACCAAATTTGCTTAAAAGGAGTTGATTTTTGAAATGTTTTATTTGATAGAATACGGGCTGTTGCCTAATACAAATGTTTATTACATTAAGTTACAACGTATTCCGTGTATTAATGAGAGACAATAGTGAAACAATAGTACGTATAATAGATGTAATGAGGAAGAAAGTTAAAAGTGAAGGCTTGAGAACGAGAGGGGGAGGAGCTTTATGGTAGACCTTGCTTGGGACCTGAAGGATTGGAGGGAGCTGTGGAAAAAGTCCAATCCAGGTGATAAGGCAAGCAAGAGGTTTGCCAACCGTGGGAGCCGATTAAGAGGCTGGTGGTACAAGTAGTTTGCAGGGGCGAACTGAACGTGGAATAATGGGGAATGATGGGAGTTGTAGGGGAGTGTGTTGAGGGAGATGCAAGAAAGGAGTGATGGGTTGGCAATCAAATTATTTAGTAGTTTAAACAGGAAAATTATGTTTGCTCTGATCCTACGCTCCTCCAAGCTCTCAAGGGTACCCAGAAAGGGTATCTCCCTTCCACGGCTCTTGAAGGCGGCATACCGAAGAAGCACAGGTGTCTGTGCACTCTCGAGTTCAACTTTGTGAACTGAGTTGAATGGGGGACCATATGGAAGAGGAATACTCGAGGATAGGACGGACAATAGACTTGTGACCGTTCGAGAATTCCCTGGTGGTACCCATGAGGAAACCAAGGGCCCTCATAGCGCGGCAGGTGATAGTGTTTATGTGATGCTCGAAGGTTAGCTTTTGGTCGAACGTAATGCCCAGGTCACGGGCTCTGGTCAACCTCAGTATAATTGTGCCGTCAATGTAATAGTTGTGGTGAGAGGGGTTGTGGGAGCGAAAAAACGAGGGGTTTAGAGCCAGGCTGTTGTCATTGCACCAAGCAAACAGGGCGTTTGAATGGTGACAGAATTGATTTGAAGGGTGACAGAATCAGTATCAGAGTTGACGATTGAAAAGATTTTCAAGTCGTCTGCAAAAAGTAGAAATCTGACGTTTGAGGGGACAGTACTAAGGTAATTAAGAAGCATGGGGAAACGTAGAGGGGCTATGTGGGACCCCTGGGTTACCCCAGAGCTGGCAATGAAGGGTGCAGATACTAGGCTTTTGATACGGACCATCATCAGTCCATGTGATAAGTAGCTTTGAAGCCATGTCAGGAGTGACCCGTGCACGCCCACCGACTCAAGTTTGGCCAAAATATGTTTGTGAGAGAGGCGATCGAAACATTTAGCGAAGTCTGTCGAGATGGAGTCCACCTGACATCCATTCCCTAGCGCATTGATGGCGTAGTCATGGAAAGCGAGCAGGTTGGTGGTAGTAGATCTACCTAGTACAAAGCCTTGCTGTTCGGGAATGATGAAGAGGGTAAATAAGGGGTAACAACCAGTGGATTTGTCCGTTATCTTGAATTTTAACTAACTATGCTTCAGATCTTCGAGGACCGTCCTTAAATTACAATTTAAGCTGAATTCCGACCGCATTGGTTACAATATTTTAATTTTACAAAGCTTTTCAATGTAGATTTGCCTTGTTTTGGAGGATTCCAGCCGCCATATTAGATCCGCCACGTTGGATTTTAAAAAACCGCCACGATTGCTTTGAAAGCGCTTGTCAAGACGAACATTTTGATACCTCAAACACGACATTCCATCAACCCAAATTTTGGGTGTAGAGGTGATCGGTTGACGTGAAATGTCCCATATATCAAGATCGTAGTAGAACTCATTGTTTCGTGTATTTAGTCAATTTAATACACTCCAACTTATGAACCCGTGCATGGAATTCTTTTTCTTTCATAAGCTAACACGGTCCAATTATTAATTTATTTTTTTTAAATGTTGTTAACAGAAAGAAAATTCCCAGTGGTCGGGAAAAGCTGGGTTTTGGGAGGAGTTCGAATCTCTACAACAACAGGAGTGCAAGCATTTGTTCTCTCGGAAGGAAGGGCAGCGGCCTGAGAACCGCGCCAAAAATCGCTATAAGAACATATTACCTTGTAAGTTTCCAACTGCTTGATATCAGAGCAATTATTTATGTTCACGAGTTCGTAAAAAAACCTCGATTATCATATAATATATATTATAGGTTTTAATAACCTATATTATAGGTTTTCCAAGTCAGATTGAGAGTTTTCAAAATCAAATTGAGAATTTTCCAAACCTCCAGCAGATTCTCGGGTAATTCTGTTAAGAGTTCCTCAAACAGATGTGCATTACAGTTTCCACAAGCGATTACTTTATCATAATTATTATGGATAACGCCAGGATTCACCATGCAGCTACCGTTAAAATACAAGAACTGGGCTTCCCGAAAATCCGAAAATGTCGTCAAAAGTGGAAAAAAGTTGTTTCAAAGTGAAGAAACGAGGGTTTTTATGGGCAAAAAACGTGTTTTTCTTTTAAAAACCTTTAAAAAATCACATCTTGGGACCGGATTGAGATAGAAAGGTGCGGTTGGCGGCGTTCTACTCAGTTTTCAGTCTAATTTTACCCAAGTGTTTCTTTTACACCAAGTGGCGAACACCCTGTATAGGCCTCTAGAATACTCCCAGTTGTACATTCCTAAACATTCTGGTATCCTATTTTGCAGTCGACCACACGCGAGTCAAACTCTCCAACGTCGACCCTGACGTTCCTGGATCCGATTACATCAACGCCAATTATATTAAGGTTAGTTATAAACAGCCTGTAAGACACCTTTATAAATCTTTTAAGACACCTTTGGATTGTATTTGTGTTTCATCTTGTAGGAATTCGTTTGCTGAGCCCTTGTTCTCGAGTTTTTTGTTCGACCACTCTGGGGTTAGACGGTTCTGTGGAAACGCAGACCGTATATCCCCCTGGGTGGACATATTGCTGGGGTCTCAGCAGCCATACATTACAGATCCTCCTTCATACCTTTTGTGCCAATACGGTTACCAAGTTGATTCACCATGCTAAATATTTTTGATGTGCATTTAGGGTGATGGGGATCCAAATGGGAGGGTTTACATTGCAACTCAAGGCTGCTTACCAAACACAGTCGCAGACTTCTGGCTTATGATTTGGCAGCATAATACTCGAGTTATTGTCATGACAACCAAGGAAACTGAACGAGGAAAGGTAAAGTTTTAATTTAGAATTGAACTATACCATATTTAACACTGATTTGTTGAAAATTTTATTGATGTTTGGTTGGTACAGTTATCACTGAGTAATCATTCAAACCATTCTTTATCCCATTGGAACTCCATATGGGATTGGTAGTCCATTTTCATCAAGTTTAAATGCTATTTACATCAATTCTTGAGGCAATGTGCACTCCAGCTCGCTCACCCGTTGACTGTCATCTTGTAGACAATAAATCACTTACGGAGGGGGTGTTTCCTGCCAGGTGGAAGGAGTCCTTCATTACTCCAATCTTCAAGGGTGGAGATAAGAGCAACATAAAGCACTATAGGCCAGTGTCTTCCCTCTCCACAGTTCCCAAGGTCTTGGAGAGGTTGGTGGTTGGTCGGATGTCTGTCAGTCTTTCATCATTCATCGTCAGTGAGCAGCATGGTTTTGTCCAGAAGAGGTCGACAGTGACCAACTTGTTGGAGTTTCAAGTCATGGAGGGTTTCCACAAAGGCTTGCAGACTGACTTGATATCGACTGAGTTTGACAAGCTTTTTTACCGCCATCTGTTGTCATTGCTCGAGTCGTTGGGATCTTTGGATCGTTTTTTGAATGGATGTCCAGTTGCCTGTTCGATCGTCGGCTTCAGGTGAGCGTTGATGAGCGATCAATAGTGTGGTGGACCCATTGCATTGCTCGGGTATCAGGTGTTTGCTCTTTGCTGATGACCTGAAGGTATTCTGTCTTGTGGAATCTGAATCAGACAGAGGCCTTGCGGACATCGATAACCGAGCTGGAGTCGTGGTGCATTGAGAATAACTTATTTCTAAACCTAAGTAAGTGCTCTGTTACGTCATTCTATCGCTCTGCAGACAGTCTGGAGTTCGCCTATAGCTTCGGAGGGTCACAACTCGATCCAACGAGGTTAGGGACTTGGAGGTTTCGTGCGATGCACAGTTGAATTTCAACAAGCATGTTGAGGTGGTTGCAGCCAGCTCGCTTAGGACCCTTGGCTACATCAACCGCAACACTAGATAATTCACCCAGATTCAGCCCATTGTTGCCCTGTATAAGACGCTGGTTCTATCAAGGCTAGAATATGCATCCAAGGTATGGTCGCCCCTGTACACCGTTCATAAGTACGACTTGGAGAGAGTGCAGAGGGAATTTCTACGGTACATCGGCTACAAACTTGGCATTCCACAGTCCGAGGTGATCTATGAATCCTTGCTGCAAACATGTCGTCTGCAGACGTTAGAAACCAGGAGACAGATTGCCGGTATGTCCGTTTTGTACAAGCTCTTAAATAACAAATTGTACTCGCCGACTCTACTGTCCAAGATCTCTGTTCGGATTCCTCGAGCGACTCGTTCTACTCTGCCTTTTTTAACGCCGTTTTCATCCAAAAATTACCTGCGTCCTTGGACAGCCAACTACCTCGTAAGTCTCCATCCAAAATTGGATTTCTTCTCGAGCCTTGTGTCTCCCTATAACTTCTCAATTTATTATTAATTATCACTTTTGTAGCGTGTTGCAGTTGTCAACTCACCAATGTAATTGGGCTCGCCCGTTCAAATATAAATAAATAAATAAATTCGAGATAGAATAAGCCAAATGGGCAACTGTTAGTTGAGCTCCAAGTTACCTCACATTTGACTCTAGACATTAAAAATGACATCCAATATAATTCTATTCGCCATTATTTGCAGAACAAATGCGCCAGATATTGGCCCGACGAAGGGGAAAGTATAGAGTTTGGCAAAACGAAAGTTCGCAACATTGTGTCGACTACGAACGCCGACTATACGCTGAGGGAGTTGATGGTGTCTTCAGCAGATGGAAGTGAAGAGCGGAAAGTCCACCACTATCATTTTCAGGTTCGCCTTCAAGTTACACTTTAAAACGAAGAGCCACTAATAGTTCAGTAAAATAGGGACAGTACCTCGACCTTGGGAAAGCTGGAAATCGTTCTAAAAGATGGTAAGATAGTAAAATTGGACCAATTTATAAGGTAGTAATCGTTGGTGGGAGGGGAGGGGGGGGTGTCGTCGCAGGATCTCTTTGCATGACACGTGAAATTTGCCAGAATGCGTTTTTAGGTGGAAAGTTTTTTGATGTCGGTTGTTGATCCATCTGCGTAAATACGTGAAAAAGTCTATCACAACACGTGTAAGATTACTTGATGACACGTAGGTCAAAATAGACTGGATAACAAGTAGGCCGAAATGGCCCATAGAATTACTTAAAAAAAAAAAAACAATTTCTACCTTTTAAACAGATATACCTTACCTTGAAACAGCTGAGGCTGATACCACCACACCAGTCACTCAACAACTAACTGAGCTGCAGTGTTGATCCAATATCCCTCATGGGTCAAAAAAGCCCAAGTGTCATGCAAAGGGTTAATACCCTTCAATTTGTATCTCGGTAAGGTTTGCTGGGGTGCGTTGTTTAGGAGTTATACATGAAAAACCGAAAAAAGTCAGCGAAAGTGGCAAATTTGGAGCACCAAAAATTATTCTCAACCCCTGGAGGGTGTGATGGTTTGCTGATCTCCTGTTCTCGAGTTTTTTGTTCCATCGCTCTGGGGATAGCCGGTTCTGTGAATGCGAATGCAGACCGTATATCCCTCTGGCATATTGCCCCCCCCCCCCCCCCCGAGAACAGGGGACCTCAGCAAGGGGACTACAAGGGGCACGATTGCCAGCTTTCCTCAGTTCACTTCGAGGTAATCTCCCTCCCTTCAGTATAATTTTACTGGAATATAAGTGGTCAACTTATATTGGTCGAATAATGTCCAACCCTGCTAGTTGTTTATGCGAAAATACGCCTAAAATTGTACACGTAGATCTTTGGTTCGTTTTCCAGGGCTGGCCAGACCACGGTGTTCCGAACGACCCTGGGAGCGTTTTGAATTTCGTCCACGACGTGAACGCCTGTCACGAGAGTACGGGTTTCATAGGGCCAGTTGTTGTCCACTGCAGCGCTGGCATCGGGCGGACAGGGACTTTCATTGTGATTCACATTCTTCTCAACTATATAAATTCCAACGGTATGTTAGTACATGTCAGAAGAGAACCTACTTCTAATAGGATGTGGGAGTGGTGGGTGGGGTCGTAACACATTGACTCCCAAGCTAAAATACAGGGAACCTCACGTCTCAAGCCGAAATTTTGGTTTCCTCTAAAACTTTCAAATAGCATTTTAAGTTGACTCTATTCTTCAAAATGTGACTTTTGTCCATAATTCCAAAAAAAAACAGTTTTTCGGTTATTCGAACTCAAATCAACACCTCGAGTCGATATGAAGTCAACTTTTTTTCGTTTTCTCGAAGTATTTGAGTCGACAATTGCTCTTCTTGAAGGTCCATTCGAACTCAAATCAACACCTCGAGTCGATATGAAGTCAACTTTTTTTCGTTTTCTCGAAGTATTTGAGTCGACAATTGCTCTTCTTGAAGGTCCATTCGAACTCAAATCAATACCTCGATTCGATATGAAGTCAACTTTTTTTCGTTTTCACGAAGTATTTGAGTCGACAATTGCTCTTGTTGAAGGTCTATTCGAACTCAAATCAATACCTCGAGTCGATATGAAGTCAACTTTTTCTCGTTTTCACGAAGTATTTGAGTCGACAATTGCTCTTCTTGAAGGTCCATTCGAACTCAAATCAATACCTCGAGTCGATATGAAGTCAACTTTTTTTCGTTTTCACGAAGTATTTGAGTCGACAATTGCTCTTGTTGAAGGTCCATTCGAACTCAAATCAACACCTCGAGTCGATATGAAGTCAACTTTTTTTCGTTTTCTCGAAGTATTTGAGTCGACAATTGCTCTTGTTGAAGGTCCATTCGAACTCAAATTAACACCTCGAGTCGATATGAAGTCAACTTTTTTTCGTTTTCACGAAGTATTTGAGTCGACAATTGCTCTTCTTGAAGGTCCATTCGAACTCAAATCAACACCTCGAGTCGATATGAAGTCAACTTTTTTTCGTTTTCACGAAGTATTTGAGTCGACAATTGCTCTTCTTGAAGGTCCATTCGAACTCAAATCAACACCTCGAGTCGATATGAAGTCAACATTTTTTCGTCTTCTCGAAGTATTTGAGTCGACAATTGCTCTTCTTGAAGGTCCATTCGAACTCAAATCAACACCTCGAGTCGATATGAAGTCAACTTTTTTTCGTTTTCTCGAAGTATTTGAGTCGACAATTGCTCTTCTTGAAGGTCCATTCGAACTCAAATGAACACCTCGAGTCGATATGAAGTCATTTTTTTTTTCGTTTCCTCGAACTATTTGAGTCGACAATTGCTCTTCTTGAAGGTCCATTCGAACTCAAATCAACACCTCGAGTCGATATGAAGTCAACTTTTTTTCGTTTTCACGAAGTATTTGAGTCGACAATTGCTCTTCTTGAAGGTCCATTCGAACTCAAATCAACACCTCGAGTCGATATGAAGTCAACTTTTTTTCGTTTTCACGAAGTATTTGAGTCGACAATTGCTCTTCTTGAAGGTCCATTCGAACTCAAATCAACACCTCGAGTCGATATGAAGTCAACTTTTTTTCGTTTTCTCGAAGTATTTGAGTCGACAGTTGCTCTTCTTGAAGGTCCATTCGAACTCAAATCAACACCTCGAGTCGATATGAAGTCAACTTTTTTTCGTTTTCACGAAGTATTTGAGTCGACAATTGCTCTTCTTGAAGGTCCATTCGAACTCAAATCAACACCTCGAGTCGATATGAAGTCAACTTTTTTTCGTTTTCACGAAGTATTTGAGTCGACAATTGCTCTTCTTGAAGGTCCATTCGAACTCAAATCAACACCTCGAGTCGATATGAAGTCAACTTTTTTTCGTTTTCTCGAAGTATTTGAGTCGACAGTTGCTCTTCTTGAAGGTCCATTCGAACTCAAATCAACACCTCGAGTCGATATGAAGTCAACTTATTTTCGTTTTCTCGAAGTATTTGAGTCGACAATTGGTCTTCTTGAAGGTCCATTCGAACTCAAATCAACACCTCGAGTCGATATGAAGTCAACTTTTTTTCGTTTTCTCGAAGTATTTGAGTCGACAATTGGTCTTCTTGAAGGTCCATTCGAACTTAAATCAACACCTCGAGTCGATATGAAGTCAACTTTTTTTCGTTTTCACGAAGTATTTGAGTCGACAATTGCTCTTGTTGAAGGTCCATTCGAACTCAAATCAACACCTCGAGTCGATATGAAGTCAACTTATTTTCGTTTTCTCGAAGTATTTGAGTCGACAATTGGTCTTCTTGAAGGTCCATTCGAACTCAAATCAACACCTCGAGTCGATATGAAGTCAACTTTTTTTCGTTTTCTCGAAGTATTTGAGTCGACAATTGGTCTTCTTGAAGGTCCATTCGAACTCAAATCAACACCTCGAGTCGATATGAAGTCAACTTTTTTTCGTTTTCACGAAGTATTTGAGTCGACAATTGCTCTTCTTGAAGGTCCATTCGAACTCAAATCAACACCTCGAGTCGATATGAAGTCAACTTTTTTTCGTTTTCACGATGTATTTGAGTCGACAGTTGCTCTTCTTGAAGGTCCATTCGAACTCAAATAACACCTCGAGTCGATATGAAGTCAACTTTTTTTCGTTTTCTCGAAGTATTTGAGTCGACAGTTGCTCTTCTTGAAGGTCCATTCGAACTCAAATCAACACCTCGAGTCGATATGAAGTCAACTTTTTTTCGTTTTCACGAAGTATTTGAGTCGACAATTGCTCTTGTTGAAGGTCCATTCGAACTCAAATCAACACCTCGAGTCGATATGAAGTCAACTTTTTTTCGTTTTCTCGAAGTATTTGAGTCGACAATTGGTCTTCTTGAAGGTCCATTCGAACTCAAATCAACACCTCGAGTCGATATGAAGTCAACTTTTTTTCGTTTTCACGAAGTATTTGAGTCGACAATTGCTCTTGTTGAAGGTCCATTCGAACTCAAATCAACACCTCGAGCCGATATGAAGTCAACTTTTTTTCGTTTTCACGAAGTATTTGAGTCGACAATTGCTCTTGTTGAAGGTCCATTCGAACTCAAATCAACACCTCGAGTCGATATGAAGTCAACTTTTTTTCGTTTTCACGAAGTATTTGAGTCGACAATTGCTCTTCTTGAAGGTCCATTCGAACTCAAATCAACACCTCGAGTCGATATGAAGTCAACTTTTTTTCGTTTTCACGAAGTATTTGAGTCGACAATTGCTCTTCTTGAAGGTCCATTCGAACTCAAATCAACACCTCGAGTCGATATGAAGTCAACTTTTTTTCGTTTTCTCGAAGTATTTGAGTCGACAGTTGCTCTTCTTGAAGGTCCATTCGAACTCAAATCGACACCTCGAGTCGATATGAAGTCAACTTTTTTTCGTTTTCTCGAAGTATTTGAGTCGACAATTGGTCTTCTTGAAGGTCCATTCGAACTCAAATCAACACCTCGAGTCGATATGAAGTCAACTTTTTTTCGTTTTCTCGAAGTATTTGAGTCGACAATTGGTCTTCTTGAAGGTCCATTCGAACTCAAATCAACACCTCGAGTCGATATGAAGTCAACTTTTTTTCGTTTTCACGAAGTATTTGAGTCGACAGTTGCTCTTCTTGAAGGTCCATTCGAACTCAAATCAACACCTCGAGTCGATATGAAGTCAACTTTTTTTCGTTTTCACGAAGTATTTGAGTCGACAATTGCTCTTGTTGAAGGTCCATTCGAACTCAAATCAACACCTCGAGTCGATATGAAGTCAACTTTTTTTCGTTTTCTCGAAGTATTTGAGTCGACAATTGCTCTTCTTGAAGGTCCATTCGAACTCAAATCAACACCTCGAGTCGTTATGAAGTCAACTTTTTTTCGTTTTCACGAAGTATTTGAGTCGACAATTGCTCTTCTTGAAGGTCCATTCGAACTCAAATCAACACCTCGAGTCGATATGAAGTCAACTTTTTTTCGTTTTCACGATGTATTTGAGTCGACAGTTGCTCTTCTTGAAGGTCCATTCGAACTCAAATCAACACCTCGAGTCGATATGAAGTCAACTTTTTTTCGTTTTCACGAAGTATTTAAGTCGACAATTGCTCTTCTTGAAGGTCCATTCAAACTCAAATCAACACCTCGAGTCGATATGAAGTCAACTGTTTTTCGTTTTCACGAAGTATTTGAGTCGACAGTTGCTCTTCTTGAAGGTCCATTCGAACTCAAATCAACACCTCGAGTCGATATGAAGTCAACTTTTTTTCGTTTTCACGAAGTATTTGAGTCGACAATTGCTCTTCTTGAAGGTCCATTCGAACTCAAATCAACACCTCGAGTCGATATGAAGTCAACTTTTTTTCGTTTTCACGAAGTATTTGAGTCGACAATTGCTCTTGTTGAAGGTCCATTCGAACTCAAATCAATACCTCGAGTCGATATGAAGTCAACTTTTTTTCGTTTTCACGAAGTATTTGAGTCGACAATTGCTCTTCTTGAAGGTCCATTCGAACTCAAATCAACACCTCGAGTCGATATGAAGTCAACTTTTTTTCGTTTTCTCGAAGTATTTGAGTCGACAATTGCTCTTCTTGAAGGTCCATTCGAACTCAAATCAACACCTCGAGTCGATATGAAGTCAACTTTTTTTCGTTTTCACGAAGTATTTGAGTCGACAATTGCTCTTCTTGAAGGTCCATTCGAACTCAAATCAACACCTCGAGTCGATATGAAGTCAACTTTTTTTCGTTTTCACGATGTATTTGAGTCGACAGTTGCTCTTCTTGAAGGTCCATTCGAACTCAAATCAACACCTCGAGTCGATATGAAGTCAACTTTTTTTCGTTTTCACGAAGTATTTGAGTCGACAATTGCTCTTCTTGAAGGTCCATTCGAACTCAAATCAACACCTCGAGTCGATATGAAGTCAACTTTTTTTCGTTTTCACGAAGTATTTGAGTCGACAATTGCTCTTCTTGAAGGTCCATTCGAACTCAAATCAACACCTCGAGTCGATATGAAGTCAACTTTTTTTCGTTTTCTCGAAGTATTTGAGTCGACAGTTGCTCTTCTTGAAGGTCCATTCGAACTCAAATCAACACCTCGAGTCGATATGAAGTCAACTTTTTTTCGTTTTCTCGAAGTATTTGAGTCGACAATTGGTCTTCTTGAAGGTCCATTCGAACTCAAATCAACACCTCGAGTCGATATGAAGTCAACTTTTTTTCGTTTTCTCGAAGTATTTGAGTCGACAATTGGTCTTCTTGAAGGTCCATTCGAACTCAAATCAACACCTCGAGTCGATATGAAGTCAACTTTTTTTCGTTTTCTCGAAGTATTTGAGTCGACAATTGGTCTTCTTGAAGGTCCATTCGAACTCAAATCAACACCTCGAGTCGATATGAAGTCAACTTTTTTTCGTTTTCACGAAGTATTTGAGTCGACAGTTGCTCTTGTTGAAGGTCCATTCGAACTCAAATCAACACCTCGAGTCGATATGAAGTCAACTTTTTTTCGTTTTCTCGAAGTATTTGAGTCGACAATTGCTCTTCTTGAAGGTCCATTCGAACTCAAATCAACACCTCGAGTCGATATGAAGTCAACTTTTTTTCGTTTTCACGAAGTATTTGAGTCGACAATTGCTCTTCTTGAAGGTCCATTCGAACTCAAATCAACACCTCGAGTCGATATGAAGTCAACTTTTTTTCGTTTTCACGATGTATTTGAGTCGACAGTTGCTCTTCTTGAAGGTCCATTCGAACTCAAATCAACACCTCGAGTCGATAGGAAGTCAACTTTTTTTCGTTTTCTCGAAAAATTTGAGTCGACAGTTGCTCTTCTTGAAGGTCCATTCGAACTCAAATCAACACCTCGAGTCGATATGAAGTCAACTTTTTTTCGTTTTCTCGAAGTATTTGAGTCGACAATTGGTCTTCTTGAAGGTCCATTCGAACTCAAATCAACACCTCGAGTCGATATGAAGTCAACTTTTTTTCGTTTTCTCGAAGTATTTGTGTCGACAATTGGTCTTCTTGAAGGTCCATTCGAACTCAAATCAACACCTCGAGTCGATATGAAGTCAACTTTTTTTCGTTTTCACGAAGTATTTGAGTCGACAATTGCTCTTGTTGAAGGTCCATTCGAACTCAAATCAACACCTCGAGTCGATATGAAGTCAACTTTTTTTCGTTTTCACGATGTATTTGAGTCGACAGTTGCTCTTCTTGAAGGTCCATTCGAACTCAAATCAACACCTCGAGTCGATATGAAGTCAAATTTTCTTCCTTTTCTCGAAGTATTTGAGTCGACAATTGCTCTTCTTGAAGGTCCATTCGAACTCAAATCAACACCTCGAGTCGATATGAAGTCAACTTTTTTTCGTTTTCTCGAAGTATTTGAGTCGACAATTGGTCTTCTTGAAGGTCCATTCGAACTCAAATCAACACCTCGAGTCGATATGAAGTCAACTTTTTTTCGTTTTCACGAAGTATTTGAGTCGACAGTTGCTCTTGTTGAAGGTCCATTCGAACTCAAATCAACACCTCGAGTCGATATGAAGTCAACTTTTTTTCGTTTTCTCGAAGTATTTGAGTCGACAATTGCTCTTCTTGAAGGTCCATTCGAACTCAAATCAACACCTCGAGTCGATATGAAGTCAACTTTTTTTCGTTTTCACGAAGTATTTGAGTCGACAATTGCTCTTGTTGAAGGTCCATTCGAACTCAAATCAACACCTCGAGTCGATATGAAGTCAACTTTTTTTCGTTTTCACGAAGTATTTGAGTCGACAATTGCTCTTCTTGAAGGTCCATTCGAACTCAAATCAACACCTCGAGTCGATAGGAAGTCAACTTTTTTTCGTTTTCTCGAAAAATTTGAGTCGACAGTTGCTCTTCTTGAAGGTCCATTCGAACTCAAATCAACACCTCGAGTCGATGTGAAGTCAACTTTTTTTCGTTTTCACGAAGTATTTGAGTCGACAATTGCTCTTGTTGAAGGTCCATTCGAACTCAAATCAACACCTCGAGTCGATATGAAGTCAACTTTTTTTCGTTTTCTCGAAGTATTTGAGTCGACAATTGGTCTTCTTGAAGGTCCATTCGAACTCAAATCAACACCTCGAGTCGATATGAAGTCAACTTTTTTTCGTTTTCACGAAGTATTTGAGTCGACAATTGCTCTTGTTGAAGGTCCATTCGAACTCAAATCAACACCTCGAGCCGATATGAAGTCAACTTTTTTTCGTTTTCACGAAGTATTTGAGTCGACAATTGCTCTTGTTGAAGGTCCATTCGAACTCAAATCAACACCTCGAGTCGATATGAAGTCAACTTTTTTTCGTTTTCACGAAGTATTTGAGTCGACAATTGCTCTTCTTGAAGGTCCATTCGAACTCAAATCAACACCTCGAGTCGATATGAAGTCAACTTTTTTTCGTTTTCACGAAGTATTTGAGTCGACAATTGCTCTTCTTGAAGGTCCATTCGAACTCAAATCAACACCTCGAGTCGATATGAAGTCAACTTTTTTTCGTTTTCACGATGTATTTGAGTCGACAGTTGCTCTTCTTGAAGGTCCATTCGAACTCAAATCAACACCTCGAGTCGATATGAAGTCAAATTTTCTTCGTTTTCTCGAAGTATTTGAGTCGACAATTGCTCTTCTTGAAGGTCCATTCGAACTCAAATCAACACCTCGAGTCGATATGAAGTCAACTTTTTTTCGTTTTCACGAAGTATTTGAGTCGACAATTGCTCTTGTTGAAGGTCCATTCGAACTCAAATCAACACCTCGAGTCGATATGAAGTCAACTTTTTTTCGTTTTCACGAAGTATTTGAGTCGACAATTGCTCTTGTTGAAGGTCCATTCGAACTCAAATCAACACCTCGAGTCGATATGAAGTCAACTTTTTTTCGTTTTCTCGAAGTATTTGAGTCGACAATTGCTCTTCTTGAAGGTCCATTCGAACTCAAATCAACACCTCGAGTCGATATGAAGTCAACTTTTTTTCGTTTTCTCGAAGTATTTGAGTCGACAATTGCTCTTCTTGAAGGTCCATTCGAACTCAAATCAATACCTCGATTCGATATGAAGTCAACTTTTTTTCGTTTTCACGAAGTATTTGAGTCGACAATTGCTCTTGTTGAAGGTCTATTCGAACTCAAATCAATACCTCGAGTCGATATGAAGTCAACTTTTTCTCGTTTTCACGAAGTATTTGAGTCGACAATTGCTCTTCTTGAAGGTCCATTCGAACTCAAATCAATACCTCGAGTCGATATGAAGTCAACTTTTTTTCGTTTTCACGAAGTATTTGAGTCGACAATTGCTCTTGTTGAAGGTCCATTCGAACTCAAATCAACACCTCGAGTCGATATGAAGTCAACTTTTTTTCGTTTTCTCGAAGTATTTGAGTCGACAATTGCTCTTGTTGAAGGTCCATTCGAACTCAAATTAACACCTCGAGTCGATATGAAGTCAACTTTTTTTCGTTTTCACGAAGTATTTGAGTCGACAATTGCTCTTCTTGAAGGTCCATTCGAACTCAAATCAACACCTCGAGTCGATATGAAGTCAACTTTTTTTCGTTTTCACGAAGTATTTGAGTCGACAATTGCTCTTCTTGAAGGTCCATTCGAACTCAAATCAACACCTCGAGTCGATATGAAGTCAACATTTTTTCGTCTTCTCGAAGTATTTGAGTCGACAATTGCTCTTCTTGAAGGTCCATTCGAACTCAAATCAACACCTCGAGTCGATATGAAGTCAACTTTTTTTCGTTTTCTCGAAGTATTTGAGTCGACAATTGCTCTTCTTGAAGGTCCATTCGAACTCAAATGAACACCTCGAGTCGATATGAAGTCATTTTTTTTTTCGTTTCCTCGAACTATTTGAGTCGACAATTGCTCTTCTTGAAGGTCCATTCGAACTCAAATCAACACCTCGAGTCGATATGAAGTCAACTTTTTTTCGTTTTCACGAAGTATTTGAGTCGACAATTGCTCTTCTTGAAGGTCCATTCGAACTCAAATCAACACCTCGAGTCGATATGAAGTCAACTTTTTTTCGTTTTCACGAAGTATTTGAGTCGACAATTGCTCTTCTTGAAGGTCCATTCGAACTCAAATCAACACCTCGAGTCGATATGAAGTCAACTTTTTTTCGTTTTCTCGAAGTATTTGAGTCGACAGTTGCTCTTCTTGAAGGTCCATTCGAACTCAAATCAACACCTCGAGTCGATATGAAGTCAACTTTTTTTCGTTTTCACGAAGTATTTGAGTCGACAATTGCTCTTCTTGAAGGTCCATTCGAACTCAAATCAACACCTCGAGTCGATATGAAGTCAACTTTTTTTCGTTTTCACGAAGTATTTGAGTCGACAATTGCTCTTCTTGAAGGTCCATTCGAACTCAAATCAACACCTCGAGTCGATATGAAGTCAACTTTTTTTCGTTTTCTCGAAGTATTTGAGTCGACAGTTGCTCTTCTTGAAGGTCCATTCGAACTCAAATCAACACCTCGAGTCGATATGAAGTCAACTTATTTTCGTTTTCTCGAAGTATTTGAGTCGACAATTGGTCTTCTTGAAGGTCCATTCGAACTCAAATCAACACCTCGAGTCGATATGAAGTCAACTTTTTTTCGTTTTCTCGAAGTATTTGAGTCGACAATTGGTCTTCTTGAAGGTCCATTCGAACTCAAATCAACACCTCGAGTCGATATGAAGTCAACTTTTTTTCGTTTTCACGAAGTATTTGAGTCGACAATTGCTCTTGTTGAAGGTCCATTCGAACTCAAATCAACACCTCGAGTCGATATGAAGTCAACTTATTTTCGTTTTCTCGAAGTATTTGAGTCGACAATTGGTCTTCTTGAAGGTCCATTCGAACTCAAATCAACACCTCGAGTCGATATGAAGTCAACTTTTTTTCGTTTTCTCGAAGTATTTGAGTCGACAATTGGTCTTCTTGAAGGTCCATTCGAACTCAAATCAACACCTCGAGTCGATATGAAGTCAACTTTTTTTCGTTTTCACGAAGTATTTGAGTCGACAATTGCTCTTCTTGAAGGTCCATTCGAACTCAAATCAACACCTCGAGTCGATATGAAGTCAACTTTTTTTCGTTTTCACGATGTATTTGAGTCGACAGTTGCTCTTCTTGAAGGTCCATTCGAACTCAAATAACACCTCGAGTCGATATGAAGTCAACTTTTTTTCGTTTTCTCGAAGTATTTGAGTCGACAGTTGCTCTTCTTGAAGGTCCATTCGAACTCAAATCAACACCTCGAGTCGATATGAAGTCAACTTTTTTTCGTTTTCACGAAGTATTTGAGTCGACAATTGCTCTTGTTGAAGGTCCATTCGAACTCAAATCAACACCTCGAGTCGATATGAAGTCAACTTTTTTTCGTTTTCTCGAAGTATTTGAGTCGACAATTGGTCTTCTTGAAGGTCCATTCGAACTCAAATCAACACCTCGAGTCGATATGAAGTCAACTTTTTTTCGTTTTCACGAAGTATTTGAGTCGACAATTGCTCTTGTTGAAGGTCCATTCGAACTCAAATCAACACCTCGAGCCGATATGAAGTCAACTTTTTTTCGTTTTCACGAAGTATTTGAGTCGACAATTGCTCTTGTTGAAGGTCCATTCGAACTCAAATCAACACCTCGAGTCGATATGAAGTCAACTTTTTTTCGTTTTCACGAAGTATTTGAGTCGACAATTGCTCTTCTTGAAGGTCCATTCGAACTCAAATCAACACCTCGAGTCGATATGAAGTCAACTTTTTTTCGTTTTCACGAAGTATTTGAGTCGACAATTGCTCTTCTTGAAGGTCCATTCGAACTCAAATCAACACCTCGAGTCGATATGAAGTCAACTTTTTTTCGTTTTCTCGAAGTATTTGAGTCGACAGTTGCTCTTCTTGAAGGTCCATTCGAACTCAAATCAACACCTCGAGTCGATATGAAGTCAACTTTTTTTCGTTTTCTCGAAGTATTTGAGTCGACAATTGGTCTTCTTGAAGGTCCATTCGAACTCAAATCAACACCTCGAGTCGATATGAAGTCAACTTTTTTTCGTTTTCTCGAAGTATTTGAGTCGACAATTGGTCTTCTTGAAGGTCCATTCGAACTCAAATCAACACCTCGAGTCGATATGAAGTCAACTTTTTTTCGTTTTCACGAAGTATTTGAGTCGACAGTTGCTCTTCTTGAAGGTCCATTCGAACTCAAATCAACACCTCGAGTCGATATGAAGTCAACTTTTTTTCGTTTTCACGAAGTATTTGAGTCGACAATTGCTCTTGTTGAAGGTCCATTCGAACTCAAATCAACACCTCGAGTCGATATGAAGTCAACTTTTTTTCGTTTTCTCGAAGTATTTGAGTCGACAATTGCTCTTCTTGAAGGTCCATTCGAACTCAAATCAACACCTCGAGTCGTTATGAAGTCAACTTTTTTTCGTTTTCACGAAGTATTTGAGTCGACAATTGCTCTTCTTGAAGGTCCATTCGAACTCAAATCAACACCTCGAGTCGATATGAAGTCAACTTTTTTTCGTTTTCACGATGTATTTGAGTCGACAGTTGCTCTTCTTGAAGGTCCATTCGAACTCAAATCAACACCTCGAGTCGATATGAAGTCAACTTTTTTTCGTTTTCACGAAGTATTTAAGTCGACAATTGCTCTTCTTGAAGGTCCATTCAAACTCAAATCAACACCTCGAGTCGATATGAAGTCAACTGTTTTTCGTTTTCACGAAGTATTTGAGTCGACAGTTGCTCTTCTTGAAGGTCCATTCGAACTCAAATCAACACCTCGAGTCGATATGAAGTCAACTTTTTTTCGTTTTCACGAAGTATTTGAGTCGACAATTGCTCTTCTTGAAGGTCCATTCGAACTCAAATCAACACCTCGAGTCGATATGAAGTCAACTTTTTTTCGTTTTCACGAAGTATTTGAGTCGACAATTGCTCTTGTTGAAGGTCCATTCGAACTCAAATCAATACCTCGAGTCGATATGAAGTCAACTTTTTTTCGTTTTCACGAAGTATTTGAGTCGACAATTGCTCTTCTTGAAGGTCCATTCGAACTCAAATCAACACCTCGAGTCGATATGAAGTCAACTTTTTTTCGTTTTCTCGAAGTATTTGAGTCGACAATTGCTCTTCTTGAAGGTCCATTCGAACTCAAATCAACACCTCGAGTCGATATGAAGTCAACTTTTTTTCGTTTTCACGAAGTATTTGAGTCGACAATTGCTCTTCTTGAAGGTCCATTCGAACTCAAATCAACACCTCGAGTCGATATGAAGTCAACTTTTTTTCGTTTTCACGATGTATTTGAGTCGACAGTTGCTCTTCTTGAAGGTCCATTCGAACTCAAATCAACACCTCGAGTCGATATGAAGTCAACTTTTTTTCGTTTTCACGAAGTATTTGAGTCGACAATTGCTCTTCTTGAAGGTCCATTCGAACTCAAATCAACACCTCGAGTCGATATGAAGTCAACTTTTTTTCGTTTTCACGAAGTATTTGAGTCGACAATTGCTCTTCTTGAAGGTCCATTCGAACTCAAATCAACACCTCGAGTCGATATGAAGTCAACTTTTTTTCGTTTTCTCGAAGTATTTGAGTCGACAGTTGCTCTTCTTGAAGGTCCATTCGAACTCAAATCAACACCTCGAGTCGATATGAAGTCAACTTTTTTTCGTTTTCTCGAAGTATTTGAGTCGACAATTGGTCTTCTTGAAGGTCCATTCGAACTCAAATCAACACCTCGAGTCGATATGAAGTCAACTTTTTTTCGTTTTCTCGAAGTATTTGAGTCGACAATTAGTCTTCTTGAAGGTCCATTCGAACTCAAATCAACACCTCGAGTCGATATGAAGTCAACTTTTTTTCGTTTTCTCGAAGTATTTGAGTCGACAATTGGTCTTCTTGAAGGTCCATTCGAACTCAAATCAACACCTCGAGTCGATATGAAGTCAACTTTTTTTCGTTTTCACGAAGTATTTGAGTCGACAGTTGCTCTTGTTGAAGGTCCATTCGAACTCAAATCAACACCTCGAGTCGATATGAAGTCAACTTTTTTTCGTTTTCTCGAAGTATTTGAGTCGACAATTGCTCTTCTTGAAGGTCCATTCGAACTCAAATCAACACCTCGAGTCGATATGAAGTCAACTTTTTTTCGTTTTCACGAAGTATTTGAGTCGACAATTGCTCTTCTTGAAGGTCCATTCGAACTCAAATCAACACCTCGAGTCGATATGAAGTCAACTTTTTTTCGTTTTCACGATGTATTTGAGTCGACAGTTGCTCTTCTTGAAGGTCCATTCGAACTCAAATCAACACCTCGAGTCGATAGGAAGTCAACTTTTTTTCGTTTTCTCGAAAAATTTGAGTCGACAGTTGCTCTTCTTGAAGGTCCATTCGAACTCAAATCAACACCTCGAGTCGATATGAAGTCAACTTTTTTTCGTTTTCTCGAAGTATTTGAGTCGACAATTGGTCTTCTTGAAGGTCCATTCGAACTCAAATCAACACCTCGAGTCGATATGAAGTCAACTTTTTTTCGTTTTCTCGAAGTATTTGTGTCGACAATTGGTCTTCTTGAAGGTCCATTCGAACTCAAATCAACACCTCGAGTCGATATGAAGTCAACTTTTTTTCGTTTTCACGAAGTATTTGAGTCGACAATTGCTCTTGTTGAAGGTCCATTCGAACTCAAATCAACACCTCGAGTCGATATGAAGTCAACTTTTTTTCGTTTTCACGATGTATTTGAGTCGACAGTTGCTCTTCTTGAAGGTCCATTCGAACTCAAATCAACACCTCGAGTCGATATGAAGTCAAATTTTCTTCCTTTTCTCGAAGTATTTGAGTCGACAATTGCTCTTCTTGAAGGTCCATTCGAACTCAAATCAACACCTCGAGTCGATATGAAGTCAACTTTTTTTCGTTTTCTCGAAGTATTTGAGTCGACAATTGGTCTTCTTGAAGGTCCATTCGAACTCAAATCAACACCTCGAGTCGATATGAAGTCAACTTTTTTTCGTTTTCACGAAGTATTTGAGTCGACAGTTGCTCTTGTTGAAGGTCCATTCGAACTCAAATCAACACCTCGAGTCGATATGAAGTCAACTTTTTTTCGTTTTCTCGAAGTATTTGAGTCGACAATTGCTCTTCTTGAAGGTCCATTCGAACTCAAATCAACACCTCGAGTCGATATGAAGTCAACTTTTTTTCGTTTTCACGAAGTATTTGAGTCGACAATTGCTCTTGTTGAAGGTCCATTCGAACTCAAATCAACACCTCGAGTCGATATGAAGTCAACTTTTTTTCGTTTTCACGAAGTATTTGAGTCGACAATTGCTCTTCTTGAAGGTCCATTCGAACTCAAATCAACACCTCGAGTCGATAGGAAGTCAACTTTTTTTCGTTTTCTCGAAAAATTTGAGTCGACAGTTGCTCTTCTTGAAGGTCCATTCGAACTCAAATCAACACCTCGAGTCGATGTGAAGTCAACTTTTTTTCGTTTTCACGAAGTATTTGAGTCGACAATTGCTCTTGTTGAAGGTCCATTCGAACTCAAATCAACACCTCGAGTCGATATGAAGTCAACTTTTTTTCGTTTTCTCGAAGTATTTGAGTCGACAATTGGTCTTCTTGAAGGTCCATTCGAACTCAAATCAACACCTCGAGTCGATATGAAGTCAACTTTTTTTCGTTTTCACGAAGTATTTGAGTCGACAATTGCTCTTGTTGAAGGTCCATTCGAACTCAAATCAACACCTCGAGCCTATATGAAGTCAACTTTTTTTCGTTTTCACGAAGTATTTGAGTCGACAATTGCTCTTGTTGAAGGTCCATTCGAACTCAAATCAACACCTCGAGTCGATATGAAGTCAACTTTTTTTCGTTTTCACGAAGTATTTGAGTCGACAATTGCTCTTCTTGAAGGTCCATTCGAACTCAAATCAACACCTCGAGTCGATATGAAGTCAACTTTTTTTCGTTTTCACGAAGTATTTGAGTCGACAATTGCTCTTCTTGAAGGTCCATTCGAACTCAAATCAACACCTCGAGTCGATATGAAGTCAACTTTTTTTCGTTTTCACGATGTATTTGAGTCGACAGTTGCTCTTCTTGAAGGTCCATTCGAACTCAAATCAACACCTCGAGTCGATATGAAGTCAAATTTTCTTCGTTTTCTCGAAGTATTTGAGTCGACAATTGCTCTTCTTGAAGGTCCATTCGAACTCAAATCAACACCTCGAGTCGATATGAAGTCAACTTTTTTTCGTTTTCACGAAGTATTTGAGTCGACAATTGCTCTTGTTGAAGGTCCATTCGAACTCAAATCAACACCTCGAGTCGATATGAAGTCAACTTTTTTTCGTTTTCACGAAGTATTTGAGTCGACAATTGCTCTTGTTGAAGGTCCATTCGAACTCAAATCAACACCTCGAGTCGATATGAAGTCAACTTTTTTTCGTTTTCTCGAAGTATTTGAGTCGACAATTGCTCTTCTTGAAGGTCCATTCGAACTCAAATCAACACCTCGAGTCGATATGAAGTCAACTTTTTTTCGTTTTCACGAAGTATTTGAGTCGACAATTGCTCTTCTTGAAGGTCCATTCGAACTCAAATCAACACCTCGAGTCGATATGAAGTCAACTTTTTTTCGTTTTCATGATGTATTTGAGTCGACAGTTGCTCTTGTTGAAGGTCCATTCGAACTCAAATCAACACCTCGAGTCGATATGAAGTCAACTTTTTTTCGTTTTCTCGAAGTATTTGAGTCGACAGTTGCTCTTCTTGAAGGTCCATTCGAACTCAAATAAACACCTCGAGTCGATATGAAGTCAACTTTTTTTCGTTTTCACGATGTATTTGAGTCGACAGTTGCTCTTCTTGAAGGTCCATTCGAACTCAAATCAACACCTCGAGTCGATATGAAGTCAACTTTTTTTCGTTTTCACGAAGTATTTGAGTCGACAATTGCTCTTCTTGAAGGTCCATTCGAACTCAAATCAACACCTCGAGTCGATATGAAGTCAACTTTTTTTCGTTTTCACGATGTATTTGAGTCGACAGTTGCTCTTCTTGAAGGTCCATTCGAACTCAAATCAACACCTCGAGTCGATATGAAGTCAACTTTTTTTCGTTTTCACGAAGTATTTGAGTCGACAATTGCTCTTGTTGAAGGTCCATTCGAACTCAAATCAACACCTCGAGTCGATATGAAGTCAACTTTTTTTCGTTTTCACGAAGTATTTGAGTCGACAATTGCTCTTGTTGAAGGTCCATTCGAACTCAAATCAACACCTCGAGTCGATATGAAGTCAACTTTTTTTCGTTTTCACGAAGTATTTGAGTCGACAATTGCTCTTCTTGAAGGTCCATTCGAACTCAAATCAACACCTCGAGTCGATATGAAGTCAACTTTTTTTCGTTTTCATGATGTATTTGAGTCGACAGTTGCTCTTCTTGAAGGTCCATTCGAACTCAAATCAACACCTCGAGTCGATATGAAGTCAACTTTTTTTCGTTTTCTCGAAGTATTTGAGTCGACAGTTGCTCTTCTTGAAGGTCCATTCGAACTCAAATCAACACCTCGAGTCGATATGAAGTCAACTTTTTTTCGTTTTCACGATGTATTTGAGTCGACAGTTGCTCTTCTTGAAGGTCCATTCGAACTCAAATCAACACCTCGAGTCGATATGAAGTCAACTTTTTTTCGTTTTCACGAAGTATTTGAGTCGACAATTGCTCTTCTTGAAGGTCCATTCGAACTCAAATCAACACCTCGAGTCGATATGAAGTCAACTTTTTTTCGTTTTCACGATGTATTTGAGTCGACAGTTGCTCTTCTTGAAGGTCCATTCGAACTCAAATCAACACCTCGAGTCGATATGAAGTCAACTTTTTTTCGTTTTCTCGAAGTATTTGAGTCGACAGTTGCTCTTCTTGAAGGTCCATTCGAACTCAAATCAACACCTCGAGTCGATATGAAGTCAACTTTTTTTCGTTTTCACGAAGTATTTGAGTCGACAATTGCTCTTCTTGAAGGTCCATTCGAACTCAAATCAACACCTCGAGTCGATATGAAGTCAACTTTTTTTCGTTTTCACGATGTATTTGAGTCGACAGTTGCTCTTCTTGAAGGTCCATTCGAACTCAAATCAACACCTCGAGTCGATATGAAGTCAACTTTTTTTCGTTTTCTCGAAGTATTTGAGTCGACAGTTGCTCTTCTTGAAGGTCCATTCGAACTCAAATCAACACCTCGAGTCGATATGAAGTCAACTTTTTTTCGTTTTCACGAAGTATTTAAGTCGACAATTGCTCTTCTTGAAGGTCCATTCGAACTCAAATCAACACCTCGAGTCGATATGAAGTCAACTTTTTTTCGTTTTCACGAAGTATTTGAGTCGACAATTGCTCTTCTTGAAGGTCCATTCGAACTCAAATCAACACCTCGAGTCGATATGAAGTCAACTTTTTTTCGTTTTCACGAAGTATTTGAGTCGACAATTGCTCTTGTTGAAGGTCCATTCGAACTCAAATCAATACCTCGAGTCGATATGAAGTCAACTTTTTTTCGTTTTCACGAAGTATTTGAGTCGACAATTGCTCTTCTTGAAGGTCCATTCGAACTCAAATGAACACCTCGAGTCGATATGAAGTCAACTTTTTTTCGTTTTCACGAGGTATTTGAGTCGACAATTGCTCTTCTTGAAGGTCCATTCGAACTCAAATCAACACCTCGAGTCGATACCAGCGGTGGTCGAGCGATTGGAGTCCCAATGACGGCATGGGGTAAATCTCGTCCGACCTCGGCCCAATTCATGGTGTTGTAACAAAAGAAACCAGCGACACAAGCTCCCAATTGACAGTGGTGAGAGGGGTGGTGTCGAGACAAAAGAACACAGTGAAACAATGTCCAAACTGTCAGCGGCGGGGGGTGGGGGGTGGGGGGGTTATCGTGTCCTGACAAAAGAACACAGCGACGCAAGGTCAAACTGACAGCGGCAGTGGCGGGTGGGGGGGGTGTAGGTTCGTGACAAAAGAACACAGCGACAAAAGCTCTTAACTGTCAGTGGTTGCGGGGGGGGGGGGGGGAGATGGTGTCGAGCCAAAAGCTCTCAACTCACAGTGGTTGGGGGATAGTGTCACGACAAAAGCACCCAGGGAAACAAGATCCCAACTGACTGTGGTGGGGGAATGGTGTTGCGACAACAGAACACAGCGACAAAAGCTCCCAACTAACAGGGGGGGGGGGGGAAATGGTGTGCGACAATGAACACAGGGAAACAAGATTCCAACTAACAGGGAGGGGGGGATGGTGTTGGACAAAAGCTCCCAACTGACAGTGGTCGGAGGGATAGTGTCACGACAACAGAACACAGCGACAAAAGCTCTCAACTAACAGGGGGGGGGGGGGTGTTGCGACAATGAACACAGCTCTGCCCTAATCTGTTGACGGAATGAGATATTGAGATATCGCCATTCTGACTTCACCGTCGTTTTCGGCGTTGAAACGTTCAAATGCTGAGGGAAGTTTTGGGAAGTTTTTGGTTGGTGGTGGTGGGGGGGGGGTTTGGTTGGTGGGGGGGGGGGGGTTTGGATGGTGGTGGGGGGGTTCACCCATAAATTCCATAAATGAAACGGTCTGTCAAGTGACACCTCATTTTAAAGGTTTTTACACGCTGAATACGATGGTGAATATATCTTATTCCGCTCTCAAACTGGAGCACTTTGAAGATGAAGAAACGTGGTTGTTACTTGATATGATGTTCATTGACATCATGTTCTTTAATAGAAACATTTTACATAAAACAAATTATTTCTCTTAATAGCCAAGAAAATTTGCTCTTATAGCCAAGTTTGATATGTTGTTAGGACGTCAACCAGTAGTAATAATCCAGATTTCCAACTTTCTAAGACCTCGAGAAATGGCCGTTATGGTCGAAAAACCGTGACATTTTCGCACTTTTTTCGGTTTTCGCTCACTATCTCCATGAAGATTCGGTCTGACGGGTATGGTCACCTTATCAACTTTAAAAGAAGACTAAATTTTCTACAATTTGGTACCAGAACGAGCTTTCTCCAAATCTTCGTTTTCAAGAAACATCCTTTCAAAAAATGTCTGAAATGAAAAATTCTCAAAATGGTCACTTATTTAGTGGAGTATCTTCTAAAATACTCACCCTTCGTCAAATATTATGAGAAACGAAGTTGTAGTAAATTTAATTAGCTGTCATTTGAGACCAGAAGGGTACTTGTAGTCCTAGCCGTTCTCTAAAAAACGGCAGGTTGGACTATGCTTCCATTTGAATAATATGGATGTACTTAGTGTACACATGACATTTCTAGTTAGTTGTTTCCCTCAATCAGACTCTTTGCGACTACTTCATGTATGTACTCGTATCTAAATTATAGTTGTACTCCTAGAATGAAAACTGGCCGAATATATCACCTAAAATGCGATCGTTGCCTACCACCACGTTTCACGTACTGTAATGTACAGCTCATACGAACGTACTCTCCAATATTAAATCTCCACAACTTAAATTATTAATATTTTTGGCTTCTCCAGGAGTCGATTGTGAAATAGACATCCAACGAACCATTCAGATGGTCCGGGCTCAAAGATCTGGCATGGTGCAGACTGAAGCCCAGTACAAGTTCGTCTATCTGGCGGTCCAACACTACATTCAGACCCTTTCTCAAAGAATAGCAGCCGAACAGGTTGGTAAAGTTATTTGAAATTTAATTGCAATCGAAGTGCCTGTAGCCATAGAACGTCCACCAATCAGAATTCAATAGTCACAGTTACTTTCATTGAATGATTTTCAATTAAATGTTTGTTTGTTCAGAAATGTTTGCTGGCGGGTAGAGAATACACGAACATCAGATACTGCAACGACACAGCGTCTTCAACTCCTACTGGAACGCTCCTTAGAAAATCTCCAGTCGACCTTGTTCTTCCGCGGTACGTATTTCAATTAATATTTGACTACATTAATCCCCCCCCCCCCCCTCACCAAAACAGATTTTGTTTGTTACAATAATAATTGTGTCGCAGAGCTACAGTATTCTGGTATCCTTATACAGGGTGTCCCACGTAAGGGCGGACATCCCGCCGGGGGTGAATTCTACAACTAATTTATCACTGGAAATTCCCTATGACTTATATTTTTTACTCCACTTAAAATCCGAGTTTTTTCACATTTAAATGTTTTTCTCGTGTTTTCGACCTTACGTCATTAAAACGGACATAACCCCCTTATTTTTCAAGGTAATCTCAAATCTGAGGATACCGTTGGAAAGAGCATTAAATTTCCTATCTCTCTGGTGCCAAACAAAAATCGTTTGCTCAGGTTTACCTGGTGAAAATCCCGCCTCAAAAGAAAAATGTGTCAAACCCCGGAAATGTCCAGTTTTTTCAAACACCTGTAAAACCTACTACTCCTACTTGAAAGTGTCGTATGTAACTGCAAAAGTTGGTCAAGACGCTCAGCTTTCCAACGGTATACTCGAATTTGAATTTACATAGGGAAATAAGGGAGAAAATGTCGCTTCCCCGTCGGAAAACGCGTGATTTTCCACGCGAAATTGAGGGTTGTGAGGTGAAAAACTCTGCAAAATTTATCATCTTCAATTAATAGTAGTCTGCGTTTGCACTTACACTCTTTTTGTTCCGACTAAGGAGCCCTTGTACCCCTACCCTTTGTGACCCTAAACATAATAGTACTTTGTAATGATTTGCTGAGTTTCCCTTGCTTCTCGTGTTTTTGGTTTGACCGCTCTGGGGATAGGTAGGTCTGTAAAAGCAGACCATGCTATCCCTCTGGGTGGGACGTAATTGCCTAACCTCCCCGGGTTACAGGGGAACTCAGCAAACCATTCATCACAAACTTATGCCTTGCAGTTCCAAATTGACTTCATAGAGAGCTTTGACACTGCTTGTTCACAATTAACCCCTTTTCACAATAACCCCTGACCCTATAGCTATTGTGCTCCAAACATTTTAGATCTTTCGTTCAGGGGCTTTTCTTTGTGGATGAAAATCTGGCCTATCTTTTTTTCGGTCCCTTCAATACTTGGACACAAGATTTATAATATAATATGAGTATATAATAATGACTGTATTATAGTCATTAGGTATACACTTCACCACTTAGACCGATTTCAGTGAAAATGTCACTTATAACCCTTGTGCTCTGATCCCCTCATATATAATCTGTACAGGTTCATACCGTATAAGTGTAAGGCCATCGTGGGATTTTACTTCGTTCTTAGTTGTTTTCAATGCAAGTTTCATAGTAAAGTTTTGAACCATGTGGAATATAATATAATATATTATAATCTATCCTTGATCTATCTATGATCTTATGATCTTATCCATCCTAATCTTATTAACAGAGTTTTGCCAAGCTGACTTCTATCAACCATTGTGTTACGTTGTTCACATCTCCCCCCCCCCCCCCAATCCGTAGGAGCTCCTTTAAATTCCTATTAAACATATTGATTGATCATCAACTGTATTGTAGCTATAAAATTGTAATTATTGTGATTCCGTGATTATTAGATTTCCAGTGACCGACTTTGATAGCTTTTTGTGAAGGCCCACCACTTCTCTTACAAAGGACAATGAGAAGATGATGTACGTACTGGAAAAAAATGCAATAGACCAAACTGAATCAAAATCTTCTATTTGACATAAATGTTTGTTTAATTATATTAAATTTAAAAAATCCACAAAATTAATTGCCATGAAATGTTATTTAGAATTTAGAATTAGTATTAGAATTTCGACAAATTTCGTTTTTTTGTACATTTTGGCAACAATTTCGTTGGTTCGTCATGATTATAGAAAAAACTTAATTCGTTAGTTCTCCAAGTACCTCTAAATATTTTCAATAAGGATCGTATATTAACCAGGTTTTAACATTGCAGGCCCCCAGATGACGTCCCCAAACCAATGTTATATGAGAACATTCCTGTCAGCGAACGACGAGTAAGTGTTAGTTTATTATTATTAGTATTAAGGGGTTCTATCAATATTGCCGTATTAGCTACTTCTTTTCTATTCATGTACCTATTTTTGAAAATCCAAAATCACGCCAATCGAACTTAGCCTTCGATTGGCATTTTTTTTCCGAAATTGGGCATCCAAATTTGAGTTTTTCAAAAAAATTTGAACTTTTTATGTCAATCCTATCGAGTTTTTTTTTTTTTTTTGTGGAAATTCGAGTTTTAAAAATTTTGGACCGAGAAGAATAGCGTCCTTTTCTTCGAACATTCGAAAAATAAATAAAAGCACGTGGAACGTGGGTAAAATTGGTGGTTGTTTGTGAATAAAAATTTGAATAACGCGTTATTCATAAATAAATTTGTGAATAAGGCGTTATTCATATTCATATTAATAAGTGTATTCATATTCGGCGTTCTGTGAATTTATTCATATTCATGTTTATGAATATGAATACGCCCACCTCTGCTGGCAGTCTGCCTCACGATTCACCCACGAATATTGATCTGCTCACACTTTGAGCCCTCATCGTGAACGAACGGCTGGTCGTACAAACCTCTGGATGATCATAAAAAAAATTCTAACACTTATAAAATGTGAACCAATGGGTGGAGCCACCAGAGAGGGGGGGGGGGTGCGTAGGGTTCAATAAACAAAATTTTGTCATATCCCATTGTCAACCCCACCCCAGGCAAGGGGTAGTGGTAGTAACAATAACAACGACGGTTTGTCTTAATTTGCATTAATCGATTATTATTACTGATTAATCGGTTTTCGAATACATCTGGATTTTGAAAGCATTTTATAAGCATATTAAAATGCACCAAATCCTGATGTATTCAAAAACCGATAAATCAGTCATAATAATCGATTACTAAAAATAATCAGCAGCTGAACATCGATAAAAATTAATCGATTAATCGGGGTCAACTAATCTAGTAAATAAATTTTATTTGCATCCCTAGTGCACACACACACAGATACTTTGATCTCAATTGAACCAACTCATCAACAACAACCCTTTGTAATAACCTTTTGATTTCTAATTTTTATTCTAGTTTCTAGTTTTCTAATTTCTAGTTTTATTCCTTCAAATTTCACCTGAATACGTTGTTTTCTAATTTCAGGCAGTATAAAAGGCTGTGTACCTGTCTCCTTGTAATCTCTACCCATCCTACGCTAGATCACCTGATATTATCTCACAAGTCAACCTCAATGAGTTTTTCTCCGCCTTGACGTCATCAAACGTCAAATTTGTCACTGATGTTAGATGACACTATTTTTACTAGTACCTACGATCTTCCTACGTGAAGTTTGTATTTTATAATTTCTAACAAAATTTCGACTTTGGTTGATTTGTCACCTTTTTTTAAACCACTCGATTGATTTTTGAAATCAATCAAATTTTTATTACTCGAATATTTTTGAAATAATTGATAATTTTATGTACCGAATGTATAAACATTTCAAAGCTAATTTTCCTCTCGTAATTACTGTACATTTTGAGGAAACCCAGTTTTTATTAAAATACTAAAACTTCCTAGCTGTTCCTCAACTCGAATTTAATAGAGTCACTAGTACGGTTTCAAGTGTTCCAAAATAGTTCGAATTAAGAGACAAATCTCGTGATAAATTTTAATTTTTTATTAGGTAATAATATTTAGTAATCTTCAATAATAATTGTATTTTATCTGAGTTGAAGTTTGCACTTTTAGCGTGTGGAACCTGAATTGGTTCTTTCACGAATCCCTCGAATGTGTGTACCTATTAATTTTTTCAAAACAATTATTAATAGTATAGCATATTATGTAGTATTCATGGCACGTAGTAAAAATACTATTACTGCACAACTCGAAACTATACTGAAAAGTCGCATTTCGTCGGTTTTTTGTGTTGAGAAAAATGTTGACAAAATTTACTAGATGAGAAAATCGTTTCTTGAATATCGTCGATTTGTTCGCTTTTCAATGTTGCTTTTGGTGTATGTAGAGAATAGTCTGTTATTTATTCTTAATGTTTCCGTGTGTCTGTATAGAACCGAATTTTTCGAAATGGGTAGTTGAACGAGAAAAATGTCGTTTTTCATCTCAGTGTGTAAATTTGACGGATTTTTTCGGATTTCGGTTCTGTCCAGACGTTTGGAAGACGCACTGACGCACTAGTTGTACCTAAACACTTACACTTAGATCGATTCGTTGTACCTTGTTCAGAACTGCGACCTGTAAATGTATCTTCCACAGTATCGTTTCAAAATACACTTGTCATTTTCAACAAGCTACTCGTGTTATTTAATCTAGAATCGGATTTTCCGATTTTTTATTGGTTTTTTAAAATAACAGTAGAGTCTAATTCTTACTGTAATTGTATAAAAAATTCGAATATTTGAAATTATTATACAATTCAATACGTACGAATTGGTTCGGGCTGTAAAAATGTACCAAATGTATACATTCGGAAAATGGATTGGGCATTAGGCGCTTGTACACGAACAAATTTTTGAACGAATCCGCGTCGATATCACCATTCAAATATTCGAGCTTTTGAATTACATTATAATTCAATACGTACGATTTTTGGGCCTCTAAAAATGTACCAAAAAACGAAAATATCAATTTTGTTGACTTTTTAGGGCCTAAATGGAGCATTGATTTTCAATTCTACTGGTCGTTAACTGCGGTATGGTCCATTAACACAAATCTACTAACCATCGTTATTTACACCATTGATCCATTTTCGCGCTGATCATATTGTACTTGTTTCAAAAACTTGAATATTTGACTTCGTACACATTTTTTGAAGTTGCAAAAGTGTATCAAAAAGTACGAATTTTCTTTACCTTCAAGGCCTTAAGAAATGGAGCATTAAGCGCTTTTACACGTAGGTACAGATTTTTGAACGAATCCGCCGATATAATTCAAATATTCGAGTTTTTGAATTACACTATAATTCAATACGTACGATTTTTTGGGGCCTCCCAAAATGTACCACAATGATCAATTTTGTTGACTTTTTAGGGCCTATAGAAATGGAGCATTGATTTCAATTCCGGTCGTTAATTGGAGTAAGATCCATTAAAAAGTCGAATATCTCGAATAACACAAAACTCCACTAACAATCGTTATTTACACCATTCATCGATATTCGTGCTGATCATATTGTACTTGTTTCAATGACTTCGTACAAATTTTTTGAAGTTGCAAAAGTGTATCAAAAAGTACGAATTTTCTTTACCTTCAGGGCCTTAAGAAATGGAGCATTAAGCGCTTTTACACGTTCAGATTTTTGAACGAATCCACGCCGATATAATTCAAATATTCTAGTTTTTGAATTACACTATAATTCAATACGTACGATTTTTTGGGGCCTCCCAAAATGTACCAAAATGATCAATTTTGTTGACTTTTTAGGGCCTATAGAAATGGAGCATTGATTTCAATTCCGGTCATTAATTGGAGTAAGATCCATTAAAAAGTCGAATATCTCGAATAACACAAAACTCCACTAACAATCGTTATTTACACCATTCATCGATATTCGCGCTGATCATATTGTACTTGTTTCAATGACTTTTGAAGTCGCAAAAATGTATCAAAAAGTGTGAATTTTATTGAATTTTGAATCGGCCGTTAATTTCTGTCCGATGTTTTAATATTGTATTTATCAGTGTATTCTTACTGTTCTTACTATGTATTCTACTCGTTCTAACAATTTCTTGTTCTCGTAATTTATCGACGTAATTCTACTCGAAAAAATGAAAACCCAACCTACGTAGATGAATTTAAAGAACTTGAACTATTTATTTTATTTTATTTTGTTTAAAAAATAACAACATTTGACTTGTTGATGTTTTATAAGCGGAGATGAAAAAATGATCCGTATTTTTGATGTGATATTAACTCTTTTTATTAGAGACACAATTATTGTGTGAGTATTTTGAGTCAGTCGTTCTGACATTTTAAAATGTATCGTATTACATGTTCAATCAAATAGTTTTTGTTGTTATTATTATTATTATTATTATTATTATTTTATTTTTTTTGAAGAGAGAGACTATTGTTATACTGTATGTAACGGATTCGTCAAAACGGGATTTGGAGTCAGATTGAGGATAACGGAGGAAGGTTGGTGTTCACGTGTACATATTGACGATGATGACGATGAAAGGTTAATCTTTTCGCTCCTTATGTTCAAGGAGAAAGACTGTGTGTCTGAAAGTACAAAAATTTTATCAAAGATGCGAAAACGCTAAACGCCACAAAAAAAAAACCTTCAATGGACAAAAACTACTAAAGGAAAATTCGTTATTTATATTTATGTACTTGTACTTGTGTATTTAAATTAGAACAACATGAAAACAGCCTTGGGTTTTATTTTTTAAACTTACAATGTGATACGGCCATGGCATTTGTTTTTGTTGTTATTTTCCACTGCTTTTTGAATCGAAGGCGACAAATTGATTGAGGGTGTCCAATTATATATTTTATATTTTACTTTGTAAGGAAGAGATAAAGAAAAAAAACCTACGTTGGCGTGTGAGCTGCATGTTATAGTTGTTGACGCCATTTTACTTCGTGTTGTAGGTAAGATGTTTTTTTTTTGTGAAGAATATAGTACACTATTTGAAAGTTGAGAGGGTTTACTTTTTCCACCCCTTCAGCGGATACGATGGTTTGTGGTCATTTCCGGGTCATTACAGGGTATTTGGGTTATTTTGTGTATTTGCATTATTTTGGGTATTTGGGTTATTTGAGGTTATTATGTGTATTTGGGTTATTTGAGGTTATTTTTGGTAATGATGAGTTTTTGGGTTATTTTGGGTAATGATGTGTATTTGGGCTATTTGAGGTTATTATGTGTTTTTGGGTTATTTTTGAGGTTATTATGTGTTTTTAGGTCATTATGTGTATTTGGGCTATTTGAGGTTATTTTGGGTAATGATGTGTATTTGGGCTATTTGAGGTTATTATGTGTTTTTGGGTTATTTTTGAGGTTATTATGTGTTTTTAGGTCATTAGGTGTATTTGGGTTATTTGAGGTTATTTTGGGTAATGATGAGTTTTTTGGGTAATGATGTGTATTAAATTTTGGGTTATTTTGGGTAATGATGTCTATTTGGGTTATTTGAGGTTATTATGTGTTTTTGGGTAATTTTAGGTTATTTCGGGTAATGATGTGTATTGGGTTATTATGGGTGTTGCATCGGAATGTGGACTGTAATTCACGGGATGTGTTGAAAATGTTTGAAATGTTGATTCGATGTTTTATAGGTAAGGGAGCGAGACTTATGGAGATTGGGAGTAATCGGAACTTTTTTACCTTTTTTGACGGAGAGACGTACCTCAGGGGCTGTTTGTAAGGGACGTGCAGTTTTGCCTGCTGCAAGTGTCCAATACTACGAAAAAAACCATACTGAGATGTAGGTGGATGGTATGGTGACTCGAAGGACCACTCAGTGTAACTGAGAAAAGAAAATACTACTGAGTTAATAATAATAGGAATTGTAGGTGTTTAAATTAAAGGCAAGATTTTGATTGATGAAACATCAACATAGAACAGGGTTTATTATGTACTGTGTGCTGGGAGTAGGATTATTAATACTTATATGATAATGGGTAACAGTTCAAGATCAAAAACGGTAATGGTTGCCGGTAAGAAAAACCGGCAAACCCACGATTTGTCACTGCCAGCTGATAGTTGGTAAAGTTAATATCACAGAGTATACTCGCGCACAATCACAGTTTTTAGACAAAAATATTCAATAGGTAATTTAATATGAGGAGAAGATTTCAATAAGAGCTACAAAACAGGCAACAAGTAAGTAGAAAAAGAACGTTGGTATGTGGACAATGGTAAAACACAATATACACATGACATGTGGAAGAGATACATGGAAGAATATAGCTAAGAATGATTACAACGGAAAAAGATGAACGGTAACAAAAAGAAGGGACGGTAACAAAATGGTTCCGATTGTAAGGTTGTAAACACTGCCACAAGAAACTGTTGTTCGTGTGTAGTGGTTGAGTGCCTTGATAATAGGTAGTTATGATAGTTATGATACTTGGATAATACTTGGTGAAGTTGCATTAGTAATGTCGTCTCCTTCATCCTCAAGCATCTCAGAAAAGCGGTTTCCTAAGGTCAAACCCCCAGTGTGTGAAAAGGATTTTCGAGCTATCTCGCTGCTATGTACATTGGGAAAAATTCTCGATAAGATCATGTACTATGAATTATGTGCCTATGTTGAAATTAACAATTTACTAGACCCTAATCAGTCTGGCTATAGAGCGGGTTTCAGCACGGAAACAGCCCTTACAAAAATATTAGACGATGTGAGACGAGGAATTTTTTTTTTTTTTTTTTTCTTGTGAAAATTTTTATTGCACCAAGTTTACAACTTATTAGCAATTTAAATTTGATATGCATTGTTAATTGATTGTTAAGAAGCTAAGATACGTAACATGGCTTCTAAAAGGCTTCAAGTTTTGTGCAGCTGATGCACTGGTATGGGTTCACTGATCCCACTGAACACACTTCATTTCACAACATGATTTCACAACACTTTTCACAAAACACTCCACTCCCACAGGTCTTGAGGTTTTGTTCTTTTAAGCCTTCTGAGTAGGCCATCAACATCAAGGAGCTGGACAACCTCGTCATTGATGTGGCCACGAAGCCTCTGTTGATGGGCTAATGCTTGCTTTTTGATAACTTCTTCGACTGTGGGAATTTGAAGTTCCAAATGTAGTCGATCATTTCTTGTGTAACGGTACGCGTCTACACACGCGCGTAGTACGTTATTCTGGAAGCGCTGGATGATCAAGCGGTTGCTCGGAGCGGTGCAGCCCCACAGTTGTGCACCATACGTCCAGACTGGCTTGAGGAGCTGATTGTAGAGTGTTAGCTTGTTTTGGATCGACATGGGTGATCGTCGTCCCATCAGCCAATACATTTTCCTGAATTTGATAGTGAGTTCCTCTTTCTTCTTTTTGACATGCGCTTTCCATCGAAGTTTAGCATCTAGGGTCATACCCAGATACTTAGCTTCGTTAGCATATGGTATAACTTTGTCATTGAGGAGTACCGGTATGTACTCACACCTACGATTCGTAAAGTCGACATGTACAGATTTAGTCTCGTTCATTCTGATCCTCCACTTCGTAGTCCAGTTGTGTAGTCGGTTGATAGATCTGCATAGTTTTGATGTGGATTCTCTAGTGTTTTCACCAACGGCAAGGACTGCGGTGTCATCCGCAAATGTTGCCAGAGTATTTTCTTCTCGTTCTGGTAGATCACTGGTAAAAAGCAGGTACAGGAGAGGGCCAAGTACACTTCCTTGTGGAACACCAGCCTGAATTATTTTGGCCCTTGAATATGCATCTTCTTGCTTGATTCGGAAGTAGCGATTTGAAAGATAAGATTGTAACAGCTTGGCGTATGAGGCTGGAAGCATTTTGCGGAGCTTATGATTGAGTCCTTCATGCCAAACTTTATCGAACGCCTGAGTGACGTCCAGAAAAACGGCCGAGCAGACTTTTCTGTGTTCGAGCGCTTGCTCGATGATATGCGTTATTCGGTGCACCTGATCAATAAGAGAGACGAGGAATGGACCATAAGAAAGTTTGTGTAATGATCCTGATCGACTTTTCTTCTGCTTTTGACTTAGTCAGATCTGACATATTGTTGAGCATTCTGAGGTCAATAGGAATCACAGATAATCTGTTAAATTGGTTTGAATCATATTTATCAGGACGTCAACAACGTGTGAAAGGGCCTGAAAAGACCTTCTCCACATGGAGAAATGTATTAATTGGTACTCCTCAAGGATCAGTTCTATCTGCTTTAATTTTTATAATTTATATATCATCCCTTCCCAAAATTCTTCTACCAGACGCCGAATACATGTTCTTTGCGGACGACTTTCAAATGTATCGAATGTGTAAGACAGAAGAAGTAAACAATACAGTAGTATGTTTGAATTCAGAGCTAGATAAATTGAAAAACTGGTGTACAGCTCATGGTATGAAGGTTAATGAGAAAAAAACGCAATAATCCTAGGTTATACGATAATTCTTTGGAAAATAAATATGAATTGTACACTTCCTCTCCTCTATGATGGAGTGGCCTTAGAATATGTTTCTGAAGTCAAGAACCTCGGAATATGCAGCCAAAACTCTCTCTCATGGGACAAACAAATAACCATCATGTGTAACTCTGTATTTAAGAATATTTATCAATTACGCCGAATAGCCTCTGATTTTCCTGTTTTCACTAGGCTACAACTGGTCCACTCCCTCGTCTTTCCTACATTCCAGTACGCCGCTGTTGCGACTTGAAAAGTGAGGAAATTGCAAAGCTCCAGAGGGCGCAAAATGCCGCAATTAGATTCGTGATGCGTCTGAAGTTGGACGACCACGTTACTCCCTCCTATAAAAAGCTTGGTATACTTAACATAAAAGAATTAAAGAAACTACAGATAGCGTCCATGTTATTTAAAATACTCAAATTTAAGAGCCTGATTATTTGTACCAAGCTTTCACTTTCATGGCAGATGTCCACGATACAAATACCCGAAACCGACGAAATCTCTTGCAGATTCCAAGGCATCGCACCGTGATCTTTGAAAGATCCTTTTTAGTTCAGGGAACGAAATTGTACAATGAGTTTTTTGATTTGTTTAAATTAGAAGAACGTACCGAAACATTTCGGAATAATTTAAAGAAGAGGTTATTGGAAGAATATTGAATTTATGTTTTTTATTTTATTTGTTTTTGTATATAACATGTTGTGAATTCGATTGTAAGAGGTGATATTGTAATTACATTTATCCAGGGAAGATGGAAGAGAGGGCCACCAGGCCCTAACCTTTCCCTGGTGGCTAAATAAAACCATACAATCAATCAATCTCTCTGGTGGAAAAATTTTCTCCATTGAGTCGAGATGCCTTGCAATTCGTTCACTCGAGGAATTCGGTACATGCAATCACTACGTACTAATCTCAGTACATTTCCACGGTAATTGTTCGCCTCCCTTGAAGTCCGGTTTCAATATCGCTCTTCGGGTCATTATCGCTCGGGGCGAAGCAACTACCGCAAGTGAAGCTGTACGAGTAGCAGTTACTGCTCTAACAAAGGGGCATATGCATATCAGTATTGCAACAGGTCGGTAGTGGATTGTGAATGACGCAAGGATCGCTCCCCCTCTCGTCCTGGGAACATCACGACCTTCGCTGTCGCCTTCCACCTTTCCAACCTGATCGGAATGATATAACCTTGGGCTTCGGGATCCTGAACTGCACCTCAAGTCCGGCTTCGTAGATCATAGACGAGGCTCATTAAGAGGGTGATTCGGGTCGACTGTTCATCACAATGTGCGTACGCCTTCTAATTACTGTCGCCAGATTTCGTAGGTCGAAATCAGCATAAACTACAAGGTGTCCCACTTACAGCTGGACATCCTGCCGGGTGTGAATTCCACAACTGGTTTGTGACTAAAAATTCCCTATGACTTATATTTTTTAATCCACTTAAAACCCGAGATTTTTCACTTTCAATTTTTTTTCGTGTTTTCGACCTTACGTCATTAAAACATACATAACGCCCTTGTTTCCAAAGTAATCTCAAATCTGAGGATACCGTTGGAAAGACCATTAAATTTCCTATCTCTCTGGTGCCAAACAAAAATCGTTTGCTCAGGTTTACCTGGTGAAAATCCCGCCTCAAAAGAAAACTTTGTCAAATCCCGAAAATTTCCAGTTTTCTTCAAACGCCTGTAAAACCTACTATTCCTACTTGAAAGTGTCGTATGTAACTGCAAAGGTTGGCGAAGACGCTCAGATTTCCAACGGTATCCTCAAATTTGAATTTACATAGGGAAATAAGGGAGAAAATGTCGCTTCCCCGTCGGAAAACGCGTGATTTTTCCACGCGAAATTGAGGGTTGTGAGGTGAAAAACTCTGCAAAATTTATCATCTTCAATTAATAGTAGTCTGCGTTTGCACTTACACTCTTTTTGTTCCGACTAAGGAGCCCTTGTACCCCTACCCTTTGTGACCCTAAACATAATAGTACTTTGTAATGATTTGCTGAGTTTCCCTTGCTTCTCGTGTTTTTGGTTTGACCGCTCTGGGGATAGGTAGGTCTGTGAAAGCAGACCATGCTATCCCTCTGGGTCGGGCCTAATTGCCCAACCTCCCCGGGTTACAGGGGTAACTCAGCAAACCATTCATCACAAACTTATGTCTTGTAGTTCCAAATTGACTTCATAGAGAGCTTTGACACTGCTTGTTCACAATTAACCCCTTTTCACAATAACCCGACTGACCCTATAGCTATCGTGCTGCAAACATTTTAGATCTTTCGTTCAGGGGCTTTTCTTTGTGGATGAAAATCTGGCCTGAAAATCCACTCAAAACCCGACTTTTTTCACTTTCAAATTTGTTTCGTGTTTTCGACCTTATGTCACAAAAACGGACATAACGCCCTTATTTCCAAAGTAATCTCAAATCTGAGGATACCGTTTGAAAGAGCATTAAATTTCCTATCTCTCTGGTGCCGATCGAAAATCTTCTGCTCTGGTTTAACAAGTAAACAATCAACCTAAAAAGAAAAATTTGTCAAATCCTGGAAATTTTCAGTCTTTTCGCCTGTAAAACCTACAATTCCTACTTAAAAGTTTTGTACTGTTACTGCAAAAGTTGGCCAAAAAGCTCAGCTTTCCAACGGTATCCTCAAATTTGAATTTACGTTGGAAAATAAGGGAGTAAATGTCGTTTTTTTTTCCACGCGAAATTGAGGTTTGTGGGGTGAAAAATGACTAATTCACGACGGGAATTTTTTCCTGGCAAAACCATATACCGATACCATTCAGTACTTGAAAAAGTTGCCATCACAAAGGTGGGGGCACTGACGCTCAATCCAACTGTTGATATGAACACTCTGCTATGAGCCAGTTTTCGTTCGTTGGTTTTTGTCAGTGATATGTACTCAGCAAACGATACAAAATTGTTTAAAGTGTGGTCTTGTACTTAACGAGTCCAATAAGGCCATTCCCAGTGAGGAACACCCGCTCCGTTCTAACATCAACAGATTTTCACCATTCAAATCCACGTTGAAGATTCCACAGAACTTGTCTCCTAGCGAGAAAACAATTCCCATCGTGAGGTAGTCATTTTTCTCCCCAATTTCGCGTGGAAAAACAAAACCGTTTTCTGACGGGGAAACGAAATTTTCTCCCTTATTCTCCTAGGTAAATTCAAATTTGAGGTTATCGATGGAAAGCTGAGCTAAGCACATGGTTTTCAGATATCTAGGGTGATCTGCACTAAGAAGATAATAATCCGTTGTGTCGGGAATTCGAAGTTTTTTCTTGGGCGACTCCAGTGGTTCATTATCGAAGATAATTAACCGAAATATCCCCATTATTATTAACGCGAAAATTATTATTGATTACTAAGAATAATTCTTACTCATTATTAGTCTTAATAATCAATAATAATTTTCAATAAGTACCTATATCATAATAATTTTTAATCATTGATATATAATTATTGCTGGTAGGTAGGTGGAATAAATACCCCAGAAGTCGACGGTGAAGAATTGAGACCTCGTATCTCACATTTTCCATACTTTACAGGAGAGCGAAAAAACGTCCTTATTTCTCTATTATTCAGTCAATTTCAAATTCCTATCACCACTATGTTTCACTTTTGAGCCAAAATGCTTCAAAAATCCACCAAATGAGTGCTAAAATCGGTAAAAAAACTTTCCTACTACAAACCAAAATCCCGTTTTTGACAAAAATGGAGATACGAGGTCTCAATTCTTCGCCGTCGAAGTGTATTGATTGTTATTAGACAGAAAGGTGATCTGCACTTAGAAGATAGTAAACTGTTGTGTCAAACATTGTCGGACCTTATGAACGGTTTTCTGTAGTTACTCGTGGGTAAAACCAATAAGTCTTTTATTTCGAGAGAAATCCGAAGTAGTTAATAGCGTTCGTCACGACCACAGTTCCCAAAAACCAGTATTTTTTTTTTTTATTTTTTTTTAAACCTCGTTACCACTTTTTGATTAGACATTGATGAAATAACGACATCGTAGCAACTTCAAAAGTTCGACTCTTCGACCGTTACGTTGTTACGTTCTCACCAGTTGCTCAACGGTACCGAAGGCGGGTCAAAGGGGGAAAACGAGGTCTAAGCAGTCCACTTCGGATTTCAAAGATTAAATACGCCGTTTGAGTTTGAAATGATTACGTTGGTGGATCCTATAAAAATCCGGAATCTCTTCCCCCGGCGAGTCACGTTCTAAAGAAGGAGAAGAAGAAGAAAAAAAAAATACAAACCGTCCATCATTCGTGACGGAGAATGTTTATTAATCGTTTTGTAATTCTTTGGAATTGGAAAGGCGTCGTCCACTTGGGGTTGGGCCGTTGTACGTCGAGTACGAGATAAATCGTGTGTGATGAATAGGGACGGCAATTTTTCGAAATGTATCGATATATTGCGGATCATTTATCGAATAGACCGATACATCGCCCGAAATATATCATTACACTTGTTTTGATTTTCTTATACAATTCAATCAATTGTATAAACACAAATGAACTGGAGTTACGTTATTAATAGTTTCTTATACAATTTATTTATAAATTTAATGCATATTCGTGTAGGTGATGATTTTTATCGGACTTTTGGCGGCATAGGTAGAAGACAGAAATAAAATCTTAGAGAGGAGTTTTGGGGACAGTCGATTCAAAGTATGCAAAATGTGAGATACGAGGTCTCAATTCTTCACTGTCTTCACCGTCGATATGTCCCTTGTGGTTCGGTAGGTTCTTACTTTAGAAATCAATCTCGAGGTTTTATTGGTCATTGTGCTTTATTGACGAGTTGTACGGTGTTAGAAGTCTTCTGGAAGATACGGCAGGGCTTCCGGGCACTTAGTGAGTCTCTCCCTGTTGGCTTTGCACAGATCACCTAAACGAATGAAAGGCAGTTGAAATAGACATGATACCTACTGGGAAAGTATGAAATCCAGGCAATGTAGGTATGCAATGGCATCGGAAAAAAGAAGGCCTTGCAAGTACTTGAAAAACACTCGTGACTTTCAGACACAGCCAGCAGTCATGAATTTAAAGATGTCTTTTAAAAATGAAGTTTTTTCGTATATGAAAAGGTTTACAAATACAAGAAAAAATGCCATAATTTGAAAATGTTCAGAATTTATCGACTAATTTGAATGGTCAATAAGTACTTACTGTTGGTCCAAAATTTGGCCGGACAGTTCTGAAACGAATGGAAGACATTTGGGAATTACAAGATGAAATACAAAGCATCGAAATTCATTAACAATCTTAAATAGAACACAGAATCAAATGAAAATCCTTACGATGTGTTTTTCCCTGAACATGCATTTCATTAACGTATCGGAGTTGGAAGAGCACTCCTCTTTCCCCTTCTTGACAGCGGCTGGAAATCGAACAAATACGATAGAATTGGTTCACTTAGGTGTAATTTAATTTGAACAGGAAAGTTTGAAGTTTAGAAAACCCCTGTACCAAGTGTAAATGTAGCAAACAAGTAAACCAACAACTGACAGTAAAAAAACCACCAAAAACCAAGCAGTAAAAACACCAACCTTGCGACAGACATTTTTCAATTATTTTGGGTCCAACCGTCGCCCATTCGGCAGGAAACGCATCTTTCACTGCTGCGTTAATTTTCGCCGTGTCGATTTTCTTGTCAGCAGTCTGTGGGAATGGATCGAAATAGCACCAAATAATTACAATAATCGATAACATAAATAATTAACAAATAGTTTAAATCTTACCAATAATCCAAGTCTGTCTAAGACGCAATCATCCATACACTGAAACATAAATAAACCAGTACATTACAAACGGATAAATTGGGTTTTGTTAAGTCTAAAAAAACGAGATAAATTTTTAAAGCTATTTACAAAACACTCATGCTAAAAGGCATCTCTTCACTGTGGACCTCCGTCGTTCTACCCTTACGCCTGGAACAAACGACCTAGTACCACTGAGAAGTGACACCACACAGAGTAGACATGGCATGTCTTCATTGTGGATCTCCTTCGTTCTACCCTTACGACTCATATTCTACTTTTCCCTCCAGATCCCACACAATCCAGACGTACACCTTGTGACGAGCACAAATTTGGCCTAACAAACGACCTGGTGCGACTAAGAAGTGACACACCACAGAGTAGACATGGCATCTCTTCACTGTGGAGAACGAAGGAGGTCCACACAGACGGCTTGTTACCACTGAGAAGTGACACCGCACAAAGTAGACATGGCATGTCTTCATCGTCGACCTCCTTCGTTCTAATCGCACGACTAGCATTCTAAATTTACCTCCAGTTCCCACACATTCCTGAAGTACGAGTCTTGGTACGGGTACGGGTCCTTGTGATGACCACAGATTTAGCCTAACAAACGACCTGGTGCCACTGAGAAGTGACACCGCACAGAGTAGACATGGCATCTCTTCACTATGGAGAACGAAGGAGGTCCACATGGCATCTCTTCATTAAGGACCTCCTTCGTTCAAATCGCACGACTCACATTTTAAATTTCTCTCCAGATCCCACACATTCCTGACGTACACCTTGTGACTACCACATATTTGGCCTAACAAACGTACTAGTGACACTACACAGAGTAGACATGGCATGTCTTCATTGTGGATCTCCTTCGTTCTACCCTTACAACTCATACTCTACTTTTCCCTCCAGATCCCACGCAATCCAGCAAAAAGTGACATGGCATTTCTTCAATGTAGACCTCAATCGTTTATTATAACCAATAAGCGAGGTAAATAGGTTGAAAGGTAGGTATTTCAAAAGCACTCACGTCGTATCCTTCTGGTTTTGGCGGCCCTTTCTTATCTGTGGATATTTCAATGTTATATTAGAACTTTAACTATTCAAGTGAATATAAATGAATGAATGATATTATTCAACATAGGACGATCATGTTTACCTACTAAATATACTAAACGTCTCTCTGCTGGGGTACAAGGAGCTTGAATTTGTTAGAAAATACCTCTGTCCAATTAAAGTGACTGACGAGCCCAACTCATTGAAATGGCTCCTAAGAACCACTGTGCCTATCTGTACAAGAACCGCTTCTACTCACTTAATTACTAGTAGGCAATGAAACCTTAAAATTGTCAAGAAAATGCACACAAACAACGTGTCGTTTACTCACCGTCTTTATTTTTAGCCAGTTTTAAACATTCTTCAACGGCGGTATCTTCTTCTGGCGTTGTATCTTCAGCGCAGCATTCGCTGAGCTCTTTGTCCTGATTTGAAAAAATTCAAATAATAATGGAAATTTAGTGTTAACCTGTTTGTTTGTAGGGGGAGGGGGGTAGATCAATATTTGACAATATCGAAACCCTGGTACCTATCGCTATAAAATACCGAAACACGATATCGTTATCAGCCAAATTTACTGATTTACTGTTTAATATTGAACGTTGCGTTGGGATACGTTTACTAGTAGTCTTAATAATAATTGCGATATTACTGTACTCGTAAGAGATTTGTATTACATCAAAGTTGATTGAATATAAATCAATTCAGGTTTTAGTTCAAAATGAATGAATACCGACAACAAATAAGTACCTAATGTTTGGTTACTTACCTTCCCTTTCATCCGCTTGCATTCCGCCGGTTCGTCAGAAGGTGCCTGAAATCAAACACTTCAGTAAGTACCTAACACGAGTAGTAATTCACTATGAATTGGGTTGGAAGTGAATAGTAAACTTAGTTCAAAAATTGTTCAAAAAGTAAACTTGATATTTTCTTCCAAATCTATTGGATAATTTGAAAGATATTTGGTGCACACCAATCACAATAAAGTTGGGTATTAGCTCATTAGTCCATTATCCATCATCACAATGCTGCCTTTGTCAAGATTCGAATTTATTGTTGAGCAAACCAGTAGGTACAAATAATTGTCTTTCATGGAACAAAATGTTGCTCCACAGTTCAATGTTTGCATCGAAACTATTCTGAGTCAAAATTGCTCGTTATTGAACTATCAACAAATCGTCGGCTTACAGGAGAAACTAATTAAGTCAAAAAACACAGTTTCGAGAAATGAGAAGTTTTTCCGATTTTAGAAGTTGGATTGCTTTGGCTCGGAAATAGCTGGAGATACCTAATTTGAGCCAGTGGTCCTTCATGATGTTTTATCTATACCACGACATGTAAGATGTACTTAATACAGTAAAATGACTATTTTTCTGAAAAGGGCACTTGACTTAATGAATTTATCCAGACTTAATGACTTAAAATTTCTCCTGGATAAAAATTTGATATAGTTTCATATTATACCTTATAGGTATTTGATATTTGATTTGATACTACATATTTGAAATTATATTTGATTTATGATTTGATATATTTTCTCTTTGCCATTTTTGGGGGTTTTCCCATCGAAATACCTCAGAGTAACTCATTTTAACAATTAATGATAATTGATATTATTGATAGTTATTTTTTAAATTATAATAAAAGGCATTATTTTGCTTTTCTGCAGAAAATTTCCAAGTTGGCAACTGTCGTTGAAATTGATTGATTAGGTAAGTACGGTAAGTATTGAAAGTTGAAAAAATATTAATGCTTTTTATCAAAGTAGGTACGAGTTTCATTAAGAACTTTTATTTGACCACCGGCGAGTTTCGTCGGTACAAAATTTGAAATTACCATTATTTAATAATAGCTTGGAGAAACTCATTAAGTCGATCGTCTTCTGCTGTACAATTCAGGGGAAATCCATTAACTGTTGTTAAATCGTTTAACTGTTATTGAATCCATTAAATCAACAGCTGTTCCCGACAGCAGAATTTCTCCAGTACAATTTGGACGAAAAGAGAATGTAATTTAGTGAGAATCTCATAACGTCATTTTTATGGAAACGGATATCCAGAGACGAAAACTAACGACGCCATTCAAAAGACACGAAAAATTAATGTAGGGTAGCATATTAATCCGAATTTTGCCAAAAATTGACTTGATGAGTTTCTCCTGTATGCCGGCGAAATTTAGTCCGACGTATCGAACGGATTTTGAAAATACTCATTGTACCATCAAAACTGTAATAATTTGGAAAGTCGTAGCGTTTTGGACTTACCGCAATGACGTACGAGGCGAGGGCGATGACCAAAAACGTTTTGAAGGTGTACATGTTGCCTGGAAGTCAGGAAGACACAGAATGCAACTCCTGTGTCGAACTCCCCGTTTTATACCGACATTTCCACGAGAGTAATTAATTTTTTTTCGGGACTTATCGTAATTCAACAATTATTTTGTCACGATGAAGGAAGAACGACAATAAGTTTCGTCCGGTCCACGAAGTCATTGTTGCGAATGGTTTAACGTGTTTGTACAGATAATTTGTAGTCGTTCATCGTTTACAACGTCCACAGTAGAACGCAATACAATTACACGAAGGAGCCAACTGACAGTTTCCTCGAACATGTAGAAGTCGTTCTTGACAACTTTTAGCCACTGAGTTTGGATTTCGATTTTTTGACAAGTACAAAATGTGAAGTCGTTTTCAATCGACATAAACGCCACCCTGAGACATGGCATTGTTCTGGCATTTTGGTTCTCCCGACTTTGTACGAGGGATCTTGTAAGTTTACCGGTACATGAGAAAACACTAATCACCTACAGAACCTTTCGAAGGTAACCGTGTTCTTGCAACCGTCTCCGGCTATTGTCGAACCGAAAAACATTTTCGTGCGAAAAATTCCGAGCAAACGAGCGTTGTTTCCACCGCTGGACGATGTTTTCACTGGCAATGTACACAATGGACCGATTAATAACATGTTAGTGATGATACGAATGACATAACCGCAACGATCAAGTTTATCTTAACCCTTTTGCGTTTTGAAAATTCCGAGTCAACGAGCAAAGTTTTCACATGTACAAATTTGACCTATTAATAAAATTTTTATTTTTTTATTTATTTTTTAAAATTTTATTAAATATTTCAATTAAGAAAAATTTTATTCACCTCCATTTAATGTTAGTGGGGATTTGAATAACACAACCGTAAAATGCATTTCATATCTACGTTTGAGCTCAATGTCTTCTCTACAGGTCATGTTTATTACCTATTTTCGAAAAATTCCGAGTCAACGAGCGATGTTTCCACATGTACAGATTTGACCTATCAAAATTTAATTATGTCAAAATAATTTAATGCCTAATTGTTTAATGTCTAATTGCCTAATTTAATGTTTAAAATAATTAATGTCGAATTGATCACATCCATTATTACGATTAACCATTTGATGTTCTAATCGATCATTCGGTTCCGATGTTGCGACCCTATTAAATATAATGAATATAATATATAAGTATTAAATAAATATTAAATAGGGTGGCAACATTGGAACCAAATAATCGATTATAACGACAAATGGTTAATCGCAAGCTAATACCTAAGCTAATACTCGTAATAATTACGAGTATTAGCTTACGTATTATTATTAGCTTATCGTTAGCTAATACGATAAGCTAATACTCGTAATAACTACCAGTATTAGCTTACGTATTACAATTATTATTAGCCGTCGATTATAATCGATGTGGCCAATTGATCGGTATTGAATAATCGATGTTCGATTAATCGAATGCAAATAATTTTTCAAGTACTCATTTCAAACGCTTTCCCACTAGGTATCTAAAAATCCGATGGTTTTCTTCGTCTGTAGGTGGCGACCTATTGTTAAATTATAAGCTTAATGAAGATAAAGGAATGCCCAAACGAATAAAATTGCGTAAAATAGCGTAAACCTAGTTTTGATATGGATATGTCTTATGGATGGGGGTCATTCCAAAATTGGCACGGTACAAAAAAATATGACGTTTTTTGGCGCTATTCCCGTAGTGTTAGAGACATGAAATTTGGCATATATGTACATGTACGTATCCTCTTTGTAGAAATTTGGCCTCTTTGAGCAGAATAGGCCCAGGATCCGGTGAGGGGCTCCTAAAGCTAACAGACATATCCATGATAGATGTTTTCCTTAGTAAGGGAGACGTTTGATTATAAATTGAAGGTATAGGTAGAAGGGATAAAAGTATCAAGTATGAAATTAGAACCATAATTAATGACAAAGACATAATTAAAGACAAAGACATAATTAAAGACAAATCGTCGTTGAATGGTTATGCTGCATACTCATACTTATGCTTATGCATACTACTTCCATGCTCTTTCAAAATCTTGATGTATTCGAAAACCGATTAATCAGTAGGTAACAATAATCGATTGGTAGAAAATAATCGGTAGGTACACATCGATTTGCATCCTTACTATCAAAATTAAAATGTTATACCGTCGACAATGGGACGTATCTGCAAATTTGTTGTATCGAGATATTATCGATCAAAAGTTCTCAGGTGTCCTAAAAATCACCATGACGGAAATTTTCAACCGCTCATCGACTATTTCAAATCTGTTTGCTTCATTTTACGCCTTGATGTGCAATTTGTGCAACGCCTAAAACCGTTCAAGAGTACCACAAAAACATTTACATGAACGCCAGGAGGTTACCAAAACTTTGTAGAGATGAGTGTTCTGGTATCTGGGATGAAGTTATCTCAAAATGTCAAAATTTTCAGATACGACTTTTTGTCTGATAACCGACGATACATTAAGATGTTGGTGGTGATACGAATATTACAACCGCTGAAATGCATTTCAATGTTTTTCAATGCATTTTCATGTCTTCTCTATGTTCAAACTCAAGCTATGATGGGTGGGTACGGCATTCGAATTTGAGCGTATATTTATGTTTCATCTGAATTATCAAGCGTTTCGCGAGTTACAAAATTTGTAATTCAGTTCCATGAGAAACAGTATGGATTCAGTTACGCGCTCCAAGTAGGACCTAGGGTACCTACTCCTCTTACAACACCTATCCCGACGTCGCACTTATTTAGCGCAGTTATTTAAGGCTTTGGGAGCAAACTCCGAAATTCTCAAGCCAATTAAATCTAGTAAGACCGTTCCCCACTCTGTTCCTTTTCGACGAGCAATTAATTTGGTGTCTGTGAGACTTTTCGTCGGCCAGTCCCGAAGTGCCTCCCACAAGTTGCGAGAGAAATGAGGCAAGTTGAGAACTGCCGGGACTGCCTACTGACTGACTGCCCTATTAGTATTCTCAGACGGAAGGTACGTGTGTAAACCATCGAATTACACACATCAAGTAAACAAGTAACAGTGTAAGTGAGTACAAATTCTCAAAATGTGAACAAAACCTCTGCAAATTCTTGACACACCGGTTTATTATCTTCTTTGAGCAGATCACCCTAATATGATAGAAATGATTGAATGACGAAATGATAGATGAAACTCTAGCTCATCATCCAAATTTAATAAAACCAATAGGTACCTACCTATTGTTTGAACAATTTACACACAAAAAAAAAAAAAAAACAACCTAGTGAATATTGGATTGTCATCCATCCTCAACCCATGTTTAAAATGTCAAGACTCTAGCTCATCATCCAAATTCAATTTGTTTAAACAAATAGGTATTGTTTTAACAATTTTAAAAACAAGAAACCGAGTAAATATTGGATTGTCATCCATCTGTGACCCATGATTAAAATTTCAAGAACCTAGCTCATTATAAAATTTAATTTGTTTAAACAAATAGGGTACCTATTGTTTAAATAATGTTAAAAAAAAGAAACCGAGTAGGTAAATATTGCATTGTCATCCAGTTCTGACTTATATTTAAAATTTAAAATCCCTAGCTCAGAACTTGAAAAACCAGTAGTGTAAATAATTATTATTGATTGTTAGTAATTAGTGATGTTTATGAAGGATTTTTAATAATGATTAATAATTGTTATTAATAATTATTAATTAACTCGATATTTGGAAACCATGGTCTATTACAATCTAGACCTGACTGGCTGCCGCATTATTCACCCTCATGTTGACGACTTTATATCTGCTCCAACTTTGAGCCCTCATTGTGAACGAACGGCTGGTCTTAAAAAATTCTAAAAAATAAACTCTATGTAAATGTGAACTGACAACTATACCGTTCCATGTGAATTTTTCGAGTTATAAAATTTTCAAAATTTCAAAATTCGTTTTGAAGTTCATTCCCTTGACCGAAAGTGATAGAAGGTTTCAAGGATCATTGTGGGGTTGGTTCGAACCCGTAAAAAAATGGCGTAATTTTTGCTCAACGCTAACGGATTTTACTCGTATTTTAATTCGATTTTTGGAATCTATGTATCTTGAAACGTAAACCCTCAAATTTTGAAGGGAGGGGTTTATTATATTCATTATCGAATATAATAAACCAAAATAAATTAATTTTATTTGACCTAGGCAGACTAACTCGATTCTTAATAACTTTTCTCTACACAAGAAGCACAATCTAATATGCCTAGTGGTAAAAACGAAATAAAATTTATTGTACAGTTTCCTAGAAGTGTTTCCATTATACTGATTGGCACTTATCCGCCAACTATTGTCGTACGATCATTCCAACTACGGCCATTTAACTACTTCATTATTTCAGGTGCTACCGAGTTGGTTGATATTTCGTTATAAATTCTCGAAGTATGAATGTTGAAGCGGTTTTCTCTACCGTTCTGTTACTTTGTATAAGCCAAGTATTGGCTCAAGTAGGTGCTCCTGCTGAACATTTCGAACCAGTTCGAGCGAAGAAGCAAGGTAAAAATTGATGTAGTTATTCAATATTTTTTTTCAACGTTTATTGGCTTTTGCTCCCATTACAGCCGTTACAGGTTGGTATTTTCATTACAAGATAATACAATACATAGTTACTATAAATTGGAGAATAAAGTTAAGTGGGTCACAAGTTGATATTAATAGTTTTACAAAAGTTGAATAATAACACTGGACTACAGAAAAAAGTGACCTAAAAGTCGATTTTTCGACGTTTTTATGATTTTTTACTACAACTTCACGGTCTATTTTTCTGGTCATCACGAACTTCGTCCAAAAAAATTATGATGGGGCTAGATTTGTAGCAAATTTCATGCTGAATTCTCCATATTTTTAGGGTCATTTCATAATTTCAGGTACCCTCAGTTATAATTTTTTTGGACGTAGATCGTGATGACCAGAAACAATACAATAATTATCGCAATGCAAATCCAAAATCAATTTCCAAAATCAAAATTGAATTTCCAATTTCCAAACATTGCCTCAATATGCAGCAATATAGTCGCTTATGAACTCGCATACCTTGCACTAATACCTTTGTTAATTAACTAATCGTGTTATTGACTTCACATCTAACTGTTGTCTGCTGGACGCCATTACAATCTGTCACTTTCCTTCAAGAAGGTTTTACATAAGATGTATCTCTTATCAAACCGCCATCTTGGTCATCTGTGATGATCTGTTTCCATGAGTTTTAGGTTCACATTTCAAATTACTGTGACTCGTAATTTTTTTGCTTGAGGATCGCTGTAATATTTTGTATCAATCACATTCTGGGAATCACAGATTGCGAGGCAGTGCTCGACCCAGCGTCAGACTCTAAACAGTGCGTTTGCAATTTGCTACGACGGATTCCAGTGGGTGCAGTTTTCACTCTCCCACGTACCAAAGGTAACGGTGCATTTTTAATACTTTAAGTAGCAAAACCACTTTATTGCATTATTTGATACAAACTTTGTAAATCTTAAGGATCAGTTGACTGTTACTGAATGTTAAGTTCGATTCTGGGCAGACCTTCTCTTTCTTCTGTTTCGCCAATTGCGAAATACCGAGGACAAATTATTTTTAGACCCCTAGCGTGAAATAAGAAAATTAAGGAACTGAAGCGCCATCTGGGGGGTGGATCGGGACACAACTGGCGCAGCTACTGACTTGTGATTCTGGACTGGAATGAGAGAACGCGGAAGTACAGTTTTGAGTAGATGTGTACCATATTATTGGTACACCTGATAACCCTGGAAGTAGTGCAAATGGGAGAGTTTTGAGGCAGTACGCCCTCTAAGCGGCCAAAAAGGGCTGACAATTTAGGGATGGGTAGAGAAGGGTCGTCTTTCTGATTGCGCTTCATACACACTTCAGAGTTTCACTGTACTTATTGAGTACTTAATGGCGTATCTGTTTAGAAGCAAAGTATCGTGTTAGTCAATCTTCTTTTCCACAAGAAGTGCTCGATGAAACCACAAAATATCCTATAAAATACACGCTCCGTCATGTTTTGCGTGGTTTCTCTGTGGCGTAGTCCAGTCCGTTAGCGTTTTTTAACGATTCAGCAAACTTTTTCAGGTGTTCACGTGGACTGGGACAGACTCAAGGCGTCAATACATTACTGGAAATGTTTCCCGAAAGGAGCAACTGTCCCAACGTCAGACTACAAAGAAGCTACCGAAGACTACAGCGACAGCAACGAACACGATGAAACGGACAGCTCGGAAAAAGAAGGCGACGACGCCGCTGGCATCGATGCAGTAGGCAAAGGTGGCGATTATAATTAGCAGTTCTTATAATAAAACTATTTTATTGGCAAATTTTTTTATTTATATTTCATCCTTTTCAATTTAAATAATTTAGTGTCGATAATATAAATGTAGGTAATCTGAGTTTGTACCCCTCCTGAGCCCAGACTTTTGATGCTCAGAAAACGTCGACATTTTTGACTTTCTCACGTTTTTTGCTTATAACTCCTTAACAACACACCTTAGCGACAACCTTACCAAGAGACAAATTAAATAGCATTAAACTCTGCGTCGATTGAGATCCCCAACATTAAATTTTGATAAATTTATACGGCAGTAATCGTCGGCAAAAAAACGACCATTTTTCCCATTTTGGGAAAGATGTACCATTTGAATGGGTGCCCGGAAGAAGGGCCTATGTCACGATTTTTTCGAAACCCAGTTTTTCGTTGATTTAAGGCCAATGTCATTTGTACTAAGAGTTACCATGGTTTCCAGTTGTAAACTAGACCGAATGAGGTCAGGAAAATCGCATTTACATTGAGAAGTGAAAGACATTGAAGTGGAAGAGTTAATCTCAATATCAGTTCGTATTTTTTTAAATTTGAACATACCACCATGAAATTGGCCCAGTGTGGTTGTTACGCAACATAACCCGTATTTGTGACGTCATTAATTTGCAGCATGTATAATTGACCCGAGGTCGTGGATGCTAACAAATCCTTAGTACCGATTGATTATACATTCACATTGGGGTTCCGTTACCCACGATATCCTCCTCATCTACTCGTACGACAAGGTGATCTGTACCTATAACAATTCATAACGTCAACCCTCCAACCATTATTATTACATTAGATCCAAGAGGCGTCTAACGATGAACTCAGTGTCATCCTTGAACTTCAAAGTTCAGCGAAAGGTCCACTTCTTCCACTACATCCACTTCTTCTTACTTTGCAGAGAACAATGTCGCTTGTATCGACGCTACAATTTACTAAAAGCCGTTCAATTAACTCGGGCGTTTAAAAGGTTTGGAAATACGTCGACGAGTTTTAGTGAGAATTAACGCATAAAGTGTGAGATCACGATTATAAAACCTTTAAAATCCACAGTCATGCAGCATGGCTATAAGAGCCAATTTTCGAAGACATTTTTTCCTGTACTACTTTAAAAATGGATGCTAGTTTTGCCTTTCAAATATACGCATATCCGGGGAAATCTAGACATATGGTCACCCTAACCATTGGATATAGGTAGTGATCTATATACCAAAGAAACGCTCTAATGTATTAGAAAAACGTTGGTAGATGTTGTAATACAGTTGTAACATTAATAAATAAATGATTTTAAAAAAAACCTCTAAATATTGTTTTTTGACGTAGGCTTTACGTACTAGTTGGCCTCCTGCCAGCCGTCTGACGTCATACGCTCGTGCGGCATAGGCTCTGACGTACTAACTAGCCTCCTGCCAGCCGTCTGACGTAATACGCTCGTGCGTCATAGGCTCTGACGTAAGAGCCGGCCTCCTGCCAGCCGTCTGACGTCATACGCTCGTGCGGCATAGGCTCTGACGTACTAACTAGCCTCCTGCCAGCCGTCTGACGTCATACGCTCGTGCGTCATAGGCTCTGACGTAGTGGCCCGCCGGTCGCTTGTGTTCTGACGTGATCTGAGGGAAAGGGTGAATCATGGGAACAGATTTTTCCCGTTTCAGTTTATGTGCCAAAGCAAAGACATGAAAATGTCAAAAACTATGTAAATAGGTAGGTACCTAAGCCCAACTGTAATGTCAATTTTCTGACAATGAGTTTTCGAGGTATGAGTTTTCATACCTTTTTACTTAAGTACTTATTGCAATTTGAGACTGATAATGAGCTGTTTGCAAATAAAAATTCTGATAACTACTTTATTACATCTTATTAATCTATTTTCAAGTTCCGATTCACAGTTGAATATATTTTATTTAGATGGAAGTCGAAAAAAGTGAAAACGATGGAATGACGAAACCTGTCGACTACTGACTCAAGAGATACTGTCGACTTCTAACACATGTAGGTCGACTACTAGTGCAAAACCATGTCGACTACTGAGGAAAATGTTGGTCACTGGTGTCGACTACTAGAGCATTGGGATTTTTTACAAAACTTGTTTTTCCCTTTTCAAACCATTTTGAATAATATTTCTCGCTGCCAGGTCTTTTAGGGAAGGATCTTGGGTACACAATGAACAGGTTTGCAATGAGAAAAAACTATTTCCCTACGTGAAAGGTAAGCTCAAAGTCCAAACTTCCTCTAACGTGTCGACTTCTGACGCATTACCTTAATATATAATATACCTAATATTATTATGGTCACCCTAGTGATAGTACAAAGAGTTCTGGTAAGTGCAAAAATTCATGAGCGCATATTAGTTGAACACGCTATTAAATTAACACAGATAGCTTAGGTACTTTAAGATGGAAATGTTAACGAAACGATCATTATAGATAATTATAGATCTATCGAAATGTCAAGTTCCTACCAAGATGATTGTAGTGGGTAGTGGATATAATTAGCGTTACAGGCATCTGAAGACAAATAACTATAATTCCCGCTATCGCCTCCGCGTGCGCAAAACGCGACTGCTCACCGTATAATTTCGCGCGTTATTTGTACGACTTATCGGGACCAATTGACCGTAAAGCCGTTTGTTCGAGTTTGCATGACCCGGCACGCATTAATAGGAAGATATCGTGAAATGTTATATTCAGGTTGGTGGCAGTAGGTGTGTTCCTCCGTGGCGTACCTACCGCTGCGATTGTGTTTCAATGATGTAAAGGTCATTCGGAACGCGTGATCTTCACTCGTCTGCTCCCATTCGCCGACTGTTTCGTTCTCGAAGGTTGTTTCGCTGAGAGAGCCGATATGAGGTACCTGCTGGCCCAGGGGGTTTTGAAGGCTCATTGTACAAATCAGTAAAAAGTGAAATTACACTGATACAAAAATTTTACATTGATCAAGATTGGTACATAAACGACACCTACATAAATACATAAACAAAAAACATAAAATACTGCCATGAAAACCTTTCAAAGGAAAGCTAAGGCTTTATTCGTCATAATTGACGATACAATGAAATTGAAAGAATTCTTTCAATTCATACGAATATTCATACGAATATTTGAGGTGGTAGAAAGTTTGCGTAGAAACGAAGAACTAAACAACATGGGGTTCAATGAGGAGTTGAATCACACCACAAATACATACCCCCTCTCTCCGTTAGTAAACTCAAAGGTATTTTCATGTGGCTTTTCACCTTCGTGTTTCTATCTCGTTCACGTGAGGTTTCCAGTAACTTTATTGTCAAACAAATGTATAAATGTATCGTCCTTAATCCGAAAATGACAAGCGAATTGCTTAAGACGTACACGGTTTTTTTGTAACCAAAGTTGGTTGGTGGGGGGGGGGGGGGGGAGAATGGAGAAAAGTAGAATTTTTACAGTCAATATTTCCTGAATAAACACGTTTTATGTGTTCTTCATTTTTCACGGTTTTCGGGGTGAAGAATATGAATATTAATGATAATTGAAATCGCTCATTAAGTTATACTTATTTTTTGAGCGATTACTATTCATCCCGAGAATAATTCCGGAAGAGAGGCCTTTGTCACGATTTCTAAAATTCACGAGAGCGCTCAAAAATTGGGATATTGCTAAAAACGACTAATAAAAGTCACTTGGAGTGACATAGGCCCTTCTTCAAGAGGAAATTAGCAGAAAAATTATCTATTGCAAAAAGGCAGTGTTTTATTTTGCTCTAAATATTAGATTGAGTATTAACATTTAATCTTTCTCTGAATATAAATATTGACTTATTAGAGTGTAGTTTTCTCGGAATATTTACATTGAAGGCAGTGATTTGCAAAATAGCACATGTATTGGGTCAGTCATAAGCTGTGTCATGTGAAGAAGGTTCTTCTTCTTTTCCTTGCTTATGGGCAACAGGTTTGTGTAATGAAGAGTTCAAACGAACGATACCACAGAATAATACCGACTACCAAACAATACTGTTGCACTCTGATTACGAACTGATAACATAGGCCCTTCTTCCACTTCAATGTGTTTCACTTCTCTATGTAAATGCTATTTTCCTGACCTCTTTCGGTCTAGTTTACAACTGAAAACCATGGGAACTCTTACTCTACATGACATTGGCCCTTCTTCCTTTTTTCCAATTTTTTAAATTTTTTTTAACAGAAATATCCACTTATTTATTTGATTATTCTTTTGGCGTGGCGGGCTGGCATCAATAGTAACTTTGTCTCCAAGAGGTAGTCTATCCTTTAGTATTTTTTCCCGCTGACTCGAATAAGACCAACCGCAGGTCTGTATAACTTTCTTGTTCCAAAGGGACTTAGGTCCGTTGATCCTGAATCCCTTCAATTGGTCTTTTCACCAAACTATGCGCTGAAATCACTTGATTATGTCCCTTTAACTATGAGAATGTAACGAATTCAATTTCATACAGAAGTAAACCTGATTATCGTTCCCCAAGTTCTCTTCATTTCAACAGCGTTAACGAGTAAACGCAATTTCTTCGCGGTAGAATCACCAATTACGAGTATTTCAAGTTACCATTTTAATGAGTTCAACACCTTGTGATTCACGTGTCGTGACCAACTCTCCCGAAGAGTCATAAATTGGACGGAGTAATCACTTATTCCAGTGACCTTTTCCCACCTTGTATTGGCGATCCCACGGGAATGACTCCAAAAAAAGGATCATTAGAACGCAAAATTCTGAAAAACCGGCCTCAGCTCGTGCAAATGATTTGACGATGTAAGACGAGTGTTTGATCAGCGATTTTACGAGCTCATTCGTTTCAGAGTGTTTAGGGTCGATGGATCTTACATAATCTTGGTTATCATAGATGAATCTTTAAGAGGTTACAATGGTAGACCACTCTTTTACGAAATCTACTTCACTCTAACTTATTAATATACAAAAGTTGTATCAACAAAAAATAATGTAATTATAAACATTGGAAATTAGTTCCCCTAACGATAGGGAGAACGACTCGTACCCGAGCACGTGTCTGGACGTGCCACCGACTTCTGAATTAGGGATGTATAGAAAATATCGATATATCGAAATATCGATATTTTCTTGCGATATATCGATATTTATAACCGATATTTTTTATCCCGATACATTGGAATATCGATATTAAAATGGCCCTATCGGGTCCGATATAATAATAATAACTTTATTTCCAAAATAGGAACAATGTTCCCGCCTAGCTTTGGAAAACATAATATGTAACCTAATATGTTACATAATAGGTAACATAATATGTTACCTCTTTAATTTTCTACTGAAATTTGTTATTTTGTTTTTCGGTTTTCTTTTCTCTTTCAAAATGAACAATGAATATTATGTATTTATTATAAAAGAACATAGAATTTAAATTAAAGAGAAAAGAAAACCGAAAAACAAAATAACAAATTTCAGTAGAAAACAGAAATAACAAATTTCAGAAGAAAATTAAAGAGGAGGTGGTAAAAGAAGAGATTGGAAAGGAAGGTGAAGAGGAAGAAAAGAATGGAAGAATGGAGAAGGAAGAGTAAATGAGGGTAGATAATTGAATTAAATTAAATTTAATGAATATGCTATTATGAATAAAATTTTAATCATGATTTGTTATTCGTGATTTCACCCACCTAACAAAAATTGATGTATTTATAAATTAAAATCGTAGGTATTTTGAAATTTAAGTTTGTTTTACGGAGAAAAAATGTCGAAAACCACCTATAGAACGTCGCCTTGTAGGAGGAAGGTTAAAGAAAAACCTCAAATATTTTAAAACATCGAGTATTCGATACCCATCCCTACTGCAAACTTGGGTTTTCTCATATTTTTACACCTTGTGTTTCGATGTGCGAGGTGATTTCTATCGCATTCCATTTGCCTTATACCATTGACAATTGTTTCGCTTGTTTATCTTTAGGCTTTGTCCTCCTACGCCTCGAATTAAAGAGGTGGTGAATACGAGTAACGACGTGTCGAGCGTCTACAACTCCCCATACTTACGGGATACGTCCGTTAGTGGCGACGAGTTCAACCGGTAAACCTTTTCTATGCAAACCTCCCCCAGGTTCAAGACCTATGCATATCCCGGGGTCAGCCGAGTTGAGAGAAAGCTACCCGGAGTTATCCAACCGTTGCATCACAATACCTCACAGAAGGAGCATCTTCGGATATAAGCTATAGGTACCTTTTCTGTGTCCCTTCTTGGTCCGCCCTTATATAACCCCTGGAAGGTTCAGGGGTGAGGTCGTCTCATTTCTCAGGAAAACCAAAAAAACCAAAAAACCAAAAAAAAAAAAATCAAGGTGACAGTAATTTTAGATTTTAGATAATACCTACTTTTTGAATTCTCAATTTTCTGGAGTCTCCAGTCAAAAGTGTGGGTACGCGGCTATTACGAGTGCCATCGCAAGCCGTTTCGAGATTAAAATCTTCTCAAATGACCGTAAAGATAAGCGTTATGAATGACACGTAGCTCCGTACTTTTACAACGTTTTTCTCATAATAACTTCCTCGTTCGAAACAAGAGGACCCTTCATAACTTGTGACGATACACCGGTATCCGATTTCACGTCACAATAGGCTCAATGATGACCGTTTTTCTCCCGAAAATAATATGGATATTCCCATTACCTCTGTAATGTCATAGAGAGTGTTGCTTGACTTAAATATGAAGGGGTCGCTTGTTACTTGTTTAAAAGTTGATTTGAGCGATTCCCCTCTAGAAAATAATTCTTACTTTCGACCACTGCCTAAAACCCTCCAATTACCTACTAGGCTGTCACGGGTGGTTTTAGAACCGATCTGTTGAATTTAAAATCCCTTACGGAATTTAACCCATAGCGCGACACGTGGGTATCAGGCACCCATATAGATATTTCATACATAGGCGTATACCAAGCAAGGTAATGAATCGTTTCTTCTAGAAGTCGGTGGGTATGGTGTGGGTACACCTGTCACTCGAATCAGTGGGTATACCCGTGTGTCTATTTACGCGTACTCAATGAGTGCACTCATTCATGAATCGAAAGGTACTCACGACGGAAGTGGCAAATCAGAAATGAATCTATTCTGCAATGACAACAAGGTTGGAGTAGATTGTCTGGATTTGTATTTGTGTGTGTTTAAGTTATGGTGAACCTTACATCATTCACAAATGTTTTATCTCCAGCAAATTTGAGCCTAGAGCCACTTTCATAGCTTCCATCAGCTCATACAGCCTCATTTGCGAGACAGACTCGGGAATACACGAATCAACAAGGATGTAAAACTTTTACTCATAAAGTACTACGGGAGGATTTATCCCCTGTATTCCTCAAGATCAAGAACTTAATGACAGACTTTGAACAATTAATCGCTGTCATCTTTGCCCTTCAAAAAGAGACAGAAACACAGAGTATAAATTTGTGAAAGGTTACAAACCTTGAGTGTTCAAAAAATTATGTGTACAGTGCTTTCAACGTGATAGTAGTTTCTTAGGCCCAAGCCAAGAAGTACCTAGATTTATTTGAAAATTTCATCTTTTGTTTGCTTGTAATTTTATTTGAAAATAAGTCTCATCGTTTGATGTTGTGATATACCCATGTGTCACAGTATTGCCTATAATTCCACGTGTCGCGCTATGGGTTAAAATGAATCAAATGGAATCCATCTGATCCAATAAATTATAATAATTACACAAGTATGTAATATTATGTAATTTACATAATTAAGTAATATATTTTCAATAGGAGACTCAACTGTTCATCAGTTTTATTTAACCCTGCGGCCCTTCGGTGGTCCAGGCCGGAATAGAAGCTCCAGTTGGGTCGGATCCGACCCGCCTCTTCTACCTAACGACTTTTTCAAATTTTTGTTAGAAATAATGAATAATAACTATGTTCCACTATACATTAACCATTTTATTAATAATATAATTTTTTTTAAATCAGTCTTTAACCCCCATATATCCATAAGTAGACAGTGTAACTCAGATAAGTCAAGACTAGGTACTGTTACTTCATGATTCGAATGATGTGAATACAATAACGATAGAAAACTAAAATGTAATAGGTAGTAATAAATTCTGAACTGTAGATTCTGAAATAAAAATCAGCTCCAAACCAATAAACTCTAAAAAAGAAAAACAGAAAAAAAACCCTAAACCAATAAACTCTTTAACCCCCATATATCCATAAGTAGACAGTGTAACTCAGATAAGTCAAGACTAGGTACTGTTACTTCATGATTCGAATGATGTGAATACAATAACGATAGAAAACTAAAATGTAATAGGTAGTAATAAATTCTGAACTGTAGATTCTGAAATAAAAATCAGCTCCAAACCAATAAACTCTAAAAAAGAAAAACAGAAAAAAAACCCTAAACCAATAAAACCCTAAACCAATAAACTAGAAAATATTAATCTCTCTATCTAGATCACAATTAGTCAATTTTCACGCATTCCTTGCTAAACATTATACGAGTACATCATAATAATTATGATGTACTCGTATAATGTTTAGCAAGGAATGCGTGAAAATTGACTAATTGTGATCTAGATAGAGAGATTAATATCCTGCAATTATTGCAGGTACTTAACATAAATCACTTGTGCTCATTTGGTACGTTTACAAAAAAAATCACTCTCCAATTCCTTCGCTGGTATCACTTTTGTAAGCACATTTTGAACTAAATGCTGCATTGTGCTCACCACATATAAAGTAAAGTAAAGTAAGCAACCATTTCAGGTTGAATTTTCGTCCAACTGCCGTCTTTGGCGTCGCGGACGTCATCGGCTGTCCACCTAGGTGGATCAGAATTGTTCCGATGATTTCGCTTAAAGCTACTCATTGCCTCGCCCCCTTGAGTTGAGAGGGGATCGCCGTACAGAGGCGTGATAAAATCACCTGGACGGGAGACCCACTTACCAGCGGTAACCCATCCAAGTAACAACCACGCCCGACGCTGCTTAACTTCCGTGATCTGACGAGAACGGGATTGCTGCAACGCCTACCCTGATTCAAGATTCAAGATATTTATTTGCAGAAGTATTTACAGTTTAGTACTTGAAGACATAATATTAAATTTTTACAATACCGGCCTATTGGCCTCAAATGTTTATTAGACTTAATGATATGATTGTAATGACAGGAATATTTAAAGTTATAAAAATACATATGCTTAAAAGAGAAAATAATTATACAAAAACTCTTTGACAGGAGGAGTGATTTACATCTAAAAATTATATTTTTATACGCCTGTACCCGGTACCCTGTACGCCTACCCTGTACCCTGCTCACCACGTATACGAGTAAGTACATAAATTGCACTTGACGCAGTAATACCTAGTTTCCTTTCCTGTCATTGGTACACATGTCACACCGTTTTCGCTTGTTTTGGTAAGTTCTGATTTTTCATGGCTGCATTTAGTTGGGTCTGTTGTAGATCTCTGCCCAAGACGTTTGCAATGGTCCAACGAAGTGACTTCAAACCTCAAATCTATATTGTTATCTTCACCTCTTTCTGTTCAATAATTTAATTACTTTCTCTTCATTATGTTGCGCTTGCTGTAATCCTCCATGTATATTTGAATGACTTATTATGTAATTGTTTATTGGGCTTGCTCGTGCTTCTAATAAATAAATAAAAGTGAACTGTAACGACAGGGAAGGCATAGATTGGAAGGAGCGCTCATCACTACCACATCAAGCAGCCTTATGCAACGTCTCAAGTCAACTACAATACTAGGTCAAGGCTGACCGGGGTCATCTTTATAACCCCAAACCTGTTTTGTCTTGAAATACTCGAATAGGAAGGTGTGCCCGTGTGAGACTAAATTATCAACGCTGATCACGGTTATAAATACGACAGTAGTTACCGCTTATTTATTTATGCGAGTAACCGTACTCAAGTTCTGTTATCTTAGTTTGTTTTTGAATCTCTGTTGCATAATTCTGCCGTTTCAAAGAAAAATCCACAGTCATGCAGCATGGCTATAAGAGCAAATTGTCGAAGAAATAATTGGTTTTATGTAAAATGTCTCCATTAAAGAACATGATGTCCATGAAGAAAATCTCAAGTATCAACCACGTTTCTTCATCTTCAAAGTACCACTCAAATTTGTGAATGAAATTTGGATTTCACGATCGTATTCAGCGTGTAAAAACCTTTAAAATGAGGTGTCACTTGTCAGACTTTCATTTTTTGAGTGAACCACCTCCCCCCCCCCACACACACAACACCCCAAAACCCTACGGTGGTGAAGTCGGAATTGGCATATCGCATTCCGTCATCAGATTAGAGCAAGAATAACCATGAAGAACATGTCAAGTAACAACCACGTTTCTTCATCTTCAAAGTGCTCCAGTTTGAGAACGGAATGAGATATTGCAATTCCGAAGTCAACATCGTGTTCAGCATAGAAAACCCTTTAAAATGAGGTGTCACGTGTCAGAATGTTTCATTTTGAGACTTTATGAGGAATTTCCCCTCCCTAAAACTCCCCAAAACCCCCCCTTAGAGTAGGTAGCCCGATTCTGCCCATCTACGAACTTAGCCTGTTGATTGCCAAGACAGATTTAAATGCAAATTTGAGCTTTTCATCTCAATTCTATCGAGGGTTATCGTCTGGAATGACACATACCTACATAAATACGAGTATATAGGTTGTATTCAAATGACCAAGCTAGTCTTTTTTTCCGTGTTTATTTTCTCACGACGTTTCGGCAATGGAACAAAGCCCTATTCATGTGAGATTACATGTAGAAGTGAAAATGTTTTACATTAAACTAAATGTCAGTTTAATGTCAGTTTAATGTAAAACATTTTCACTTGTGTCAATGTTAAACATTCTCACTAAATGTCAGTTTAAATGTCAGTTTAATGTAAAACATTTTCACTTCTACATGTAATCTCACATGAATAGGGCTTTGTTCCATTGCAGAAACGTCGTGAGAAAATAAACACGGAAAAAAAGACTAGCTTGGTCATTTGAATACAACCTAAATATATATATATATTTATGTTGATGGGATTGACTAGTGTTGAGAAGTAGGTTGTATTCAAATGACCAAGCTAGTCTTGTTTTCCGTGTTTATTTTCTCACGACGTTTCTGCAATGGAACAAAGCCCTATTCATGTGAGATTACCTACAATAAGATAAGAACAGAATTAATACTTACATGCTATGTCAGGAATATTATTTATATGATACGTTAGGAATATTACTTACATGTAGACGTGAAACTTAATACATTAAAACTACACGAACTGTTGTAGAGAAGTAAAAAAGATGGAACCTCTATGATCTGGCAATTTGAACACTTTCACGATATAGTCAAAATGAGTTTTCAATGCATACAGGAACAACGGTTTTAGGTCCATTTCCAGGAATAACATATACGTGGGCGTATTCCGTGGGAGTGAGAAAACCAAAATATCTTAAAACCGATTCTACGCTATCATAACTCCCCGAGCCCCACATTTGTGAAGCATAGCACAATATAGCCCTCACAATGGCCTCAAAAACTTTCATTTTGGATGAAAATGGGACTTGCGACATCTATTTTCGACGATTCGACGGGAAAACGGTTGGGAGCCTCATGAACCCGACGTTTTCGATTTACGACGATTTGACAGTCGTTTCGGACCATGAATACCCCTAATATTTCTGAGGTTGACGGACAAGACGTTCGAAAGTTCGGTTGAGTTGTGATTCTCAGCAACTGACGTCACCCTCTTCTAAACATCCGTCATGTTGGGTCACCGAATGGTAATTTTCCCTATTGTATGCGGTCGTTCGAGTTCGAAATTACGGTTTAACCTTTGACACGTCTCAAAAGTGACGCAAATCCGAAACAAACATCGAAATTTGAAACGAGCGGCCGTACAATGGTAATTAACATGTCAATGCTCTCTTGACTGATTCTCTTGACTGAGTGAAATTATGAGTGGTCCTGTAGGTCCATTGCCCAACTTGACAGACGTTTGGTTTCTGTTGAACTGTTAAAATTGAATGAATTCCAAGTGATTTTTAATGACTAGGGGAGAGTGCTGTACCTGCGGACGGTTGTATCTCAACTTTTCTGTTTTCGGGGGGTGAAAGTGAACAAAAGTGACGCATATTTTCGTTTTAGCGAATTTTCGAAGAAAATGTAGCTATTTTCGTTGTTCTAAACTAAGTATGATGGATATAAACTGGACCACTCATCAAAAGTTAGGTAACTATGTTTTTAACCCATACTTCCAATTATTTTTGTGCTTGTATACCTTACTTATCCATCAGTAATGGCATTTGTTCAACAATCAACCATCAAACAAAATTTAAGAAAAAACAAAGTCTTAGTATTACAACTAAGAGCTGATCTACTTAGTGGAATTTGTCTCATTAGGTCCTGTTTGTTTCCACTTGTGTTTTGATAAAAGTATTTCCCTTTCATCGTCAGTATTACTCCAACCAGTACTACACAGTACTCCATGGTGCACTAAACACTGTTTTACAATGCCTTTACGATGACTTAGTGTTGAAGAAGTCGGGAGACTCCTTCTCCACCACGGGCTTGCCCATATGAAGGATTATCCACAATGTCAGTTAATGTAATGTTATGACAACGAAACTTTCGTGGGAATAAAGAAATGAGAAAACACAAGTGGAAACAAACATGACCTTATGAGACAAATTCCAATAAGCAACTTACCATTACCAATGGATAAGTAATGTATTTAAGCACCAGAGTATGGTTAAAAAAGAGAGTTACCTAACGTTTGATGAGTGGTCCACTTCAATTTGTGATTAGTTTATATGGCAGTATATGTTGTGTTTCCTAATGTTGCGTTAAACATTATTATTATTATTTTTTCGGGTGCATTTTTCCGTTTTTTCCTCCAACGTAGCTTCTTCAGTTGAGTTGCAACCGGCTTGGAAACTAAAAATAGCTGGTATAAGTACTTATGGACACACTACTCTGTTGTACCTACGGACACCTAATTTTGCTTGTCCGCAGGTACAACACCTATATGACCATTGTTCCAACCTATAATATGACTGTGAGGATTGTTTTTTGAAATCGTTTTTGCAGTCTTTATAACATCGAAAAGTTGCAAGCTTACTCCAGAAGTCGAAAAATTGCTCTTTAATAATAATTATTATCTTTGTTAGTTACTCTTTGTTATTACATAAAACAAAGTGCTTTCCTTCATTACGGATTGTCACTAGGTTCTGTAAGGAGGTTACCAATTTGCCAAGGTATATTATATTTGTTATACATATAGTTTATATTTGATGTTTCATATTTGAAGTTTATATCGAGGGTCTCACGGCAATTTCCCACATCGTCATTTCGGCAACTTTTCAGCAGAGCCAAAAAACCATCTACCAATGACTATGTTTACTGAGTAATTCAGTAAAATAAATCGTGAGATTTAGTGTTACCTAACTAAGGTACCTAACTTATACTTAGTTAGGTCGATCCGCCGGGAGAAGACGCTTTGAATGGTATGCATAACTCATTTTGGCCAAAAGTGACGATGTGGGGTGTTGCCGTGAGACCCTCGATATGTTATTGGTATGTGTGGGGGGGGGGGAGACAGTGGCGATGGGGGAAAACCCACCAGTGTCGCGGTGGTGGCGGTGATGGTGGGAGGGGGACGTTCGGGATCGTATTTCAAGGAGAAAGGGGAGAAAGGGGAGAAAAGGGGAGAAAAACTCGAAGAAAAAACTTTCTTCTCGTATCTAGGAGAAAGGGGAGAAAAAACTCGGCGCTGCGCGCCTCGGCGGGGGCTTTGCCCCCTGCACCCCCGGATGATTTCCGCTTAGAGCCTAACGGCTAAAATGTGACGTACCTTGAAAAGGTTTTTGCTCCCTCTCCCTCTTTCTCTTTCTTCCACCGTATTATTTAAGATACCTCCTTATTAAAGAACAGTTCGCGATGAACTCTTTAAATATTGCTTTTTCTAACGAATAAAAAAAGATGCGCATTATTAATAATAACATCAGGTTGTCAAGCACATTTGTCGTCAAGCATATTTGTCGAATTCGTGATCAACGAGAGTGTAATTGGTTTTTAATAATTTACTAGTTAGGCTAGGTACATCAGCATCATTTTCGTCGTAGGTAACTAAGCCAGAACTTCACTCCAATAACAAGTTTTCTCAACAAAATGAACTCGTAACCAATGGTTCCCCGGAATGTAAGGAGGGGGAAATTGGCAGCGTGGCATGTGGTCTGGTGTCAAATAAATTCACAGCTTTCCAAAAAGTGGTGAACAAATTTAGTGCGATGAATAATGGCGAAAATAAATTTCCTTTACAACGATCGGTTGTACGTAAAAATCATAATAAATCATAGCGCTACTTTCATGTCACTTTTTCCTGTCGTTTTTCGGCGGGGGGTCCCATCGCAAAAACCTTTTCAAGGTTAAAAGGGGAGATGAAATTGAAGGGCGGCAGGTGGAGGGGGGAGAAGAAAGGGGAGATGAGACTGGGGATGTTGATGGTGGAGTTGCGAGGGTGGTGGGGGGAGGGGGTAACTCATCTTGATCTGCGCTATCGCTATCGTGGAGGCTGCTTTATTGAAACTAAAAACGGTGAAGGGGTCGTTGGAAGGGAGTAGAGAGTGTGGCGATTGTGGCGATTCAGGGCGAAAGGTGGTGAGGATGGAGGGGGGGGAGAGAGTGTGGCGATTCGGGCGAAAAAGGGACGTGAGGGGGGGGGGGGGGAGAGATATTTCAGTGGTGAGGGGGTGAGAAGGGGGTAGAGAGAGACGAGATTACTGATGGGCCGTTCCACAGGTTTCATGGATCCGATCCACGGGGGGGGGGGGGGGGTATTTTTTCCGTTACGATCCGGTATCGATCCCGACCCCGAGTTACTGAGGTAAAGAAATTACCATTTTTTCCAAATAAATTCCAGTGCAATTCACATTTTGACAAAATGCATCCATAAATGGCAAAATTAGTTATAAAATTCACAAAAAAGATGTGAGTTTTTGAAAAATTTACAACAACAAAAAATGTGTTTTTTTTTTTTTTGTAGAATCTATGTGGAAAATACTTGAATTCCAGTAAAATTCATTGTAAAATAGGAGAATTTGAGTGACATTCTCAAAAACTCTGCATATTCTTGACACAACGGTTTATTATCTTCTTTGAGCAGATCAGGAGTATTATCAGATCAGGCCTATTTTTACACCATAATTGGTATTATTTATCCTAGTTAATAGTAATGTATACAATAATAATGTAATGTATCGTATACGTTTTATAATGTGAAATGTTGTCTAAGGAACTGATCCAATAAAGCTCTTTTTCTTTCTCTCTCTCTCTCTCTCTCTCACCCTAATCTAATTAACGAAATGATAAATGAAACTAATTTAAATTATTTAAACAAATAGGTATTGTTTCAAAAATTTTACAGGCATGAAACTGAGTGAATATTGTTTTCTCACCCATCTGCGACACAAGTTTAAAATTTCAAGTCTGTAGCTCAACATCCAAATTTAATTTCTATGCATCGGATCAGGAAGTGAACCCCCCTGTGTCCTTCCCCGATCACGGAAACATTTAAATACGGGAGAAGGGTTCGATCCATTGAGACAGACAGACACCAAATTCAAAATCGACATGGTTCGACTCCATTTCACGCGAAACGAATAAATGTAGTGAAAATTTTCGAAAATACCCAAGGAACACGAAAATCGTCTCTAAATTCAGTTATATCGATTCTATATCGTCTCTAAATTCAGTTATATCGATTCGACTGTGGACGGACGAGAGGAAAACACTTTCGACACGCCCCGAAGGTGTAGGGGACTGGGTACAGTGTCAAAATCATGATCGGGGTCGCTCATCACGATCATCCTTTTCACATGCCCCCGACAACACGGAGGGTAAATACCAGAGTTGCGCGATACCCCTCGCAAGGATGAATGCCGTGCCCCCGATCTACCTGTACCTTTAAGATCAATCCTGAACGTTCTCATATTCCTGTTAACTAATTAAGATTATTTGAAATGTGATGACGTCATAGTAGGAACCTGTAGTAGGAATGAGAGTGCTGCTGTACCTACGGACAAAATTTACATTTCAATTTTTTCCGAGGCCTGTGTTCGACTTATTTGACATCTGGGCGGTGATTTGCGAGTTCTCTCGCGCAGGATCTCGACTCTCTCACTCCCCCCTTCCCGCCCCGCCAAGCAGAAATATCTCTCCCCTCCCCGATGGGAACATCGAGGTAGAATCAACGTTGATGGGGACGCGATGAATCGCGGAGACCATCGATGATCCATCGACTCGATATCGCAGCAAAAATGGACCCTCGATTCTACGTAGATATGTCGATGCAAGATCTCCCGAGCAGTAGTTTTAATTAGAATAATCATCAAAAAGGTCTTCAAGCTCTGCAGTAGCTTCCTCAGTAGCCTTTGCCTTAATTGCAGCATTTTCCCTTTTCGTGCTGCAGGCTTCTGTTCGCGAAACTTACGTAGAATGTAACGAGATACGTCGAGTTGAGCGATCGACGATTTGTCTACGTCGATTCTATGTCATTCATCGACAGCGATATATGTACTTTGCATCGACACGAATTTTGCATCGATGCTTCCTCGATCTATCCTCATCTCCGTAGTTACGCGTTAACGCGTCCCTATCGACCAAAAATCGACGTCGATTCAACGTCGATGTTCCCATCGGGTCTCCCCCTCTCATCCCTTATTCGCCCGAATCGCCACACTCTCTACCCCCTCACCCTCTCGATAATGATAACTCCCCCCCCCCTCCTTCTCATCACACCGTCATCTGGGTGGTGATTTGGGAGTTCTCTAGCGCAAGATCTTGACTCTCTCTACCCTCTTCTCACCCCCTCACCACTGAAATAACTCTCCCCCCCTTCCCCTCTCGTCACTTTTTGCCCCGAATCGCCACACTCTCTAACCCCTCACCATCTCGATACTGATCAACCCCCCCCCCCCCCTCCGTCTCATCCCACCGTCATCTGGGCGGTGATTTGCGAGTTCTCTAGCGCAAGATCTCGACTCTCTCTCCCCCTTCTCACCCCCTCACCGCTGTAATAACTCTCCCCCCTTCCCCTCTCGTCCTTTTTTCGCCCCGAATCGCCACACTCTCTAACCCCTCACCATCTCGATACTGATCATCCCCCCCCCCTCCGTCTCATCCCACCGTCATCTGGGCGGTGATTTGCGAGTTCTCTAGCGCAAGATCTCGACTCTCTCTACCCTCTTCTCACCCCCTCACCACTGAAATAACTCTCCCCCCCTTCCCCTCTCGTCCCTTTTTCGCCCCGAATCGCCACACTCCCTACCTCCGCCCCCGTTGTTATAAATTAAACCATGGGAACGAAACGACTCTTGAGGTCGTCTCTTCAAAGACGGGGGCGTGAATCGTGAAAGTCACCGGAGTCACTTCGAGGTCAAATGCCAAACGAGATCGAGGGAGATACTCGTACAATAAAAATATACTATCACTTTTTCTCGCCCTGTGGAAGCCACGAAGCGACGGCCCCCGAGGGTTGGGTTTCGAGAGATGCTTTTCTGGATCACAGTTTCGTACAACTGCTGCTTTCTCTGGCGTCATCGTTCTGTATTTGTATTTGTAATCTATGACGGTTGTCCGCCAGTTGAAATACGACCTAACATTTGTGAGGAGGTCACAAGTTGAACTCAGTCGAAATTGAAATTAAACGTGAAAACAGGCCCAGCGAACGTCCAACTTCTACTGACTACTTTCTCTGTTATAAAGTGACCAGAACAACCCACATCCATTTAGTCGATTCAACTGTTAGCGAATTTTCTAACAAAATGTAGCTATTGTTCTCCGCCCCAAATTTTTAAAACTTGAATTTCCGAAAAGTTTCATACCAAAATCCGTTTCAGACCATCTGAATCCACTGCCAAAAGACACCAAAAATTATATGTATATAATGGATAAATATTTTTACAGGAGGAGAAATTAAAAGGAGAGAAACACTTAATATATATAATCGGAAACCTTACGGAATTTTCGCCCTACGGCGTCATCAGCCCGAGTGTCCAACATGGTGGTAGGCGGGAGTTGTGTTGGTTGAGAAGGGTGTGGTTTTCTCCAACATTCTGTCCTGACAGTTGTTCAGGAAGAACACCCGTTGCTGGTCCCTGAGATGCATGAGAGGACAAATAAACTAATAAATGAAGAAATATAAATGACAAAAATAATAATACTAATAATCAAGAGAGAAAAAAAGAGAAAAAAGGTAAGTAAGTTGTGTGTGAGGAAGTAGGTGTGTAAGTGTTAGTCATGTCTGTTAGTAGGTTCGTGTGGGTGTATTAATTACGAAAAAAAAGTGATTAAAATTGTTTAATAGTAAGAAAGTTGTGTGTGTATATTTATGTATGTGTCACTCCAGACGATAACTCTCAATAGAATTGAGATACAAAGTTCAATTTTGCACAAAAATCCGTCATACCTAGCAATAGAAAGGCTAAGTTCGTAGATGGACCGAATCGGGACAATCTAAGGGCGGGTTTTGGGGAGTTTTAGGGGGGTGGGAGGAATTTCCCATAAATTCCCAAAATGAAACAATCTGACCAGTGACCCATCATTTTAAAGGGGTTTTTACGCTGAACACGATGGTGAAGTCAAAATTGCGATATTTCATTCCGTTCTCAAACTGGAGCAGTTTGATGATGAAGAAACGTTGTTGATACTTGAGATGTTCTTCATGGTTAGTCTGCTCTAAACTGATAATGTAATGAGATATTGCAAGTCTACCTTCACCACCATGTTCAGCGTTGAAAAATACATAATTTGTGGGGAATTGGGGGGGAATTACCCATAAATCCCCGAAATGACACAATCTGACAAGTGACACCTTATTTTAAAAGTGTTTCTTACGTTGAACACGATAGTGAAATCAGAATTGCGATATGGTATTCTGTTCTCAAACTGGAGCAGTTTGAAGATGAAGAAACGTGGTTGATACTTGAGAGGTTCTTCATGGACATCATGTTCTTCAATGAACATAAAACCAGTTATTTCTTCGTAAATTCGCTCTTATAGCCATGCTGCATGACTGTGGAATTTTTTTTTTTCGTGTAACGTAATATGTTGTACGTTAACACCACGCCCCAGTGCCAATCTGGTTTTTTGGTCATTTTCTGCACATACGCGAAACGAATTTCTTAATTTTCAAAATATCCACAGGTAATTACGTACGTTGACATGGTCTGCCCAATTCGTGCCAACAAAAAATGCACAAAACAAAAAACAAACAAAAAAATCAGATTGGCGCTTTTGGTGTGGTTCAACCGCGAAACCGAATGACCGTCTCATCTAACGAACTGCGCCACTTTTAGCATTTGTAGATGATTCAAACGGAACGAGTAACTGATTTTTTGTGGTAAGAGCGATTATTTCGATTGGAAAATGATAATAGAAAGGTAACCACGGCTGAGGTTACAACATCAGGTTGTTCTTCCTGTTCGGTGGTTGGAGACGTAATACGAGGTGTTACTGTGTTACACAAAACCCGGTGTGTCAGGGTGGATTTATGTATTCAACACCATGAACGGAAATCGTCTAGTCAGTTATTCGCGCAATACCTACTGTAATACGAGTATTATTAATTATCATTCCATAAACTATTTATTATTACATTAAAACGTCTTTTAATATTATCCTATTGATGTAACGAGGTACTATCGCTGGACAGCCACCCTCATACATGTTTCACTGTACTTGTGTACGTATAAATTATCTCGCTATTGTTATCACAAATGAACATGCCCATAAATTTCGTGTTATTTTCATGGCCCGCGCAGATCAACGAGTCTCTTCTCAATGGAAACGTCTTCGCAACAGTCGCTCCCTTGAAAAACCAGCTCCGAGGATAAGTTCACGCCCGGTAAATGCATTATCCCCCTTGATTATGGAGGGTCAAGCGAGATGTTACTAGGCCGACTTGATGAACCTTTCAGACAGTCAGAAAACGGCCAGTCAATTCGCCTCCTATCAAACTCAAAAGCAATCTTCATTTAATGGGACACCCCTCGCCCCTCTTGATATGTAACTTCCGCTGAAAGGTTTTAGATTCTGTCGAAACGTTTCTGACCCGAAAAAGTTGCTCAGTTCGGAGCTCTTCATTGAAAGTCTGTGTGTAGTCATTTGCGATGGGGAAAAAAAGGAGTGGAACTCAAACCTTAGAGTGGTTAATCAATTGACGTCCATTTTCTCCGTACTCGAATAGGTCAATCCGGATTGTGTAAGGCATTTCTACGATCTACGATTACCTACATCATCTACATGACATGTAGCACACTTTGTGTACTTCTATTAGTATGAAATTGCCACTCTAAAACAGTACATGCACATAAAGCTGTAGCTAAACCCATTATATTCTACAACCTGTAACAGTTGATGATAACAACAGAAGTTTTACAATCAAGGTCTCAATTTAAGAAAATTCACAGTCTTGCAGCATGGCTATAAGAGCTAATTTTTGAAGAAATAAATGGTTTTATGTAAAATGTCTCCATTAAAGAACATGATGTCCACGAAGAACATCTCAAGTATCAACCACGTTTTCTCAAAGTGCTCCAGTTAGAGTGCGGAATAAGATATAGCGATTCTCATTTCACGATCGTATTCAGCGTATAAAAACCTTTAAAATGAGGTGTCACTTGTCAGACTTTAATTTTTTGGGTGAACCCCCCCCCCCCCCCCCCCTGCCACAACTCCCAAAAACCCCCGGCTTTTCGATATTTCAACTGTTAACACTTCGGTGAAGTCAGAATTGCGACATCGCATTCCGTTATTAACATGAAGATCATATCACGTATCAACCACGTTTCTTCATCTTCAAAGTGCTCTAGTGTGAGAACGGAATAAGATATTGCAATTCTGATTTCACCATCGTCTTCAGCATAAAAAACCTGTAAAATGAGGTGTCTCTTGTCAGAATGTTTCATTTCGGGAATTTAGGAGGAATTCCCAACCCCCCCCCCCTAAAACTCCCCCAAACCCCCCTTAGAGTGTCTCGATTCGGCCCATCCACGAATTTAGCCTTTCGATTGTTGAGACGGATTTTTTGTGCAAATTTGGACTTTTTATCTCAATTCTATCGAGAGTTATCGTCTGGAATGACACATACATAAACATAGAATATATAATTTTTGGTGTCTTTTGGCAGTGGATTCAGGATGGTCTGAAACGGATTTTGGTATGAGAACACTAGCTACATTTTCTTCGAAAATTCACTAACAGGAAATAACAACAATCACTATTATATTATGGGTCATTCTCCCAGAAAGCGACATTTTGATGTCAGGGTTTGTTTTCCAAGCCCCATCATAATTTCGTGAGTTAAAATTTATTGTATTTGACTTTACCTAGAACCACTTTTCTCTTTTTTTACGATTAATGAGTTCATTCAATAGAAAAAAAGTTTAAAATTTATTTATTTTAAACTATTTAATATTTTATTTTTTATTTTTGACTATTTAATAGTCAATTCGTCATTCTCCGTCCGTGTCCAACTTTGATGTCCTAAAAAAGGTTTTTCGAGGGTTAATCGAAAATTCGCGCCTTTACAGCACCTTTGTCAACGTTTTGAGGTTCTTCCTAAGGGGTTCTCATAATTTTAAGTTAATTTCCTTCGAAAATCAAGAGGAGTAATAAATAAATTAAAAAATTAAATAAATTAAATAATATTCTGTTTGTCCGGACCTGTTGCACGTGTCGCCTCGTCCAAGATGTTTCTTGAATTTTGACGGACACAGCTGTTTTTTCCCGCTAATTTTCCTCCCGCCATTCGTTTCCCGCGCATTTCAGCTGTTCAGAACACTGGCCAGCAGTTCGTTTGAGTTCTTTTCAAGGCATCTTTCATTGTCTGGTCTTGGACGTGGGTGTCCAATCACCCTCCGTCATTCTCCCGTCGGTGATTTCACGGTAAGTGTTAGAAACAAATTTTATTCTTCGTTTTGGTGTGGAAGAGCTCATGGAATAGTTTCAATTTCACTCCAATCAATAGAGAATTTGTTAAAGTTACGTGAAGATACACAGGAAAATCAATTTGTTCCCGTCATTCTCCGTCCGCCCCTGTTTCATCGAAGGACGGATGATGATGTCATTCGTACGAGGATGACGGTAAAGACAATAATAAATGTCGCTTTCTGGGAGAATGGCCCATATATTGTATTATTTAACAACATTTCATTAAAAACCGGTGTATAATATGATTATGAGGTGATGTTCCTTCAGGCTGTGTGTGTAGGCTTGTGAAATTTCTTTATGGTTTGCGGCAATAACATAAGTGGTTAAGTTACCCAGTTGAAGTTATCGAGGTATCTGCTGACGTTGAGTAACTTCCACCCGAAATTCCGAAATTATTTCAGATTTCTAAGGTTCCATCTCAACGATATTCAATTCAAACCAAAATCCCATCGATCACATGGAAAAAAAAATTTCAAAACTTCGGAGCAGCCTTTAAAAAAGACTCTTGAACGAAATCTGAACACAGAATTTGCATCTTGCGCAGGTCGTATTTGGAAAGATATTCGAAAAAGGGCGTCCGATTCGTTGATATGAGGCAACGAAAAGGCATAAAACATTTTGAGACGACTGCCAGTTTTACCCGAACGGTAATTACTCACGTGAAGGCTCACGAATCTTCCTGTAACAGACAGATCGCTGAATCCTATTTCATATGCGAACCCGTGAACCTTTTCGATGTGGCAATAAGACCTGGAGATCTGGAGAATTACATTGAAATTCCAAGACCGATGCAGATGAAAACTTGAATACGGGTCGCGATGATTGGCGTATAACAAGAGGAACGAGTATTCTAAACTAAATTTAGAGACGACTTTCGTGTTTCTCGGGTATTTTCGAAAAATTTCACTACTGTTATTCGTTTCGCGTGAAATGGAGTCGAACCATGTCGATTTTGAATTTGGTGTCGGTCTGTCTCAATGGATCGAACCCTCCCCCCGTATTTAAATGTTCGCTTGTTCTTTCCAGTATCCAAAGATTGCGGTCACGAGGAGTTACGAGTATTTTTGTGTGGATTAGGAGCCATCGGGGGATTCAAGGAAATGAAAGGGCATCAAGAAAGAAACTGACAGAATATGGAAATCGGAACACAACAACTACCAGAGTGGCAACCACAACAAGGCACTGTTTCCCTCCGCCCCTGGAAGGTTCCCTTGGTTCCGTGGAATTAAACAAGTTCATAACAAAAGTTTTTATAGAAGCATAACGAGATTTCGGAGCGGCCACGGTAATAGACAGTTATCTCTTTACAACAAGGGCATCTCCAGTTCACCATATTGTCCCCACTGCCAGCTCCAGGAAGAGACGATGGAGCACATTTTGCTGGAATGCCCGAAGTATGAGCAAGCAGATGTATGGAAGCACGTCCAAAATCCCTGAAATATCCGCGAACTTCCTCGAACTTTCCGCGAACTTCCTCTTCTTGAATCACTCCAAGTGCTCCGTCGTCACCTTCAACTGTTACAGTACTGCTCAACCCCTATTGTACGCCTATACCTTGTGTGGTTCTGATCTCCAGAGGCTGGATGAGGTGGTTGATTGTAATGACACTACAGTAGCATCCATGTTGTGTGTTGCCTAGGACCGAATTGGTAGAGATGAAACCTGGAGACTGAAATTAAGATTTGAATTGAATGAGTTGAGACTTGGTGTATTCTCGTGTTTTTATCTTTTATTAATATTTATTAACAATAGTAGCAGTGAAACTACAGTTGCAAGCAGGTCATCAGATTCTTGTCCAACAGGGATGCTCCAACAAGACACCAATTATTAAAGGACCTTATCTTGTAAAGAAAGTCAGGGTGATGAACCACATCCCGAAGACCATCATATATGAAGATCCCCAAGGAATTGAGAAAACAGCTGCTCTGAAGAATGTACTACTATATCATTTCAGGGGAAATGATCCTTCTACATCCGGGGGAATGTAATGACACTACAGTAGCATCCATGCTGTGTGTTGCCTAGGACCGAATTGGTAGAGATGAAACCTGGAGACTGAAATTAAGATTTGAATTGAATGAGTTGAGACTTGGTGTATTCTCGTGTTTTTATCTTTTATTAATATTTATTAACAATAGTAGCAGTGAAACTACAGTTGCAAGCAGGTCATCAGATTCTTGTCCAACAGGGATACTCCAACAAGACACCAATTATTAAAGGACCTTATCTTGTAAAGAAAGTCAGGGTGATGAACCACATCCCGAAGACCATCATATATGAAGATCCCCAAGGAATTGAGAAAACAGCTGCTCTGAAGAATGTACTACTATATCATTTCAGGGGAAATGATCCTTCTACATCCGGGGGAATGTAATGACACTACAGTAGCATCCATGTTGTGTGTTGCCTAGGACCGACTTGGTAGAGATGAAACCTGGAGACGGAAATTAAGATTTGAATTGAATGAGTTGAGACTTGGTGTATTCTCGTGTTTTTATCTTTTATTAATATTCATTAACAATAGTAGCAGTGAAACTACATTGATCTTGGCGTGCGCTGTGACGGGAGGCTCACTTTCTCGGGGCATATTGATGGCATTGCGGGACGAGCTCTGAGAGCCTTGGGGTTCCTCAAAAGGAATACCCGCGAATTCTGCAGCGTGAATGCCTTGGTTGTTCTTTACAAATTTGAAATTTCATAACTGTTTAATACCCAACAAAAATTATCCCATTCAGTTACTTATAGAAAATGGTTGATTAATTCATTAACCTCCACATACCTAATGGAATGAAATCAACCAACGCAATGGGCGAAAAATAAGGCGATATAACGGGTAATGGTAACTGAGGACGATGAATGTGAAAATAAACTTGATGACGCTATCCTGTAACTTAAAACCCCTCAGTCTACAGTACTCAAAAGGTACGTTAAAAATTTCTTCAGTTTTTACAGTTGTAAACTTGTCACTTGTAGAAAATGATTGAGAAACGCCTGTACAGTTGTCATAAGTTACCTGTAAACCTGTAATATTCACTGGAACTTACAGGTCTACTGGTGTAGCTTTATGAAACGTCTGTACTTATTTTTCGCCTGTAAATTGTGAAAAAATGCCTGTAAAATAAGACTTGTAGTTTTATGAAATAGGCCCCAGGTCTCCTGCCCTGTTCTTATATCCAGAATTAATCTCCGAGTTCCACGGTGGTCCGCACGTTCTTCGCCGACGACAAATTACCAGCTCAACCGCCCTCTTCGTCGTATCCCAAGAACTGCAAATCTCTTTTTGAATTTGAATCCCGACTTTGACTTTTTTTATGAATCCCTCTCGAAGTTGAAGACTGTAGTTTGCAATACCCCCAGTGCCGTCCTATAATAAATTAGCCCATGTTTCATATCCGTGTTGCCTAAATCGTAAAGTTCTTATCATTTCTTCCCTTTCCATAATCATATATCAGTTTTGTGACAATTATAATCTGTCTGTACCACTGACCATTAATGTAATTGGGCTTGCCCGTAATAAATAAATAAATATGTTGACTCTCGTGCAAAACTCCAAAAATATGATTGTGTCCAGTGCTGTATTTACGTTTTTTAACATCAATCAACAGCAATAAAGTACTGTAAACAATAGGTTATATTTCATATTATTAATTTAAATTAAATGTTAATACAATCACAATTAAAGGTTAAAGGTCCTCTGTGCGGCCCTGTCGACCCTTGAAACTGTCGTTGTTGCTGGCAAGTCAAATTTGAGAGAGAAGTCAAAATAAAACTGTTCTTTAGTCACAATCGTCCAATTAAATAAATCTCCTTGAACCGAAACCGATTTTTTTTTTTTTTCGTTCGGCTCAGAGTTCAGATTTTTCTCGTTGAGGTTCGTTCTTCTTCGAACATAATTTTTTTCTAAATAGGTGAAGGTGAAGATTGACACCGCCATATTGCCTTCTACGAACGGACTTCTTCTTGCGATTCACGAGGCATGTGTCGTGATATCTTTTTAGCAGTTTAGCAGAGGGAAGGTATAAGGTCTAGGTCGTTTTGATTCTCACCGTCCCGCTCGAGTCTCACGCTCTTTGGGATTCAATTCGTCGTTTTTTTTTTCTTCCTTCAATCTCTTCTGTATGAAGAAAAAAAAAAGAAAAAAAACACAACAAATGACTCTTCGGAAAGAAAGATACGAAATACCTTCGCGATGACGTTCTATTGTCTAGTATTACTTAACGGTGATAATATCGGCGGGAAACCGGCTTTGATTAGAACCTCAGTGTTTTATCTGTTGTGACAATGTTCAATAGATCAATTCACACCCACGGCCATTACACGTTCATGTTAGTCATAATTGGTATTATATTGAAGGTTGCTTTTCGGTTTATTATCTTCGATAATGAACCTTTGGAATCGCCCAAGAGAACAAAATTACCCCCCACCCCGCAAATGTTGGGGGTTTACGTTTCAAGATACGTAGATTCCCAAAATCCTATAAAAAATCCTTCCGTCCGCGACACTTGGGCCAGTTAGCGTTGAGCAAAAATTACGAAATTTGGTTCACGGGTTCGGACAGGTCTCACGATGATACTTGAAAATTTTCAAAACCCTAAGTCAATAAGAAGGGGTTCAAATTGAATTTTGAAACTTTAACAAACGCAACTTTCGCGAAACATTTCAGTTCAAGTTTGAACAAGTCCATGGCAGTTTGCCCTGTTAGCGTTGTGCTAAAATTACGAAATTTGGTTTCCAAGTTCGGACCACACCCACAATGATCCTTTAAAATTTTCATAACCCTAGGTCAAGTTTGAACAAAGTTTACTTTTCAACTTCCATATGAGCTAAAGACTTAAAATTTCAAATATAGGTCAAAACTGGATGGCAATGCAATATTCACTCGGTTTCTTGTCTGTAGAATTGTTTAAACTATTCTTATATGTTTAAACCAATTAAATTTGGATGGTGAGCTAGAGACTTGAAATTTTAAACATGAGTCGAGGTTGGAGGGCAATGCAATATTCGCTTGGTTTCTCGTCTGTAAGTTTGTTGAAATAAATTTGGATGATATGATGGTTTCATCTATAATTTCGTGAATTCGATTAGGGTGATCTGCTCACAGAAGATAACAAACCGTTTTATCAAGAATTTGCAGGTCTTTAATAGAACTCCGAATTGGCGTAACATGAGAAGGTAAACGTAACCAGTTTGTAGAAAAGGACGTTCAAAACTTGACAGAACCCCAATCAATCATACGAGTTTACATAATATTCCGCGGCATGTTTTTTTCAAAATACCAGAACTGAACCGCCGTGTTATTCATTACATGACGCGCATTTTCTTCTCACACGGCACACTCGAGAGTGACATAATGTTTTTTTTTCTTTTTTTCTTTTTTTTTTCTTTTTCAGTGTTGATAATTGAACGAGCGTCTGAAGACGAGGAAAAGACACTTCTGGCAAAAGGTGAAAGTTCGGGCTTGAATGGGCTCCAAACACGCAGGCGGTCAGATTTTTATAAGGAAGCGGGTAGGTCGGTAGGAGAGTGACGTACGAGTACGAGTGTGACGGCTGAGGTGTCAAGACTTTTGTTAGTAGATAAACGGATGCGAGTAAAGTGTACTTTCGAATGTACCAAGACATTTTTGTAAGTTCCAAATATTTTTTTCCTGTTTCGAATATTTGTTCATTGATTTTAAGAAAAAAAAAATTTAAAAAAAAGTATATTCAATTATTTCCACGTTGGTATGTGTCTGTCCTCATATCATGTACCTAGGTATTAGGGTAAAGTCGTGTACCTAGTAGTGGTGTTCAACTATCGTTAGGACTATCGATAGTTTCTGACTCGAAAACTATCGATAGTTTCTGACTATCGAAAACTATCGATAGTTTCTGACTATCAAAAACTATCGATAGTTTCTGACTATCGAAAACTATCGATAGTTTCTGACTAACGAAAACTATCGATAGTTTCTGACTATCGAAAACTATCGATAGTTTCTGACTATCAAAATCTATCGATAGTCAGCGGATTTTGGAACATTCTCAACACAGTTCATTAACACAATTATCGTTCATTTCTAGCCTTCTTTCTTAATTGCCTTTTCCAGTTCTTTCCCAGGCGAAAATGATCAAACAAACAAAAATTTTCATCAGACATGACAATTTTTATTTATGAAATCCTTGGGTATTTTCCAAAAATAATATTTAGCCTAAGCTAGGTCAATAAAAAAAAAAGAAAAAAAATACAACCCAAAATCGACATCTAAGTGACCTAACCGTAAGTCGTTTTGGTTGCCAAGGAACTTTTATATTTTTATTCAGCAATAAGCCTTTTGCATGAATAACGCATTTGATTTTTGTACTGAACTCATCAGGAATACTTTCACTTCACTAAAAAACTAACTAAAGACGACGACTGACGACAGCTGACAATACAAACAGAGGCCAGATTTGATAAGACATTTGAAAAGAGACGAGTGTTAAAACTATCGACAGTACTATCGATACTATCGACAGTTTTTGCAAAACCACCGATAGTTTTTGCAAAACCATCGATACTATCGGAAACCGAAACTATCGATAGTTCAACACCGTACTAGGGTCATATTTTTTCAATGATGATTTATGGGGTGCATATGATTTCTATGATTTCTTGTTTATAGGGATTTATTACGGTGTTATTCAGGGTAGTACTCTTGGTCGTCTTCTATTCTTGATTTTCATAAATAGGATGGGTGATCTTCTTCTTGATGACCTTACTTACCTCTTCGCTGATGACACAGCTCTCTTTTGTGAGGAAGAAGTATTTTCTTCCGTGAGTCACCACCTGTCTCTATTACTTGATTGGCTGTCAGCAAACACCCTTACCTTGAACTTGTCAAAAAACAAAATACCGAGTTTTCTCTAAATCCCTAAGTAAATACCTACCATATTCAGCATTTTGCAACATTAAATACCTGTGACCGATTGAACAGAGACGGGTGTTCGTGTCCGACACTCGAACGCGTACCTTTTGCTAGATACCTGTGTCTGTGCATAGTACCTTCGCTGGGATGGATAAATCTCCTTTTTAACCAAACGAATTTCTAAATTTAAATATTATTTCTACATGTTGAGAAAAGTGGTGCCATTTAAGTTTATGCTTGTTTTGTATAGGTCCTTGGTGCAAAGCACTATGTATTTTGGCATCCTGGCATGGGGAGGGGCCGTTCCCTCTAAAATAAATGTTAATTTTACTAGAATAGGAAATAATTCCAACTCCCCCACTAAGCACAAAACTGCGTTCCAAAAAGTGAGGTATTTCCACAATTCTTCATTAGGTTTCCTGTGAATATCATTTTCAAATAGCCCGGTTTTTTAAAAATCTCCCTTTGAAACTGCACTGATTGGTTTGGCTCACCCTGTATAAAGGCAGTTAAAAGGAGGTAATTTCACACCTAAATAGGCTGGCGATTATGAATGGTTAAATAAGACAACGAGCCTGAACAATGTTTCAATAAATTTCCGATATCGGACATTGTATACGTGTTGTTATCAACTCAACAGATCCTCGAGGTTTCGTCGCATTTCAATTTTTAACGCCGTTATTTATTACAGTGGCGGGGTCTCGTTTGGAATAAAAAATAGGTACCTATCGACATTAACGGAGGCCGTGGCGGCATAAAAATAAACGTTGCGTCATATGCCAAAAGGTCGTTTAATAAAGAGAAAACTGCATCATCACCTATCAAACCGAGGGAGCGCTGAGGTCGGAAGTCAGATCCTGTTAGGGATACGTCAGCTATTTGTTTTTCCCGTCGGCAGCTTCACACTCGGTTTCAAATCAATTCAGTTCTTTATTCTGTACGCGGGGAAATTGAAACCCCACGAACATCCCTATTCCGGGTTATGCCGAAACTACTCGAGAACTTGATGATTAAACTAGTAATTGAAGATACGAAAATTGATCCCAGACCACTGATTTGGATTCAGACAGCACCACTCTACGAAAGATCAAGTCCACCTTATAGTCATGCTGCATCACTGGGGACTTTTTATCTCAGTTTGATAACCCCGAAACAGAAACACTGTACTGAGAGTGAGAGTTACACCGATAACCCGCACACAGATGGATGCCAATGCATAAGGGATCTACTAACATTTTCTGGTTTACTCAATCTTTATGTTGCTTGTGTATCCAAACCGTTGTATAACGCTATTTAGTGAAGTGTTTTCCTCAATAAAAGATTTATTAGATGTCGATGGGCTGACTGACCAATTTGGGTGGACAAAAATCTGAAACTCGGAGATCCTTTAGGAAATTTCACGGTTATCACGAAAGTAGTGAGGAAGAAATGGGGGTTTCAGATATATGCCTCCCTCTGGCCCCTCTGACGTCATCACCACCTCCCTTCGCTACCACCCGATCACTTAGCCAGCCAGCCGTCTGACGTCATACGCTCGTGCGTCATAGGCTCTGACGTACTAGCTGGCCTCCTGCCAGCCGTTTGACGTCATACGCTCGTGCGTCGTAGGCTCTGACGTAGTGCCCCGCCGGTCGCTTGTGTTCTGACGTGATCTGAGGGAAAGGGTGAATCAATCGATTTAGCTCTCGATTTACCTAACCATATTATGTTAACCACTGCGGAGTGCGTGGCCGACAAGCTGCGGTATGAGCGTGATTGTTTAAATAATTATTTACACACAGATGATCATTCTCAATAATTTATATAACAATTAAAAAAAAAATGAAGTACGAGGTACGTGGTGTGGGTGTGGGAGGGGCCGCAAAGACATAAAATGTCCCTCGTGGTTGCGTACTTGTACGAAAGTTGTACCCACTTTATGGTTGCTTTGAATCACGAATCCAATGGCTATGACTGGCATGTCTGAAGCAAAATCATCTAAGAAGAAGTTATTCTTTCTTTTTACATCTTTTTACACATTTGTAGACTGAAACAGCTTTTGAGCAAGGCCTTAAATTGTTGACGAATTCTACACTGTTTACTGTCAGCAACTTAAATTGTTTACGAATTCTACACTGTTACTGTCAGCAGCTTTTTATTGCGATTCAATGCAAGCGAATTTTCGAATTTTACTGCATCATTTGATGCATCGTCCCTTTTAGTGTACATACGAGTACATCTCTCATCCGTCCTACCGAGGGCCCTAAATCAAAACGATGTCCATCACCGGAAAATTGCATACATGAGGCAGAAATTGATTTTGACGAGTTCGCTCTTGATATTCCCACTTCCAGTCGAGGGCCTCTGGGTTTCAACAGTTTTGAATTTTGTATTAGTTGTCAAAACCCGTCCAGCACTTTGCCCAGTTAACCAAACCGTCCATTGAACCTCCGCGTGTTATCGTACGGTTTCGTACGCTCATTGACCATTTCGATCCCCCCTCTCCATCATCATTTACTCATCTGCAGTTGAGCAAGGGCCCGCTTATAAACTGTCAGTTAGACGAGCGGATCCGCTGCCCGCCTGCTGAATCATTCATCGTTAGAGCTCCTGAACGGTCGTAGAGACTCATGCGACTCCGATGTGAGTTGCTTCACTCGTCGAAGCGACAATATTCCTGTGGGAATTCGAAAGGCGGCTTGAAGATGCGTCTTCGGAGGTCACCACATACCGATCGGCGCAAACTATCGTTCTTTTGCGCAACCCGTCCAACGATTCTGTGTATTACGTGTTTGATGCATCCGCAACGTGAGCCTCGTGACATCAAATCCCCACAATTCCCATTATTTTGATTTATTTATTATTATCTTTTTTTGTGTTCTCTTCTTCAGCTAGAATTGTAAATGAACGTAATTGTAGCCATTTTTATTAAAATTTTCAAAACCTAACCTGACCTATTTCAGCGATTCTATTGATGAATCTAGATTATATTGCTATTCTAAGATTCTATTGCATGTGCATCGTTTAGGGAATCACTGATAATATCCAAATGTCAACTGGTACATTAGTAGCATGATGTAACTCAAGTAACTTCGCTAAAAGAGGAACTTTCTAGTGGGCAATTTGTAAGGACACCTACTAGAAAATGAACTAATCTTAGGATGAGCCAAGTATGATTACTTGGACCCAATATTTTGGATAGGTCTTTTAGCTTGCGGTTTTTGAAAAAATTGTAACGTTTTTTTTTTCAGCGATGTGTAATAATGTGTACGCGGTACCAATAAACAGTAACGGACAATTTTAACAGGGGTATGTACCTATTCACTCTGTGAAGTTGTAATTTGGAATTAATGCAAGAAACCTTCTCAGTGAACCGCGTGAGGAGCACAATTTGTGTGAGGTCACAGCTCGAAGTGTACCACAGTCACCAGCACAGATTGTGGTAATTACGTGATGGATATGATGGTACCACTTCTTAACGCCGCAGCTGGCATTGACTTGCATGGAACTGTTTAAACAACTAATGACGTCTTCATTCACGTCTTCTCATTCGGCATAACACTTTGTTTGTGAATGAAATCCTTTAAATTTAAGTTTTAAATGTTGAAAAAACCGTTATATTCGAAAACCTTGAATTTGAATTGGAAATGGAAAATCTTGAATTTGAATTAGAAAACTTGAATTTGTTTCAGGAAAACTTGAATTTGTTCCGAAAAACCTTGAATTTGTTTAGGAAAACCTTGAATTTATTTGGAAAACCTTGAATTTTGATATGATGTAGGTATCGAATCGATGATAATCAATTAACTCTATTGTCCGATATCTTGATATCAGGAATAAACCAGTCTAGCTGTGAATGTCGTACCAATCATTTCGATCCCGTCACACACGTTGCTAATCTATTTCAACTGGCGACGAGTTTTGATAAAAATCAGTTTAGAAAGTGTGCAATTATTTTTCTGTGAGTTTTTCTTTGTCCGGAGTGAATTTTTTTTCGAATTTTAAAGGGTTTCAAACGTTTTTGTTGAAACGTTAAACCAACCATGCCCGGCGATCCAGCTCCAGTTCCTGTTCCGACTACTTCCAGAAATACCACGGTGGTATATCGTCAAGTTCTAGGCGAACTTCCGACGTTTGATTTGGGTGAGAAATGGACGACTTACATCGAAAGGCTCGAACAATATTTCGAAGCGAATTATGTAGAAAATGAAGGAAAGGTATCGTTGCTTCTCACGTCTGTGCGTCCCCGTGTTTATGAAGTGATACGTGAACTTTGCGACCCGGCCTTACCAAAGGACAAAAGCTATTCCGAGCTGTGTAATCTCCTCAATTCTCAATTTGGCCTGGACTAGATTTGGAAATTTCAAAAATTACTAAAAATTGCAAGTTGTGTTTAGTAGAGAGATCAGATCCACCTGCAGTGAAATTTGATAGCTGGCCTAAGTGCACGGAGCCGATGGAAAGGGTACATCTAGACTACGCTGGCCCAGTATTTAATAACAAGATGTTTTTGATTGTGGTAGATGCCTATAGTAAATGGCCAGAGGTCTTCCAAGTTAAGAATGCGGATTCTCAAAATACGGTTAACAAAATTCGTGAAGTATGTTCCCGTTTCGGACTACCTTAATGCCTGGTGTCTGATAACGCAACGTGTTTTAGCTCTAAAGAGTTTTCCGATTTTTGTCTAAAGAATGGAATCCAACATTTAACTTCACCCCCGTTCCATCCGTCCAGTAATGGCTTAGCCGAAAACTTTGTTAAAACCTTCAAACAATCTCTTTCAAAATTGCAGCGCGAAAATACTGGCAAAGACTTTGAAGCGCAATTGCAGAGATTTCTGTATTATTATAGAAATACCCCCCATATAGCGACAGGAGAAACACCTTCTTTTTTGATGTTTGGCCGAAAAATTAATACCAGATTCGACCAAATTTTCAAATCGAAAAGGGAAATGAAGAAAAATAATAGAAAATCCACAGTTATTAGAGAATTTAAAATTCATGATTCTGTCTACGCTAGGGATTATACTCGACCGAACAGAAGAGGCTGGATCCAAGCAAAAATAATAGAACAGATAGGGAACCACATATATTTGTGTGAGACAAGGGATGGGCGAATTCTGAAGCGCCATGCAGATCAGATTATTATGTCTGGTGACTTCTATGCCGATTTGGAGCAAGCTGCGCAACCCTCAACTAATCCATGTTTGTCCGTTCCCTTTCCTGTGTTTGATGATTTCACCTCAATGGAACCAAGTCAGGTAAAAACGCCTGAAAAGGTGCCTCGTAAATCTATTAAATTAATTTCTCCGGCAGTAACGAAAATAAACTCAGGTATTGAGAAACCAGACCCTAAAATCAATGATTCTCCTCCGGAAAATTTACCTTTTAAACAAATTGAAAATACAACTAGGTCAGGAAGGATTGTTAAACCTGTACAGAGGTTAACCTACTAAGTTGTATAATACCTATTTTGACTTTGTATAAATTAAGAAATGTATTGTTCTTTTAATTGCAATTTCAAGAGTTGAGAGTATGAGTTCTAATGATTTATGTAAAAGGTTATTATTGATTTTGAAGGAAGTTATTTACAAGTAATATGATTGTATTGATTTAAGGTAGGTATTAAGTATCAGTTATATTCTTTTGAACAAGATTATATTTTATTTCAATTTATTATATTAAGACTATATATTTTCCTTTATACATATATATTTCACATAACGTTTATATGGAGGGGAGGATTGATATGATGTAGGTATCGAATCGATGATAATCGATTAACTCTATTGTCCGATATCTTGATATCAGGAATAAACCAGTCTAGCTGTGAATGTCGTACCAATCATTTCGATCCCGTCACACACGTTGCTAATCTATTTCCAATTTGAAATGGAAAATCTTGAATTTGTTTCAGAAAACCTTGAATTTGATTAGGAAAACCTTGAATTTGTTTAGGAAAACCTTGAATCTGTTTAGGAAAACCTTGCATTTGTTTAGGAAAACCTTGAATTTGATTAGGAAGAACTTGAATTTGACTGAGAAATGCTATATCATTCCCTACACGTAGTGTATGTGGTTAAAATCGAGGGTTTCACGGCAACTCCCCACATCGTCACTTTTGGCCAAAATGAGTTATGCGTACCATTCGATGCGTCTTCTCCCGGCTGGTCGATCTAACTAGGTGTATGTTGGGTACCTAAGTTAGGTAACACTAAATCTCACGATTTATATTACTGAATTAGTCAGTAAAGTTGGTGATTGGCAGATGGTTTTTTTTGGCTCTGCTGAAAAGTCGCCGAAATGACATTGTGGGGAGTTGCCTTGAAGACCCTCAAAATAATGTTTCGTCAGTGCAGTTAACTTTTTTTGTCTAATGAAGAGTTGTTATTCAATGAATGTAGTGTAGTTTTAAAATAACTCGATGTAGCAATGCATTCGATCTAACGTTCGCTTACGTAACAACTCCTTTCTATAATTCCGGCCAGTAGGTACTCGATACTCAGTGTCTTCTTCATCGGATCGGCATTCGACCTCGAAAAACCCGACTCTCCTTTTTAGCGCCGTTTCCTCACGACACCTTCTAATCGTCAGACGCTTCCCTCAGGATCGCCCTGTACTGAGGAAGGGGGTGCCACGGATCCTCCCACGATCTTCGGGGGGATGCTCCGGAGGCTGGTGGGGGGCACAACCTCTGGGGGTCCCACGACTCCCTTTCTTGAGGGTCCTTCAGAGTCTTCTTCAATTCTTCCAGTTACCCCTTTGCCTTAGTTTGGTGAAGTTTCGGTCTTGCAAACCCTCGTCGTCGTCGTTCCTTCACGTTTTTCTTTCTTTCGAGGAGTATATTACGGATACATCAGGTAAGCGGCGAATAACTTCGAATCCTAACGTTCGTTTACATTGAAATGCCTCTTATACCTCATATTTCTACCAAATTCTAAGAGCAGGAATTCTACACTTATTGAATTCGTGTCTAGAATAGAAGCGTATGTTACCTACTTTCGCAATTTTTCAGGAGGTCGAAAAAACTTTCGAATGTAATTTTTCCTAATTTTTAAGTAGGTTGATAACATAGGTACGCCCTTCTTCAAGTACTTTATGCTGAGTTTTTCGCTACCTACGGGATCCTATCTGGGTGGTGCTGTTGGGGTATTTACTCTAGCCAGAAATGTACATACACTCTTCATATGAGTTTCATACCCATCTTACTCATTATTGCCTTACGTACCTACAATATAAAATCAAAATACCTGCCACACGAAATAAAATTTAATTTTTATGTGATTCTTCGGAGGGTGCAGGAAATGAAACGAAAAGCAGACATAGTCATACAAAATAGTCAGAATATATTTGATGATTACTGTGTGCACTGGGCGCCGGCCTGCTATCTGACAAAATACGCCCTTTTACGTCTTATTTCCAGCACTAGTCTCTTCTCTTTGACTGCATATTACTGATATCTTGACGATAATAGAACCACTTCCTTCTCCTTCGACGGTTAACATAGGCCATTATTAAGGGGAACAAATTTTGAACCTCTTCCCTTTGACCTAGGGCTGAGAAAAGCTTCGGCGATCATTGTGGGGTTCGTCCGAATCCGTTAACGAAATTTCGTAATTTTAGCACGACGCTAACAGGGTAAAGTTCTAACAGGGTGTTAAAAATATTGTTCTTTGGTCGATTCCAATGGTTCATTATTGATGATAATAAACCAAAAAACTGTTCAATCCCCAAAATTCAAATTAATCCACAAGTTTTACGTTTCAAAGCTTCCCTATAGAAAAGAAAAAATAATCTGCACATCTCTGAATATTTCTTAAATGTTATCGAATTTAGCCATAGCAAATACGCATTATAATGTAATTACACATGGTCGCATACTGATTTTTTGCAGATACCGATGCGTAAGCGTAAAGCCGAAGGTTTGTTGCAACGTGTCCTTTGATTCGATAAGAGAGTTTCGTAGTGCAGCATGACTTGATGAGCGAGTTTTTGGAGTACATAGTAAAAACCAATTTATTGTCACAAGTTACTTTGTGAGTGGATCCATTGCCTCCTAGCCCGAGTTCCTTGAGGGGGCTGGAGAAGGGGAAGTAAACAATTAATAAATAACAAGAAATTATTGGAATAAATTAAAATAAAAAATTCCACAGTCATGCAGCATGGCTAGAAGAGCAAATTTTCGAAGAAACACCTGGTTTTATGAAAATTGTCTCCATTGAAGAACATGTGAAGTATCAACCACCTCAATTACAAGTATGAAATCTGCTCAAACACCTCAATTTGAAATATTCCGACAGTCCTTATTAAATAGTTAGCATTCGCGTCAACACCAATTTGGTCTCCTCGTATTGAGAGCTTAACTAGATTTTCATTCGTGCACGAGTGAATACAACAATATAATGACTTTCTCGAGACATCAATCACGATACGGTAGAAATTGAAAACGAGAAATGATGTGAAGTCATTCATCAATCACAATTGTAGAGGTTGACCCGGTGTCGATTGACGCCGCTATTAGATGAGGAGCGCGGTTATTCAACGTTTCTGATTCATACCTTTCAAGAGGGTTAAACACTATTAATGGTTGGTACCTAACTTATGAGATGCCTGCCACGAGGGTGGGCAGTGTAGTTTACTGGTTGCCTAAGTGCGCTGTTTAGAAATCATTATAGCGTTTTACCAGAAGGACCAGATTTTCTAGTTAAAAACAGTAACATGTTATACGTCAAACTATCACCACTTACTCGTAGATGTGTCATCCCACAATAAATGCCCTTTTTTTGGACCCTCAAAAAAACGAATGAAAATGTCACTTTAATCTGAATTTTTCCCAAGATTATCTCATCCCTGTGGAATCCTAAGTAAAGACATCGAGCGGACATACAGTTCCTCCATCACTTTTGGTACTGGACCGATCAAATTTTGGTGCACCCAGAGGAATGCAGCGTTTAATCACGACAACTACAAACGATATTTTAAAGGAAAAATCCGCAGTCATGCAGCATAGCTATAAGAGAGAATTTTCGAATAAACAACTGGTTTTATGTAAAATGTCACCATTGAAGAACATCTTATGAATCAACCAAGTTCCTTCATCTTCAAAGTGCTCCGGTTCGAGAACGAGATAAGATATCACAATTCTGACTTCACCATCATGTTCAGCGTACAAAATCCCTTAAAATGAGGTGTCACTAGACTGTTTCATTTTGGCTTAGCCTTCAGGAACCAGGACGGAACCAGGATACAAAATATACTTTTTTTCGCACCAGACGCACATCATTCAGTACCAGACGTATAATGCAAACCCTTCTCGACTGTGCGACAGTTTTGGAAATTTGCATTTTGATTCAACTCACTACTCTTCGGAAACTCAAGTGTGTAGCTATTGAGGAAAATTATTTGAAAAATTCCCCTTGCTTACAGGTTTCGGCCACATGAAAACTTGGCAGTTGATCTCACCGGACACCCAGTGGAATGACAAATTTACCTGTAAATTTAAATTTTAATATGAAATACTGAGAATTCTTGGCTGATAGAACTGGATCTTAATACATGGAGCCCTGCCCTACTCGAGATTTTTAAAATTTTCATTAGCCTGAAACATGATTTTTAGGCTTAAGGCCACATTTCGTGGAATCACCCAAGAATCGGCTACACTATGGAAATTTTCAAAACATAAAAATGTGAAAAAATGTTCAAGAAAATAATTTTGTCAATTATTGTCACCAGTCAAAATAATTGAAATTTTTGCGGAATTTTAAATATCCAAACTGTTGTTGTCATATTCAAAACCGTGAGAGTTCACACCGATTTAATTTTCACCCTGTTTCTCACAATTTAGTTTTATTTTACTTGAATTTATGGGCACCACATAAAACGTATATAAATGTTTATACACGGATCATCAAAATTCTCATACCTTGTGCTTTCACTCTGAACAGCTCGAAGAAACTTGACGAACAAATACAAACATCATGGGAAAAAAATGAGGGGAAGTCGAAATTTTGTACGATCGCTTCGAAGATATTTCCCCTCGTAAACACGAGAAGTTTCTGTCATTGTGGGAAAAAGGAAGAAAAATTAAATTACGATTTCATTGTTTTGACGCCAGTAAGATTTACAACAGGCGGTTGGCACTGATGTATGCAGATGTTGCCGGATGATAAACATTCACTCGCTTATTCGTTACTCTCCGCACTAACGACCGGATGTCATATCTCACACGCAAATATCTACCACTGATTCAGTGATAAATTAATTGCCCCGAAAATTGTCTCCTTCAAAAAATAGTCACATAACCACCTGTAAAACTCGTGTGTATGATAAAACCTGATGGTAGAGTAGTAAATGTCCTGTAACGTCAAGTACGGTCATATAACTCAATAACGCATCTTATTCCGTATTACCGTGTTTTATTTGGGTTTTTTTGGCATTAAGATAAATAATATGCATTGTTAAGATGAAATAAATAGTTTATATGTATACCTATAGAGACTGTACTTAAACATTTATGTATAGCCTTGTAACTGTTAGGTATAATTTCCACTTTGTAATACTGTCATGTCAAGTTGAAAGGTTGTTCCAAATTTTTCACAACTTCATTGAAAAACTCCTCCTAACGTTGAACTTGGAAGGTGGGGGAGGAAGTACGAGTATTCTGGCTAGGTATGAATCGCAAACACCATATTGTTCTGCATGTTGTTCTTCTGTGATCTTTATGTACTTCCTTTCGATAGAACCATGGTCTAATCGGAACAACCGGCTGAACACTCTTGTAGAAAGTTCCCTCAATTGTGTTAAATTGCTGCTGCCATTCAGACCGACAGATACCGACAATCGATGGGAAGAAATCCTCCACTTCTATTGCCAAATCTAATGGTACTCCTGTCCGTAACCCTTTCTTTTGCTGAACGGCCGGCCGTTTTATTTCCGATACGTCCTACGTGTGCTTTTATCCATAACAACATTTCTTAATGCACGTTTATGTTGTTGATTCTTGTAAGTTCTAATGATCTAAAAGCTCTGAAGTCAGTCCGTTCGAAGCACGCCTGAAGGATGCTAAACCAACTTCCTTCATAACACTCAAGGAGTCTGTGCAAATTATATCAGTTGATTCTTCGTCTCCCATTCTCAATATGAACTCTAGTGTCTTGATGATTACCACGGTTTCCCCATGATGTAACTTGATGTCAAAGGAGGCAATTTAAATATGCTCTATGGTTTATTATCCCGATTTTTAAAAATCTGTCTGTCTACCTTACGCGCCACTTTGCCTAGTTATAACTACAGAGTTGCCCTAAATTGATGAAATTTGGGTTATGGACTCGGACAATACCGAGAATGATCCTTCACACTTTTCATAACCCTAGCAGAATAGGGAGGTGTTCAAATTGAATTTTGAAATGTTGAAAAGTCGTACCTCGAAAATTTCGAAAAATACTTATGTGCCAGGTATATTAGGATTTTTGGAGCGCTCTAGCGGCAAAACAGTTAGTATTACAAAAAATGTGTGAAATTTTGTCTGCTTTAATTGTGTATGGAATGGGTTTGTCGAAAAAAAAGCTTCCTTTTAGAGCTGTAGCCCAAAAACTGAAAACGGTGCAAAAATTGTTTCCCAAAAATTCTGAAATGTTTAAAAAAGTTAATATTATTATTTTTATTTTTTTAATATTTTTTAAATATTCCAGAATTGCTGAGGTTTGAACAGTACATATCGATTAAGGCTTTGATATCCAATTGACCAACGAGTAGTGAAAGGAACCAATCGTCAAATTGGTTTTTAGTAGAATCTTTGTGTGCAGTTCATTAGTAAAGTCCATTTGTTAATTACCAGAAGGTGTTCAATAAGGACTCATTTCAATTAACTCAATAATTCAATTAGATTCCTACTGGTTGGATTGCAGTAGATTGTGTAGCATTTGTTAAGACAAATTAAAAATGTGTACATGCACCCTCGTTAACACGAATTCTTAATGTTGTGTTTATGACAAGCGGAGCAGACGGTGTTAAATATGCCAACGATGAGCACTCGAGTTTACTTTCGCCGAGTTAACAATCGCTTTCACAATCGTGATGCCAGATGCAATGGCGGAAGCATGATTTACCCTACACCCTCTCCAACTAAAGTTATTCGCTGATTGCGCAATACGTTTGAGTCGAAGGATCCAAAAGATGACTTTTATAATATGATGTTATTGTTCTTTGGATTTCTTATTATTGTTCTTCTAAACCGTGAACGCAGACGGTCATCTTCAAGCGTTTTGTGCGCACGTGCGTTGCATAAGTCTTGAAATGCAACGTTTACCTGTGAGCCAAAACCCCTTATTAATCCCACATTTCGACTCACAACTGTCCAAAATATCTGATAAATGCAGCTTTTCGGCTCAAATATGTCCCCCGCATCTTGGAAGGTAGCAGAGATTATTATGATTTTAAAACCGGGAAAAGAGCTAACCAATGTCAGGTCGTACAGACCTACTTTACTGCTCCTAGACATTTCAAAACTATTTGAAAAGCTACTCAAGAAAAGACTAAATGAAATCACAGAAGGCAAAAACCTGATACCACTACATCAATTTGGATTCAAAGCCAATCACTCCACTGTAGAACAAGTCCAAGTCACAGGCCTTTGATAAAGTTTGGCATTTATGCCTTTATAAAGGGCTGGTATACAAACTACAAGGCACGCTACCTCAGCAGTACTGCCACGTACTCGAATCCTCCCTCTCGGGAAGGTATTTCGATTTTCGCACCAATTATCGATTTTTTATTCAATGATAGAATTTCAAAGACCGGTTTTTGTCGATTATCGTATATCAACGAAACATCGATTTTTCCAGACCCAAGATCGGCTCTGTTCTCTGTTGAGGATTGTTCTTCATTTATATTCTATTTTCTTAATTTATGATATATAGATTGATTCTATCTATATATATTTTATCTATCTATATATGATTTATAATAATAGAATATTATTCTATTTTCTTAATTTTATGACAGTTTGTGGGAAAGATAAGATTGATTCGGGCGGTTAAAATTAACCGGTAGCTGTGACGCCATTAACTAACCGGTGGCTGATAACCTAACAAGGTTACGCTACTAAGACGCCATTAACCCGGTGACTTTTCCACTCTCCAAAGTTAATTTAGCACCATAACCTTTTAAACGAAAAATTTTCGATTTCATTGGAAGTAATCACTACGAAAAATACAGACGTTCTCGAAAGACGTCGTATAAGGTATGAAAATTGACAATGATGACTCGAGTCTTTTCTTCATTCCATTGGGAAGAGATGCGTTGAATAATAGGCCTCGAACATCAATCAATCGCCTATTCCTCCTCCGCGGTAATGACCGGGTGTGTGAACGGTTCATCTCGTGCAGTAACTTCATGGGAACCCGACGATGGATCGCATCTCTAAAACACTCTGTTATGTAAGGGAAACATACAAGTTAGCCGAATACAATGGGACCCTTTTTTAATGCCTACGCGACCGTTTTGATCCAAACCGGTAATTTTGTTATATGAAGCCATCAATCGGCCGCAAACGACGGTGGTCTGGTGTTTTGAAATGTCAACACGATATTGTTTCATTATCTGCTGTTTTTGGTTTTATGATCGACCATTGTGCTTATAACAGCTCGTATTATACAGTTTTATGACCCTGAGTGGAAAGTACGATTTAAGTAGCGAAACAAGGACGTGTTTGAACAGGTCCAACAACACCTTTCACGAAATGACGAACTACTGACCGAATTGGAAATCGTTCATGGAATATGAGGATACTCTTGAGTTTATGATACGTTTAAAGAGGTACAAATCAAATCAAATTATTAATTTCCAATTTTTTGTCTGTTGCAATTGTGGTGCATTTGGCTTGAACACCTGCTCAAAATGGGTGGCATACAACTCTGCTTTTTGTCGTCTTCTACTACTCATTTCTTCTGTTTATTTTGGAGTAGCTGGGAAAACCTGCTGGCATTCCTGAAGAGTTTTGATACTTGTAACTCCCTGGACCTTTCAAGGATTCAAGGTGAGATCCAAATTTTAGGTTCCTTGTTGGAGGCATGCCACGATCGCTTTGCTTGGTTGTGGCGGCGTAGAAGAGATTTGAATTGGACAGGAACATAGTTGGGCTGCTGGTTTTGGATAGTTTGAACTAAGTGTTTGCTGCAGCGTCTTCCGACTGAGAAGTCTGGGAATTGTCTGTGTGATACAGAGATAACTTCATGCTTGCCTGAAGAGTTTTGACCTGAAGAGTCTAGTTTTGGCAAAGATTTGAATTGGGCAGGAACATAGTTGGGCTGCTGGTTTTGGATGTTTTGAACTAAGTGTTTGCTGCAGCGTTTGCTGCGGTACGAGTGCTGTGATTTTCTCGAGTAGTGAATATTCATCTACTTTTATTCTGGGGAAAATGGACATCTTAGGGAAAATTGGCATCCCTAATGTTGCTAAATCAACTTTTCAGCCGGAAACAGTCGCTGGGTTAACCCTAGTAAGGTAGCGTCTTATTAAGGTAACCTTGTTAGGTTATCAGCCACCGGTTAGTTAATGGCGTCTTATCTGCGTAACCTTGTTAGGTTAGTTCTGACCGACCGAGTTAACATTTTCTTTCCCTCAACTGTCGTAAAATTAATACAATTAAACTCTTTTGTAATAAAATAAAAACTTGAAATTAAATATATAGCTAAATAGGGATTTCTCGTAGAGGTTATGTGACTTCTTACTCTAATGAGATTCCTCTTTACTGTCGAATTCCTATAAAACCCCTCAAATTTGGCGTATATGTACTCGATTCTCAGCCAGCGGGTTCAGGGTTCATGAACTAACGAATGTAATCGTGGATTAGTCTTGACCAGAAGTTTCCCTTCGCGTCGCGCGGTGCAGTTTTTCGGATTACGGTTGAGGAACTACTTCGCCGACCATCAACAAGGAATATTAAACTCGGGTTACTAACGCATCCTTTCACTTCTAACGCGGGAGTCCTCGAGGTCGACTAGAAAAAGAAAACTGGGCCAGTACAGCAGACCTATTTGAGATGCTCAGACCGTCTCCTTAAACAACTTCCATGTTCAGTTAGCTAACACTTTCGCTTTTGTTGTAATTTTTGAAAATTCCACGCACTAACTTTGTTAGTTCGACGAGAGAACCTTAACACTTTATCGACTATAATTGGTTACCCGGCCGTCGCTCGAAAACACTGTGGATTTTACTGTGCAATTATGCCACGTCACTCAAAATAGCTAAAACCCCGTTATACTGCCTTGAAAATAGTACGAGTTTTTATGCACGTTTAATGAGTCGAAATTTCCTTGTGTCATCCTCAGTAATTGCAAATAAAAGAACAACATTCTCATTGATGTTATTGCACATTGAGCTTTAAATTCACTTTGCAGCAGTCTTTTATACTCATTCTTGACTGATTCTTTGAGAAATTAGAGAGATAGGTATGAGGGGGAGATAATATGTCATTAATATTATATGAGGGAAACATGTGAGGGAGAGAAGTTTTCCCATTTAAATGTTAAATTTACTCGTGAAAATGGATTTATTATTAAAAAGATAATAATTAAACGTCAGACACCCTTAGCAAGTCCCATCTCGGAATTTGAACACAGAAGGTATAATTTGATTTGTACCATGACTCAGTAGAAGTGGAGTAGAAGTAGTTCACGTAGAAGTTCACTCGATCATTCCATCTAGTATTAAAGTAGTCATTGGCATCTCATGGTAGAAGAGGTATGTAAATATTATATTCCAGAAAATTGTATAGCAAGACTTGAGATGCCAATGACTACTTTAATACTGGATGGCATGATATTGTGGTTTTTTGTATGACTAACCGTTTTGCTGCTAGAGCACACCAAAAAATGGTTAAGAAAAGCGGCAAAAAGGTTAGTTATACTAAAACCTTTGCGGATCAAAAATGCAGGGAATTTTATCTACTTTAATTGAATGAATGAATGAATGAATTACTGTATTTGGTGTAAAACACATTACAGTGAGCAGCGTCTCTACATTATTTACATCATACTACACAACATATACACAACATATACACATACACACAATATACAGCATAATATATTATATTATATTGAGAGCAGGTAATAACGCATAATAAATTAATAACACATGCTAATAAATACTAAATAACACACAAGCGAAATAGGTATACAAGGTATCCAGTGGTTGTTCGGTATATAAGTTAAATGTAGAAGTTTTATATAAGTTAGAATAACATGTAAGCTAAATTACTCATTTCGTAAGAATGATCGGATTTTCAAGACTGTGACCAAAAAGTAAAATATATCGTTCACCATGTCTCTAGAGCAGTTTAGTATTTTCTGATGAAAGTTGTCTCTGTTCACGCTGTCACTTATATACTTGTTGAGGAATGTCTTTCTTGGTTGTTTATAGTGAGGGCAGGAGAGGAAAACATGGTACAGGTCTTCTTGTTGTTGCAAGTTGCATATTGAGCAGAGTTCGTTTGGGTCCCATGAGTAGCTGGCGCCGTTGTGGTAAATTCTGATGGCATCGTCCTTCATCAGTCTCAGTTGGCAAATCGATCTAATTCTACCAAAGGGGCCGCCGAGTGGTGTACACGGCCAAAGCTGCAGATCTTTGTACATGAGGGAGTATGAAGATGCCATACGCCTCTCCAAATCCTGGGTTCTCCTTCTTTCCAAGTGCGTGTTAACTATGTGCCCTATGGAAGACTCTACCTCTGCTGCGTTTAGGCTCCTCCAGACCTATCTACTTTAATTAAGTGATGATAATGTTTGTTTTCAAGATATAGGCCAAAAACTAGAAAATTGCGCCAAAAGTTTAGCAAGAAGTGCACAAAGTGCAAGTTCCGGGCAAAGTTTCTTCCAGCAAATTTCACATTCGACACAGCGACCCAAAAAACATGATGGGTGAAAACATCAAAACTTTCCTATGAACCTCTTTTTCAGGGCTAAACTTAAGTTTATTACTAGGCTACGGTAGTTACACCAGTACGTCCAACTTTATGGTTTATATGGTCCACTAAAAACGAAAAGGACGTCGAAGTGACCGGGGGAATGCTGGAAATCGTTCTAAAACCTTAAGATAGTCTTGAAGACGTGTAATCTGAGTTTGTACCCCTCTAGTTGAGCTTAACTTTTGGAATTTCTTGAGGTTTTCGCTTATAGTTCCTAAACATCGCATCCTAGTGAAATCCTTACCAAGAGACTAATTAAAGAACATGTAATTCTGCGTCAATTGACTTCCTCAACATTGAAATTGGACCTTTTATATGGTATTAATGGCTAAAAAACGACAGTTTTTCCCATAAGGCTAAAATGTACCATTTGATGACTTTCTGTCTGGTCTTATCAAAGCACTTTTGCAATTGAAGTTGTTGAGAATTTAACGACAAGTTCAACACCTGAAGTTCAAATTTTGACCAATTCTAACTACACTTATTCGCCAAAATTTTGAAATTTAATTTAAAAAATCATTCTCAATCATCATTTTGGAATATCCCACATCTTGCTTCCGGACCACTATTGTGTTTAGTAGTATATTTTCAGTTGAATATTCGTGAATATTTCAAGGTACTCCCCCCTTTCAGGCCAAATTTTACTGAACTTCTTCGTAGTCGTATTGAGACGGCGTGCACGGCGCACCGGTTATACCGTACCCGCAAGACGCTGACGACCTGCTGCCGGTAGCTTGTAAACAAACTGCCCCACATCCCACGTCCAGGCTCATCACAGTGGGTCCTGTAAAAAAGCAAAAAATAAACCAAAAAGAACCAGCGGGTCGTTTCCTTCAAGATTCGCTCCGCCAAGGTCTCTCTAACCCTCATAATTTCGATGATATCGCCAGTAGCTTTTTCCCTCGTCAAATGCAGTCTAATGGTTCGGACGTTCCGTACTATTTGTCTCTCTTAAATGTCACAAAAGGACCTTTGATCGTTGGAATTAACGTTGTGATTCGTTAGTGATGACTTGGAGTTGGCCTTAGAGAATTCCCACAACTCACAAATCAATTTGTGGCCGGGGACACTTAAAGATTGGGCCTCAGGTGATGTACAGTAGAGTAATCAACAGTACGCTGCACTCCCAGAATGCCAAAAACTGCCGAAATGAACTTGCGAATCCAAGATGTGAGTTACGAGTACTCGTAACACAGCCTAATTTTGTTTAAGTCAATCCACCAGTACCTCCACATCCAAATTATTTGTACAAAATGCCGTTTACATCATTCGAAAAATATTGACGTTTAGGCCCTAAAAACAGGAGCTCCAATCGTAATGATAGATGTAAGCATCTCTAAGAAACTGGAGGTACTGAAGGTACTGGTGGATTGACTTAAACAAAATTTGGATCCATAGATCTGGAGGTACTGGTGGATTGACTTAAACAAAATTTGGATCCATAGATCTGGAGGTACTGGTGGATTGACTTAAACAAAATTTGGATCGATAGATCTGTAGGTACTGGTGGATTGCCATACACAAAATTTGGATCCATTGATGTGGAGGTACTGGTGGACTGGCCGAAACAAATTTGGATCCATAGAACTTGAGGACTGAAACAAATTTTGACCTATAGATCTTGAGGTACTGGTGGAGTAACTTAAACGAGTTTGGATCCATAGATCTGGAGGTACTGGTGGATTGACTTAAACAAAATTTGGATCCATAGATCTGGAGGTACTGGTGGATTGACTTAAACAAAACTTGGATCCATAGATCTGGAGGTACTGGTGGATTGACTTAAACAAAATTTGGATCCATAGATCTGTAGGTACTGGTGGATTTGCCATACACAAACTTTGGATCCGTTGATGTGGAGGTACTGGTGGACAGGCCGAAACAAATTTGGATCCATAGAACTGAGGACTGAAACAAATTTTGACCTATAGATCTTGACGTACTGGTGCAGTAACTTAAACGAGTTTGAATCCATAGATCTGGAGGTACTGGTGGATTGACTTAAACAAAATTTGGATCCAGATCTGGAGGTACTGGTGGATTGACTTAAACAACATTTGCATCCAGATCTGGAGGTACTGGTGGATTGACTTAAACAAAATTTGGATCCATTGATGTGGAGGTACTAGTACCAGCAAACAAAATTTGGATCCACCAGTACCAGTCAATCGGCCAGCTGGTGGACTGGCCAAAACAAATTTGGATCCATAGAACTTGAGGACTGAAACAAATTTTGACCTATAGATCTTGAGGTACTGGTGGAGTAACTTAAACGAGTTTGAATCCATAGATCTGGAGGTACTGGTGAATTGACTGAAACAAATTTTGATATAGGTATATTTATGTATATGTCACTACAGACGATAACTCTCGATAGAATTGAGATAAAACGCTCAAATTTGCACAATCCATCCTAGCAATCGAAAGGCTAAGTTCGTAGATGGGCAGAATCGAGCCACTCTAAGGGAGGGTTTTGGGGAGTTTTAGGGGGATGGGGGGCCATTACCCATAAATTCCCAAAATGAAACATTCTGACAAGTGACACCTCATTTTCAAGGTTTTTCTGCGCTGAACACGATGGTGAACTCAGAATTGCGATACCCTAATCCGTTCTCAACTGGAGCACTTTGAAGATGAAGAAAGGTGGTTGATACTTGAGATGTTCTTCATGGAGACATTTTTCATAAAACCAGTTATTTCTTCGAAAATTCGCTCTTATAGCCATGCTGCATGAATGTGGATTTATTTTGTCTTTGATCTCTGAAACACGCGACCAATTTGTTTGCATTCCCTGGTTTTTTCTCCGAGCGGAATCTTCCTTTTCCTGACCCATTGAGGAAGGCAAAGGATTTATTTCTCTGCAGCCTCGTTAGAACGAACGTGTATAATGACTGTCCGCCCTATGCACGGACGTCTTTGAATACCTCCGTTTCCCGTTTTGACAAATAAACTCCGTACGCAGAAAGCAAACAAAACGCCTCCGAAAAGCGAAAATTAATAGGTTTTGGTTTTTTGTTCACGAGACGACAACCGGCGCGTTCTTCGGGGCAGAAAAGACGTGAAGGGTCGGAGAGTAACGTCGCCAGAACAAAGTTCTCCGTCGTGCCTGACCCCGGGGATACTGATGTAACCTTTGCAACATCCTTGGGAGCATCTTCCCTTTCACCTTTGTCGAAGAATACGGTGGATGAAGAGGGGGGTTTTCGTGACGGAGTGGAAGGAGAAGAAGAGAGTGTTTTTAGCCGCATAACTGGCCTTTTATCGAGAAACACAGCAATCTTGATAGCTTCTGAGTGTACTCGTATCGGACGGTAACAGCTACCGAGTTGCAACACCCGGCGTATGAAATCTCTGTGACAGGGAAATAAATAACGATAGACGCCACACGGCTTGAATTGGCACGCTCACATGATGCGTTCCTACGAATGTTGATTCCTACTATCTACAATCATTATCTACAATCATCTGAGTTAAATTAGCTACAATGAAGCCAAAGAAGACATAAAAAACATAAATCAGTGGATGGTTCGAACTATTTAACACTAAATTCAAACAAGTGTGTATTTGTACATATATACCAAAATCGGGATGAAGGTCCGAGTAATATGACGACAGTGGCACATGAAGACACATGTGGAACCACAACTGGATGCGCATTCAAAAGGCTAATTACCCATATTTTCCCAAAATGAAACAGTCCCACATGTGACCTCTCATTTTAAAGGTTTTTTCACGCTGAACACGATGGGGAAGTCAGAAATGTGATATCTCGTTTATGAAACTGGAGCAATTGAAAGATGAAGAAACGTGATTGATACTTGGGATGTTCTTCATGGACATCTAGAAGGAGGCATTTTACATAAAACCAGTTATTTCTTCGAAAATTTGCTCTTATAGCCATGCTGCATGACTGGATTTTTTCGATTTGATATCATCGCAACCCACAACCCACTGAGAGGCCAGTTGATGGACTGCAATTCCTCACCACGTCACACGCGGTGATATCGTCAACCATCCCAACTGCTGTTCATAACAGAATACCTAATAAAGTTTTTACTCACGGAAAAAAAGAACAGTCGCAACCCCCCATTATGGTAATAATATCAATCTTTATTACAGACCCCTCAGGATCTCCGTTTGCTGCTGGTGAAGACTCTCATAATTCCCTTGTTTACCTATGGTGATCTCCTTTATGTAAATTCTTGTGATGCTGAATCGAGGAGAAAAATTGAGGTTGCATTCAATGGATGCATCAGATATGTCTACAAGCTTAAACCACGGGGGCATGTCTCCTCCCACATTGATTCTGTATTAGGCTATGGCCTTTTTGATTACTTGTCCATCCGTTTCTTCAGATTCATCTTTCAAGGCGCGCCCATAAAACGAACAATGTCCCTTCTTATCTTCATGGAATTTTTTCTGTTAGTTTGTCCCCTCGACTGTACACTATAGTGCAAACATTTGCAAAAACTAAAGCATTTTGTAACTCCTTACGTGTGGCAGGAGCAAGAGCTTGGAACCGTCTGCCTCTCGCTGTCAGGTCTCTCCCCACTCTCGGAGCAATTACCAAATTACTTCAAGAACATTTTACCCACCAATAGTCTCTTCTTCACGTTTCAATAATCTTCTTTCCTCCTTCATTTCTACTGAATTTTCAGTCTCCCTCTTCCTCCTTCTTCTTCCATAATCTGCAATTCAAGTTTTCTTTTTGTTTTTTTCTAGTTATTTCTTTTTTTCTAACCCCCAATCGGGTTCTTATAAAATAGTTTAGTTTAGTTGATTGATACTATTGTCCAGGCCCGGCGGGAACTTTGTTCCTATTCGGATAATAAAAGAGTTTATTATTATTATTATTATTAACATAGGGCTATAACACAGGCCTATAATAGTATTCTGAAACCGTACTGACTGACCTTTAGCTAAGTACAGCTTGGAAGGGCAGCTCACAGCCGTCATAGCGGAAGAGTACAAACACCGCTACGGGTTTATTATGACCGACAATCTTCATAAAACGCGGCCACACAACGTTTCCGGTCGGTTTTTTGAAAATGTCCTACGCGTTCTCCCACATCTTGCATCAGACCCGAGCGGACAATGCCGTCAACCTTTTGTGGTGAAGTGGAGCTTCGAAAGATCACACTCGTAACTTATACCCGAGTTTAAGGGTTTAACCGCGGAGTTAAGGAGACGTTCACGTAACGCTTGAAAAACGTCCGACGATAAAAAAGAAGACCCGAGTGGAAACACTGTGCGTGGGACAAGACCGACCTCGTGGCAGAGCACGTTCTCGAGAACTACGAGTTCAAAGGTTAAACACCGAAGTCCCTGAACCGAAAACACCGTTCCCGAGTTTTGGTTCAATATGAAAACATTGGGCGAAAAATAACAACTGGTGGACATGATTCTGAGCGGTTTTTAAGAAATAAGAAAACCACCACCAGCATTGCAATTAAGTAACAAACAAATCGAACCCTAACCCTAATTATATTGAGTAGATTCAAACTCTTCCCTGCCACGGGCCTCGTCCATATGAGGGAATATTCCCAATAGAAGAAACTATCCATTTACATTTGAAGGGTACAGGGGAAGAAGGGTATAATTCCACTATTTGTCGATTTCGAGGTTTCAATGCCTTCTAGAGGCTTTCTGGGAGTATTTTCACGTGGTTTTTCACTAGTGAAAAACGATTTCATTCCATGATGGTTTGGAATAGTTGATAATTTTTTTTCATACCTTGGCAACGTATCATGAGATGGTTAAGTTAGTTTTCGCTCTGAACATTTTCCAATTTTGGAATCGTACCCTTCTTCCCCTGTACCCTTCATTTGTATGTTCCGTATTGCTGGCTCAATGCCAAACTGTGCATTTAAACATTTTGTGTGCTGTGCCCAAAAGAAAAAAAACAGAGCATATTATTAAGATATATCAGACACTTCCATCACGTTTCACTCTTCGTTCAAAAACAATTTCAGGCCTTAATACCTTCTGCAGCCGTCGCGGACCGTTTACCCTTCTTGGAGTCCCTCCGCCATTGTATGCTAAAACTCGGGAGCTTCTATGACGGCTCTCTTGAGAAACTAGAAGATGCCACTTCTCAGCATCTCAAGGCTAGTGGTGACTCAACAGCTAGTTACTACAGTCCTCACTGTTTATAAGCTACGAGTATTTTACTCGGGGAATCGCTTCGCTAAGTGCGTTCGAAGTCTAATAATATCTCATCTCGTCAAAGCGGGTATTAAACAGCCTCTGAGCTCGCTATCGGTCGTTTCCTCATCCAGAGGCTTGATTTGTTATACTACCGTAGTTTCACGATCGCTATTGTTGTTATAAATTAGAGGTAATATTTTTATAAATTTTTTTTATTTTGTAATCATTAAGTAGCTTGTATTAATATTGCGAATCATTTCAACATATTTTTCATATTATGAATATTAAATAATTTGAATATTATTCAAAAACTCAGTAATTTTGATGAGAAGTTGATCACTAACTGGTGGAGGTCCTGCAGGAGGTTTACAAGTCTGTTCACGCCCGCGCGACCCTCTTTTCCGTTCTCAATTTCACCAGGAAGGTACTTTCGAGTATCAGTAACACCACGTGAAAGGGATCACGATCTGAATACTTCTCGGGGGGACCCGACACAGGAACGTTAAGTGAACGCGTTGCCCGATAAAAAGTATTCAAACAGAAGGAAGCGTCAAGCACGACGCGTTGTATAATTTCCACTGACGAGCCACACGTTTTGATGACTGAAGCTGTGTCTTTCGTTTTTGGTGGTTTCATTTGAAAGTGACGTATTAAAACCAGATAAAAATAATGAGATCATTATGAGATCAGTGAGGTCATTTATACAAGTTGGAAATCATTTTCACGTAATCAAATTAATCGATAGTTTATTGTCAAAATATACACGAATAGGGAATTAGCTAAGGAGTAGACTTTGATATGTTTGATACTTTTTTATATTTCTAAAAATATTTCTTGAATGGCTTATGGTAAATTTCAAAATACACTGGAGACCAAAAAAACCGGCGCAGTTGAATTGTTGTCGAAGAGTCAAGTTTAAATCGACAACAGTTGGGTTTGAGTCAATAACAAGGTTAAGAGAGATTACGTGCAGAGGTCCAGCCCTGTTTTTCCTTAACTATCCAGTTTTTTTCCTGTAATGCTCTTATGAATTCACGATAGAAGCCTACAGAAGCCTGCTGATGTTAATCTTCACTACATAGTCCGTGCTTTAGGTCCTCTACTCACCCCAGCACACCGAACGGCTCGTCTTCAATTTGCTGGAGATCACGCTGCTTGGACTGAGCTGCTTGGGTTTGCAGCAGGATCCGTCGCCCTTGGACGCCCTGATAACGGCCTTCTGGTGTAGCTACCAGTTTCACGGTTTCCTGTAGGTTTCTATCGGGAATTCATAAGAGCATTACAGGAAAAAACTGGATAGTTAAGGAAAAACAGGGCTGGACCTCTGCACGTAATCTCAGTTAACCTTGTTATTGACCTTACTATTGACTCTAACCCAACTGTTATCGATTTAAACTTGACTCTCCGACAACAATTCAACTGCGCCGGTTTTTTTGGTCTCCAGTGTAGTTACCTATTGTCACGAAAGATTACGTGAATTACCAGGTAAAACTACACGTACCTACTTGACAAACCTTTTCGGTGGAATGGTGATTGTAGAAGCAATGTGGTGAATGTAGAAGCAATGTGCTGTTCGAATCAGTTGGGCCAGACTTTTGATCTGCTCCAACTGCTGATCGTACAAACCTTCAGATGGTCTAGAAAAATTCTAAACAATAAACTCTTATCTAAATATGAACTAAAAACTACACCGTAGCGGTGAATTATTGGTTGCCTATAGTCGTGTCAAGCACCTTGTAAACAATTGGAGACTGTCTGTTTATCCCTTCAGTGAGCCTTGAAGTAAACACATTCCTCCTGACCTAACCTGCCAATGCAGGTATTGGCCTAACCAGGTGGTGTGCGTATTCGTGCACCGTATCAATCGCAATTGTAGGAGAATCGGTAACGTAAAATTGAATAGTTAATTTAAGAAAAATAGTGGAAATCTGACGAAATGGGTACCTACGTTTCTCTAGTATTTAATAAATTTATGTATTATGTAAAACATAAATTTATGTAAGAAAAACATAACGTCACCTGCATTGCTATTAGCGAACAAATCGAACCCTAACGTTCAATTCAATCGTTAATTTAAGAAAAAATTATGGAAATCTGACGAAATGGTTACGCTTCTCTACCATTAAACCATTTCGTCATCACTAAATACCTTGCAGTATGAGAGTAGGGAATATTTTGTTCATTCGTGATGACTGTTGTCGTTGTTATTTCCTTGTTCGTGAAGTTGGTATGATTTTCGTTCATCAAGTTTGAGGTGCCAATTTTTGGTCCAGGCGCTTAAATCGCCAACAGATTCAAAATTTGAGAAAATGGCTTCGGTAGGTCACTCTCTGAAGTATCCACTACTGTAAAAGTGACAACACGTTTCAGGAAGTTAAGATTTCAAAATTTGAGAAAATGGCTTCGTTAGGTCTCTCTCTGAAGTATCCGCTACTGTGAACGTGACAACACGTTTCAGTAAGTTAAGATTTCAAAATTTGAGAAAATGGCTTCGGTAGGTCTCTCTCTGAAGTATCCGCTACTGTGAACGTGACAACACGTTTCAGTAAGTTAAGATTTCAAAATTTGAGAAAATGGCTTCGGTAGGTCTCTCTCTGAAGTATCCGCTACTGTGAACGTGACAACACGTTTCAGTAAGTTAAGATTTCAAAATTTGAGAAAATGGCTTCGGTAGGTCTCTCTCTGAAGTATCCGCTACTGTGAACGTGACAACACGTTTCAGTAAGTTAAGATTTCAAAATTTGAGAGAATGGCTTCGGTAGGTCTCTCTCTGAAGTATCCACTACTGTGAAAGTGACAACACGTTTCAGTAAGTTAAGATTTCAAAATTTGAGAAAATGGCTTCGGTAGGTCACTCTCTGAAGTATCCGCTACTGTGAACGTGACAACACGTTTCAGTAAGTTAAGATTTCAAAATTTGAGAAAATGGCTTCGGTAGGTCACTCTCTGAAGTATCCGCTACTGTGAAAGTGACAACACGTTTCAGTAAGTTAAGATTTCAAAATTTGAGAAAATGGCTTCGGTAGGTCACTCTCTGAAGTATCCGCTACTGTGAACGTGACAACACGTTTCAGTAAGTTAAGATTTCAAAATTTGAGAAAATGGCTTCGGTAGGTCACTCTCTGAAGTATCCGCTACTGTGAACGTGACAACACGTTTCAGTAAGTTAAGATTTCAAAATTTGAGAAAATGGCTTCGGTAGGTCACTCTCTGAAGTATCCGCTACTGTGAACGTGACAACACGTTTCAGTAAGTTAAGATTTCAAAATTTGAGAAAATGGCTTCGGTAGGTCACTCTCTGAAGTATCCGCTACTGTGAAAGTGACAACACGTTTCAGTAAGTTAAGATTTCAAAATTTGAGAAAATGGCTTCGGTAGGTCACTCTCTGAAGTATCCACTACTGTGAAAGTGACAACACGTTTCAGTAAGTTAAGATTTCAAAATTTGAGAAAATGGCTTCGGTAGGTCACTCTCTGAAGTATCCGCTACTGTGAACGTGACAACACGTTTCAGTAAGTTAAGATTTCAAAATTTGAGAAAATGGCTTCGGTAGGTCACTCTCTGAAGTATCCGCTACTGTGAACGTGACAACACGTTTCAGTAAGTTAAGATTTCAAAATTTGAGAAAATGGCTTCGGTAGGTCACTCTCTGAAGTATCCGCTACTGTGAACGTGACAACACGTTTCAGTAAGTTAAGATTTCAAAATTTGAGAAAATGGCTTCGTTAGGTCTCTCTCTGAACTATCCGCTACTGTGAACGTGACAACACGTTCCAATGCTTCATTGAGTCTTCACATTTTCATTGAAACGTCAAAAAACGTAAAGGAACTGAAAAATAAGAAAACGCGCGAACGTGAAAAATATCAGGACGTTTCAGAGTCAGGCGTTACGGCTTTAATGAGCCGTTTAAGCTCTGAAAAATTGGCCTCTGAAAGTTCGTGACGTGAATATCGAGTCTACAGACGGTGGCCAGGTCTACTCGTATTTCCAGAGATCTGAGGATGCAGATGAGACTCATCATGAGAGTTCTGCGGGTCAAGAAAGATGCGGTCGGGTTTAATGAAAGCTTCCCAAGGACGCGTTTGAAAATTAACCCCGTTGAGTTATTGCCCCACCTCGAAGTTTTTGCGTAATGGGCTGGGAACGATTCTTTGTGAGAGGCGGCTGGTTTTTTTTTGCGAGTTAAATATTTAGAATGTTATAGTTATTATTACGGATCGATCTAACTAAGTATAAGTTAGGTACCTAAGTTAGGTTACACTAAATCTCACGATTTATTTACTGAATTAGTCATTAGCAGATGGTTTTTTGGCTCTGCTGAAATGTCGACAAAGTGACAATGTGGGAAGTTGCCGTGAGATCCTCGATATTTAAAACGTAGAAGTAACCTTTGGTAATGTTAATCGTAGGGTAAGAAATAGGAATTTCACGATAATATCGGAAAATTCCTACTTCTTATTTCCTATTATGAACCCCAAAAATTTCAATTTCAATGCAACAGCCATTTTAGCAACCAAAATAGACCATTTAGAAGTACGTTTCCTATCCCTTCCACTCCCCGTCATCACTCAACCCAACCAACACACACACACTTCCAACTCTCACGCCCTAAAAATGAAAAATTGGAGCAGTTCTTAGCAAGCTGTTTGTTCAAAGGAATTGTATGATATTATTTATTTTCAAAAATTGTTTTGTTGGATATAAGTAATTCATAAAATTCCCTTGCAAACAGCCAGTATCCAGGACTTGCCCACGGGGAGGCGACTGCAGTCAAGTCCCCCCAGTCCGCCACTCGCAACCAACTGTGGCGAACTGGCTATTCTGTAAAAGTAGGAGGAAATAGCAATAAACAAAAATGAAAAACACTTGAACATAACATACTCATCTAAAATTATATACACTGTACAACAGCTAAAGAATACACAGGCAAATCGGGTAAAACCCTTGTAAAAGTACGCAAAAATGGAGAAATAGTGACTAGAAACGACTAGAAATCTATTTGATAATATCGTAAAATTCCTATTTCTTATTATGAACCCATCAGATTTATAACGCATAGTGCCCTTAGTAGGTGCCTTTTCAAGCGCCCTCTACACCGGTCAGACTGCGCCGGATACCATTGAATTTGCATCCAAATCGAGAAAAGCCAATTTGTACCGAAACCATCGCCAGGCTACCTGAAAAACAAAGTGTCCGCAGGCGACAAAACTTGACAAACCACTCGAGTTGAAGCTGACAATGAAAACGGCCATTAGCCACCCACGCCTCGTCCTTCCATTTCTTGGCCCGGTGACCTAATCGCCAGGCCCATCATGCGGTCATTCGGTTCACAGACGGCCCTGGAAGAAGATGACGCGAGAAATGTTTTAATACTCGAGGCATTTTCGTAGTTTCCGGGTCGATTTTTCCCTTCAGAAAAATTTATGTTTCCTCGCCGCTATCTGGCTACACTGTGACCGAACCGATCCTCCCTTGCGACCTGATGATATCAAAAGGACCTCTTCGAATTTGAGACATTTTTGTATTTTTTCTGACTCAATACTAGGTACTTATATTCTGGATTCATGGTGAATAATAATTATATAATAATTATTCACCATGAATCCAGAATATAAGTACCTAGTATTGAGTCAGAAAAAATACAAAAATGTCTCAAATTCGAAATATCACAATTATTGTATCGATAATATCACAATCACAATACAATAATATCACAATTATTGTGATATTTCACCTGAATTCCTCAAAAATAATTGGTGGCACTACAAGCCTTGGTTTGAACCTAGTAAAGCCTCGTCCTATAAACAAATTCCAACGTACTCTCACAATTACACTAAAATCCCCTGTGGTGTAGTAATACTCGTAGTTATACAGTATAGTGGTGGTTAGTTTAGGTTCTGCGGTTATTGAATCGAAATGTTAATGTCTTGACTACTATTTGATTGATGTAAAGGGCTACAAAACTGCCAAACGATATGCAAGGACTTCTATAAAATCAACAGCATTGATTTTGACAAGAACGTCATATTCAAAATCTCACTTCCACACAACCGTAAATAGTACCGAATTGAACATAAATAATTAGAAATGAAATATTAATCATCTTTGATTTGTGAAAGTATCAACGCTTTACGAAAACCACACGTTTGTAAAAGTCTTGTAAACATGGAGTTCCCCTTAGCGTGTCCATTTCGGAAATTTGTGGAGTAATACGTTTTTTAACCGCGGAAAGGGGAACCAAGAGTTCAAATTCTTCAAGTATTAAAAACCCGTAAAAAAAATTGCGTAATTTTTGCTGAACGCTAACTGGCATTTTTCCCACCTCTCACCGATTTTTTTTTTTTTTTTTTTTTTTTTTTTTTTTTTTTTAATAGCCTATCACAGTATTTTTCAAAATTTTCAAATTTGATATTTCTGCAGAATCATCAAGCTCAAGTAGCCCAATCACGTTCCTTGTGAGGCTTCTGTGACGACCATTCTTCCGAGGTTTTCTCCATTCTTCCACAAACTGCTCCCGTTGAATCGTGATATTTATAACTGAAAATCAACCAATTCTATTCAACAAATCAAAAAACGCAAAAAAGGTGCTTGAATATCAAAACTAGAATGCTTAAAGAAATGGAAAAAAATAAAACAACAAAACATCATACAGGAACATCATATGGCTTAAGTGATGTCGAGTTTGTTGTTCTGAGGTGCGTTTCGTGCTACGGAAATGAAGGTAATTTCGAATGTTTGTTGGTAGGTACTTCTTTTATAGAAAAATTATTACCGACGTAGTATTAAAAACCCCAGAATTATATCGAATTAATTAATCATAATTAATAATTATTATTATTATTAATAAATACGAATTATTAATACCTAACAATAAATTATAATAATTTTCAGTAGGTACTTGATAAAATTGTTAATAATTAGTGATAATTGATAATAATAATTAATCTAACATTTAGGATGTAGACATTTAGACCTAGTGATCTAGACAGAAGGGTGATCTGTACAAAGAAGATAATGAACCGTTGTGTCAAGAATTTGCAGAGTTTTTTGTTTGTGTGCCATAGCAAAGACATAAAATGTCAAAAGATAACCTGAAGGCTCTTCATGTGATTGAATTTCGTTGAATTGAGTTTTTCCCTTTTGTTGTTCTATTTTCAATATTTGTCAAACTGAGTCAGGTGGTTCCTCATACCCTGATCTGCTCTTTTGTTTCTCGTTCTCGAAGCTGTTTGCTCAACACACACACATGACTTCCACATGGTAGGTGGATAATACGTAATTATATGCCGAGCAAAGGTAATCTCAAAAACAACGTCGATAGACTATCGATACTATCGATAGTTGGTGTTCGATAGTATCGAGACTATCGATTGGCTTAACTATCGACTATCTAACACCCCTAACTAACTGCCGTGCAGTTAGTAAAATTTTGAGGGGGGGGGGCTAATTTCTTCTTCTTTTTTATTTTTTATTTTTTTTTCTTGGGCGATTACAAAGGTTCATTATCGAAGATAATTAACCAGAAGAAACCTTATAAATATTCAATCACTATTATCAAGCAATTTAATTATTTTCGCCTCCGTTATAACCTGGAGAAGTGTTACTAATGTAAGATATCGCTTGACCTTAACTCCTTAAAGGAGAAATTGAAGAACTTCTTTCAACATTAACACCGTGATAATGACGCAACGGCTCGACTCAATCTCATCTCGCTCAAGAAGATTACGATCACCTCACACTCCCACTGGAAAGGGATACTGAGGGCATTCCTTATGAATGAAAAATCAATTAAACCCCCCCTTCACGTCCTTCGTTTTATCTCTCACAAAACCGTGACCTTTAGTTTTTTTTTTTTTTTTCTTTTCTCAAAGATAGAAATTAAGCCGTGACACAGGTAAAAAGAAACCCTTTGATTTTGTAACTGGTTCAAAAACTGTATGATGGATGTCGGATTTGAAGCCGATTCCATGATAGGTGAGACCGCCGGGGGCATGAGGAAGACATCGTATTCCTTTCACGTGAATTCAAGGGCGAGATTATGAAGATTATCGTGAAGCATCCTTCTATCAAACCCCTCCGTTTCGCTTGCATCCCTGAAGGATGATGTTTCTCAATTATTGTGTTCTTGAGCGTGAGGGGAAAATGTCAGGTTAGTAAAGCGGAATATATTAGGCATGGGTAATACGGTTATTTCTTGGTGATAGGTAATCGAGTAACATCGACCGTCTGGTAATAGTTTTTGGTACTAGGTTATTTTGGTAATAGGTTACCGGCGATTCGGGGACCTTTCCAGCGCCCAACGCGGACTAACAGAAAGGTTGGGCTCTGGAAAGGTTCTCGAATCGCCAAAATAACCTAATACCACAACCTATTACTAGACACTCGCTGTTATGACTAACTCAAAACTCACTCAAATAACTTGTCGACCTTTCACGCATTCGTTTTCCATAAGCTATTATTACCAAACTAACCTAATACCACAACCTATTACCAGACGGTCGCTTTAACTACTAACTCAATTTCAAATAACCTGTCGACAGTTATGATCGCACACCTTTCACGCATTCGTTTTCATAACATACCTATTACCAAACTAACCTAATACCACAACCTATTACCAGACGGTCGCTGTTACTCGAAACTAAATAAACAATCACCCAAATAACTTGTCGACAGTTTTGATCGCACACCTTTCACGCATTCGTTTTCCGTAACCTATTACCTGGAATAGTCCCAGCCAACCTATTATCACGGAATCGGCCGGCGACAAAGAGGCCCTCAAAGGTTTTCCCCCAAGATCTCAAAACAGTTATTCCAGTAATAAGGGTTTTCTGGTAATAGGTTATCTGGTATTAGGTTACAGGACAGTATTAGGTTGTGGACTGCGGGGGTCCGAAAAGCGACGTCTGTGTGATGAGGGTTCGTCTCGTCTCAGCTATATCATTGGTATTTGGTAATCTGCTGGCCCTACAGATACCCGTGTGGTTGCAAGTTAAACTACAACTTCTACTCGTATGAAATTTGACGTTGGATGCGTATGTTTTAAGATAATATCCTGAACAATTCGCGTCCAAAAATATTATTTCACAAAATAAGTGACCATTTCGACAGTTTTTTCTCTTTTGGAAAATTAGGCCTGGTTTTGAAGAGCTGTATCTCGGAAACTAATTATCTTACAGAGCTCGTTCTGGTCTCAAATTGTAGGAAATGTAGTTTTGTACACAGTGATCATGCCCGTCAGACTCTTCCTTTAATGAAATAATGAGCAAAATCCGAAAAAAAGCGCGGAGACTTAGTGGTTTTTTGGTTATAACTCGGGTCGCACAGATCTTTGGTAGCTAGCTGTTTTTCTGGTTTTTAACTATTCCAACAACATATAGAAAATTCATAATGACTGGACCTTTTGCAAGCACCTTTTGGACCTTCTGGACCTTTTGACTGCACTATAATGTGGAGTCGAGAGGTGAAAATTTGGGTGTTTCACTGTGAATTCTATTGCAAGCACCTCAAATGAAAGGCTTAGGGGGGAAGCGACCTCAGTCCATTAAAGCTGATTTTGAGAAAATCAGCAATGCATAGTTTTCCTGCTCTTAACATAGTTCCAGCGCTAGGAAAAAAATAATATATAAAAATCAGTAATACCTAATTCAGGAAACTTGTTTTCGCCTCTTCTTGATTAACGCATGTTATAGTACCTACTCTCAAACTGCTACTAGATGGCATCTTAAGATCATTTTGAGGTAAAACTGGACTGAGATCTTCAAATCGTAGGCGGTACGTGATTCTTGAGAGTTGCCAACAGTTACCAACATCGACCTCAGATGAATATGAATCAAAAATTGGGTACCAGCACCGACCTAGAATGACGGTTATAAACCGAAAATTGGATGAAAAGGGTCAGAAAACCTGAATCTCAATTCATTTACCTTTCTTCAAATGGGGATATTCTGTAACTCTAATGATTCCAAACGTAGTAGCTAACACCATTCCTATCCCATTTCCTTTACAGCCCGAACAAGAATATTCCCTAACCAAATTATACACCCGGTACGAAACCTCTTCCCCAAGTTAGATCTTTAAAGGCGGCATGCGATTAAGAAATTTTCCTTTTGGAGGCGTCGAAACGATGAAAACGTCTTGAGCAAGAACGTGCAATCGGGATTCCGTGTTCATCTTCTCGATCCTCTCACTCGAGGTTCGGGTTCTCCATTGATTTCGACGGATGCCGCCTTCTTGTAAGCTGTGTATGCGCTATATGGCAAGTAGCAATATCTTCCTATTGTTTCGAACGTTTCGTAAACTCAGACACTGAGGGGACGTCGTGTTCTTATGAGGGTTTCATCAGAAACAGACTCGTGATTCTTACGAAAGGATTTTGATTCGAATGAGGGGGAGGAGGTGGACAGTTTTGATGGGTTTGAAATCGAGCTGCACAACGTCAAGTACGACATTTTCAAAGGCACCGCGAACTATTGACCAACACGATTTGGTGGAAATGGCGAAAGTGTTTGATACGCTCAACAGGTCCTTTAAGAACGGAATTCTTAAGGAATATCGACCCTTTCTTGGTATCCCAAGCATTATGACCTGATGGGCGAATTTTTGAATTTGGTGCCTTTCGGCGAAAGGGCCAATTTCCTACGAAAGCTACAAACTATTTAAATTCAGACACAACTTCCCTAACTAGAACATTGTAAAATTTTAAATGTTTTCCTTTTTTTAATGCTGAACACGATGGTGGCTTTAGAATTGCGATATCTCATTCCGTTCTCAAACTGAAGCACTTTGAAGATGAAGAAAAGTGGTTGATACTTGAGATGTTCTTCATGGCTTTCACAAATAACCAGTTATTGCTTCGAAAATTCGCTCTTATAGCCATGCTGCATGACTGTGGATTTTTTAATTAGGCAATTATTTGAGTGAGTTGCAGCTTAGATCATCGATCATTCAAATCGATCGATTCAGATACCATTCACTGAAGACACAACCTCAGATCACCAAGTGTTCTTACTCTTCCCGCCCTGGAAGGTTATTTCGGATATTGCTACCGGCTACACGTAATGAATTATTCATAATTGGTCGGGAATTTACTACTATGTACGAGTTTGTAGGCTGACAATCTGCACAGTCCACAACAGATATCTAAGCCGATCTTGTATTGTCTTGTATTTTGTCGAAGCAGATCTTGTGGTATCTGTGTACAAATAATGAATAATTCTTAATTATGAGTAAGAACTTCCTGTAGATATTGCAGGTAATACGAGTAGGTTTCCTACAAAACGTAAGAACTTCCTGTAGATATTGCAGGTAATACGTAGTAGGTTTCCTACAAAACGCTCGCTACCTAAAGAGTATAAATTATCATCCTTAACGATGTCCACCTGTTGAGTTATGTCTTCATGAGAGGATGTAAAAAGACCAAAATCTTCAGAAACATCGTATTTTTCACCTTGTTTTTTTGTTTTTAACCATTGACGTTACGAAACCTAAGTAGAGCCCATCGAAGGCCCGGATAATGGGTAGGTAGTCGTGACAGGGTAATGATTATGTGGACTGGGATGCTCCCAAGGTCGGTGCAGCTCCGGCTAGACCTCGTCTTCGGAGATCGATGTCGAAACAAAGGGTGAACGCGTTTATTTATTCCAACTGGTCAAAAAAATGAATAAGTAAAGTACGAGCCAGTTCCAAATCGCGCTCCTTGTTTTGATCCAATTGAGAACAACAGTGTTGTAGTTTAAAGACCTTTCTACGAGAAAGCATAAAGGCTTTATTGAGTAAAAACGTTGCATACAATACTCGACAAATTCAAATGAGAATTTATGAGGGACTGATATGGTAGTTACAATGACAAAAAGAATAACACATGAGCGGAGGCTACAATAATCATCTCATTCTCCCTCGCATGATGAGAGTGCACTGGTAACTTCAAGGTACTTGGGTGGTCTTCTGTTCCTTCTTGGTCTATCCTCAAGTATAGCTTCCTCTCTAGTAGATGGAGGATTAGGTGATGGAGCTTTAGCATTCTACCTCGGAAACCCACTCTGTCGAGGTGAAGCAGGTTGCTGGGTTTCCTTAGTGGCCCGAGTTTTGGGCATATCAGGTAGGTTTATGCTAGTCTCGTGTTGAGAGACTGATCGGCCAGGAAGTTCGATTTCCTCATTCGAAGAATCACTTCGGTCCACGTTCAGGTCCCCGCGGAGGGCTAGCTGCTTCAACGACACTGTTGACTCTCGCCCATCATCAAACCGGATGTAAGCATACTGAGGATTGGCTTCTATCAATTCGGCCTCATCCACAATAAGGTCATATTTACTTGTCCTAACATTACGCAGAACAAGTACAGGCCCAGGATGTAGAAGCCATGCTGAAAGTGAAGTGCCATTTGGCGATCGTCTAGGATGAATGAAGAATCTTTCGTGGGGAGTGCAGTTTGTAGATGTGTTAAGCAGCGATCTGATTGAATGCAGAGCTTCTGGTAGCACTCTTTCCCACTGAGGTACGTCTAAATGTTTGATCTTCAGAGCGAGGTTTGTGGATTTCCAGATAATCCCATTGAACCGTTCAATCAGACCATTTCCGGCTGTGTTGTATGGTGTGGTGATGATGGTGGCCATACCTCGCTCATGTAAAAAGGAAATAATTTCTCGGGAAATGAAGGAAGTTCCTCGGTCTGAATGGATGAAGCTTGGCATTCTAAACATCGAAAATAGGTTATCGAAGCACTGAATTACAGTTTGAGAAGTCATGTCCTAGCGGGGGCGGAAAACGCGAATATTCGTCAATGATGTTAAGCATGTATCGATTTTGGCTGTTAGACGGCAAAGGGCCCTTGAAGTCGATGTTCAATCTCTCGAACGGTGAGGTTGCTTTGATCAGATGTTGGTTTTTATTTGATGATTTGGACGGTAACACTCCTGACATCATGCTGGTTTTCAGCTATTTTCAAAAGATTTGGCAAAAATACAGCAGCCCAATTGAAATTTCAGGTTCTGGAAAGGGATTCACAAACGGGCCACTACTTAATACACAATTCAACTATTTTTGTGAATTTATTACACAGCATGTCACTCCTCGCGATGAGACCAAGTTGTACTATTATTTCAAAATGCATCCAAATGGGGAAATCAATACAACCAATTAGTATGTGACCTGAAGGCTGTTCAAAAAACATCCTGATTGTATTTAACTGACCAAGTCGAACTTTTTGTTTCAGAGAGATGAAGAGTCTACTGTGGATAGCGTTCGGTGAGTGATCTTCACACATAACAGCTAATTTTGGTTTATGTTACGAGGGCGTCCACACGTTACGTCAGTAACATAACGGGTGATAGTGGTTAACTTACGTCTGCTTATATTACTGGACGTAGGAAGGGATTCAGAAAGGGCAAAATTCTGGTTACGTAATAGGTATATACAGGGTTGTCCATTTAACGTAACACTCTTTTTATTTTCAATAGAAACAGCATATTTGAAAATAAAAAAATCCGTGTCCAATGATTTTTGATCAGGATTCAAAAAAATATGTTTGCGCACTTTTGCCCAATCTACTCTAACTTCCTTATTTCAAATGAGAACCCCTATTTTCTATTACAGATTCAGATTCCACGCAAAACTTCATGAAGAAATTATTCCTTACTCGATTTTTTTTTTTACTTTTATTTAAATTACTTTTTACTCTATTTCCACCGTAATATGAGGACATTGTTAGACCGGTTTCGGTTATTAAACCACGCCAGTAACAAAACAATACTGTTATTGTTATAGTATTATTTTGTTACTGACGATGGTTTAATAACTGAAACTGGTCTACTCATAATTCAGTGGAAATAGACGATTTTTTCGTACTCTTCTTTTTCCTTAAGTGGTTTCCACTATTTCGCCGCTAGTGATTTAGTTCGTAATACTTACATCATAACTTCTGAAAAACGGTCAAAATTTATTAATAAAAATAATTCAAGGAAATTATTTAAAATATTGATCAAACCACTGCGACTTTTGAAAAGACCGAACAAGCCTTTTAACACCTCAAAAAAACAAAATATACCTACTGAGAAAATCAGTTCGACGCTGCATTGAAGCCCGCCTTGAGAACCGGGTCAGAGCTTGCGCATTAGGTACCTCAACCACAATGAAGGAACTGTGGAGCAACTTCATTTTTCTCAAGTTTGCCACCAGCTGCCAAACTATTGTCTAATCAGGTGGACAAAGCGTGGAAAATCGTAGTTTTTTCCAAGGATCCTCATCAGCGTCGTTGATTCGTTCTGTGGAGTTGAAACTTGAAAAGTTTGAGTCGCAATAAAAAATTACACTTTGTTAGTACAGACAAGGGCGTCATTTCAATGGGACAGGGGCGGATTCAGACTTTGATCTCGGGGGAGGTCATGAGGTTCCTAATGCAATTTTTCATAAAAGGACTTTGAGGATATACTGATTTTCATCGGAACAGTCGCAAAATGTTTAGCGTGGAACATGCTTTAGCCTTGAGCTAACTGGCAAAAAGTGTCACGTTTTTGCGAGGCCCGAGTTTTGAAAGATTTTTCGAAATATTATTTGTTAGCCTCATTTATATTCATTCCCTGAGAATAAACCATTTTTCAGATTTAAAAAATGTTGAACGGTTGCCGACAAAAACGCTATATACTTTTCCATCTTCTCTCTCTCCCACACCTGTCGCCGCGATATTCTTTGAATACTGTCAGGCAACCTGAGGACTCTGCGCAGTAAGATCAGCGCATACTGACTGTTAGGATCATCATGACCTGGTTGATTTCGTCTCATTTTTCTAGGGATAAAGAACGGACTGTAGGCCTCAAGGCCCACAACGTTCATCAATTCTTATTCAATTTCTTATTCTCATTTATAAGGAAAACATATGTTTATCCCATAGTACGTGTATAATATAAATGACTGCAAAACATAGGAATAGTAACTATTGAGCATATTGTCCCTCCCTTGTATTCACCACTGCAATGGAAGTGGGAAAGGTATTAGGCCAATACGTCACACTGTTGTCCGCCAGGAGGATGAGAGAGATGCACTTAGACCAGATCAAGTCGGAACAACCAGTCAAATTCGGTGGGCTGTTAATGATCAAACGAAGAATAGAAAAAAACCTCCTTTTCCCTGCTTAGTTTTTCCCACGTCAAATGAAGTCATGACATCAGGAGCGTAGCGTCAGGGGGAGCGCAGGAAAACAGTTTTGAATTGGGTGGAAACGTTCAGTGGTTGTGGAGGAGAATTTTTTAGTTAGGATCCCAAATTGCTATGTAGTTCATATTATACCGTTTGTCTTACATCCTATACATGCAATAAAATGTATTTTGATATGTGAGTTTTGTACCTGTTGTCACAATCTAAACGCGATTTCATGTCCATCAGCTATCGGGTGGGTCGGAACAGAAGCGCAGAGCCCGAGGAGGAATTTCTACTCGCAGGGGAACATGCCCGTAACGTCGTTCAGTTGCCGGGACAAGATCCTCGGAGGGTACTACTCGGATCCCGAGACAGACTGTCAGATGTTCCACGTCTGCGTCAAAGTTCCAGGGCAAGGGGTAAGAAATTCACTAAACCGTCAAGTTGGGAGTAAATGGTCAATACTTGCAATACCTATCTACGACCTCCACTCAGGGCAATCCTGAACGACTCCTGTCGACTATTTGAAGGAAATCATCATCTCAATTGCTTTCAACCTACTAGCGTTGTTCAAACCTCGCGTTATAAGTTTCTCGTCTTAATTGGTTTGTTTACAGGTACAAGACTACAAGTTCCTTTGCCCAAACAACACGTCGTTTGATCAGGAAAACCAAATTTGCGACGACTGGTTCAACATCGACTGCGAGGCTTCAACGCTTTACTATTCGGACAATTTCGACTTGTACAGAATCGGTGAGAACAAGTCATCATTTTTACTACTTACGACCGATTTTGCCAAGTGAATGAGATAATGCCAAGTTGGAACTTAGTATGTATACCAACACATCTGTCCCAAATCCTTTGATGTAAAGATCATATTGTTATCACCCAATAATATTGGATTGTTTTGGACAGCAGGAAGCGACTACGACTCAGGAAGAGTGAGCCCCGGAGTGAAACTGCCGACGAACAACATCAACAACGCCGTTTCGGATTCTGACGACGACTACCTGAGGAGAGCAGACAGAGGAGAATCCGTAGGAAATGATCTGCTCAGGTAAGACAGCAGCTGTAATCTACTCTCACAATGGTAGAACATTATTAGGAGTAAAAGTGGTATTTTCAACATGAAACATGCACAAAATCTGAATTTAGCCGTGGAATAGGTTTAAAAGAGTAGTGGTTTACTGAGTGTTCTCGGTTCCCGAGGTTTTTGTTCGACATCTCTGAGGATGGACGGCTGTGGAAACACAGACCAAATACCCTCTGGGTGGGCATATTGCCTAACCCCCCCGAGAACAGGAGCAACTCAGCAAATCATTCATTACAAAAGTCAGGACATATTTGCATATTCGTCTATTTACAGCGTGGAGAGCACTCTAGCTAACAATTGCGATTATTTCTTGCAGAGGAAGCCACTCAAGCAATTTCTTCTCAAACAAAAACCAAGGACGTGAAGACGAAGAAGAAGTGAAGAAGAAGGTGCCAACAGGCAAAAGCGGCGTCAGGAAGCTGTTGACTGGAAAACGCCCTGTGCCCTCGACTACAAGTGCTGTAAGTGTCAATGCAAATATGTCTGAATAGTAACGGTATAGGTACGTTGACAAAACTAAAATGGTCCTGAATAAATGGTCCAATAAATAAAATCGGCCAGAATATGTCTCCAAATTGTAGAGTTCAAAGAATTCCATAGTAATACAACTTCTTGGCAGTAATTCCAGGGAAATCAAGTTGAATAATTTTTGACAATACTTCCAGAGCTTTCCCATTAACACAATCAATTGTGGTCCAAACGGCTTTTTGCGGGAGTTTTTGTGATAACTCAAATTTCATAATTTCGTTGCAGGCACCACAACCCACGCAAGCTGCCACTGCTGAACCTGTAACGCAGAGGCAAAACTTCGCCGGGAGAAATCGAGGGGCTTCGAACTACAGAGGAAGCTTCAGAAACTACAACAGCCAACCCGCACAGCAGCAAACGGCACAGCAACAAACGCAACAGCAGCCGACGTCAGCTGAGCCCCAAAGGGTCAACTACAACACAGCAGCTCCTCCAACCCAGAAACCCAACTACTACACGACTGCCGCACCTGTGACGCAAAGACAGAATTACTACACGACCGCTGCTCCAACTCAAAGACCCAACTACTACACTACAGCTCCACCGACTCAAAGGCAAACGTACTACACGACTCCAGCTCCGACCCAAGCTCCAGCTCAAAGGCAGAATTTCTACACTGCAGCGCCAGCAGCACCGACTCAAAGGCAAACTTACTACACGACTCAAGCGCCGACCCAAGCTCCAGCTCAAAGACAGAATTTCTACACTGCCGCGCCAGCAGCACCGACTCAAAGGCAAAACAACTACTACAGTTCGCCAGCTACCCAACAGCAGCAAGTGACTGGACAGCAAGGATTCACGGCGTCAGTACAAAATCAGTACTACAACCCATCGACCCAAAACCAAGCGTACAATAACTTCCAAACTTCAACAACCAGAAATTATCAAAACTACCAAACCACCCAAGCACCTGCAGTGTACACTGAAACCACGAACTACGCTGCAACAGACTACACAAGGGCCACAAACAACAACTACGAAACTGCCAAATTGTTCAAATCCAACGTTGCAGCACAGGCCAACCCAAATTACTACAACGCCAATTACAATAAAGATCAATTCGATGATGGAGCAGGAGAGTTCTTGAAGACTGCACCAAGCCAAAATTTGGGTACAGCAAACTTCAATAGGATTCAGAATATCTACAAGGGATTCAATACATCAGTTGCTGCAAGTTACAATACAGAGTCTGTAAACCCAACGACATTGAAGCCTGCGAATAATTTCAGTTATGCTACAATTAATAGGAACAATTACGTGAATACGAGCCCAAAACCGGCTTTTAATCAGTATTCGACAACAAATCAAGAGCAAACGTACAGTACAGTTGTGCCAAATTATTACAGTCAGAGTACAACACAGAAGCCGTTTGTGCAGGCGAGTTACAACGGGACGACTGCAGCAAGGGGTGGTTATTACAGTAATGCAGCAGTGAATCCAACGACGCAGTATAATTATTACACAACCACACAGAAACCAGTGGCGTCGAGTCAGAATTACTACCAAACTAGTCAACAGCAGACCACGCAGAAACCCGCTCAGAACTTCTACAACCCGAGCGCTCCCGCTCAACAAACTTACTACAACCAGGGGACGACTCAGGCCCAAACGACGGCCCCGAACTACTACAATCAGCCGTCGAGCTTCGGAAAGGCCGCCGTTCAAAAGCCGAACCAACAGAAGAAATACAACTCTCCGCCACCGAACGGCAACTTGGCGCAGTCGACGCCTCAGCCCTTCAACAGAAATTCCGCCAATAGAGGGACGCCGATCCCTGACAAAACCGAGAAGCCCAGACCCTTCACGACGACCGCCGTTCCGACAGCGAAGGAAACCAAATCCGAGAAAGACCAGTACGATTACGCGTACTACGACGACGCCCCTCACGCCGAGTACGACAGCCTTGACACGGTCGAATTCGTCAAAACAAAATCCAAAACGCGATCACAAAAATGAGCAATTCTCACTTTTTGGACCACTTTCACAAACTAAAAAAAAAAAAAATAAATAAAAAAAATAATAAAAATGAAAGCAAAAATCCTAAAAAAGCAAAAAGTTGTAAATATTGATTGAACTGTAAAAAAAAAAAAAAAAAAAAAAAAAAAAAAAAAAACTTTTGTAAAATAAATAGGAATTGTAAATGTGTTTAGTGAATTCACTGCATTTTTCTTTTCTTTTAACATGGAATTTTACCGGGACCTTCCAGGCAAAAACCGACCACTGAAATCGTAACGAAATTCGCATAATGATTTCCAATTACAACCAAACCGTTGCTACGGAAATTTATCTTCGCAATTTTTGATCGTGCCAAAATCGTTCACCGCTCTCCTTGGAAAGCTTTTGATTCAACTGAGAAATGTACTCATCTCAAGCTGGTAATTTCCGACTCCATACACTCCTGACAAGCACTGGTTGTCAAAAAACGCTGGAGTTTGGTTCCGGTTTGGTAATCTATCAGTACCGTCCTATGAGAGGGGGGGGGGGGGGGTTGTCATGCGCTAAGCCTCATCCCAGGGTGTGTCACTCCAGGCCAGGCGCTAAAAAAATAACTGAAAAGTTCTGGTTGAATGAAAATAATGTAATAAATGCCTAAAATATGTGTCTGAATTACTCCCAATACGTTAAATTATTAATTAATTACAAAACCTAATCTAAAAAAAAAATCGTGGATTTGGATTTCCTCCTTAGGATTTCCTCCCATTGCCATTGCAACCTAACCATTTCACGAAGTGGCCTGAAGCCATTCCTGGATTTCCTCCTTTCCGCATTGGCAATTCCTAACCATTGCATCCATGGCGCGCCGGTTAGGCATTCTGATACGCACTGGTAAAAGAGTGTTCTACGTTTCTCCATATTTTGTATTTAAATATATTATAAAACAAGAAAAACCACTGGTTGAAGTGTAACTCAAAAATTGAAAGTCTTGCAGCTCAAAATTAATGTTATTTAAATTATTTAAATCTTCCGACGCATTTCACCAAATGTTTCAATTTTATTCGTGAATTGTAACGACTGGAAATCGAGACGAGGTTAATTTCGTCACCAATCTCCTCACTATGCCCTTTGAAGGCATTTTTCTTGCTGTATGACGATATTTTGAACAAATGTAATGTATGAGCTATATGACGAGTAATTATGAACACGAATTTGAATTTAAATTCACTTCAACTGTTCCAAGTTTTTTTTATACTTAGGTAGTATTTATTGTTGACTTCGTTATTAATATTATTAATTAGGTTTAGTCCCAAAATCATGTATAAATATACCATCAAATACCTGGATTTATACGCAGTGATTTCAATAAATTTTACACTGTATTTCATACAATTTCGAGAGAAAATTGTAATTGCGTCTTGTCGCTGTATGTTTTTTTTAACAATATCGGAGTAAACATTTTTGTACCATGTAATACGTAATTAATTAAAATGTGTACTTGATGTTGTGTTGGTTATCTGAGCGCGAACCCTTACATCCGCCAAGTTAATATAAATATGCCTTAGAAAACTGATATGTGGTTAAATGAGGTTTGAAAGGTACATCAGGCCCCGACACGAAACTGCCTGAGCGAACAAGTTCAACAGGTTTCAAGTCCATTTTTGCTGCCTGATCTACCAAATAGGGAATGACAGTGTTTTTTTCTGGAGAGGTTTGAAGTCGTATTGAGCGGGAAGAGAGCAGCAAAGTACGTCATCTACCTCCCAGGCCAATCAGAGAGCAGTACTGAGACTGCCTTCGTACACCGCTCTCTGATTGGCTCCTGAAAGACAATCCTACCCGCCTCTATCATCCGCTGTATCAACTACAACCCTGTCTGACCACGTTGAGCAGGAATAGTTCAAATTCGCCATTCTTCAGTTCGATCTGGTAGTTAAACAAACATTTTCTCGTTTGAAATTACATACTCGTTTTAGATGTCTTGTGAGTCACCAATTTTCGATTTTTGATCATTAAAGAATAATTACTATCCTCTGACACACTGGCATTCCCTATTGTGCGAAATCATTAAGGTTTGAATTTTGCAGAAATTCGAGAGGTAGTTGGAGATCGACTTGTAGATGAGATTGAATGAATGACATTGAATTCCAATGAATGGCAGAATTTGCACATGAACAGTGTAATTTCGCTCGAATTTGGATGGTGATGAATTTCTTCAATTGGGAATTTCATGCCGAAATTGATTAAAGGTGCAATTTTAAAACCACTGTCGAATTCCCGATCACCAGTTCTGTTTCAGGGAGAAGCACTCTACTATCGATCAAATGCATCGCATCACTGAGTTATCCCTACACAACAAATTGCTTATCTACAAGCAAATTTTAAGGCCTGCATGGACAGCTCTGAGGCTGCAGGAAAAAGACAAACATCCAGATCATACAAACATCTCAGAACAAGGTACTTTTTTATCTTATGCCTCGACGGTTTGCGGCAACTTCGGCCATTCGTCTTCTCGCAGCCCAATATAACGTCGAGTTTCTGAGGTAAGTACAATTTTCGGCCTCCAAGGATGCACGGACGTCTTCAAGCTCTGGACAATTACCCAGTTGCTGACCATCCATGAACCCGCCTCCACAGAGCACACAATCCGGGCTCTGAAATACACCTATTCTGTGCAGGTGGCCTTGGAGGTAGTCATGGCCTGTGGTTAGCCTAAAACAGGCTACAGCTACTTGTCGAGGAAGGTTACTAAGGAGTATTGTCAACGCTCCCTGGTACATATGGTACTCCACCGGGACCTCAAGATGAAGACAGTTAGCGAGGTGGTTAAGGACCTTGCGATTAAAGGTAGGTTCACGGGACGATCAGATCTCGGTCGAATCACCGTCAAGTCAGGGGCAACCCAATCCACACTGCACAGGCAGATCACCGTCAGTCTACTCCGGGCAGCAAGTGAATTCAATCAGGATGTCGTCCAACAGGATTAATTTACTGTGCAAAATCGCTTTAATTTTTGAGGAAGAAGAAGAAGTGAGGCCTCGAAGACAAGAGAGGGTCCATAAAATATTTTTGTCGAGGAGAGATGAAGGGAATTTCGCCAAACTGTACCCACAGCTCGTGGATGACAAAATTTCAGTATTTTCGTATGCCGCATTGCGATTTTTTGAATTTGCTGTCTCTGATTGAAAAGGACATAACAAAGTGGTTCCTCCTATGGAAAACACGTGACTGACTGACTGTTTCATATCCACATCCCCCCGGCAGTCCGGTACAGTCAAGATCAAGTCTGCGACTGTACCGTGCCTGTGAGTCGGAACGCCCTCACTGGAAACCTACGAAAGCAATCTTGACTGGACTGTCTCTGACCGTGATCTTATCGTCCGGCGACTGTTGGTGTGAATCCACCTTAAACACAAGTGGCGGCTTCATGAACACGTGAATCCAGAAGTTCTTCGTCTACGGCAACGTCACCCGACGTCATGACAGAACGAAACCTTTCGACCTTGTAAAGTGATGTGACAACTCTTGTGGGAAAATGATCCTATAGAGTAGTTGCCATTGGGCTATGAACTCTACACATTGTCAATATAGTACTATTAAAGTAAACTAACTTGTTGGGCCAAGCTCAGTTGTTATGTTACGTTTCTAATAAAGAAATTTTGAAAAAAATAAATAAATAAATACTGTTGTTTCTTACTTGAATAATATAAAATATATTTACTAGCGATCATTTTCATGGAGAGTTCACTTTCACGAGCTTTGGAAGTAGTGTTCATAACTTGGTCACTCTTTGCAGGACGAAAGTGTTTACAGTCACTTCACCCTGTTTACATTCACTTCACCCTCGACACGATTCAGGCGGTCGGTTCAGTTTCGTTGTCGCCTCCATCAGGGTCAGGGGCGTATCTGTCGAGGAGCTCTTGTTTTTTCTTCAGGAGAATCGCTTCCTCGACTTCTTTCTGCGACGGAACGGGGACGTGGGCTTTGAAGGAGTCGAGAGTCTTAGCGGTGATTTCCGACTCGGAGTCAGACCCCTGGAATCAAAATATTTCTGTAAGTAACGGTTAGCATTGTATGGAATATTGAGAAAACAAACAGCGGACTCCTGGAAAGTGTACCTGTCCGAAACTGGGGCTGACACTGATTTTCGAAAAGCGTCCGACAAGTTGTTCACTTAGATAGGGGACCAGAGGTTACAATACATAGTGGCAGCAGGACGTCTCTCCTACCACTTCACTTCAGTAGGCATCCAATAGAAGTAGTATCCAAGTTCTACACCCTTTTAGGGTAAGTTGTCGAACACTGCATTTTCTGGCTTATTCAATTTTAGCCATAACACCGCATAGAGCCCAAGAACAATAATTGTAAATTTCATCAAATGTTTATCGTTTTTGGAAGCTGGTATAATGGAAACATTTGCCGCAAACTATCCAAGAATTGCCAAGATTCCTATGTATGTTGAATTTTTATCGTCGATATTTAAAGAATGCAGCTGAAAATCAAGCTATCCTGCATGAATACTTGAAAGGCGCTAGAAAAAAGGACAGAAGGTTGATTAGACGTCTGAAGCTCAGCAAAAATTTGAACAATGCAAGAAGGATCTCGCCAAAGCTGCTGTTGGCATATCCGAACCCAGACCATCGCATTCTATTCCAAAAAGCTTAACCCAGCTCAGAAATCATACTCAACTTATGATCGTGAGTTGTTGGCTATTTATGAATCTGTCGAGCGATTTAAACATCTACTAGAAGGTTCACATTTTGTTATTTTCACTGACCGCAAACCGTGAGTATTTGCATTCAAGCAGAAGAATGAAAAGGCTTCTCTGAGGCAGCAGAGGTATCTTCAGTATATATCTTAATATTCGTCATATTAGCGGAAAAGACAATGTTGTGGCAGATAATCTGTCAAGATTGGAAGCTATACACTCATTGATCGTCGACACTCGAGATTTTCCCCCCACATTCCTATTAATTGTAACTAACCGATTCATCTGCAGAGGCTTTGTAAATGTCTTCTTCGTCTTCCTCTTCTTCTTCGACCTGCATTTCTTCCGAAAGAGACTTCTCTTTTTTCAGCTTCCAGGCCGCCACTGCTTCGTCGATAGCTAGGGGAAAAAAAATGCGGTGAGTATTTTAAAAACGACCTTTGTAACAGCAATAAGGTGAATATGTTGACAAACCACTTCACCGCACAACTAAGTGGCAAACGAGAAAACTCATAATTTAAAGGTGTTTACATCTAATTGAGACATTTGAGGTATCTCACGTCCATAATCCTTCACACAAGGAGTATGAAAGTATCACATTTTCATACATGTCAAGAAAGTTGGCAGGTGGTGGTGAATCTGTGAACCCCAAGAAAACCTTCCCCTCTTCAGTCATCAAAGCATACATTACCCATGGGTAATTCTACAGAAATAGGGACATTAACGTCCAAAACGTCTCCTTCAATGAATATCGGGATTCTCCAATTTTAAAAATTATTATGTGGTCTAGGATGTGGCTTTCAGTGATTCCGGTGATTCTACAGTGCTAAATTTGCAGTACATGATTATATACAAATTCATTTGTTGTTGATTTCTCACTCCTTTGTCATGTCCAGGCTCACTTTTTTTTTTTTTTTTTTACTAAAGATGAATAGTTTCTTCTTTTCCTTCAAAAATGTTTTCTCCACGATGAAGAAGAAGAAGAAGAAGGAGAAGAAATACGTTTATTTGATATAAATGACAACATAAAATAACAAAAACTAGACTCAATTTGAGTATAAACATTATGGCATGGTGTAACCGTCTGCCGGAGGTTTGGGTTCTACTTTTTGCAATAAATTAAAATGAATTCTTGGTAGATTAAATGATACAAGTAAAATTATATACTTCATGTACTTAAAGAATAATTACAACTAAGAAGGAAATCAAATATAAACACTGTGTTAAAAATTAAACTGTTCCACAAGGAACTTTCTATACCCCCATGCAGATCTACAGAAGTTTATAATGCAGGGCCACCCCTTCCCACCCTGCAATATGTAAATGGCCTCGTCTCGCGAAATGTTGCCACAGCCAAAAGCCTGCCACCTAAATTCATTTAGAACAGGGCAGACACAAAAGAAATGAAAAACGTCCTCACGCTCATGGAGGTTGCACAAGGAGCACTCCTCACTCGGACGGGAATAGAATGGCCTAGCATTCACGTTAAGAAGCTCACAACGGAGCTTGAATAGCCAACGGGCTTCATGAAATCCCACGCCTTGAGCAGGTTGCACGAAACTTGCACACTTTATGTGGGGATCCAATTCTTTATAAAGAGTGTAGGTCTGCGATTCAATTGCTAGACGTCGGAAGCAGGGGCGGCTCGTGGGCTCAGAAACTGGTGGGGCACCAGGGCAATATTTAGGTGCATACCTACCTATTAGGTACTCACTATAGGAACTAAACTCAAACTACCCTTCCAGCTAAACTGCTTCATAATTAATGGTATGCAGCTCTTAGCAAGTCAGGAAACATCGTTCTCCAAAGAGTTCTCTTGAGGAGAGGGAAGGTTACTGACCAGTATCCAGGATTACCGACGAGGAGGTGGCTGCAAGGCAATCCCACCTACCCACCAAAATAATTATCTTCAAAATTATAGGAAGAATAAAAGAGAAATTGTGACTGTACGAGTACTATTCAAAGAGTACATTATAAAGGTAGTCAAAAAATTATATTATTGGAGTTTCTATTACTGGGGTTTTTAAAAATTAGCAATCGCGACCATCTGCTTCCTAGCCGAGTGGTACCTTGAAAACCCCCTCTAAAAATGTCCTCTTATGCCCAGATTGCACATACGTTTTCTTATCCAATCGTATCAAAACATTTTGAGCGATCACAGAACAGCAAGATTGATTTCAACTAGCTTTTAGAGTTCGTTGGTTAGCTCAAACAAAGCTCGAGTCAACGAAGTCACCATCAGTTTCAGGGATAACAAATAAAACAGTATTCTCAACGGTTGGCTGAGCTACATAATAATATTATGTATATTACTGTTATTAACGGTTATTAACTTACAGAATGTAGAAATCAACAAATGAGATTCTTTTGGGCGAATAGTGATCCACGTAGTATAGTAGGGTTTTCTGTGGATCCACTTCAGTCTTGACGACTAGCAAAGCGTTCACGCGTTGCACGTGAGGTATTAAATTTCAATGTTTAGTTGATTAATATTATGGAGACAATAATTCACTTTTACTATGATGAGTAAATACGAAGCTAAAAACCACCAGTCAATGCATTCAAAATAATATATGATAACGTCAGGCGACGTTTTGATACCATTCTTATCGAACATGGAAGAAAGCATGGAGGAATGAAACTCGTTCTTCGTTGACAAGGAACGATTCAACGATCGATTGTTTTCGGCGTTCAACTTGATATGATATTTTGGCCACCGCCCGGAACGCCTCCTATCTCGCAACACAGAGTGCCTTCCCCCACCCCAGGAAGCGCCTATACCTTCAACATTGAGACTGGGGCACTTCTGGTCGATCCGATAATCGACTTTTTTAATCGATAAATCGAAATGCGACTCAGTGGAAGTGGGTAGTCATGGAGGAAGGGAGAAAATGCGACTCAGTGGAAGTGGGTAGTCATGGAGGAAGGGAGATCTCCCTTCTTTTATGGTGGGTAGTAGTAGGTAAGATTTTTTTCTCCTTGTTCTATGTTTTTTCTGTTTTCCTTTGCAAATTTTTGGGTGGGGCGAGGGCCAAGGTGGCCTTATGGACGAGCCGCCACTGGTCGGAAGAGCTCAACGGGTTGGGAAGACCGTATCTTGCCATCAGAGTACTATAGTGCTCAGCCCAAAATAGCTCCTCTCGCCCAATCTCCCTCGCAACTATCTTAGGGAGGCGTGAATCTGGCATACCCGCCACCCTTGAGATATATCTGAGGTGCAAGCCCAGGGTAAACAAGGACAGCGTGTCCAGTTCTTCTCCACGATGAATTTGTACACAAACATCTGTTCTATCATGGTGAGAAAGCCAGAATCACAATTTTCAACCAAAGAGGTGCTAAGCACCAAAGTTATGCATGGCCAGCATTTCACACCTCACTCCTTCGTCATTTTTTTGAAATTTCAGATTGAAAAGTTGTTTTCCTCTGTATAGGACAAGTACTATGCCTCAAAATCGCGAAGAAGTGTTACGTTAGAAACGGGAGGCTGCAAAGCGACGTCATGAAGGGATCAAGAGTGATGTATGGTGTAACTGGTGCCATAACGTGATACCCCATGTCAGTTCAATCAGTCTCATACCCTCATTTAGACAACCAGATACTCTTTACTGGCACCACTACAGACCTTATAGAAACCCATAACTTTCTACACCCCTTTCCGTATCAATCCGTCCTTTCTTCTGACCCGATGGCTGAACTAAGGACTTTAATCAGACTGATAGCCTCAAGGCTTGTTCTCACCTTTCCTCTCCTCAACTTCTTCCAAAGGCTTGAGAATTCCATCGTCGTCGTCCATGTAGCCGTAATACGAAGCGTCGATGTCCCTCATCAGTTCACCTCTCGTCTTGTGGGGCGGTGGAGGCGGAGCTTGCTCGAAGAGTTCACGAACACCTTGAAACGGTTACGAGATATTTCAATTGAATTGGTTTAACGAGAATTTCTATACGCTACTCAAGTCTAGAGGAAGTTCTCAAACACTACACAAATTTGTAAATGCAATACATTCAGATTGTAACAACGGAAATATCTCACGAAATAGCCTTTAGGGCGACTAGACTATGGCCATCAAAGCCAGATTGGATTGGATTTCGAATGTTAATATAAGGAATGTTAATAATAAAAAATCTACAGTCATGCAGCATGGCGATAAGAGCGAAGTTTCGAAGAAATAACTGGTTTTATGGGAAATGTCTCCATTGAAGGACTTGATGTCCATGAAGAAGTAGGAGGAACGTCTCAAGTATCAACCACGTTTCTTCATCTTCAAAGTGCTCCAGTTTGAGAACGCAATAGGATATCGCAATTTTGATTTCACCATCGTGTTCAGCGTAAGATGACCTTTAAAATGAGGTGTCACTTGCCAGACTGTTCAATTTAGGGAATTTATGGGTAGTCCCCCCCCCCCCCCTCAGCTTATAGATTTTTCAACGCTGAACAGAAGTCAGAATGACGATATCTCATTCCGTTATCAGATTAGAGCAGACTAACCATGAAGAACGCTTCAAGTATCAACCACGTTTCTTCATCTTCAAAGTGCTCCAGTTTGAGAACGGAATAAGATATCGCAATTCTGTGTTCACCATCGTGTTCAGCGTAAAAATACCTTTAAACTGAGGGGTCACTTGTCAGACCGTCTCATTTTGGAAATTGATGGGTAATTTTCTCCCCCTAAAATTCCCCAAAACCCCGAATTTAGCCTTTCGATTGCCAAGACGGATTTTTTGTGCAAATTTGAGCTTTTTATCTCAATTCTATCGAAAGTTATCGTCTGGAGTGACACATACATAAACATATAAATACATACAAATAATTTTTGGTGTCTTTTGGCAGTGGATTCAGGATGGTCTGAAACGGATTTTGGTATAAAAAGTCTTTCGGAAATTCGAGTTTTAAAAATTTTGGAAAATTCGCTAAAAGCACTCTTTGTGAAAACCTGAGACACTGTTTGAAAACAAAATAAGGGCTCTTATGATAGAGAACAGTGTGTTTACAATAATGAGTCTATCAAGTGCGAAATCGCAAAAATGACAAAATTTGTCATTTTTGCAATTTCTCACTTGATAGACTGACTATTTAATAGAATATTTAATATTCAATAATTATTTCAACTGATTAATATTGAGAGTGACCTGGCAGCTGTCGAGCAGCCCCGAAGTACTTGTAGCCTCGATTCCCGGGGACTTCTTTCCCTTCGTGGTCCAGCATTTTGGGTCCAGATCGGGAATAATCTGGACCCCCGAGCTCTCGGATTTGTGCCTCCCAATGACCTTTTTCCCGAAGGAGTTTGTTGATTTCGTCGTTCAAATCCCTGATGCGGAACTCACCGAGACCAGCTGGAAATTAAGACGTGAAATTATGTATGGCACGCACCTGTAGTCATTTTACTGTAGTCGACGTTTGAGGTCACAGACAAATATTCATTTCAAAACAAGAAAATCTGCTTATAATCGAAGGGTTTGCTCCAAACATCGACAATACCATAACTTATTTAACTTGTTGACTATGCCCACATAAGTTAAGGGCAGCTGTAAACACTGTAACTGTTCCTAAATTTTGGTTTCAATCGGTTTGTGGGATCTGTACCATAAAAACTGCAGCAGATAGTTGTATGGAGTCTGCCTTATATTACCTTGGACAGATACAACGAAAAACCAAGATGCCTTATACATATCCTCTACATAATAATATTATGTCCCTATTTAGGCAGAAGGGCGAATACAGCAAAACCTAAATGATGGGAAATCGCGTTTTTCTCTCGCGAGTCGTAAAATCAAACCAATCATTACGAATTTGTTACTGACCAAACCAGTTTATTTGCAGATCCTTTAAGTATATGTAGTTGGATTCGTTCTAACACCAATACGAAAGTTATGCTTGAAAAATTCAAATTTTGTGTCATATTCGCCCTTCCGCGGTAAATGACCTCAATAAAAATTCTGCTATTCGCCCTTCTGCCTGTCAATGATCTCAGCATTCACCCTTCTGCCTGATGCATTTCAGTCCTGTCCGATGACCACTGTCAAAATTAAAAGCCAACACATTAATCATTGTCATTCCAATAAAGAATGGAAACGGAAAAACTCTGCAAATTCTTGACACAACGGTTCATTATCTTCTTTGTACAGATCACCCTTCTGTCTAGATCACTAGGTCTAAATGTCTAGATCCTAAATGTTAGATTAATTATTATTGTCAATTATCACTAATTATTAACAATTTTATCAAGTACCTACTGAAAATTATTATAATTTATTGTTAGGTATTGATAATTCGTATTTATTATTAATAATAATTATTATTAATTATGATTAATTAATACGATATAATTCTGGGGTTTTTAATACTACGTCGGTAATAATTTTTCTATAAAAGAAGTACCTACCAACAAACATTCGAAATTACCTTCATTTCCGTAGCACGAAACGCACCTCAGAACAACAAACTCGACATCACTTAAGCCATATGATGTTCCAAAGAGCTTGTTAGTATGAAAATGGACCTGTATTTCAACAGTTTGAGTCACGATCGTGTTGTGAGGCACAATCTTTGAGCCGTCATTGTGAACGAACGGCTGGTCGTACAAAGCTGCGGATGGTCTTAAAAAATTCTACGGAACAAACTCTATCTAAATATGGAATAAAAAACATACCGTTTGATGGGAATTTTTCGAGATATGGAATTTTCAAAATTTCAAAATTCGTTTTGAACCCCTTCCCCTTGACCTAGGGTTATGAAAAGTTTCGTGGATCATTGTGGGGCTGGTCCAAACCCAGAAACCAAATTTCGTAATTTTAACTCAACGCTAACTGGGCAAAGTGCCTCGGACGGCGGACGGCGTACGGCGGACGGCGGACGGACGGATTTTTTTTTATTCGATTTTCTGAATCTACGTATCTTGAAACGTAAACCAACAAATTTTGAGGGGGGGTTAAAATTTTTTTTTTCTTTGGGCGATTCCAATGGTTCATTATCGAAGATAATAAACCAAAAAGGGATAAAATTAGAAAAATCGTCGAAAAAATTGTATTAAGTTTTCGAGGGATTTTTCGCATTTGTTGAAGGAGTGAGCTGAGAGCGTGTCATTTTTTCCAAAGTTCCAGCTTCAGCTTTTTCTATTTATATTTTCATAAATTGTCTGTGTTTTTTGATGTAGGTAACTTCATTTAAGTGCTTCTTCTTTGTTCAAAAGGCGAATGCGACAATGGATGATGATGAAAACAAGAACATTGATGTGGTTTGTGGGGGTTTGTGGGGATGGGGACATATACATATCCTCTACATATACCTTATACAGGTCCTGCACATATACGAGTCATTCTCACATTATTTTCAGTTACTGAAGTTAATGAAAAATAACATATGAAATGACTTTTTCATCCAAGAACCCCAACAAGGTACAATTCATGACGAACATCGCCAGTTTAAAAATGGACCCAAGAAAAGCTGATTCAACTGTATTCCCCATCAACAACTAACAAATGGATGACATAAAGAAAACATTGGTATACATCCCATTCGATAAAATGAACTTCTGAAATCCCACTTTGTCATGGCCCACGAAACGACGTCCACAGAGGAAAGCTAGAAACTTAAACTTCAAGTTCAAATTAATTTTTAGTGGTTATATTTCATGTACAGAACACTGTTTCAATTAATTCAATATATTCTGCAAACATTCTGTTTGTATTTGATTGTTTTTTTCAACGAAAATTCATAACAAAAATTTTGTTTACCGCCGAAAGGAAACATGTCCTTAACACAACAAAATCTCTATCCCCCCTATTATCTCTATAAACTCTCTATTAAATATTTTATGAGTAGGTACATAGCAATCCAGAATGCCCAGTCACACAAATCCAGATCATATGGACTGGTAAAAAATCTGTATGTCCAACTAATCAATGTCTGCTGCCGCACCTATCGCTTCATCATCTAGTGAGGATTCACACTCTGATTTTTAAGGTAAGGTAGTCATTGCGGGCATTAATTTAGGTTGTTCTGCTTTACTTAAGGTCGTGATAGTAACCTATTAAAATAGTTTAAAAATTGGGGCTGAGTACGTTATACTACACTTTTACCCTGACTGCCTTATAGTAGGTACCTTAGACAGATCCAATAGAAATCAATATTACATGGCCTCAAAGTCACTTTTGTTCAATTAACTCTTAAAACTAATCATAACCCACTGTAAAACTCTTACTACTTCAAGGCGCGTACCATTTTGAATTTGAGAAACCTTCCTGGCGATTTCTCTGATGATTTGCATCCTCCATTTTTCAGCTTGTGGCAGATCTGTACATTCAGAGGCGAGGAAAGGCCTGCGGGATTTCTGCGTTTCTCCTTCCCCCAGCTGAGCTGCTCGCCACCGAGCGAGCGTCGTCCTGCAAAGTGAAAATATTGATAAACCCGTGTGAAAATAAAAACAGCGATGAAGCTAATGGTGGAAGGCAAAATCCATTCACTCGTACTAAACAGTGACAACTAATTTGACTCAAAAAAACTCTGCAAATACTTGACACAACGGTTTGTTATCTTCCTTGTGCAGATCACCCTTTTGTCTATACCAGACTGTGTTGCAAATCGTCACCATACCATATTCTCAACGTACTCATACCATACCATACGAATTTATTTCTTATCAGAACATACTGTACTATACCAAATCATACCATACCATGTCATACAAACCGAGTGAATATTGCAATGTCATCCAGTTCTGACCTATATTTAAAATTTCAAGTGTCTAGCTCATCATCAAAATTCAATTTTTTTAATCAAATAGGTATTATTTAAACAATTTAAATTTAATTTACAGACAAGAAACCGAGTGAATATTGCATTGCGATCCACTTCTGACCCATTTTTAAAATTTCAAGTCAATAGCTCATCATCAAAAATCATATCAAACAAATTTTAAAAGACAAATCTTATACATTCCCACAGTAAAAGGCCATTACTCGTTTTCAGTCCCTCGGACACATGTCAATACCGCGATTCAGCACGACTCCGGGCCAAAACATGTATGTATACCAGGCTACCAAACAATTCAATGCCTTGCCTAACGAGCTTGTAAAATATTTTACACTTGTAAAATATTTTCTTAGACGCCTATAGTTAGCGCTATTTGTTGAAATACTACTAAAAAACGTGTAATAATCTGTCTATCTTTTTGTTTGTATCATCCTCAATTGAGAATGGCTGAATTAATAAAGTAGCGGCTGGTACCATTTGACGCAGAATGTATCTGGGAAGGTTTGTGAAAGATCCGCCTTTAAATCTGTCTATCCGCTGGAACGCTATGAATGAAATACTACTAAAAAACGTGTTATAATCTGTCTGTCTTTTTGTTTGTCTCATCCTCAAATGAGAATGGCTGAATTAATAAAGTAGCGGCTGGTACCATTTGACGCAGAATGTATCTGGGAAGGTTTGTGAAACATCCGCCTTTAAATCTGTCTATCCGCTGGAACGCTATGAATGAAATACTACTAAAAAACGTGTTATAATCTGTCTGTCTTTTCGTTTGTCTCATCCTCAATTGAGAATGGCTGAATTAATAAAGTAGCGGCTGGTACCATTTGACGCAGAATGTATCTGGGAAGGTTTGTGAAAGATCCGCCTTTAAATCTGTCTATCCGCTGGAACGCTATGAATGAAATACTACTAAAAAACGTGTTATAATCTGTCTGTCTGTTTGTTTGTCTCATCATCAAATGAGAATGGCTGAATTAATAAAGTAGCGGCTGGTACCATTTGACGCAGAATGTATCTGGGAAGGTTTGTGAAAGATCCGCCTTTAAATCTGTCTATCCGCTGGAACGCTATGAATGAAATACTACTAAAAAACGTGTTATAATCTGTCTGTCTTTTTGTTGGTCTCATCCTCAAATGAGAATGGCTGAATTAATAAAGTAGCGGCTGGTACCATTTGACGCAGAATGTATCTGGGAAGGTTTGTGAAAGATCCGCCTTTAAATCTGTCTATCCGCTGGAACGCTATGAATGAAATACTACTAAAAAACGTGTTATAATCTGTCTGTCTTTTTGTTTGTCTCATCCTCAAATGAGAATGGCTGAATTAATAAAGTAGCGGCTGGTACCATTTGACGCAGAATGTATCTGGGAAGGTTTGTGAAAGATCCGCCTTTAAATCTGTCTATCCGCTGGAACGCTATGAATGAAATACTACTAAAAAACGTGTTATAATCTGTCTGTCTTTTTGTTTGTCTCATCATCAAATGAGAATGGCTGAATTAATAAAGTAGCGGCTGGTACCATTTGACGCAGAATGTATCTGGGAAGGTTTGTGAAAGATCCGCCTTTAAATCTGTCTATCCGCTGGAACGCTATGAATGAAATACTACTAAAAAACGTGTTATAATCTGTCTGTCTGTTTGTTTGTCTCATCATCAAATGAGAATGGCTGAATTAATAAAGTAGCGGCTGGTACCATTTGACGCAGAATGTATCTGGGAAGGTTTGTGAAAGATCCGCCTTTAAATCTGTCTATCCGCTGGAACGCTATGAATGAAATACTACTAAAAAACGTGTTATAATCTGTCTGTCTTTTTGTTGGTCTCATCCTCAAATGAGAATGGCTGAATTAATAAAGTAGCGGCTGGTACCATTTGACGCAGAATGTATCTGGGAAGGTTTGTGAAAGATCCGCCTTTAAATCTGTCTATCCGCTGGAACGCTATGAATGAAATACTACTAAAAAACGTGTTATAATCTGTCTGTCTTTTTGTTTGTCTCATCCTCAATTGAGAAAAATTGGGGGTGAAGTGGCAGGTATATACTTAGGTATGATACTTGTACCTCATCCAAAAATGCATTTAATGAAAGTCGAAATAAATATATAATTTATTAGCGGGGATTATTCATTAGGTAGTGATGAATGATGATGGAACAATGAATCCACAAATTGATTTTGCCCTTGTTTTGATTCGTTCGAAGCCAAGTGGGCAGACAACTCCAGGAGTCCATCAGGCTTCCTACAGCACCATTAGAGGCATTGGGGCGTCGTCCTCCAACCCGAGGCATCTGACCTTCCGCCTTGATCCCCTCAGTGACACTGCCCGTATAACCGACATCTGGGTTTTCACCCGAGCCCACTGTGTCACTTGAGACAGTGGCTTCTACCACTTGATGGCTAGAACCTCAGATAGTCTCTTCAGGAAGGTAGAGAACTCCTTGCGGAGAGCTCCTTCGCAAGAAACGACCAACGGAGTGAATGGACCTCTTAAATCTTCTTAAATTTCTCTTGTTTCGCGTTTGCTGCGTTTTGGGAGACTGTTGACCAATCCTGGGAGGCATAAGAGCATAACGCATATGTCTGCGTTAATTACGCGGGTATCCAAGTACGCCGCCCTTTCTACATCCCAGACGCCGTGAATCCTGATGTCTACCACCAGCCTTGGAGTTCCATCATCATTTCCCTGCATGCCTGGTTCCACGCCCACAGAGTTCCACGCTAAATTAGCCATCTTTGCGCACTGATCTCTGATTTGGTCATGACCATGTTTTATCAGTCGCCCTTTCTTGCAATGGAACTCGAAATTATTCTAACAACTTCTACTGTAGAACGAAAGTAACTTACATCGCCTTTTCTGCGTTTCTTGCCTGCGAACAAACAAAATTAACAGCAATTCATTAGAATAATATAAAACTACGTTTTCATGGCCAAATTTACTCATTTATTTATTTATTTACTTATTTTACAGAACACGGGCAAGCTAATTAAACAGAATAATTCAAGAATATAGTAAAGCAGATCAAATTGAAATCGAGAAATAGAAAAAAACAAAACAATTTTTTTAAATAAATAGATACACTTCTATGAAGTCAGCATAATATAACATAAATGGGATGGTTGAAAGTATGAGACAGTTGGAAATACTGAGGGAAAAAAGTGAATAGATAAAATAATTATGAGAAGCTAATGGAAGAAGAGGTAATTAATGACTTTAGTGTATGTAACGAATGAGTAAAAAACTCAAAATTAGGATGAACTTCTAAGAACAGATTGGCTGAACGTTGAATTCTGCGAAGTGGACAGTGCTGCAGGTAAGGGGCGTATAACAGTGGAATATGCAGGCGAACCTAGTCCAGCAGAGCAGGGCAGTCAAGTATACCATTCAACAGATTGTAGATGAAAGATAGGTCTGCTACTGTTCTTCTACATTCCAATGGCTGCAGGTTACACGAGATCACGATGCTGGCATACTTGAAACGAATTTATGCTGAATTCTCTCCAAACGTGACAGCGTAGGTACTTGTGGACAGCGTAGCTTGGGGACCGCACCGACGAAGCATACTCCAAAATTGGTACATAATCCAAAGTTTAAGGGAGATACCCAGCTCAAAGCTGACGATCTGCCCCCCAGTGCAAGCAACTGGGGAGGCTCTCCGGAGAGGGGACTTATACCTAAGTCAAAGGCCTCGAACGGCCGCCGAGTACCTGTTTAAACTACAAGTGGAGTCGAGTGTTCTAGCTCAACTATGCAGGTTGGTACCCGAGTTCATGGTCACCCACAGAACTCACATGCCGGGGCCTACTGGTATGGGTCCGCAGACCATCCCAGAGGGCCCCTCCTCACTCCAACTGGACTATTCCTGTTGTCTGGGTAGAAACCACGACCACCACGAATCCTACCTCAACTGACGGGGGGCTGGCGGGTGATGCTTTGGTACCGGAATGGGATCGGACAAGATTCCAGTTTCCTGGCTTTTGTCCTTTGCCCCAGATGCCCCAAAATTGGTACAATATGGTGATAGCGTTTACGTTGGTGAACTCCCTGCCGTTTCTCTTCATGAAACCCAGAGTTCGCATCGCCCTCTCCCCCAGCTCCGGAATATGACCAGAAAAAAGATAGTTGCTCATAAAATTGGACACCCAAGTCAACTATCCCCCTCACACGGGCCAAATACTGGTTACACAGAGTGTACTCGTATTCCGATCGCTGCCCGGTTCACTTTCCTGGATTTAAAAACAGTCTGTTGTTCCTACACCACTCCTCCAACACCTCTATGGCGAGCTGCAGCGATCCACCATCAGACGAATGTCAAAACTATAATTTTCATGTGCGGTTGATCAACTATTAGGTACTTACCAACTGTATAGCAAACCCTACGCTATTTACGGTTACGTACAACAACTTATCATATCCAACTTCAAGTTATAAACATGAAAATCTCACTCACCATCTTTCACGACGTTGAGACCTGCGATGGGGAAACAACGCTTATCGACACCAATTTCCGTAGAGTATTCCACCAAGCTTCATTCCTTCGTCAAGCGCGAAACGTTATCCTATAAGTTGGAAATGGTAGATGATCAACTCTAATACAAATATTTGACAAGAACTTCGAAAATTTTGGTAACGATCAGATTTTAACAAAGAAAACTTGAAAAATTACACGGGAAAACGAAGCTTGAGCAGAAGGGAGGTTATATGTGAGGTTACATATTTTTGTTGTCGACGGTGCTTTGTGGCTGACAACTGTTCGTGCTGTCACGTTGGTTGCATGATTGAAGAAAGGCGAGTGAATTCCACAATAATCGCGATGATACAAAATAAACATGTTTATTTACATGTATGTTTATTTTTTTATCATCGCTGTTACTGTGGAATCTGAACTAGATAATATCTATATATTATCAGCAGACAACTGTTATAAGGTACGAATTACAAATGAGGAGGGAAGTGAGGTTTCGTGAATCCAACAGTAAAATCACACGTTGGAAACTATGCTTCAATGGTGAGTCATTTTCACTAATTTTATAAGTGGTTGGGATTACCGTTGCATTGAGTAGAAACCAGAGAAACGAGTCTGTTACTGATGTAACGATCCCAAGGAATAACGGGAAGAATAATGTTCTTTGATATTCCTTTTATACAGGGTGTCTCAAAAGTTGTTAACCCCCCTGCTAAAATCCTTACGTGACAAGGAAAAAAAATCTTTATTTTCGTAATCAATGTATTTTTTTGTGAGGATCTCAAATATCGCATTTTTGTGCACGTGCGCATGCGCAGTGCGCACAAACTTCTTTATTTCAAATAAGACCCCCATTTTTTTATTGCAGATTCGGATTCTACGTGAAATTTCATGAACTTTTTACTTCGACAACTTTTTTTGTTGAGCGCACCCAAGAGCGTCCAGAAGCGCCCAAAGTTGGACTAACCGCCTTTGCTCTTAATTTGGATAAGACGGAAAACTCAAAGTGTGACACGTAAAATAACATAATTATTATAATTATTTTTCGACACTGAATGACGTGGGGTGAATCACTTGATTGAACCGGGATTACAGCCCGAAACTTGGTCGTTTTTAAGAAAAATCACCTTAAAGTATCCTGGCTCTTAGTTAGATCAGTTTTTACTTAGTTAGATGAGTTTTTAGGCAGGTGGGTTAGTTTTTAGGCAACCTAGGCTTAGGAGCTGCTAATTTAAAAATGAATCCTACTCCTCGACAATTTTTCTTCTAAAATAACACAACGAAAAATTCCTTCTCTGCCTTCGAAAACTTCTGCTAGTGCTCCTGGTGCCTTCAACTTAAACTATTCGTGGCAGCAAATTCACCCTCTGGACAGGAGTCAGGGCCGATATTCCTGGCAGCAAATTCAAAATGAGCAAACCTAAGTGAAGGGTACACGGAAAAAACCATCTTTGTCACAATTTCTTGATTTCAAGAAAAACGGGGTTTAAAGTTCAAAACCAAATAAAACATTTTAAGCTATGGCAAATTACTAAGTATGTAATGACAAAATGTTGGTTGAGATGTAAGGAGTAACCCAGCGAAATTTCAAATTTTTAATTACATTTTTATTGGTACAAAATTGAGTTTATAATATAATGAAGAAAATTGAGTTTATAATACTATTATAATATTATAATAATATTATAATATTATAATATTATAATACAAAATTGAGTTTATAATATTATGAAGAAAACTCGATCGGGACAGTGAAAAAAACCATCTATGTCATCTGAAACAGTCATGAAGTGGTGGGTATTACTCGCTAAGTCGTATGAATTTTGGTTTGGGTTCTTTTAACTATGCTAACAAAGTGCTCCAGTTCGAGAACGTAACAAAATATCGCAATTCTGACTTCACCTGAGGACTGTTTCATTTTGTGGATTTATGGGTAATTCCCCCCCCCCCCCCTTCCTCAAAACCCTCCTTGGAGTGGCCCGATTGCTAGGACAGAGATTTCGTGTAAATTTGAACTTTTTATCTCAGTTTCACCTATCGAGCGTCTGGAATGACATATCATTAATATGTCGATATTTTCGAGGGTGAAGTGTCAACATGGCCTACCTCAAATGGTGCTGTACAACATGGCCTAAGTAAGTATTTTTGTCCAATTTTACAGGAGACACAACAACAACAAAATATTTATCTTGGTTTATTATCTTTGATAATGAACCATTGGAATCGCCCAAAGAAACAAATTTTTTAACCCCTCCCTCAAAATTTGTTGGTTTCCGTTTCAAGATACGCAGATTCAGGCACTTTGCCCAGTTAGCGTTGGGCTAAAATTACGAAATTTTTGTTACGGGTTCGGACCAGCCCCACAATGATCCTTGAGCCTTTTCATAACCCTAGGTCAAGGGGAAGGAGTTCAAAATGAATTTTGAAATTTTGAAAATTCCAAAACTCGAAACATTTCGATGAAACGGTATGTTTTTTATTTCATATTTAGATAGACTGTATTTTTTAGAATTTTTTAAGACCATCCGCAGCTTTGTACGACCAGCCGTTCGTTCACAATGACGGCTCAAAGTTGGAGCAGATCAAAAATCGTCAACATGAGGGTGAATCGAGAGGCAGCCTGTCGGGTCCATTTTCAAACTGGCTCAGCTGATTCAAACAACACATGGTTTTCAAATATCGAGTTAATAATTTAATTCATTTCATTTGGCATTATACATGGTATATAAAATACATATAATAAAAGTACATAAAATTCGCTTCTAAGATAAATATCTTCTAAAATAATTATCCAAAATAAATATAAAATGTGCTTCTCAGATTCACGTAGAAAATTAAATTCACACTTGCTTGTTAATATCCTGATATTCGTACAGACGGTGGAAGTTAATAAATAATATATTATAATAATGAAGCATAAAAATGATTAACAACAACAATAAATATTAATAATTATTATTAATATTTAGAAAATATTAGAAATTTTCTACACTGCCATTTGAAACGAAAACGCCTTATCTCGAATGTTGACAAAAATGAGATTTTTACGTACCCCCCTATTATTGGTACATATGCCCTTTTCGATGGAGAAGCCCAAATTTTAAAATTTAATTTAGAAGTGGTGGTAATTCGTACCCTCGAAACAGAAAAACTCTGCGAATTCTTGACAACGGTTTATTATATTCTGTGTACAGATCACCCTTCTGTGTAGATCACTTAATGACAGATTAATTATTAATTATTATTATACAAACTGCCCAGATATTACAGGGGCAATCCCGATAAATTTGTGTTCCCAGTTTCTGTATCTGTTCCTCTTTAATTTAATTAGGTAGGTACGCTAAAAATTTACTTAGGTACCTACTTTTCTGAAATGTCACATACCTTCTTGAAATATATTTTAACATGTTCTGAATCTCTTTTGTTCATTTATGCCTTCAGTAATTTTAGGAAAGCCAAGGGTCAATATTTAAATTGGTGTCAACATAAGGAACTGCTAATGTCAACATAATATAGTCCAAAGCACTGATATTAAGTATTTGGGCGTAGTTTTTGAATCTAACATGAAATGGCAAAAGCAAGTGGCATATGTTAATAAAAACTTGCGAAAGCTTATTTATGTTTTTGCCAGATTACGATCGGTACTGTCAAGATCTCTTCTCAGGATGGTGTATTTTGCTCTTGCTCAGTCAATTATTCTTTATGCTCTGCCAGCTTGGGGAAGCGCTTGTGCCACAACACTGAATTCGACAGTTTTAACTCAAAAAGCCCTCATTAGAATAATTTCTAATAGCAGCTATCTTGCTCATACCGCGCCCTTATTCAAACAAATGAATATCTTAAATATAACCAATTTAATTAAAATCAGCTCAATCAAACAAATCCTAAAAGAAGGCTCTTTTAGTTTCCCACGGCATTTGACCAGCACCCGTTTTCAACTTTTGGGGCACATGGCGCTTCCTCAATACCGCACGACGGCGGCGCAGAGTATCTATAGGTACAAGGGAATAATACAATACAAGCTGCTTCCGCCAAATTTAAAAAAAAAGTTATTTGAGCATCCTCTTCAAACTAACAAATTGTTGAAAGGCTTTTACATTAACAACCAGCATGTAAACAACTAAGATAAGCAATTAATAAATAATAAGCAAGTATGGCAACTAAGACCTAGAAGGAAGAATAATATGCAGGATTGTAACATTTTTTTTAAATTATAGAAAATAGCTACTAAGGTTTGAAAAGAATAATACGTAGGCATGTTACATGTATGTTTCATTGTGATTGCGATTAATAGCTCGCTAGCACGGCTCCTCTCCCTAACACGGGCACTCGCCCACACAGGGGAATAGTTTCCGTACAACAATTTTTTCAACTTGTATTTATGCATTTACTTGAGAAATAAAACTTTTTTCATTCAATATGGCATTTTCGCAGACAATTCAACATTGGGTGCAAAAAGCCATGTTTGAAAAAATTCGTTTGTGATAATAAATAAAACTATTTTGGTAAGTCCAATACGTGCAAACTGTTCACAAGGAACTCACAATAATTATTCATAATAACTAGGTACCTAAAAGTTTTATTTTCTTGATCACTTCTAGAACGCAGAATTGAATGATTTGTCTTTCTTATAGTGTCAACAATTGGTGCTTTTACCCTAAATTTTGTGTCCAAATTTTTGGTTTATTATCTTCGATAATGAACCATTGGAATCGCCCAATGAAAAAAAAAAATTTTTACCCCCCCCCCCCCTCAAAATTTGTTGGTTTACGTTTCAAGATACGTAGATTCAGAAAATCGTCCGCGGCACTTGGCCCAGTTAGCGTTGAGTTAAAATTAAGAAATTTTTTTTATGGGTTTCGACCAACCCCACAATGGTCCTCGAAACTTTTCATAACCCTAGGTCAAGGGGAAGGGGTTCAAAACGAATTTTGAAATTTTGAAAATCTCATATCTCGGAAAATTCATATAGAACGGTATGTTTTTAATTTCATATTTAGATAGAGTTTATTCCTTAGAATTTTTTAGGACCATCCGCAGCTTTGTACGACCAGCCGTTCGTTCACAATGACGGCTCAAAGGTTGAGCCTGTCAACACGATCGTGAATGAAACGGTTGAAATACGGGTCAATTTAAAAAAAAAAAAAAAAATTCATACTAACGAGCTGTTTGGAACATCATATGGTTTTAGTGAAGTCGAGTTTTTTGTTCTGAGGTACGTTTTGTGCTACGGAAATGAAGGTAATTTCGAATGTTTGTAGGTAGGTACTTCTTTTATAGAAAAATTATTACCGACGTAGTATTAAAAACCCCCCAGAATTAAATCGTATTAATTAATCATGATTAATAATAATAATTATTATTATTAATAAATACAAATTATTAATACCTAACAATAAATTATGAGTGTGTGTGATTTAGTTTGACCGTCAGTAAGAATGATGTTGAGGGATGTCAACCGACCACATTTGACCGACCCTCGACATCCCTCAACCTCATAAATTATAATAATTTTAGCTAGGTACTTGATATTATCAATTTACATTTTATTAATTACATTTTATTATTACATTTTATTAAAATGATTAATAATTAGTTATAATTGATAATAATAATTAATCTAACATTTAGGATCTAGACATTTAGACCTAGTGATCTAGACAGAAAGGTGATCTGTACAAAGAATTATCTGATAATGAACCGTTGTGCCAAGAATTTGCAGAGATTCTTCTCTATAATTTCTACAGTCTCCTATAGGTTCGCTATGAAGTTGTTTGTTATGAAATGAGAGTCGTCGTCAACTCGATTGTCACGGGTCACGGTGGCGAAGGAGTGGGGATGACTTTGTTGATACCGGCGAAACCCCCGCGAAAATATCCGCACCTCGAAACGCGGAGTTAACATTTCGAAAGGGCGAATTTCGAAATTTCCAACGTCAAAAGTATTTTTACAATAATTTCAGGGGTTGTGTTTAGTTGTAGAACTCGGGGTGAAATCCGTTTTGAGGTCTCGTTCGTTATTACGTTCTTCGTCTCTTCGGACATCTTGGTGTCACGACAGGCCAATGACAGGGAAGGTTTCATCCTGGCGGGAACGTTGTCGACCAATCAAAACCGCCGTAACGTTCGGTAGTGGAAACGATTTCTCCCGTGTTGTGCCCTTCTCCTCGACGGGTTTACCCGCCATGTTTCAGTGGTAAACGGTCTACGCGAGTGTTCGGGGTTTACCTTGTTATCAAGGGGATCGTTTCCCGGGTTTATTTATTTTCCGTTCGAAATTCACTTCGCTAGTCCGTCGGAGTCACCGAGAAAACCGAGTTTCACGTAAGTAGACGATTTTTACTGTCGAAAAACACTTCGAAAACGTTATTTTCGTCCGATTTCCCGCCTCGTTCCGTCAAAATATTCTCCCCCGGCCTCGTCGGAGACCGCCCTTTCTCCGTGTTATTACACCCCTTTCGCCGGCTCGTCCCGCACTCGTTTTACACTCGAAATGTCCCAAATTTAACGGGACGGACGTCTGTAGTGTGTATCATCAATCGTAGATAACTTCCTGATAATGCAACGAGGTTATTTGTTATGATTTTCGTTCGGCGGGAACCCCGGGGATATTTCAAGGTCATCGTTGCTACGGTAACCTCATAAACTTTTACGCCGGCCGGGGCCCCTTCTTCAATGTTTTCGATACAATTCACAATTTTCCAAGACTTCTCACTTACGTACTGTCACCTACCTGTCAAAATTTACACACATTTCCACTACGTGCACTCGTACTTTCTCCCTTCAAAGTCAAAAATTTTCGTTCCGTCACATCCTTTCAACTCATTTCAACTACCGTCATCCTAATTCCCACTAAATTTGTGGTGGATTTTCAAATCATAACGGTATTTACGTGGAAAATCGATCTTATCGCCCATCATAACGGGACGTAGATAATCTTAGATAATCTTCGCCTTCTCGTATATTTTTCGGGAAGTTATTGATTTTTTGGAGGGAATTTAGTTCGGAGAGCGCCCGTTTGGCGGCGCTGAGTTCGTAGTGCCCCGCCCCTTTGCTATACCTCCCTCCACTCCCGTCTCTTCTCCGTGCCCTCGACCATACACTCCCCCTCCCCACCTACACCACTTCCTCAACGTCTACACCTTTTTCAACAGCCCAACCAGTGTTGCCATTCTACCGGAATTCCGATAGATCTACCGGTTTGAGCTTTCAAATCTACCGGGCTTTGAAATTGTCGTCAGAAAATTAACTTTGAGCGCAATAGGGCTGCTGGAGATCAATGATTTTTTATTCCATTCCCCAAAGTTGTTGGTTCACCAAACAAAACAGAAGTGTCCCTACACAACAACTACACCACCAAAGTTTTTTTTTTCTCGCTGTTACAGCTTCTTTCCATTTTACCTATTTTGTATTTTCGCCTCTTTCGGTTTCTACAGTACCGGTCTGTGAAGCTTCTTGAAAATGTCGTCAAGTGATGATCCGGATAGTACCTACAACTCGTCTTCGGCCGAATAAAAATAGGCGCGTATCGAAAAGACTGGAAGAAGGCATTTCCCTGGATTCGCCCTAACAAACGAGGTGATTTCGTACTTTTTTCGTGTACCCAATGACTGTAACTGACCAATAATTTCGAGTTCGGCCAAAGCTGTTCTTAAAAACGATAACTTACGACTAGGTATCTTTTTCTGTCTCTTCTTTTTTGACAGAGCAACCACGAAATCGTTGAAAACTAAGTTTTTGTGCAGCTCAAGTCCTTCGGTTGTAAGTGAATTCATCGAGAAAATTAATAGGCGTGGTCAAGAATACCTTTTAAAAAAACACCAGGAATCTTTACCGGGTTTCCTAGCTCAATCTACCGGAATCTACCGGGTTTTTCGACGAAGCCTTCCGGACAATGGGGGCACCGTTATGGCAACACTGAGCCCAACCGTCATTTCCTGTTCTACTTTTTGAAATGTACAACTTATTTCGGACAATTAGGACTGTTTCGTTTTTTTTTGGTAGGAATCCGGGGACAGGTCTTTTCCATTTAAATTTCCGTTATTTACCTTCGTAGGAAGTTCGTTACTCGACATTCAAAGTGAGGTTTTTGCGGGATGATTAACATTTGAGGACAATGCCCCTCCGGGAGCGGCGAACGGTGCTTTCAAACTGGCGGAGTAGTGGTGTCGAACTATCGATAGGACTATCGAAAACTATCGATAGGACTATCGAAAACTACCGATAGTCAGCGAACTATTAATAGTGCTATCGGAACCAAATGAAAACCCACATGTTCATATACTTAGATCGATCCGCCGGGGGAAGACGCTTCGAATGATATGCATAACTCATTTTGGCCGAAAGTGACGATGTGGGGAGTTGCCGTGAGACCCTCGATATGGATTTTAATTGGGATTTAGACAAGAAATTTCTGAGAAAACAAGTACATTCGAAGTACATTCGAGGACAATGCCCCTCCGGGAGCGGCGAACGGAGGTTTCAAACTGGCGGAGTAGTGGTGTTGAACTATCGATAGGACTATCGAAAACTATCGATAGTCAGCGGACTATTTAATAGTACTATCGGAACCAAATGAAAACCCACATGTTCATATACTTAGTTAGATCGATCCGCCGGGGGAAGACGCTTCGAATGGCATGCATAACTCATTTTGGTGGTACTTGTGCATACGCCCGGTGAACTCGATTATCGAGATAATCGAATGTTGCGATTATATATCGATTTCACTTGTTTCTCCCAAACTGACATATTTTCATTTTTACAATGCAATATACCTACGACTTTGGATTGATCTATATGTCCCACTAATGTATATGGTACTAACCAGTTGTTTGGGGGATGTTTTTATTCTAGATTAGTAGGACACATAGATCAAGTGGACGGGGTTGCGGAATAAAAAAATATCCCAAACAACAGATTAGTACCATATATAGATTAGTTGGACATAATATATTATATGGAAATCTGTTCGTATGGCTACACAACTGTTACCATCGAATGTTGACATCATCGATATATAATCGCAACATTCGATTATCTCGATTATCGACTTCACCGGACGTATAATGCACTAGTACCATTTTGGTCAAAAGTGACGATGTGGGGTGTTGCCGTGAGACCCTCGATATGGATTTTAATGGGGATTTAGACAAAAAATATCTGAGAAAGATATAAAAAAGCTTGCGTAGTTTACCTATAAGTGCAGGTATGTGGCTATCGTTGGAAAGACCGCTAAATTTCCTATCTCTCTGATGCCAAAACATGAATTTTTGAGCAGTTTTTTTATTTAACCTAACATTGAAACTTGGGAGAACACATTTGGATCAAACACCAAAACTGTGATCGTTGTTTAAAAGATCAGGAGTTTTTGGGCGACCTTGACCCGAAGTTTTGGTTACCTGAGACGTAAAAGGGAAACTTCTGCACGACACCTGCTGCTTTTGGAGCTCACACTTGAGCACCTTCTTTTTCTCCTTCGCCCACCTGTTGACTGGCCTTCTCACCTTCCAGGTCTGCTCTTCCTGAAAACGCTGTTTAAAAGGGAAAAGTGACAATCGGTTCGATACTTGACTTACAGCATTAGACGTATCTTAGATGCCTAAACGCAATTTATGACTGTAGAGATATTCGAATTCAACTTTTTTCCAGTCAAATCCAAGTCAAAATCCCTTTTCCAAGTCAAATTCAACTTTTTCTTCCCAGTCAAATCCAACCTTTCCCCAGTAAAATTCAACTTTTTCCTGTCGAATCACGCTTTTTCAAAGTCAAATTCAACTTTTTCCCTGTTTTTCCCAAACCCTAGTCAAAATTCCTTTTCCAAGTCCTATTCAACATTTTCCCCGTCCAATTCAACTTTTTCCCTGTTTTTCCCAAACCCTAGTCAAAATCCCTTTCCCAAGTCGAATTCAACTTTTTCCAGTCGAATCCAACTTATTCAAAGTCATTCAACTTTTTCCCCAGTTTTTCCCAAAAAACCCAGTCAAAATCCCTTTTCCAAGTCGAATTCAACATTTTCCCCGTCAAATTCAACTTTTTCCCTGTTTTTCCCAAACCCTAGTCAAAATCCCTTTCCCAAGTCGAATTCAACTTTTTCCAGTCGAATCCAACTTTTTCAGTCATTCAACTTTTTTCCCAGTTTTTCCCAAAACCCAGTCAAAAACCCTTTTCCAAGTCGAATTCAACATTTTCCCCGTCAAATTCAACTTTTCCCCTGTTTTTCCCAAACCCTAGTCAAAATCCCTTTTCCAAGTCGAAATCAAGTTTTTCCAGTCGAATCCAACTTTTTCAAAGTCATTCAACTTTTTTCCCAGTTTTTCCCAAAACCCAGTCAAAATCCCTTTACCAAGTCGAATTCAACATTTTCCCCGTCCAATTCAACTTTTTCCCTGTTTTTCCCAAACCCTAGTCAAAATCCCTTTCCCAAGTCGAATTCAACTTTTTCCAGTCGAATCCAACTTTTTCAAAGTCATTCAACTTTTTTCCCAGTTTTTCCCAAAACCCAGTCAAAATCCCTTTTCCAAGTCGAATTTTACATTTTCACCGTCAAATTCAACTTTTTCCAGTCGAATCCATCTTTTTCCTAGTCAAATTCAACTTTTTCCAAGTCAAATTCAACTTTTTCTTCCCAGTCAAATCCAGCCTTTTCCAAGTCAACTCCAAGCTTTTCCCTGCTGTTTCTGGGTAAGGCGGTGGAACTGAAGAATATTGCAGTGGTCTGTCCGTTGTTTCGGCTGCGGCAAAATCACTCTCTGGGAAAATTGAAATTCTTAATTTTGAAAACAGTAGCAAACTAGGTACGTGCAAGAAAAATCAGTTATTCGCGGAATAAAATGGCACTTATAATATTCCAACTTCTTCATTTTTCACCGCGTTATTTCCAATTATGTTATTTCGAAGGTCGCAAACTAACAAGGGCAATTTCGCGGCTTCACCCGACAACACTTTTTACGGCCGGCAGAGGGAAGGAGGAAAAAAAACTGATCGTAAAAAATCATTGGGTCGTCGATAGCGTGGTTAGCGACCCTCCACATTGCAACCTCTTTCCTTAGATCGTATTCTAGATCGAAATAAATTGGTATAAGTTGATTGTAGGAGACGAGTTGAATCCAACCATCTTATGTACTCACGAAGATCCTCATACGAGTGAAGTTGGTAGCTTCGAATCAATTCAGTTCAAAAATATTTATTTATTCAATGAATAATGAAAATATATACAACTGGTAGGTAAAGTAGCACAAAAAGTGAAGAAATTTAGAAAATTTAGAGAAAATTAGTCTGTACCATACATTCCACTTTGAATAGAATGCGTTGCTGAGCATGAGTCTCAAGCCTACTAGATGACTGGCACGAGGTTAATTAAATTAACACTAGTTACAGATTAAATTGTTATTTTCAGAACAGAACTTTTACTTCTACACTACTCGTATATAAATTCGCTACCCATATAATATATATTATATTCAATTTAGAAAGGAAATTGATACAATATTGTAGCAGGCCATATCTATTCAGGATTGCTCGATAGGGTGCTACGCTAATTGGTGAAAGAACACGTTGATTTAGGGTAGGAACTACCGGGAGATTTAGTTATTAGGCAAGGAATTTAGTACTTAGGATTTAGTACTTGGGCGATTTGCAGTCCTGCGATTTTGTAGTCCCCCCCCCCCCCCTCACCGAGTAGCGTCGGCGCAATAGGTTTCCCCTTAATAGTAAATACATATTTGGTTCGGTCTATTCTGCTGTTTCTGTAGGGTGCACCGCCCTTCTTCTTCCCCAGCGTATAACCCGGAATAGGAGACTATTACAAATATACAGCACATAATATGTGCTTATCAACTAAAAATTTTGAAAAAATATACAGGTATATAGGTACAGGTTGTGATATGGAAATACCATACACGTACCTTAGCTACGGGGATTGATGAGGTTGAAATCAACAGTAGACGAAGTAAAGGGGGGAAAAGGGGTTTATTCATACAATTCAGTAGAATACTTTCAATAATAAGGGGACGGGAGGGAATCTTCGTCGATGCATCGACAGTAACTGACTGTCTCAGTGCTCTGCTGTCTCTCTGAAGGAGAGGAGACGCGGGAGGGTAGGTAAGGGGGTAGTGGGCGGTAGCTCCAACAAATCCTCAGTGAGTGACATCCTCATGTCACAAGGTATAAATATTAGGTCTATTTATATATACAAGGATATACAAGGATATAAATAAACAGTGGTTTGATGACTGATCACCGATTACGATAGACACTGGTAATATGTACTAACATAGTGGATCTCCCCCCTCCCTCGCAAACCAGGATAAGACTTGCTTCTTGTATGAAGAGGGAGGGAAGTTCCTGTGCAGCATGTGAAGGATATAGAGCTAAATAGAATTTAAACTCATTACAACCAGAAGGTTTACTTTTATGATTTTATCCATCTCTACCGATTTGTTTTCTGCTTAGTTTATAGTTAGTGGTTTTTGGTGAATTAAGGTCCATTTTTTAGGCATTTTAGGGGTCTCCAATATTTGTACGTATTAACATATCTGTATTATTAGGGACTATTCACTCCATCGAGTTCATATTTGAACGTACTTTCTTGTTGCATGTTTCAGAGTCCGAAGAAGAAACTAAACAAATCAGTCCCAAATGATGGACATGTACTTCGAGTCGTCTTACGACAATATGTTGTCGTTGGACGAAATGCTCGACACTGATCTCAAGTACTCGCTCGAGGTCGGACTTGATGTCAAAGATGGCTTTGGTAAGTATCGATGTCACACTATTTAAGATGACATCTTATCAACAACATTTTGTTAGGAAATTACTGTTCTGTGATAATTGAGTTTGTATTTCTTAATGATTCTACAACGGGATCCACTCGTGGATGCAGAAAAAACGTGCGTAGATGCGTAAAACTACATAAAAATAGAGTGAACTGCTGCCAACCGCATATTTTTATCTCAATCCGTTCTCAAGTTATGATGTTTTTAAAGGTTTTTCTCCCAGAAAAACTACATTTTTTTCTCTTTTAAAGTCACATTTCTCCACCTTACTCGATTCAGTTGTAACTTTTTACATCATTTTCAGAATCAGCGTTAAATTTGCAATTATAAGATTAGTGATATTTAATTCTTGAGAAGTAGGTACCATCTAATGACCAAAACAGCAGCTCAAACATAAACGAATTTGAAAACCAAAAGTTCTGAAAATTCTTCGATCAAAAATTCAAGTTTAAATGCAAAAAAGTTTAAAAAGGCTATTTAAAGTTGTTTTGTTGTCGAAGGGAGTAGTGACCCTGAACAGTAAAATTTACTGTATTTAATAAGTGTACGGTTCAAAATTAAGTGTAAGTGTAAATAAGTATTCATACAAATAAGGTTCAAATATATTCCCAATGCAGTTTAGGGCCGTTTTATCAATCGCAATTAGCTGTTAGTTAAGGGGAAGGAATAACGGATCACTTTGAAAAAATACGTTAGTGCACTGCAAGCGGGTTTTACTCAGATGAAAAAAGGGGAGCCCCTGGCAGGTGGAGACGTCAGCTAAAAGTTGCCACTGAACTTATCACAGTTTTTTATGGTAACACTTCTTACAAGTAGCAAAAAATACGAACGACAACTTACAACAATTAGGACTAACAACCATGAGATCAAACTAATAAACAGGAACATTCAACATGGTTAGGAGCATCATTAGGTTGGCAAAAGGGTGGTACTTGGGAAACAACACTGTAGGCGGTATGTTTAAGTATATTTATTAGTCTAAAATCGGGAGTTGGAATGGAGCATGAAATAGGGCAATTAATTACGGGAAAACTGATGTGTTGCAGGCTATTTTAACAAGTTGAGTGGGAGCTGACTAGAAATAAATGGTATGAGATAATTTCTGCACCATAGCTGCGAATTTGACGTTACGCACAAACACTTAGATTGGGAGAAACGGTGGTTTTTTTCATATACGAGGTGATGACCGTGTATAAGGACATTTTTTGAATTTTAAGAATTAATGGGACACTGTGTTCTGTGTTAAATCTTCGATGTTTCCACTCCTTAATAATTAAATTTTCCACTCCTAAATAATTATTATTTTCCACTTCTAAATAGTAATTATTTGCAGGGTCTTTTGCATCTACGAGGGGGATGACCCTTTATAAGGAAATTTTTTGGGTATTAAGAATTGATGGGACACTGTGTTTTGTGTTAAATCTTCAATGTTTCCACTCCTTAATAATGGAATTTTCCACTCCTAAATAGTTATTATTTTTCACTTCTTAATAGTAATTATTTTCAGGGTCTTTTGCATCTACGAGGGGGATGACCCTTTTATAAGGACATTTTTTAAATTTTAAAAATTAATGGGACACTGTGTTCTGTGTTAAATCTTCAATGTTTCCACTCCTTAATAATTAAATTTTCCACTCCTAAATAATTATTATTTTCCACTTCTAAATAGTAATTATTTGCAGGGTCTTTTGCATCTACGAGGGGGATGTCCCTTTATAAGGAAATCTTTTGGGTATTAAGAATTAATGGGACACTGTGTTTTGTGTTAAATCTTCAATGTTTCCACTCCTTAATAATTGAATTTTCCACTCCTAAATAGTTATTATTTTCCACTTCTTAATAGTAATTATTTTCAGGGTCTTTTGCATCTACGAGGGGGATGACCCTTTTATAAGGACATTTTTTAAATTTTAAAAATTAATGGGACACTGTGTTCTGTGTTAAATCTTCAATGTTTCCACTCCTTAATAATTAAATTTTCCACTTCTTAATTATTTTCAGGGTCCGGAACGGCTTTGGGGTCCGACGACTGGGGGACGTGGAGCCTCCACAACGACGGCGGTGCCTCTTCATACGACTTCCTCGCCAACGTCGACTCCTCCAACGGAAACCTCCCCGTCATGGTCAACCCCAAGAGCATCATTCCGAACCGCATCCACTCGCCAGTTCCCAAGACGCAGCCACAGGTAGAAAATCACAGGATTCGTCTATTTTCAAGTCGTTTACACCATTTCGTCAATACGTCCAATCAAAACTCAAACAACCAAAATCAATGTTTGGCAGAGATGGGCAGGCCTATTCATGTTCATAAATATCAATACGAATAAAATTCATAAATCAGAAAATATGAATACAAATACACCAATGAACACAAATACAGTGACCGAACCTCGAGATCCTCCACATCCCACATATACATATATCGGAATACGGTCCATAACCTTCTCCACATTAATACAAATACAGATATGAATATGAACACGACTAAATTCATAAATCAGAAGGTGTAAATATAAATACAAATAAAGCCATTTAAATTTAGATTACAGATACATTGGTTGGCCTAACGCTAATACTGTTGATCTATGATCGTCACAGGGGTTGCTCGCTACTTCGATATACTCGTAATCTTCGCAGGTTCTCTATTCTGATCTATTATTAAACCCTATTATCCCACTGTAGGAGTATCACACTAGGTCCTGTTACGGGGAATCCACAGTATCGTCCGTCTCTCAAGAGTGAGGAAGCGACTGAAAGAACGACGAAGAAGTCTTCGGGAGTCCTCGGGTTTTACAGCCCCAGGAGTATCCAAAGGGGGGGGGGGGACTTTGGCCTTCAGTGTTGAGCGTTTGTCAGAGCTCGTTGAACTCCCGTTTCTCGTATCAGACGCTTGTCCTACGCCCTTCGAGTGTACAACAACATAATATTCGACCACGAAGTATCGATTCATTGACGTTCAAAGTAGAAATTTCCCTACTGATGTTTTCCTGATGTTGGCGCTCCTGCTTTGTCGCATTAATGACACCAATCAAATTTCAACGTCATTAGGTACACCAACTAATCGGTTTAATAGTGGAGGTTAACCAAGATCGGAGCACTATTAACGGTAGTTTAGAGGGAGGGTGATATACGAAAAAATTTATAACTTCGTTACTGGTTGACCTATCGATTGGAAATTTGAACCACAGCTTCCTTGGGATGGCCCCATACGAATTTTAGAATAAGGTGCTCATTAGGGATGCCCATCGATAGTCGACAGTATCGAAATGCCGATATTTTCCGTCGATATATCGATATTTTTATATAATGATATGGTATTTTATGTGCCAACGTTTCGAAGAATTTATTTCTTCATCATCAGGGCCTGACTCTGTTGTTGGATGAAACTGAAGAAACTGGGGATGTGAAATTGATTCTTACTGACACACATCACACACACTTCGAGGGTCTCACGGCAACTTCCCACATCGTCATTTGGACAACTTTTCAGCAGAGCCAAAAAACCACCTGCCAATGACTATGTTTACTGAGTAATTCAGTAAAATAAATAATGAGTGTTGCCTAACTTAGGTACCTAACTTATACTTAGATCGATCCAGGGAAGACGCTTCGAATGGTACGCATAACTCATTTTGGCCAAAAGTGACGATGTGGGGTGTTGCCGTGAGACCCTCGACTTAGGCAGAGGTAGCAACCACGGATCAATCTCACATCCCCAGTTTTTTCAGTTTCATTTAACAACAGGACATCACAGCTAGGTAGGTATGGAGTGAAATACTCAATTTGTCCACAAGCTGAAGTATGAGCGGAAATGCGAGGTTGTCCCATGGCAACCTCGACGTTTGCGACATTCTCGACGTTCTCGATCTCGAACGACCAAACCATGAATACCCCTAGTATGCATAACTCATTTTGACCAAAAGTGACGATGTGGGGTGTTGCCGTGAGACCCTCGATATTTGAATACCCCCAATTTCTGTTGGGTCGAGTTTAGCACTAGAATCGTCACCCTCTAATTGCACTGTGTTTCCAGACATGTTAGCTATAATCTGCATATCGAGGGTCTCACGGCAACACCCCACATCGTCACTTTTGGCCAAAATGAGTTATGCATACCATTTGAAGCGTCTTCCCCCGGCGGATCTTTGGCTCTGCTGAAAAGTCGTCCAAATGACGATGTGGGAAGTTGCCGTGAGACCCTGGATTTTTCTCTAAAACTTCCACGAATTTCTCATTCATTTTGTGTCCATTTTCCCTTTGTGTTTCATCTAGTTTTTGAATAGCACTTTTAACTGCAGCACTACTGTCTATCAGTGGCATATTTTGTGTTTCTAATGTTTTAATTTTATCTCCCAGAAATACAGCATTGGAATACAAGTGTGACAAATTATGTTTTCCTAAAGTTTGGGTTCACTATTAAAGTTGTAGCTAACTCCGACAAAACATCTTGAATTTGATTGAAGTTCTTACAGTGGTACTCAGCTGCCATATATAATATATATATTATACACATTTATTTTTTTCGCTGAAGACTGATTAACATTTGGTGCCAAATGCCGATACACCGGATATATGCAGAGAAATATGCATTTACTTGTCAACTTATGCAGAAATATGCATTATGACTAAGTATGCACAAATATGCCAAATAAAAGTAGCTTAAATTGATTCCAAATGCTTCAAATCATATTCAATTTGTTAAAACTGGAAAATATGCAAATGCATATATTTCGCAGCCCTACTCATTACTTTTGAAGGTTTTTTTTCTCCTTGTTTTAACGCGTTCTTGTGGCCTTTACTTGTTTGCAGCTAATGGAATGTAAGACTGAACCCGAGTCAGAGGACGAGGACGTCGTCCAAGTTAATGGCTTCAAACCGAAGCATTTGCCGGAAGACGACGAAGATGAAGACGGCACCGGAAGTGAAGACGAAGAAGACGACGACGGAAGCGAAGAAGAAGAGGAGGATGAAGAGAGGGAGCCGGAAAGGCCGCAGGCGCGAGAGGTGATTCAGCCGAAAAAGAAAATCATCACCGCCACTTCCGTCAAAGTCTCCCAATTGTCTGGAAAGCCTCGCACGATGTGGGTAAGTCGTCAAATTTGGTCCGTTCAAACGGACATTCACCGAAATTCTTAAACATTCTTGGACCACATCACATTCTGTAGTGTCCAACGATCCGTTTCCGTAAAATCCGTCTAATTCCTATGTACCGATTTCCACCTCTGAGGCCCTGAATCAAATTAACCCTTTATTGGGCTCATATTGGTCCTCTATCCCTTCAGGTCGCTGAGATCCGTAAGTTTATACTATTTCTTATAACCTCGGCTGGTTTTGACAATTGAAAACTGATAAAATTTGTAGTGTATGACTGCTGTGTGCCCCTGTTCAAGGGGAGTTAGGTAATATGCCCACCCAGAGGGTTATTCGGTCTGTGCTTCCACCGAACCGTATATTTCAATGTCAAGAATTGAAGCGTGAAGGAAGTACCGAGGCAAAGCCAGTACCTACCAACCACGTTCTGCTACCTTGTAATGTATGACTGCTGTGTCCCCTGTTCAAAGGGGGTTAGGCAATATGCCCACCCAGAGGGGTCTCCGTTCTGGGCTTCCACAGCACCCTCTATCCCCAGAGCAGTCGGGCAAAAAGATCGAGAACAGGGAAACATCAGCCATCACAAATTAGCCCTTTATTTGGCTCATATTGGCCCTTTATTGCTTCAGGTGACTGATATCTGTAACCCTCTGCTTGTTTTGACAATTGAAAACTGATCAAATTAGCCCTTTATTTGGTTCAAATTAGTCTTCACACCTTTCCATTGCATTCATGTCCATCTCCAATGGATGAAGTGAATATAATATATTATTACTGACATGGATTCGTCACACAAAGTTCCTTGACCTTCACTCTTCCGTACTATTCAATTGCAACACTCGTTTCCAGTTGCTGAGTAAAAGTCAAGTTGACAAAGGACCTCAAATCGTCAGCACTGGATCTCTTATCAAAATGAAGCCTTCCGATATCATGAAAGGGCCATCTCCCACCATCACATCGAACGGCGTTCAAATCCTCAAGCCCAATCCAAGCGTAAGTTCCAAATGCTTACATTACACTGATATACTTCATTTTTTCATTATAAGTAACTAGAACGAAGATTGCTAGATTTGGCTGTCCTAGGGCTGCCCTTGGATTAGCAATTTTATTGTCTTGTCTATTCGAATTGCTCATGTGAATAACCTGGTAAAGTCAAATGTCAAGGAATTGGATGGGTCCTAGAATATGGTCCCAATTTGGGGTAGAATAAAATATTGACTTGAAATGAACAATTTCCCCTCTAACCCTCAATAATACTTCACATCCGATCCAACCACCAATGGACATTAGTTAGTAGCATAACTCCCATGTCGAGGTACATAACCAGGGAACACGTTCCCTAGTGAAGCTACCTCTCCCCCTTTACCGCATCCTTTGACCACGTCGAGGGACCGGAGTTTGCGTCAACCAACGACCACCACGAATCCAACCTCAACGTGTGGGGGGCAGGTTGATGCTTTGCGAACTGCAATGCAGCTGGTGCCAGGGGCTCCCCCCTCCCGTGGTACCGGTTTCGGGAGGGGGGCTATCCAGAATGCTGATTGCTCCACTGTCCCCAGAAGCCATCAAAAGCTAATATCTATCGAGATTTTGAGAAGAAAAGGGAAGTGGATAGGTCACACCCTGAGGAAAGACGGGGGAGCCATAGAGAGACAGACTTTGGACGGGAATTCGCAGGGTTGGAGAAGATCTGTGGAGTCGAAGGCTGGCCGGGTTGGGAAAGTCATGGCAGGAGGTCAAGGCGTTGGCAGGAAACAGAGAGGGGTGGCGAAACTTCGGAGTGGAGAGGAGTAGATATGCCTTTCGCAACCCGGGCTTGGGACCAGCTAATGCAGGCTTTAAAATTAATTTTGGAAGACACTGGTGGTCGATTTGAACGACTGCTGTGAAAAATACTCCATTATAACCTGGTGGTGGATGGAGAGGTGGAGCAGGTGGATTCTTTCCAATACCTTGGAAGTAACGTCGATACTGTAGGGGGAGCAGATAAAGATGTTAGGAGCAGGATTACGAAGGCAAAGGGCTCTTTTGTCCAGCTGTACCCGGTTTGGAGGAAAACCTTAAGGCCCCAGGTATTTGTTAATCGTTGTCTGAGGCGAATCCTTGACATATTTTGGCCAGACGTTATTTCCAACGATGAGCTCCTTGATAGGACTCATAAAAAGCTAATATTAGTCGAGATTTTGAGAAGAAAATGGAAGTGGATAGGCCTCGCCCTGAGGAAGACGAGGGAGCGACAGAGAGACAGGCTTTGGACTGGGTTGCAGATTCACGTGTGACTTTTAGAAGATCTGTGGAGACGAAGGCTGGCCGGGTTGGGAGGTCATGGTAGGAGGTTGACAGGAAACAGAGAGGGGTGGCGAAACTTCGTTGAAGCCCTACGCTCCTGGAGTGACATGAGATAAGTCAAGTAAGACTGATTGTTTGGTGATGATATGAATGAAATGAGCAGAATAAACTAGTCGATGGTTATCAGTGGGTTACAATTTAGCTGCAGTTCTGCTGGCATCGGACCCACTCAACCTAAGCAGCTACAGTCTGCAAAAACGTCCTTATTGTGTATTGTGCATATCGTAACATCAAGGTTCGTATGATTGTCACTAGAACGCTCGGTTTTCATCAAGGAAATCTCTGCAAAAGTCGTGGAATTTAGCAAATTAGATTGATTGTATTTAACAAATTTGTCTCTCTTCTTGACAAACCTTGACAATAACATATTTTATTTCTTTTCCAGAAACTGAAAGCTAAGCAAATGGAACCTTCCAAGTCGCCGCCTTCTCCCATCATTACGTCCAATGGAGTACAGATACTCAAACCAATCCCCAACGTCACTGTAAGTTTTGACACTCTTCAACAATCCCAAAACTTTCATTACCCTCATGGTGTGTTGAGGTTTAGGTTTATTCAAGTGTGAATGCATGGGTGCGTTAGTTGCTGCAAATTGTACTTGAGTTACAGAGCAATCATTGGAATTTTTGAAGCTCAAACCCAGCAACCAACCCTTCTTGTCATATCGTCGCCTTATAATGAGAACCTCTCATCTTTGTACTTCTTAACTTTCCAGGAGAAGGAAAACACTGCGCAGCTGCTTCATTTCTAGTTTATGCTCATAGTGATTCCGTCCTTACATATATCTGATGCATTAGGCGTTAGATCTTAACACCATTAGACCAAAATTGACCTCAACGCCGTCGTTTGTGATATAGGCGTTTTTCATATTACAAAAAGTGAGAAATTGGGAGGTTCTCATTCTCTAGGTCAATACACAAAAATGTGCTGGTTTTCAAGTCAATCGGTGGAGGTGGAGAGGCTGCTGCCTTGACCTTCAGAATATTGAAGATAAACATGGTAAAGGGTTTTTGAAGGTATATCATGCGGCTACGTTAAACCTAGCGACTTGAATATTGTCAAAGGCACTTGCTAAAGTTGAAACGAAGCTCTGTGCCAAATTTCAAGTCAATCGGTGAACGTTGACCGCCTGAATAAGAAGGAGAAGATGTTAAGGGCTAAAAACCTGGTTTTTGAAGTTATATACCTAACTCTCCATTTAAACCTAGCGGCATGAATCCTTTAAAAGGAACTTGCTGAAGTTGATGCGAAGCCCTGTGCCAAATATAAGTCAATCGGTGAAGGTGGAGAGGCTGCTGCCTTGACCTTCAGAATATTGAAGATAAACATGGTAAAGGGTTTTTGAATGTGTATCATGCGGCTACCGTTAAACCTAGCGACTTGAATATTGTCAAAGGCACTTGCTAAAGTTGAAACGAAGCTCTGTGCCAAATTTCAAGTCAATCGGTGAACGTTGACCGCCTGAATAAGAAGGAGAAGATGTTAAGGGCTAAACACCTGGTTTTTGAAGTTATATACCTAACTCTCCATTTAAACCTAGCGGCATGAATCCTTTAAAAGGAACTTGCTGAAGTTGATGCGAAGCCCTGTGCCAAATTTCAAGTCAATCGGTGAAGGTGGAGAGGCTGTAGCCGTTGCTAACTGAACAAGAAGAAGAAATTGTTAAGGTCCACTTTTGAAGTTGTGTAACTCGTCTCCATTTAAACCTAGCGACTTGAATCTTTCAAGAGGCAGTTGCAAAAGTTGATACGAAGCTCTGTACCAAATTTTGCCTCTGGCCACCAACACGGTGGAAAACGAAATTCCGAAATGAGAAAACGAAGACATTATAAATAGGATATCACTCGCGAAAGCAGACATTGGTGGAGATGGGAGTTTATCATGTTCGGCTGTTGCTGGGGTTTTTGTAGGAGGTATTCATATTTTATGACAGTGACTTCCATGAGGTAATGACAATGTTTTTGACTTTAGGGGGTGAAAAACGAGAGAGAAGGCGAATATACAAAAATTCAAAATTCTGAGAAATTGGGAGTTGGGAGGTTGTTATCATTCTGAGGTCCAAGTGGAGATGAGTGGATCTCATTATGAGGCGACAATATTCTGTTAATCAACCTTGTTATATATTGAGATCTTGCCAGGGTAGTAATTCAGTAGCTGTCAAATGTTTTATCGGAGCTCAGGGTTAGCCGAAGACCTCCTGCGATTCTTTGCATCCAATCAATCAATTTGTACTTGTTTTCAGGCCAAAGCGAAAATGCAAGCTCAGCAACTAATGAACAACCACACGTGGGCGAGCCAAATGAAAAACTCCTCGGTCGTCAGTCAGTTCCCCAAACCCGCCTATTCGTACTCGTGCCTCATCGCTATGGCCCTCAAGAACTCCGTCTCCGGAAGTCTCCCCGTTTCGGAAATCTACGGTTTCATGTGGTGAGTTGAACGCGATTTATGGTTCACGATATGTTAGATGTAAGGGACATTTGAAACACTATCTAGGAACTAAGCAGTGTCTGTAACAGTTTGCTCTTCCTACGTGATTCTTTCAAACAGGCAAGAAGAGCATTAGGCTGAAGAGGAGGACTGGAGCGTTATAATAACTCCTGTGTAATAAATGAGAGTTTATATAATATATACGCAATATTATGTACCAGGAGCTTGCCGATTACACTTCTGCCGTCCATAAGAAACTACATTTAATATTGTCACAATGTCATAAGGTTATTGCACAGTTTTGACACAAGTTCCTCAAGCTGGTTTTTTCACATACCAAACTTGGTTTTAGTGTGTCATATATCAAACTGGAAGTATCATCAAGAAATCACCTCTCTGAAGTGTGAAGTTGATTAACCACGGGCTTCTACATTTCTTCAAATTTCAAGTTGTATTCGATGGCAAACTGTCGTGTGATCAACATGTTGCCTCCATTTGTCTGCCTTGTTATGGCTATCTCCAGCTACCTTGACGTATTATGACCTTCCTTATTCAACATTTGAAATAGCCACTTAAGGTTATTGTACGGTATTGACACGACTCCTTCGAGCAAGCTGGTTTTCACATACCAAACTTGGTTTTAGCGTGTCATATATCAGATTGGAAGTATCATCAAGAAATCACCTCTCTGAAGTGTGAAGTTGATTTCATCAAATTTCAAGTTGTATTCGATGGCAAACTGTCGTGTAATCAACATGTTTCCTTCGTATGTCTGCCTTGTTATGGCTATCTCCAGCTACCTTGACGTATTATGACCTTCCTTATTCTCTGACCAATGATGGCTATTCTGGTTATGGCTATCTCCAGCTACCTTGACGTATTATGACCTTCCTTATTCAACATTTGAAATAGCCACTTAAGGTAATTGTACGGTTTTGACACGTCTCCTCAAAGCAAGCTGGTTTTCACATACCAAACTTGATCTTAGCGTGTCATATATCAAATTGGAAGTATCATCAAGAAATCACCTCTCTGAAGTGTGAAGTTGATTAACCACGGGCTTCTACATTTCATCAAATGTCAAGTTGTATTCGATGGCAAACTGTCGTGTGATCAACATGTTGCCTCCATTTGTCTGCCTTGTTATGGCTATCTCCAGCTACCTTGACGTATTATGACCTTCCTTATTCTCTGACCAATGATGGCTATTCTGGTTATGGCTATCTCCAGCTACCTTGACGTATTATGACCTTCCTTATTCAACATTTGAAATAGCCACTTAAGGTAATTGTACGGTTTTGACACGACTCCTTCAAGCAAGCTGGTTTTCACATACCAAACTTGGTTTTAGTGTGTCATATATCAAATTGGAAGTATCATCAAGAAATCACCTCTCTGAAGTGTGAAGTTGATTTCATCAAATTTCAAGTTGTATTCGATGGCAAACTGTCGTGTAATCAACATGTTTCCTTCGTATGTCTGCCTTGTTATGGCTATCTCCAGCTACCTTGACGTATTATGACCTTCCTTATTCTTTGACCAATGATGGCTATTGCGGTTCACATGTTACCTTTAGTTGAAACGTCTTAAGACTTTGAATTTTCTGTTTCAGCGAACACTTCCCGTACTTCCGAACGGCGCCCACCGGTTGGAAGAACAGCGTGAGGCACAATCTGTCACTCAACAAGTGTTTCGAGAAAATCGAGAAAATGACCAACGGAGCGGGTCCCGGCGGAGTCAGGAAAGGCTGCCTGTGGGCGATGAACCCGACGAAAATATCGAAAATGGACGACGAAGTGGCCAAATGGTCGAGGAAGGACCCTTTAGCCATCAGGAGAGCGATGAAATATCCCGGTAAGACGCTTACGAAACCACAATCTTTTGTACGAAATTGAATCATCTGAAAGTTCACAATGATACTTTCGCTCTCAAAAATGTATTTCTTGATAACTAAGTGTAACAAAGGGTTTAGTGGGTAGGAGCAACGAGCCCTTGAAATAGGACTGAAATGACCGCAGATGAGGTCCAAGTTGCCATAGCCCCATAAAAATCTGCGAATAACTGGAGTAAAACTTAACAGTACGTTAATGGAACTCCTACAGGTTGTTCTGTGGGTTTTCCACCTCGATTTTCGGGTAGGTACTCGTTTTTTTGTAGTTACCTACTGTTCTCGATCTTCTTGTTTGTCCGCTCTGGGGATGGCGGTTCTGTGGAAGCACAGACCAAATAACCCTCTGGGTGGGCATATTGCCTAACCCCCCCGAAAACAGGGACCTCAGCGAAGGTTCTCGTTTTTTTATTTAGGTCCCTACCGTTTTTCCACATTCAAACTTTAATTTCTCCATGAAATCGATAAGGAATCGCACATACCGAATATTCCTCTGGGTGGGCATATTGCCTGACCCCCCGAGAACAGGGAAAGAACAGATTGGCGTATAAAATACGCCAGGACTTTACCGGCTACTTACCTGTCGAATATTAACCGATCGTTTGGCGTTGAACTTTACATGATCACGTGCGTTTTAGTTTGGTAGAAGGTTAGATGGGTGGGGAGGGTACTCCACGATCAGCATTTTATTATTATCATTATTATTTTATTTATTTATTTTATTTATTTTTTTTTTCACACTACTAGAGAGAAGCTGTACTTTTGAGCTGGGGTACTAGAGAAACTGTCAGAGCTGGGCCTCCACCTGGCAAAATTCAAAATCTCTTCAGCCTGATTTTTGGTTGTTGTTTTCAGATGACCTCGAGAGGTTAGAAAAAGGCGAAATGAAATTCGGATCCATATCCCACACCGTCGAAGAAGAAAGCGGCGACGACGAAGTCCCAGAAGAAGAAGAAAGGTAAACGAAATATTTCGAATTTATTCTGTTACGTGAAGTCGCCCAACGTCATAGCAACCTTAAATTCACTCAGTAGAGCTTCGATTCAGGAGGGACAGAAATTAATAAATGGATTTTGTAGTTTCAAAATGAATGCTCTGTGTGGGGAAGCAATAACGTGTATTCAAACACCTGTAACACATCCCCACAAAAATCAGTTATGTACATCGGACCGGACATATATATTCATTCTTTATGTTTTTGGGGTCGCTGAATCTGAATCCGGGGTCGGTTTGACCTCATCAGGTCAGGGTCAAGGTCATTCCAAGGTCAAATCAAACAAAAATTCTCGAAAAATTCTGACATGCACACATTTTTCTTACTTGGTTCTAAGAACTTTTTGTTCATTAACATGTTTTCGTAAAGCTGATACTTTTTGAGTTAAAAATCCCCAAAAAATAAGGTTTTTGTGAATAAAGAATTTTGTGAATTTTTTTACTCAAAAAAGATCAACTTTACAAAAACGTTTTACAGAATAAAAAAATTTTTGAAATTGGTCAATGAATACGTATGCATTTTTTCAAAATGTTTGACATTTTATGTCTTTGCTATGGCACACAAACAAAAAAATCGTCACGAAAATTGTTGACGAAAACTGTTGACGAAAATTGTTGACGAAAACTGTTGACGAAAATTTCTGATGATTTTCGCTCACAACCGATTCGTTGCTACGGAACTTTATCTTCGCCAGTTATCATCGTACAAAAATCGTTCACCACTCGTTGGATAGCTCTCGATTTACCTAATCATATTACGTTAACCACTGCGGAGTGCGTGGCCGACAAGCTGCGGTATGAGCGTGATTGTTTACATAATTGTTTACACGCACGTGATCATTCTCAATACCTACATAATTTATATTGTCTATACGAATGCAAGCTTCATAATTAAATTATGAAGAATAAATTTTATGATGAACCCTACAATTAAGTATAACAACTACGCTACTGGGGTAGGTGATGTAGCATTATTCGAAGGTTCTTGAATCACTTCTTTAAAGACATAAAATGTCTCAATGTGTTGCAGACTCATATGCAAGTTTGTGAACATTGAATGTCCAGAAGATTTTGAATTTTCAGAAAAAAAACTGAAAAAATTCATACGTATTCCGTGACTAATTTTAAGAACTTTTTATTCCATAAAATGTTTTTGTAAAGTTGATCCTTTTTGAGTAAAAAATTCACAAAATTGTAAACCTTATTTTTGGGGATTTTTTAACTCGAGAAGTATTAGCTTTACGGAAAAATGTCAAAGAACAAAAAGTTCTTAGAATCAGCTAAGAAAAATGTGTGAATTGTTTCAGAATTTTTCGAGAATTTTCATTTGATTTGACCTTTGAATGATGAGGTCAAACCGACCCCGGATTCGGATTTAGCGACCCCAAAAACATAAAGATGTGTGTCCGGTCCGATGTACATAACTTTTTTTTGTGGGGCTGTGTAATTAGGAATCCTGAGTACACTGTGATATTTGATTTGATATGGCTCATACGGTGCATGGAGTAGGTTTCTAAATTGTATTAATCCGGGAGTTGTTAGTGGATATTAATTAAAATAACGCCACAATGGGATTTGATGCCTTGAAAAAATCACTCCTTGAAGTAAATTTCATCATGATTGAAGTTGGCGAAAAAATTGTGTCAATTTGTTTCGACTACCAAAATCGTACTTTAGTTCACAATACTCACTATGGCTCCAATACAGTATTCAATACTTTCATGACACACACACACGTTTGTGATGGTTTGCTGTTCCCCTGTTCTCGATCTTTTTGTTTGACGGTTCTGTGGAAGCACAAACCGAACAGCCCTCTGGATGGGCATATTACCTAACCCCCTTTGAACAGGGGAACTCGGCAGCCATTTATTACACATAAATACACACGTTACACCTGTCCAAAGATGAGCGATTTCCAGAAAGACTTATTCAAGGCATATACAGTACGAAATTCGAAATTTTTTGAATTTTTGGGGAAACTCTCAAGTTTTTCGAAATTAAAATTTATCATTTATGTTGATTTTTTTCTATGTTTCTGCTACCATGAATTTTTGGTGCAGTTGTTCATTTCGAGTAATTTTTGTTTTACGCTTCTCACGTTCATAATTTCGGACTTAGTTGGTGCAGAGGACCAAAATGTTGTTGGTGCTCCTTTCCATTTTGAGCCTGAATATGTACCAACTAACGAAAGCACCTTTGCATTTGCGCATGCTCAGACGCCACCAACGGTACCAGCTCGACCCAAGTACTGCGCGAAGTTCTTCATTTGACATTTGCTGAAGAGCGTGTGAGACGCCCTCACCGGTACCGAACAACTCGAAATTTGTGCCAATTTCACCGCTCATTTTCTTACATCAAATTTTTGTACTTCTGAAGTGTTGAGATTAACAGTAGCTTTTTTTAAAATTTAAATACCAATCAAATTTTGAATATTGCTAATTTTTTAATTTATTCATTTCTGTTTTCTTCTAAAAATGTACGAGTCGTTGAATCATAAATTATTTTGATATAATATTCTGTTATAGGGAGAATTTCCTACATAACACTGATCTACAAAAAAGTGACCTGACAGTTCCCGGCCTCGTTTCATCATGGATGGGTGGGTGTTTTCGAAAGTGCTGTATCCGAATCCGTTGGCCGTATTTTTCAGTTGGACGATTTTTTCGACTTTTTGACGTTTTTAAGATTTTTTAGTACAACTTTACGGTGTATTTTTCTGGTCATCACGAAAATCGTCCTAAAAAATTATAATGGGGCTAGATTTGTAGGAAATTTCCTGCTGAATCCGAATATGACCCCAATATCTTTTTCAAATTGATCCAAACCCTACAAATCCCCCAAAAACTTACTCAAAATCTGGAAAAATAAAGATTTTCGCCTATTTCTCACTTACATTTTCGTTTTTGTTGACTCCAATGGACCTGACAAAAATCGATGGCAACCATTCGAACGATTAGTCACCTGCGTCGAATGAGACAAACCAAAACCCTCAAAAGTTGTAATTGGCGACGTTACGATTTTTTAACGTTTGACAAATGTAATTGATTTTAGCGAAATATGGTGAAATGGCCTCGAAATTCGTAACTAAAAGGGATCTTCTGTCTTTGTGAATTTGTCTTCAAAAGCCGCACTGAGGACAAATTCACAGAGACAGGACATCGAATTAACTAATTTCGAGGCCATTTCACCATATTTTGCTAAAATCAATTCCATTTGTCAAGCGTTAAGAAATCGTAACGTCGCCAATTACAACTTTTGAGGGTTTTGGTTGGTCTCATTCGACGCAGGAGAGTGTAAACTTTCGAATGGTTGCCATCGATTATTTTTGTCAGGTCCATTGGAGTCAACAAAAACGAAAATGTTAGTGAAAAATAGGCAAAAACTCTATTTTTGCAGTTTTTCAGTAAGTTTTTGGGGGATTTGGAGGGTTTGGATCAATGTGAAAAAGATGTTGGGGTCATATTTGGATTCAGCGTGAAATTTCCTCCAAATCTAGCCCCATTATAATTTAGTTTGGACGAAGTTTTTGGACGAAAAATCATAAAAACGTCGAAAAATCGCCCAACCGAAAAAAACGGACAACGGATTTGGATTCAGCACCCTCGAAAACTCCCATCCATGATGAAAGGACTTTTTTGTAGAGCAGTGTAATAGTCGCGTTGTCGGTTCTCCTGTGTGATTAAAACCAGCAAATGATGGAAAACTAGTATTTCAATTTTTTAAGTGTAATTTTTTAGAATGCATTTTCAAGATTAGATTCCACTCATTTTGTGTCTTTTTTAGGTCTCATTTTGAAAATCCATTTGAACGAATAATTTTTTTTATTTTTATGCGTAGATCGCGTTTCTCGAAGGGCGGGTAGGCGGTATCAGTGGTTGTGTGGATTGTTTTGTGCACAGCTCGGTACGAAATTGTGAACGTGAAAGTGTTTTAGTGGAAAAAAACGATGTGACAGTGGGATTTTGTTTTGTTTTCCTGCAGCGACGAGAACGGTGAAGCCGCCAAACGGATCAACATGTTCGAACTCGCTCACATCCTTCGTGACGAAGAGAGCACCAGAGCGTTCCTGTACGGCTATAAGCTGCTCCCTCACCAGAAGATCTGCCCGAGGTGCAATTTGGAGATGAAGTTGACGTTCGTCAACAACTTTTACGGGTGGTTCAAGTGCAATAACGGCCACAGGTACAACGCTATCAAAGGGACGTGGTTCGAAGGGACTCATTTAGGGTGTCGAGAGGTGCTTTTGTCGACGTACTGTTTCCTTCAGAGGTTCACAATGGACCAGACGATGGCCGAAGTGACGGCGGGGAAAGACGTTTTGGATAAAGAAGTTATCGTGAATTGGTGGTATAACACGAGGGAAGTTTGTATCGACGCTATCGAGCGGGAATACGACGAATTAGCGAGCCTTGGGCCTATTGGCGGGAACGGCTGTACCGTCATCGTCGACAAAATGCGAATCGGCGAGTTGAACAACTCCCACAGGCGGATCAAAGACAACGTCTTCATTCTCGTCATGCTCGAAAAAGGGACCGGCGACTACAGAATAGAAGTTCTCGAGAAACTCGACTACACGACGATGATGAACCACATCGTGCAGAACGTCGAATCCGGAACGGAACTCCTCACCGAAGACTGGAAAGGATTTTCCCGTCTGGGTCATTATGGTTTCCACCACAAAGTCCTCAACGACTCCGAGCGAATACCCCCCGACACCTTGTGGTTCCCGTTCAGACAGAAGCTCAAAATGTCCGGCATTTCCCCGCTTCACATGGGCCACTACCTCTACGAGTATCTCTGGCGACGAGAAATCACCCGAAGGGACTCCGACCCGTTCACAGCACTCCTTCAAGACGTTGCGAAAATGCACGAAATCTAAACGAAAAATCTACATAATAATGTACATATAACCTCCCTCTGTGGGACAATCCTATAAGTTGATCATAGTCTTAAGTCATATTAAATGTCATGGTGTAAATTGTTTAGTTGAGATGCAGAATGTGATTCAAATCAGTCAATTTCGTGATTTGTCCACGAAACTGGTGAAGAAAGCGTTTATTCGTTGTGTTCAATCAGTAATTACCTACTTGTAGGTTGTTATAAATTCAATGTGTTAACTTCATTGAGAACTCAAATCTGCTTAGATCATCCGTCAATTCATGGATTTACGATGAAAAATCGTACACTGTTCAAAAAACGCCGCAATTTCGGTTTATAAAATTCTGTTTTTTGAACAATAATTACAAACGATGATTTATCTTTTCCCATTTCATTCTCATCATTTCGTTGTTATTCTCACGTTTCACTTGTCGGAAACGGGCAATCTCGGATTCACGCTTTTTCTGAACCTTCATCAAACAGATCTTAAATTTCTGCAACATGATCGTTCTCGTCAAATAATTATTATAGTTTTTTGTTTCTTTTATAATTTTGTTACGAATAGAACGTGGTGGTTATATACAGGATAACAGACTGTTTTTGAGCCTCTAAAAAAACTGTCGTTTTCCTGCATTCTATCACCACGTTCTATTGGTAACAAAATTAGAAAGAAACCAAGACTGTAATTATTTTTATTTTTTTAATAATTTTTAATCATTAGCATTATTTGCCTATAGAATTGACGTTGCTTAATGGAATTTAAGGAGATCTGTTTGATGAGGTATGTACAAATTGATGTTGTAAAATGTTTTTCTTCCTTTTGTTTAAATAAAGTGTAGTGTTTTCCTTCAGTGGACAACAATTTTTGTTTTTGTATATGACATTTTCGTTGAATTAGAACGAATAAAAACGTCCATAATCACGTTGGATCAGTATATGTCGGGTGGGTAGTTTTTTTCTCGAAAAGTTCGACAATCTCTGTTTGTGGCGGTGCAAGTATTATTAATCTTTAAAAAGTTTGGTTATTACAATTGAAAAAAATTGAAAAATTCAGGTTGATGACGTTTTGTTACGCGATTTGTGGGGTTTTCGGGTTTCATTGGTGGTTTTTTTGGGGACGCGAGATTATCAATCATTCCAGGGAGAATGGTGATGAGGGTAAAATTGGTTTTTTGGGGTTCTTGAGAATAGTCATGAAATTCATATTATTCACCTTAAGTAACTCCAGTTGTAACCCAAAACCACTTGAAGTCTCTGATTTAATTCATATTATTCACCTTTGAATTTAACCTTGAGTAACTCCAGTTGTACCCCAAAACCACTTGAAGTCTTAGATTTAATTCATATTATTCACCTTTGAATTTAACCCTAATTAAATCCAGTTGTCCCCCAAAACCACTTGAAGTCTCTGATTTAATTCATATTATTCACCTTTGAATTTAACCCTAATTAATCCAGTTGTCCCCCAAAACCACTTGAAGTCTCTGATTTAATTCATATTATTCACCTTTGAATTTAACCCTAATTAACTCCAGTTGTACCCAAAAACCGCCTGTTGTTCTTTCTTCTTAACTCTAGTGGAATCTTCCCATAAGGGAAGATCTCGTGGAAAAACTCGATTGCCTCGAAGAATTTGAGAAACAACCGAAGTACATTCGCATTTCTCAATATCTTTGACGCACATCGTAACCAAAATTTGAAATTACTAGTGGGGGAAAAAAATCGTTAATTTGATTGTGAAAACGTTTTCATACCAGAATTTGACTTCAAACGTGAAAATTGGCTATTAACCCTAAGCTATGTTCGTTCATTCACTTCTAGTCTTTGATTATCATTATTCACCTTTGAATTTAACCCTAAGTACCACTTAGCTGTATCCCTAAACACCTCCTACCGATTTTACTTCGTAACTCTTTTGACATTGGCCCATAAGTAGGTGTCGTGAACTAGTTGACACCTCTTTTCCCGAAAAAATTCTCGATTCCCTCGAAGAATTTGGGAAAAACCGAAGTAGATTCGAATTTCCCAATATCTTTGACGCCAATCGTAACCAAAATTTGACAATACTTGTGGAGGGAAAAATAAAAAAATCATTTGATCTTCAAACACTTTTTGACATCTGAATTCGACTGTAAACATGAAAATTGACAATTAACCACAAACCATGTTTGTGTTTAATTAACATTAGTCACGTAATGTAACCCCAAGTAACACCGATTGTATCCCTAAAGTCTCAGATTTAATTCATATTATTCACCTTTGACTTTGACCCTAACTAACTCCAGTTTTATCCCTAAACCACTTAACTCCAGTTGTATCCTAAAACCGCCTATTGGGGTTTCTTATTATTTATGGTGGAATCTTCCCATAGGGGAAGATCTCGTGGAAAAGCTCGATTCTTTCAAAGAATTTGAGAAAAAACCGAAGTAGATTCGCATTTCTCATTATCGTCGACCCAAATCGTAACCAAAATTTATATTCACAATATTCACGTTTGAATGTAACCCCAAGTACCACCGGTTGTAACCCTAAAAACCTCCTTTTGATTTTTTTTTCTCCTTAAGTTTTGTCGAAAGGACAAAATGGATTCAAATGGCAATAACTACCTGAATAACCAAATTTCGCCTCATTTATATTCGCTATTGCAATTCAATGAAACAGCCACTCGTAGAAATTCAAGCCCCCTCCTCTACCCGTACAATTTGAAGTACAAATCTTGCCTTAACTCTTTAAGGTCACTATTTTTTGTCCTCTATCCCTTAAGAGTAGTTAATATTGTACATAGTTAGTTACCCCCTGAACATGGAGTTCTGAATTAATCAATGTGCTGAATTAACGTTATATGTCAGGTCGTCGGGGCCTAGTCCGCTCCGTTGTACCTCAGTTTAGAAAACAACTACGTTGTATAGGATCATGTTATTTGTACGAGTATTGCGGACGCGACGGCTGGGATAGTGCCATAAAAAGTCAGTCTTGCGGACGGATCACTTGTTTTTGTGCGACTGTTTTGAAAACTAAGAAATTCCCTAAGCTCACGCATCTTACCGTAAGTATCTGATACTTACGATATCGTAACAGTATCATTTACACCTAAATAATTGAAGGTACCGTGTAATCGTCCTCTAAAATCTACATTCTCGCGGATTTTTGCAATTTTATAGACACCTAGCTTTTGCTGTCGTGCCTTAGTGAAAATCTCGGTGCCGACTTGTATCACAAATTGTTCCAAAATTTGATATAAACCTATATTTTCGCGGTGGAGACCGTAATACATTTTATAACGAAAAAAAAAAAATCGTATTTTTACGTTTTTTGATACAAAAAACAAAAAAAAAAAATTGCAGGCCTCAAAATTGTGCACTTTGAATTGATAGTTTAGTTGTAAAAAATAATACTAATAAAATTTTAAAAAAATATTTGAAAACGTTTATAAAAGTGGCGTTTTATTCGAACACCCAAATTTTTTTTTTTTTTTTTAAATGAGAAATCGTTGACGTACACGTAATGTACTCAAATATAAAATATGTTGTATTTATAACCAACACGATTTAGTTTTTAGTACAGACAAATGTGCACTTGATTTTTGAACAATTTACCCCTGTTTTGTGAACCCCCTGAAATTCCTTCCAGTAAAATTAGTTGTAAGTACAATTTAATAGTATTTTTTTAATTTTCATACTCTACGATGCACGTCAACGTACGATTTGTCTCATTTAAGAGTTGTAAAAGTGTAATTCTTCTTAGTTTCATTACCATCTCAGCTGTGATAGCTTGATTCTATTCCTTTGTGTGTGTGTTTGTATATAGATGAAAAACAACCTGAGTAAAATAGTTTACATTTTAAGAAACTTAAAAAAAAAAAAAAATCAAGATTTAGACTGAAGAATTCTTATTAAGATTGAAAATTGAACCCTTATTTTATCACAAATTTTGTTTTTTATTTATGCCTACGGCTTCTCTTCCATGATGTTGGCATTACACATTTAAAAGAAGGGAACTGACGTTGTAAAGGCGAAGAATGCCAGCTCCAATTATTGATTGATTGTAAATATTGAGGTTAAAAAAAAGATAATAATAATAAAAAAGCTTAAAAAAGCAGTATTTTTGTTGTTTTTATTGTAACCCATCGTCATCTTTTTTATTAGAACGGTAGTGGTAATCAGAATTGGTAAAGAAAAAGGGAGGATGGAGGGCAGCTAGTTTTGGTTTATCATCTTCAGTGGGGCAGTGTGGCGTAAGGACGGCATACTCTTAGCCATTTCCCATAGAATGTGGCGTGAGGCAGGGCTGCTTCCTCGGGCCACAGCTGTTTGCATTGTACATCAATGACTTGATTGGCGCTGATTGTGGAGTGACACCACCATCAAGGCACTTATGTACGCTGACGACATCGTAATCCTGGCAGAATCCCCTCATGAGCTGCGTAGAAAATAATTTTCGATAATTATTATGGTTTTTTCGTCTTGAAGGTAGACTCTGAGCAGGAGGTACATTTGTATTTGGTATCCATATTTCAACGGTCCTTTTCAGGACCATCAGACAAATGAGAGATTTTCATGAGGAAAGCGATTACTAATGTACCAAGTTCAGTTTAAGTGTGAATATAATTCCAATGAATAAAACGAATTATCATATCGAGAGTGAAGTGGTAACAAGACCCCCAAACCTGATTTTTATAGGCAAAAACGGAGTCAGTTATCTTGTACTTGAAAAAATATCTTATAATTCCTCAAGCTCTGATGGTGGTGGAAATATCCTCCTCGGCGTGGGGTAGATGGTAGAGTTGCGTTCTAGTCCTGACCAAGGGCGTAAAATCTTTTCAGTCTTGCGTAAATACTGCTAGCGCTCTACAACGGCCGCTTGGCTAACTGATGAAGACAGTTGCCAGGCGGCCGCTGTAGTAGTAAGTTTGAAATGCATCATGCAAGCCCTACCGAGCAAACCCTAGCTGCGTTTTCTTGGGGAGATGGTTCTGAGCATGGAAAACATGGTCTACTTGCTGAACCATGGTCAGCATTGGTTAAGAGTGGGATAGTTCGGCCTTCAGGCGTGGAGGTACCGAGATTCCCTGGTGGCTGAGTTCAATTGGTGAAGTGAATGACTGAGTCAAATTTCCCATTTCTGCTTCGTGTTCAAGTCCAAAGTTCTTTTGGTTTATCTTTGATAATGAACCATGGAATCGACCAAAGATTTCTGTTTCAATCTAAAAATCTAAAATTGTAATTAATTGAGGAAATTCATAATAAACATGTTTTCTTCACCTTCTTCTTCAATAACACAGTCCCACAAATGGAGGGGTGGGGGTGGGGATTGAATTCTGGGGACCAGAATAGTGTATTCCTACGCATTTTTCGACGCTGAATCCGAATCTGAGGTTCAAAAAAGTCGTATACCCCCAAATTTATTCGGTAGTGGTGGGGAGTGAGGAGGGGTTATTAGGTACTCATAAATTCCAAAAATTAAACTCTCGCAAGTGAAGGCCACTTTTGAGGGTCGTTACAACCGTATTTTTGATGCAACTGCACTTTCAGAACTTGGGTTTTCACCTGCTCAGCTCCAATTTGGCTGGATGTGGATGGAGAGGGCAGAAGATCAAAATGAATGCCCTCAGCTGGAAAAAATGGCGGATTCCACTTTATGTCGAACAAATACTGCTTGGAGTTAACAAAACTTTACATTTAAGGCGGGTTCACATTGGAGTGGAAAGTGTGGATTGCGTATTGCTCTGTGATTGGTCAAGGCCATGGAAGTACACTCCCAACCTTCGACTCTGACCAAACAGAGCAATACGCAATCCGTACTTTCCGGTCCATGTGAACCCGCCTTTACTGCTGTGAAGGTCTGATTGAAAGGCAGTGGCGAAGTCTGCATGATGAAGAGTGAAGAGATTCACCCCTAAGTGGAGTGTAGCTTTTGTTCCACACTATGAGGCTCCTCGCTATTTTATGTAATTAATCAGGCTCGCTTACTTGGACAATCAGCATCCAGTATTCCGTTGTCTATAACTCAAAATTTCTTGTTTCTCATCTCGCAGAGAAGACGAGCCGGAGAGCACCGAAAATGAAGACTCGTCCAGCGAAGAAAGTGAAGATAGCGAAGAGGAACTGGACGTTGGAGGGTTCGCCTTGCGGCCGCTGATCCCTTCCTGTCCTCCGGCCAAACCCCTGGAAACTCAGATAGAAATAGACGATCCGTTGGAATTGGAACTTTCCGACGACCTGTACGAAGAACTTGGTCTCCTCCAAGAGGTGAGAACCATCCGCGGTAGTTTTGATCGAGTGGTCATCAGTGGAGGTGGTGCAGCACTCTTTCCAATGCCACAAAAAGTATTCAAAATGCGTCTGTTCCGTTTCTAAACATGCGACGGGTAGTTCAAAATTGCTCACTTCATGCTCTGGCAGTTCATCACACAAAAATGTACGAATTTCGTCTTACGTTACATTCCGTTATCAAAAAGTGTTTTCCAATAATGTCTTTCCCCAATATCTGCCTATCCTTGCTGGAGTTCCTCAAGGTGCAGTACTCAGCCCCCTGATCTTTTCATTATTTATGAATGATATGAGGAGCTTGGTATCAAAGATGGACATCTCCATTTTTTCCAGAATTGAGTTAAGGATAGATTCTTATAGGATTTTTGGCGCTGAATTCAAATCTGAAGTCCTTTAGTTTCAAAAACGGCCAGAACGTCGGAAAAATTGGCTTCGAAGTTGGGCCTCCGTTTTAGAAACGGACAGCTCCAATGTGATTTTGTAGCAAACCCGGACAGCTCCATGACAGCCAATCAGAGCCCTGCATTCAGTCCACCGCTATGCATCATGGGAGAGGACAGCTGATCATGACAATGTGATTTCAGCTTTCAGTTCAGAGTGAGTTCTCCTGCTCATAGATTGTTTTTTTTCCCCCTATAATTATTTTTATTTAAAAAAATGGAAAGTAATTTAGTTGAAGCCCCTCAAAAGGAAGCCAGGAAGAGAATCGTCGAAAAAAAAGTTAAGGAGCTTTGCAGAGACTAGGCTTACACAGGGTTCGTGCCGGTCAGGGAAGTCAGGGAAGTCATGGAAAAGTCAGGGAAATATAAATGGGCACTGGAAGTCATGGAAAAGTCAGGGATATTGGATTTTGGTCAGGGAAAAATCTCAAATCGGGTGCAGAATTGCGAAAAATCCATGATACGCGTCGAAAACCCCTTTACCTTTGTAAGGTATGGTTTATGTAAACCACGTACTCAAAACTTTTATGTGTTTTATCTTGTGATTCTATCTCTTACTTTGTTTTAAGTAAACTTAGTTTTTTTATGAATAAAAAAACTTGTTCCTTATATTGTTTTTCTTCATTTGCGCATCTAAAATTTTCGATTCATGCAAAACGTTACTGTTTAAAGGATCCTGAAACGTTGTGAAAAGTCAGGGAAAAATCGAAATTTTTGGTCTGGAAATCAGGGAAAAGTCAGGGAAATTGAAAATTGAAAATCGGCACGAACCCTGTTACATTCAAAATCGGGCAGCTCCAAATTCAAGATGACTGTCCTTGGGTTCAATAACGGACAGCTCCGATGATTGGTTGCAATGCCGGCCAACTCCACCTTTTGAACTAATTTTACGGCGTGAATCAATTTAATATTCACATTTTCATAATTGCGAGTTATTTCTAGATCCCTAAAGTACATTGAGAAAAAATTTCAAGACTATGGGTGCTGACAACGCTGACTTACAGTTTTTTGGCTCTGCTGGAAAAAATGAAAATGGAGATATCCATCTTTGATACCAAGCTCCTCTTATATCAATGATGTTGATTCTGTTCTTCACTTTTGTATGTAAATCATCTTTTTACTGATGATTTTCAGCTTTATCTCTCCGCCAATTTGAATGACATCGTCGAAGCTGTACATAAGGTTAACTGATTTAACTCACATTTGTGGTTGGGCATATACTAATGGTATTTTAATAAATCCTGTTACATCGCAGGCTATTATTGCAAAAAATACAATTGCCACTGACCCTACCCCCTCCAAGCCTTGTAAATGGTGTTCATATACCTTACTCTTCAAATGTTCGAAATCGTGGCCAAATTGGTACGAGAGTCTGTAGCTCCTTGCATCCTCTCAGGAACCTGAGTAAATTCGCTCCACATAACATGAAACGATCTCTCGTCACAGCTCTAATTATTGTGATTGGATTTTTTCTTACTCTCTTAGCTCCAAATACTCAAAAACCTTACTGCAAAAAAGTGCTGCATAATGCCTGTGTCAGATATATATATATAACATTAAGCCCCGTCATTCTGTTAATAATCTTAAACTTTTTTGTCTCTCTTTTCCAAACTATTATATTCTCCGCCACCTTTTATTAATATTTAAAATCTTAAAAGGATTAGTCCCCGAATACCTTATCACAGTTTTTCCAAGAGTACAATCACCGCGCTCTAATGCTTTGGAGGCGATTCAGCATACGTCAAAGATGTTTGCTAATTCGTTCGGTGTGAGTGGGGCAAGATTGTGGAATGGTTTGCCCCTCTCCCTCAGGTCCCTCCCTGCCATTGGAAGTTTCAAGACAGGAGTTGTCGAATTTGTTCCGTGCGTATAATTGGACAGTGACGTCTTCTACACAATAAAGGATTATTATTATTATTAATTGGTGGGTCGTCAGTTTGATAGTTGAAATGGTGGAGAGGGGCTGATTTTACCGTCTGTAGGAAATCCAACGTGGTGTAGTGGTTGGTGGTATCAACTGGGCGGGTTAGATTCCTGGTAGGAGCTGTAATGGTTTGCTGAGTTTCCTTGCTTCCTTCGACCGCTTGGAGGGTGGCCGGCTCTGTGAATACAGTCCGGATATCCCTCTGGGTGGGCATAATTGCCTAACCTCCCCGGGAACAGGGCACTCAGCAAACCATTCATTACAGAGCTGATGACTTCAGCGTAACCAGAAAAGACCTAAATGAATGCAAACTTACTTCAAAAAACGGGCCTTTACTTTACTGTTATTACGTGTCGCCACTGCCTACCACATCCTTCTGTCACTGCTTTGTCCTGTGTATTATAAAATCCATATTATCAACATTTGTGGTTTTCTGAACAGGTCGTTGAATCTTCGTCGATGAGCAGCGACTGTGAAATGGATGTCCCGCTGTTAGATATTCTACCTGCTAAGAAACGGAGGCTGTGCTTGATCTCTCCACCGACAGTCAGACAGACTGTAACGACGCTCATTTAGTATACGCTTATAATAGGTGAGCAACTAGCATAATCGTACAGTAGAAAATCATACGTGGTTGTATATATTTCACTGTTCATTGAGAAGATTTCTTAGGTATTTGGAGGGGGAGGGGTAGATCAGACTCTTAAATCAGTGACATCTTCGCCCGGTCACCAGTGGCATCTAGAAAAGAGCTTACTGCAGCCCCCACAAACACTGTCGTAGCTGACCTGCAGGGATCATACAGATGGGGAATTACTTACAGCAGGAAATGATACACCTAGCCCTGCCATCAGCTCTGTTACAAGGAAAAATGCATGGAAACATAATGTGTAATGAATGGTTTGCTGACTGCTCTCGAGGGTTTAGGCAATATGCCAACCCAGAGGGATATCCGGTCTGCATTCACAGACCTGGCTATCTCCAGAGAGCCAGGAGAATCAGCAAACCATCACGAATGCTCAAGACTGGAAACTCGAGTTTTGTTATTTCATTTGGACATTGTTAACTGTAGTAAACTGTCTTCTGTTCCAGATGATTTGTTATCTGCAATACGCTCACTCCTTCAAAAGGAGCAGTACTGCCGGTTTCCACTACATTTTTCATTTCTTCTCCTACGCTGCAAATGACGACCCTTATAGAACAAAGTACGAGTAATTATAGTGTTTTAGATTTACTATTAGTACCTACGAAGTCTCCCGATTTTGGGTTTTCTTCACGTTCATTCAAGTTTTTAGAAACAGTCGGTTTCATTTGAACAGTACAAAGTCACGATGTGGTTTTTTAGTGCAGTGTAATTTTAATAGTTTTTTATGTACCTAAGTAATCTTCGTTCAATTGTGTGTTTTCGTGAACTTAGGTTGTCAGTATTGAATATTTATGTTATAGAACTTCAAGAACTGTCTATCCTGTGGATAGACAGGTCTGTCTTTAGGTAAAGAGTTTAGACAGAGAGTTCCTAAGGGATAAGTCATAGAAGACAGGTTCGAACTTATCTCAACTGCTCATGCGCGTTGGCTTATTACGTTAAGTTTGACCTCTCCGGCCTCATACATGAGGCGCCTTATCTCCCTAGGCACAAACTTACGAATCGTCTTTTACCTTACTCCATGTTCTGACATTCAGAATCCTGAGGTCCTTCTTGACGTCATCTAGCCAACGTCGTCTTTCTATGCGCCTTCTGCCTCCCGGCTTCCCGTACATCATCCTTCTCGCAGACGACGCTCCTTTGCCGCTCCCTCAAACTCCTCCAGAGCTCCAGACAAGGCCGGTATCGATCGTGTAGTCACCGCCACATCGTCAGCATATGCCAGATGCTGAGTGAGTCTGCTATAGATCGTACCTCCAGGGTTGGTTCTTATCGCCCGAATTGGCCTCTCCATGGCAAGATTGAACAGGGTCGGTGATTCAGAGTCACCTTGCCTCAGCCCCGCGTTCACTGGAAACTCCCGTGACAACGTGCCCTGCAGTTTGATGCTGCATTTGGAATCAGCCAGTGTCACTCTCACCAACCTGACCAGCTTCTCGGGTACTCCCAAGGCTAGGAGATCCCGCAGAAATTGTGCCCTGTTTGAAATCCACAAACAGATGGTGCAAATCCACATTAAACTCCCAGGCTTTCTCCAACATTTGCCAGGCAGAGAAGATGTGGCTAATAGTGGACTGTCCTTTCTAAAACCACACCGGTACTCCCCAACTTCTTTCTCCATAAACTTGACCAGTCTCTTGTTCAGGGAGGAGGACAGGACTTAATATGCCACAGTCACCAGGGCAACTCCACGATGGCTAGGGCACAGGAGATTGATGATTCCCTGAGTGTGTAAAATGTATGTACTCATCTACTGTCGTATTTACTGACGTTACTTTTAGATTAGGCCACTTCCGTCAAAGCTGACTTGGTTACCATCCAAAATTTGCTCGCCTTAGATAAGGCCACTAGATACAGCCTTTCCATAATGAACTTAACTCTTAGGAACTCTCCTTAGAAACTTAATTTAATGCTCTCATTCCATTCAATGTCTAGAATTGGATGATTTCCCCAGTTATAGTGTTTTAAAATCTGTCATTTTTTATGGTCATGGAAAATTTAATACGCCAGAGTCCACTTATCCAAACGTACTGCTTTTTATTGAGTTGTCAGTGGACGCAAGGTGTCAGTGTACTTATACTGGTTTTATTGTCGATAATCATTATTTGCCCTGATGAAATTTGAATGTCAGTATTGAGTACTTAATAATCATTTAATTGAATGTATTCCACAACTCATCCTATGGATAGGTTGATCTGTCCGTAGGGTGTGTTAGACATTATTTAAGGTCTATGGAGACTCTGGAAAATTCTATGTATCGTATCCATACTAGATAATAATGCAATCGAAAGGCCCTACTGTGCCAATTCTGGTGTCTTTTTGGAGTCATGTTGGCTCCCACTTGGAAAAAATGTTTGAACGAGAATTTCCCTAGCACTTACTTCTTACTTCAACAAATGAAAGATTTCAAGCGACTTGACCTGCCGTATGCCCCATATTGTACCTATACTGCCCCCGTAAGGAAGAACATCCAAAGTCCATTTGTGCGATTTCGAGAAAAACGAGGTTAAGTGAGATCTGCCATCCACCCAGTTCAATTAATGCAAGCCCAAGTTCTTCGATCGTGTCTTGATCTATTCCCCCAACTCATCCACATACTGTTCAACCAATTTGAGCGCAATTATACTGACATAGGACGGTCAAACCGAGTATGCACTACATCGGACGACTTGAAAGTATATGGTACCAGGTTAGAACGTCCTATCTACAGGGAAAAGTTCGTTTCACTCAGCTTTAAAAATAGTATTATTACCTATCCCATATACAAGTTTTTTCTCCAATAAATTATTTAATGACACCATGACTCGTAAATTAAAATTGAGCAATTATTGCTGCCTAAACTAGGCCAGAGTGTCTTAAGTCGGAAGTAAGACGGTCTAGCCTAGTATTATACGAGTACTACGCTAGACTGTCTCAAGTCCGACTTCAGCCCTCGAGGTAGGACGTTTTAACCTAATATTTTCCACATAGACACTCTAGCCTAGTTAAGATAGCAAAGTGGTGACTATGGACTTAGGATAAAGCATTTTTCACTGCTTTCTACTAAATGTAGGATGTTCTAACCAACCTACAAATAACGCGTCTCGTCGAGCTTTTCCATGTCCTTAACTCAAAAACTGAAAAAAATGGACTTAAAGACGTATACAGGACAACCAGGACAACTATGTACCACACCTGGTTAAAAAACACACTCCCAAAAAAATCAAAATATCCGTTCCAGTTGGATTTTCCATGGTCTCCAACAAAGAACAACTGGAATTACTACCAAAAGACACAATCTTCTGTGCCCTTCGCTTCATTAATCAAACATTGTCAGTTTAATGTGGATATTTGGGTCTTTTCAAAATTATAGGTCATTTCCGGCTCAACTTTTGTTTTTTCATATTGTGTCTCTACGTGGGTTCCTTAACAGGTTCTTAAGCGCGCACTCACTTTATTGGATAGTTTGGGAGTCAAAAGACAGTCTGATATCCAATTACCTATCCGTGCAAAATGTAAGCCTTAGAATCTCCCTAAAATCAATTCTCTCTCCCTACAAATCCAAATGTTTCGATTAGTTGTAGGGAGAGAGGTTTTGGAGGTTATCATGTCATGCAGCACAGAGGTTGGAGATTTTTGTTATAAAAATAATAAACACAACATCATGACAGTAGTATTCACAATAATTGATTATTATTTAACTAATTAAATAGTTACCTTAATTGATGAGGTGGTTGTAGGGAGAGAGAAAGTATTGAAATAGTGTTGTGAAATCCTCACTTGTTGACTTCTTGAAAGCTACTACTGGCTTTGGATGAAAACGACACGTGGTGCTCTGGCAGCCATATTGAAGCAGTATTGCCTTGGATTTTCCACAACACGAAATATCCTATTCTAGGGGTTCTGGGAGGGTTATTTCAAAAGATTGTAGGGAGAGAGGAAAAACTGTGTGACAGACGTAAAACCTGGTGAATGATGAAATTTCCATTTTTCCCTGAGATATTATTGTAGAAGAGAGTGTCCCGCAACTAAAAACGTTTTGGTCAGTAATAAAACATGGGTTGGTGGGAACATAAAAATCTGAAAAATTCCTTACCTACCCCTTGTAACATGAGTAGCGAAAATGGAATTTCTATGGAAAAAAAATTGTAGGCACAAGAGCTGTGTGAAAGGAAATGACACATAATTTTGAAACGACCTATTTCAAATTGTATTGAATATTCAGTATTCTTGGTTTTATCACTACTTGAAGGAGACAGTGGAGTTTTAGTAGTTTGATGTAATACGACATTTTCTTGCACAAGATCAAAAGGCTCCCTTGATTGAGAAATATTGCAATGCAATTATTTTTTACTAAAGACTGCCTTTTTTTCTACTATTCTTTAAATGGTTGATGTAATTTTTAATTTGATCCAACTTGACTCAATTTCAATGTCTTCTTATGCAACCGAAAATATCAGTATATTTTTGTATGTGTCAGAATCTGAATATTAAAAGGTTCATGTTTTACGTAATTATTTTTGTGTACATTGTAATCGAAATTAGTTTACGGAATCGTTAGGTTTTGAACGTAATTATTTCGGTATTTCTCACGTCCAAAGTACCAGTCGGTACCAGTCCGTAGGTTTGTTCCAACAACCTCAGAATTCCACTGATTCCATAACACGTTCTGACTTGCACGAACACGTTCTAACGTGCATGAACACGTTCTGTTGGACATCTGTCATGAGGTTACAGGTTAGATTGAGCTTGGGCTTCAGTTTTCTATCCTAGCTCGTTTTTAAGGTAAGATTTGAAGATCTCAAATGAATTGCAGATTTTAGGTATCTTGAGGGTATCATTAGTGAGTGATCTCGAGAAAATTTGTTCACCCACGTAACTTAATTCTCTTCCAGTGTCTTTTTGGCAGTCTGTTGGAACAAACCTGTTATCACTTATACGCTTCAGTGTTCCTGCAGTAGGGTGTCCCTTATTTGTTGACTTTCTTTGACTTTGATTCTTCTTGAACGCACACCCTCTGAATCTTTTCTACGTAGTTTCATTCCAGAAATTTTTTCCCCCACAGAACAACCCTAACCCGTGCCGAATTCGTATGAAACTTACAGTATGGGAAAACTCCATAAATATTTAAAATTCAAGTCTTTGAGGGCTTTTTGAACATAATCCATTTCGTAATGATGAAAGAACGCGCTGAGACCATAAAAATTGACTTTGAAAGGGGAATTCCAGACTTAAGTACTGTTCACTGGGATGGGGAGCTCCAGCAATGAACATTCGAAATTCGAAAGAATAACGCCTTCCCATTGTGATGTTCGTAAATTGGAAAGTTCCAGTGGGAATGAGCAGGCTCAGGTTGTTTGGAACGCGATTTCTAACTGGAATCTAGAAGAAAAAGTGCTGATTCTTTGCTGTGACACCACTGCTTCAAACACAGGTTGTCTTCACGGTGTGTTTTGTTGGGCCAGACGTTTGACAGGGACTTGATAGTCTCCTGCTGCCGCCATCATGTCCACGAATTTGTACTGAAAAGCGCATTGAGTCGAAAATTCGTCAAGTTACAAAGAGCCTTTTAAATTCCCCTTTTCAAAAAATCCAAAGAAAACTGGAGAAACGTCGATCCAAGCAAAATTCAAGATTTTGCGAAGAAATGTTCAGCAACCGCTGGAGCAATTCGGATGTTGAGGGGTTGCTGCAGTTTTTCCAAGCTCAGATCCAGAAGAAAGAAGAAATCAGCGATGATTATCGAGAGTTGATTGAGCTTTCCATCATATTCTTGAGTAGAAAATTCGTCAAGTTACAAAGAGCCTTTTGCATTCCCTTTTTCAAAAAACTCTAAGAAAACTGGAGAAACGTCGATCCAAGCAAAATTCAGGATAGCGAAGAAATGTTCAGCAACCGCTGGAGCAATTCGGATGTTGAGGGGTTGCTGCAGTTTTTCCAAGCTTAGATCCAGAAGAAAGAAGAAATCAGCGATGATTATCGAGAGTTGATTGAGCTTTCCATCATATTCTTGAGTAGAAAATTCGTCAAGTTACAAAGAGCCTTTTACATTCCCTTTTTCAAAAAACTCAAAGAAAACTGGAGAAACGTCGATCCAAGCAAAATTCAAGATTTTGCGAAGAAATGTTCAGCAACCGCTGGAGCAATTCGGATGTTGAGGGGTTGCTGCAGTTTTTCCAAGCTCAGATCCAGAAGAAAGAAGAAATCAGTGATGATTATCGAGAGTTGATTGAGCTTTCCATCATATTCTTGAGTAGAAAATTCGTCAAGTTACAAAGAGCCTTTTGCATTCCCTTTTTCAAAAAACTCTAAGAAAACTGGAGAAACGTCGATCCAAGCAAAATTCAGGATAGCGAAGAAATGTTCAGCAACCGCTGGAGCAATTCGGATGTTGAGGGGTTGCTGCAGTTTTTCCAAGCTTAGATCCAGAAGAAAGAAGAAATCAGCGATGATTATCGAGAGTTGATTGAGCTTTCCATCATATTCTTGAGTAGAAAATTCGTCAAGTTACAAAGAGCCTTTTACATTCCCTTTTTCAAAAAACTCAAAGAAAACTGGAGAAACGTCGATCCAAGCAAAATTCAAGATTTTGCGAAGAAATGTTCAGCAACCGCTGGAGCAATTCGGATGTTGAGGGGTTGCTGCAGTTTTTCCAAGCTCAGATCCAGAAGAAAGAAGAAATCAGTGGTGATTATCGAGAGTTGATTGAGCTTTCCATCATATTCTTGGGTGGAAATGACTTCAAGATCAGGCCTCCTGGTGCCATGCATCAAGCTCGATGGATGACTTGAGCACTTTACTCTTTAAAAATCACGCTGCTCAGCTCACAATACAAATTAAATCCGAAGGACAAAGAAGCACTGAATGATTGTTGTTACTTGCTACGTTAAGCCATGGCTCCAGTGTACTTCAGCTGTAACCTTCAGCTCCGAACCAAGATTTGAAGTTCCTGAAATCGCTGAATGCATAAGCAAATATCGACAGCGTTATTTCGAAAGCAGCTCTGCAGACATTTTGCCAGAATTTATGGTATTTATCCCTCAAAGTAGCTGCCTTAAGATCCCACAAGGTCTGACTCAGTTTTTTGGCAAAATGAGTTAAGAACGGACACTTACGCAAAATCTCTCGGTCCGTCTTTCTAGCTCTTTGGTTTGGCATTTATTGCAATGCAGTAAAATGCTTCTTCAACGTGGAAAATCCGCGATAACCCTAGAATTCACTACAGTACGTTGGAAAATCCGTTGTTTTGTCTCTCCTGATGAGTTGGGAAAACTGAGTTAGACCTTGTGGTAACTTAAGCGGCGATTTGATGATTCGGTGGACACGAAGATAAAAATGGTCGCAAATCTTAAGAAAGAAAAACCGAAGTTTCCAGGAAAACTATTTACACCATCAAGTGTCGAGCTCAGTGGCGAGCTATTTACATGGAGATGGGTGCGTTTATGTCGGATCAGAGCTAACTCATTTTTGATCGGCTAAAAATCGACAGAGGGAGAACAACGAGGCCTTTTTGAAAGCGAAAAAAATGGTCTCATTCCTTAAGGCCTTCAACGATGCTGCCGAATGCTGTTGAACTGGTACAGGACTTTCACGGATTGATAACAGCAGATGAAGAAAAGAAGCAGTATTTACGAGTACTTAGCTGCGTACAGGAGCATCGTCGAGCCGTCCCAGATTGTAGGAAAGTACCCAAGGAAAGAGAAAATATCGTAAAAGTACCCATCAAGATTTTGTATCTCTTCAGTAATTGCTTGAATACCTTACGGCAAATGAAGCATCAAAATATCGATTCATTCAATTAGGTTCAAAAGCCCCCCACCGGAAGCCCTCATTAGGGAACGCCACTGTGTCAGAGGCTTCTTTGATGGTCGAAAATTGATCACTCACAGACAAGTAGAACGAGTAATTTCAAACGAGAAAATGTTTGTTTCACTACCAGATCGAACTGAAGAATGGCGAATTTGAACTTTTCCCGCTCAACGTGGTCAGACAGGGTTGTAGTTGATACAGCGGATGATATGGGCGGGTAGGGGTGGCTTTCAGGAGCCAATCAGAGAGCGGTGTACGAACATAGACCTATATATAGGTCTATGTGTACGAAGTCAGTCTCAGTCCTGCTCTCTGATTGGCCTGGGAGGTTGATGACGTACATTGCTTCCCTCTTCCCGCTCAATACGACTTCAAACCTCTACAGAAAAATAAGTAAACAAAAAAAATCACTGTCGTTCCCTTTTGGGAATTTCAGCGATATTTCCTTTATGAAAACTTCAAAATGATTTCGACACGGGTTAACGTCGTCCGACCGGGACGAAATTTTGTACATGAGTCATTTGGGTCATTCAGAGGGTATGCGTTAGAAAGAAAAAAAATACAAGAATTTTTATTTTTTACTCGAATAAGGGATACCCTATCCTACAGTCATTCACTAATTATCAATTTTAAATTGTAAAAAATTTTTCAAACGTACAAAATAGACTTCGATCTTGTAATAACTCGTGATATGATGTATAAATACCGTTTCGGACCTCATTCCCACTTGTAGTGAGACTTTTTCTTTAGCACAGTGTACAAAACGTGAATACAAATCCACTGTACTGCCCAGTATTTTTTTCTAGTTAATACATTTTTTTACGGAAAGTTGTGTTGTTCTTTACCTTGTACGTCTATACAAAGTCAATTTAGGCTGAGGGTAAGGAATTGAATGATCTACAAAAGTGAATATAATTATTGTATTTCTTCTCTCAAGAGCTTCTACGTGTAATATCTAATGGTTAGGTACTAATCACTGTTTGAACGCCTCATGATTTACTAGTGAACATCAGATTGAAGTACGAGTAAGAGGAACTTATGACCTGTAACAGACAAGTTGTGGTTCAAAGCGTTGAATAACTAAACGTACTGTAACTTCGATTTATTGGTTCATATCACTTACGCTAGAAAACGAAGCCATGTTAACCTCCATGAAACCCCCAGCCGAGAGTTTGATGGGTTGGCTGGATCTCAAGAGGATCAAGATGAGGTAAGGTTTAAACACGTCAGCGGCTTCCCTCCAGTTGTCCTCGAACAGTTGATATCCTATATCTTCACTCTGTCGAAAAACGGTAAAAATCTGCGTTTGATAAGATTGACTTTGTATGCGATTCTAAGGGTGAAGCAGAGACACTTTGAAAAATTAGATGCAAAATGGTGATTTTTAATGGCCGATTTCACCACCTGGGGATAAGGTTGGTGTTAACGTTATCTTGAGGATAGTGCAAAAGAGAATTTGCTGAAAATAATATTATTGATGCTTCGCCAGTTATAAAATTATTTTGTAATTTTAATAATGGTGTGGGCTCTTAGGCGCGCGCCTATGTCGCCATAATTAAATCCGGCCCTGACCACTGTAATGAACGGTTTGCTGAGTTTCCCCTGTTCTGGGGGGGTTAGGCAATATGCCCACCCAGAGGGCTATACGGTCTGCATTCACAGAACCGCCATCCCCTGAGCGGTCGAACAAAACACTCGGGAACAGGAGAATCAGCAAACCATCACACCACTAGTCCAGTAAAATAAGGAAAGGACCTCGATGTGACCTGGGGAAAGATAGGTTTAAGATTTTTAGGTTTTTCACGTTTGACCCAGGAACAACGCATCCTAGTGAAAACCTTACAAAGCGACAAATTAAATAACATTAAATTCTGCGTCAATTGACACCCCTAACTTTAAAATTGGACCATTTTATAGGGTAGTAACCGACGGCCGAAAAACGACCATGTTTCCCAATGTACCATTTGTATTGAATGGCTGCTGTGTGGCCCTGTTCAAGAGAGGTTAGGCAATATGCCCACCCAGAGGGATATACGGTCAATGCTTCCCCAGAGCGGTCGAACAAAAAGATCGAGAACTGGGGAACAGCAGCCATCACACATTTGACGTCTTTCTGTGGTCTGTAGCATCAAATACTAGGTAGGACTAGTCCTATTGAAACCCTCTTGAAATCAAAGTTGTAGAGAATTTAACGACAAATTCAATTAACCCCTAAATATTTAAATTTAACCAATATTATCATTCCCCCGGTGGGGGGGGGGGGGTTACCATAAGATATGTTCAATGGGGGTACAATCTCGGATTACTTTCAGAACGATTTCCAGCTTCCCCCAGCTCACTTCGAGGTAACCCCCCCCCCCCCTCCCCTTGTGGTCTAATTTTACTGAAATACGTCCCAACTGTTATGTTCTGACTTGAAAAATAACACTTGAAAAAAACAAAAACCCTTCAATAAAATATGTAGGTAACTTTTTTTTAATCAAAATTTAAAAATTATCTACTAGGTACTGAAATAGTAGCCTAATTTTACCTACCGTATTCGTCATATTTTCACCGTAAAGGCAAAACATGGCCGAGTATATCACTTCACCCACTATGAACAAGAGGGAAATGATTTTTGCTATGATCGGCACGGAGTCCTGTAAAAAACAAGGGATAATTGTGGGTGTTTGATATCAACGAAGAATCTGATACTGTTGTAATGAATGGGTAAACACTCGTACCTCAACCATGATGAATCCTGACATGCACAGGAGGACTGCTGTACCGAACATGACGGTCATCAGAGGAACGAAGAGAATAGTCCTCAATCCATTGCAGACTCTAGTAAGACAATATTGAGGCATTAGTTAGTAAAAGTGAATGAAGACTAACTAACTTATTTGAAAATTAATTCGAACAATTGGCGGGAAACTGCACAATCAAGTGATCACACGTATGGATACTCTAATTTTGTAGCATCCATGACACAATTAAGGTATAATTTGTAATACTAAACCCGCATAGCATCCATGCTGATATCAAGGAGGCCGTGACGTCAGATGAACCCGTGATGGGGGGGGGGGGGTGATAACAGTGATACGCGGAACTCTCATTCTTACTACTAACAGAATGCAGAATGCCCTCGACATCGTCGACAGTGGTGTTTAGTAGACGGGCATCATTTGAAACCCTAGAAAAACCACTGTAGTTCCATTAACTAATCGAAAGAATCTATCGTTAACACCCCCTCGGCTTCAGGGTTGGGAGATTCCTTTCTCCCATGAAGTCTAACATCTAGGGGTGGTGCTGGACCACAAACTGACATGGAACAAGCACGTGGAACACTCTAGCAAGAGGAACCAGAGCAGTATGGACTTTGCCACAGGATGCTCAGCCAAATATGGGGGCTTACCTCTAACATGACATTCTTACAGAAATTCTTACTCAAGAATAATATTGTGGTGTTGCACGGATGAATTGAGCGCCTCCCGTAGACATTCTGCATATTTGGCCTTGTCAACTTCCTTGAACTCGCCATACCTGTCGGAATACAAATTGCGGTGGTTTGCTGAGTGTCCTTGGTTCTCGATGTTTTTGTTCGACCACTCTGGGGATAGCCAGGTCTGTGAATGCAGACCAGATATCCCCCTGGGTGGGCATATTACCTAACCACCCGATTACATGGGCAACTCAGCAAACCATTCATTACAAAATATGGACTACATCTTCATCTATGTCTGTACTCGTATACCCACCACGAGTCATTTACCTGCACTTATAAATATATCTGGCTCTGGTCGTGGTGTTTCTGAATCCGAGTCCAACCACGTACAACTGCCCTGTTAACTCTTCAGCGAAACATATAACCGGCAAAACGAACCCCCAAATGGAATTCATAACGCAAATTTGTCCTCCGTAGCATATGAATGTCATAGCTATATAATTTGGCCATTTATCTGCAAAATCAAAACTGAAGTTACTGGTCGATTTCTTTCATTCTTTCAGTTTTACTCACAAAATGACTAGATGACCATTGAGTTTTGTGTACAAACCTATACCGAAAAACCACTGAGCAACGATGTGCTTCCTCGACACGGAACCTCCTTCGCCATCGATTGTATCACCAACTTTTGAAAGTAAAACCGAATCATTGAATGAAATATAAAACCACTTTCTGAAATGAACAATTACTGAGAACAACCACAAAGTTATAATGGATATTGATGGTGGTTTGGATGACGACGACATTCTGATCAAGTTATTGAGTTCTTAATTAACAAATTAGATCATAATACCATTAATTTATAATTTTAAGAAGTTGTATACTCACATCTAAAATAAGCGATGACGACTTTTATGAGCATCGATATCCCCAGGACCCAGACCACGAGGACAAAAACTCTAAATCTGAACTACATCGTAAAATAAAATACAATGTAGTGTGTATTTTATGTTAAGGTAGTGTTACTTATGAATATATAAGAAATATATAACAATATCGAAAATGGTGGTACATTGGAGTTGTTTCACTCACTTTTTTCTTGGTTCGCATGTCCATGAGATAAGTTTGCATTTTCTTTTTAGTTTGAGGATCGACAGTGTCGCCATAGTCGAAAAATCCAGACCCGATTCCTCTGAATAGTATCACCTTATTAGTGGTTCGTATTTGACAGGTAATGGTGAGGGGAGCAGGCCAATTACGGGTTAAAACGCCGTTTATGTTGAATAATCGTTTGAATTAACCCACTAGTGGGCGCTACGATGAGTGTCACGTTAGAGGACGCTAGCGGTACTTTTTACCGCACATTCATGTTCTATGATTTCTCAATATCTACGTCTATCTATTCTCAACGTCTTAAAAACTATTTTATAGGAGAAGTTGATATAATATATTATATCAGATAATGAAGATAGCTGGAAAATGTGAGAATTCAAATGTATTAATCACATCAGAAAAGTGGCTAAAGTTTGATTATCAAAATAAGTAGTCGGTATTATGGAACAGTAAAAGTGAATCAAAACTGGTAATAAAAATTAACCAATCACACTTATTACCTATAAGAGGAGGTAATGAGATCAAGTTTTCCCCAAGGGAATGAAAAAATAAAAATACGGATAAAGATTTTTACGTGGGTCATTTCAAAATTATAGGTTATTCTGTGTCACAGAGCTTGTGAGAGAGAACCCTTGGTAGTAGAGATTTCCTGTTTTTCACGTGTGACGCGTACGAGTGCCTCCTACATGACCTATTAATTTGTGGTATACATGTTGATTAGTTGTATGATTAGAATTAAGTAATTACCCCGATTCTCTCTCCCTAGGCACGTCACAAGCTGTAGGTTACTCGGTCCAGATAATTTTATGGCAAGAACTTATATACTTTTTTAAATTTCTCAAATCATTGCACCAGGAGATTCTCCCCTAAAACTTTGAAAATTATAACAGGACTTATCAGCATTCGACGTGGTTGGGCACTTGTTTTTTGTTTCTGCTGAAAAGCAGGCGTTTGGTTGATACGTGGTGTTGTTTCTTAGGCGACGACATGTACTTCCAACTTATCGCCAACTGTCAAGAATTCGCCTCACTTCGTTCCAACCCCCCAAAAGCCACCGTTCATCCGTGGGATGAACCACAGTCAACCACAGAGCGGATAGACATTGATTATGTTGGTCAGTTTGAAGGGCGTCACTTGCTAGTGGTCATAAACGCCAAGTCCAAATGGACCATCTTTCTGTTGGAAGAAATATTTTCTTCAGCTTCTGCGATTGTAATTCTTTGGGTTACAACACCTACCCACCCCATTCTGGCCATAACCGCCACTGCATTGACATCAAACAAAGATTTATCGCCCTGTCACAGAGTACCGCTTAGCGTCCACTAGTGGATTCAAAGTACTTCATTAGCGACACTGTACAATCCTAATTCTTGTCCAAATTCAACATCTTCGTTAATGAAGTAGCCAGAATTGTGGCTGACGAGTCAATCATCAGATCTGTCCAGTGACACTCCCCTGGATATGATTTGTGCACGCGTAGAATTCAGTAACTGTTTATGTTTTAGAGACTCACACGAACAGATCATCAACGACATTCCTGTAGTAAAGGAGGCAGCTCGTGATGATCATCATATTTGTTACCATCGTGATGAAATGGAAACACTCAGAGGCAGCTTCCATGTCGTGTTTGAGCATGGAGTAGTACCCAGCGGTTACCAAGGTGAATATGGCGAGCATCAAATCTGTACCGTCAATATAATACAAGTGAGTTAATCAGGCAGAGTTAAAATTAAAGTCAATCTCTTCATACATAACGAGGCTCAAATTGAGTTCTACATGTTCTATTTGAGCCTCTGTGCCCATCTATCGCCGTTCTAGTCACAGCTGGGCTGCTGGAGTTAAAGTTGAAATCAAAGTTTTTGCATAACAAGCTGTTGGTGTGTCTTTACCTGTGTAAAATACAACGGGAAGCCAGAGGTGGCGTCTCGACTGAACGTATTGCCCGCCCGCCTTCATGTACCAACCTCCATTTTCTTCAAATCCTCTCTTAAGAGCTTCTTCCCTCTCTGGACCGCTTATATCCTTCCATGACGACACCCCAGACTTCGAAACCTTCATCGTCGACACATTCAGAGTGGTCCTAGATTCTGCGCCAAATACGGCCAACTCGATTCATTAAAATTTCAACTCACGTTCTGAAAAAGTGTACATTTCATCGAACGTCTTCCTTACGATACCATTAAAAATGACGAGATTTTCCGACTGTAATTTCGTTTCTACCTAATTTTCTCAATTTCCGCTCCGACTCGCATGCCACGTTGAAAAATTAACGATGCAAACGCCTCGCTCGCCGCTCTTGAATAATGGGCGCATAACCTGACGTAATGAGGTAATTTGACCACCGCAATTTTAATGCTTTATACCGCCAAATCGGGTGACGTGTAAAAGGCGGATTTTTGTCTATCATTAATATTACTTATTCGTGTGCCCAGGTATGCCCTCTAGGGCGTCAAATGTTCATGAAAATTATATATTTAAAAAAAACACAGCTCCAGTAGTGAATTGCAACGTTTTTAGTATTTTTAGTACTTTTAGTATTGCAACCGTATATTAGCAAGCGGTCGTTTGGAGAACCATTATAAATGGGCCTTATAGGTAGCTTCAATTCTGTATCTGAGGACGTCGTTGGAAAGTCGTGTAAAAGGCGGATTTTTGTCCATCATTGATATTACTTATTCGTGTGCCCAGATATGCTCTCTAGAGTGTCAAATGTTCATGGAAATTATTTAAAAAAAAACATCTCCAGTAGTGGACCGTATATTAGCAAGCGGTCGTTTGGAGAACCATTATAAATGGGCCTTATAGGTAGCTTCAATTCTGTATCTGAGGACGTCGTTGGAAAGTCGTGTAAAAGGCGGATTTTTGTCCATCATTGATATTACTTATTCGTGTGCCCAGATATGCTCTCTAGAGTGTCAAATGTTCATGGAAATTATTTTTAAAAAAAAACATCTCCAGTAGTGGACCGTATATTAGCAAGCGCTCGTTTAGAGAACCATTATAAATGGGCCTTATAGGTAGCTTCAATTCTGTATCTGAGGACGTCGTTGGAAAGTCGTGTAAAAGGCGGATTTTTGTCCATCATTGATATTACTTATTCGTGTGCCCAGATATGCTCTCTAGAGTGTCAAATGTTCATGGAAATTATTTAAAAAAAAACATCTCCAGTAGTGGACCGTATATTAGCAAGCGCTCGTTTAGAGAACCATTATAAATGGGCCTTATAGGTAGCTTCAATTCTGTATCTGAGGACGTCGTTGGAAAGTCGTGTAAAAGGCGGATTTTTGTCCATCATTGATATTACTTATTCGTGTGCCCAGATATGCTCTCTAGAGTGTCAAATGTTCATGGAAATTATTTAAAAAAAAAAACATCTCCAGTAGTGGACCGTATATTAGCAAGCGCTCGTTTAGAGAACCATTATAAATGGGCCTTATAGGTAGCTTCAATTCTGTATCTGAGGACGTCGTTGGAAAGTCGTGTAAAAGGCGGATTTTTGTCCATCATTGATATTACTTATTCGTGTGCCCAGATATGCTCACTAGAGTGTCAAATGTTCATGGAAATTATTTAAAAAAAAAAACATCTCCAGTACTGGACCGTATATTAGCAAGCGCTCGTTTAGAGAACCATTATAAATGGGCCTTATAGGTAGCTTCAATTCTGTATCTGAGGACGTCGTTGGAAAGTCGTGTAAAAGGCGGATTTTTGTCCATCATTGATATTACTTATTCGTGTGCCCAGATATGCTCTCTAGAGTGTCAAATGTTCATGGAAATTATATATTTAAAAAAAAAAAAAACACACAGCTCCAGTAGTGAATTGCAACGTTTTTAGTATTTTTAGTATATTTTTAGTACTTTTAGTATAGCAACCGTACCTATATTAGCAAGCGCTCGTTTAGAGAACCATTATAAATGGGCGTTATAGGTAGCTTCTATTCTGTACCTGAGGACGTCGTTGGAAAGTCGTGTATCTGAGGAAGTCGTGTAAAAGGCGGATTTTTGTCTATCATTAATATTACTTATTCGTGTGCCCAGGTACGCTCTCTAAAGTGTCAAAGGTTCATGGAAATTATTTAAAAAAAAAAAAAAAACATCTCCAGTAGTGGACCGTATATTAGGAAGCGCTCGTTTTCAGGACCATTATAAATGGGCCTTATAGGTAGCTTCAATTCTGTATCTGATGAAGTCGTTGGAAACAATCGCTTCAATTCATCTTGTAAGGAAGGGGAAAGACGTGGGGCATTTCTCGAGTCGTGCCACGTTCGCTTTGCACAAATCACCTGCAACATAAGGTTTAGTGATAATTTGAAATTTGTGGAATGATCTGTAGCTGATTCAGGTAACCCATAATCAGGTGATCCATAACGTCCGATGAAATTAATTTATGTGTGATAGGTCGATAAGTGGAAGTGCACTAACTTTTGGTCCAATTCGCTGCTGGGCACTTCTGTGAAAACGAAATACGTTCGATTTAATAAAATTATGTGATGTAATACAATTGATTTCATAGAAATATACAGGACCATGACAGTATTAAATATTGAGGAAAGAATCCACTCCAGAAGTTTTTTTTTTTTTTTTTTTTCAATTTAGCGGTACAGGGAATTCCTGGTTTCGAAATTCAATAATTGAATTATTGTTATAATAATTATAATTGAAGGGTACAGAGAAAAAACCATCTTTTGTCAACTTTACCATGTATAATTCTCTGATTATGCAGAATTTGAAAACATCGGCACCGCTGGAGCCTTCACCTTTCGTATCACTCGCTGAAAAGTAAATTCATAAGTTAAAACAATCAGTGCTTTATGGTTATACCTTCATGAAGAGATACCTACAGACTAAAATAGCGTCGTTCTTAACTCGAAGTTAAGTCGTGAATATTCTCACCCTTAGGAAGGCACTTTTTGAGAGCAGCGTCACCGATCGTCGCCCAATCTCCTTTGAAAACCTCTGCGAATGTTTTAGATAGTTTTTCAGCGTCCAGTTTATTGTCTGCTCCCTGTGGACAAGAAAATCTTCAAAAATATCTTAATCGGTGGACGTCACAAAGTTGGTGGATACGATGGCCTTGGGGCGAACACTTACGATCAATCCAAGCTTTGAGAACAAGCAGGTTTCCATGCACTGCAACACACGCCAAAATACTTTTAAGTTGAGTTTTGAAGCAATTTGAAACAAATCCACTTGTCTCACATTACAAGTGTAAGATACGTAATAGAGGACTGGTCTGTTTTGATCGCAAATCAGCCTTTTCGACGTGAGACTCGTGTTTGAAATGAGACCTATTTTTTTGACATTTTTCGAGTCGAATATTGGCCTTATTGAAGAGCCTGTTTAATCGAAATGAACTGGTCTGTTTTGAGCGAAAATCGACCTTTTTCGACATATCACTCGAACATAATGAATAGGTAGGTGTATTTTTTCTCGACATTTTTAGAGTCGAATATTATTGGCCTTGTTAAAGAGCCTATTTAATAGGGTGGGCCGAAAAAATATTTCTCAAAAATTGGACACGACTGAGTCAAAAGTGGTTGTCAAACGAGCTGAAAATGATAGCTGTGAAGTTTCAGATCGAAACAGATCGGTGGTGGACCTTGAGGTTCCACACCCCATTTGAAAATTTTACCCTCGAAAAACCATTAATCACTACTTGACCATTACATAGGAAACTTGCTTGTTTGTCGTACCCATTCGTAATCAATGATTTATATATAAAACTCACTGATTATTAATAGGTACGACAAACAAGCAAGTTTGCTCTTCACATTCAACTTGAAACCCTGTGATTCACTAGGAAACCAAACGAGATGCGAAAATGGGATTCACAGTGAAATACAGTGTATCACAGGGCTCAATCGGCAAAATGGCCAAACGCCCTGAGTCACAAAAAATGTTAAAATGTCGTTTAAAATTGTTTCCCACGATAAGCATAATGAAAATTATGAGAATTGGACATTTTTCATGAAAAGTTCCTTTTATACCAACAAAATTGAGTGAGGAACCTCAAGATGTTGGAACTATGACCTGTAACTTTGCCAATTCAAGTGTTCGCCTATTTGGCAACTATCCCTCACTCAGCCTACCTCAATGAACTGGTATGTTTTAATAAAAAATTCACTCGACGTATTAATCGAAAATGATTATGAGCAATCGCTTACTTCAAACCCTTCAGGAACTAGACGTCCTTTAGCTGAAATGATTAAAATTCGAATTAAAAAACTAGCTCCTATTTCAGTCCTCATAACTAAAGACCGGATTTCTATGCAATTGCATATCCATTTCGCTTAGTAAGGCGAGCGCAAATTCTTCCTTTGTCCGAGTTGCCTTCTGTAGATGCTCTGGTTTGAATTTTATTCTGCAAATTTTGGCATATTCGAGGGGAAAATCGTACCTACGTACGTATAACGTTTGACGATTTTCGGTGGTGGGAAGAAAATAAAATTTAGTTTTTAAGAACCAAAATCAGACAGAGAGATTGATTTTGATCAGTTGAGTAGGGTCACAAAGTGTTAAGAAAAAAGTCTTGGTCGGAAATTTAGCCTTCATTAAAGGCCACTTATCGTTCATACCATCGATACTAGGTTAAAGAAAGGGGGTTGGAGTTGATCGAGGAATGCTCCGCCAAAATGCAGGCGATTCCTGGTACAAGTGGGACAAAACTACAAGATAAACATAAAAAATAAAAATTACAAGTCTAATAAAATATAAGATGAAGGGGATTTCAGAGGAACGGTGACCGTAAAGCCACGTCCTCATTTAGCCGAGGGCATGGGCAGGCACAGGCCGGGCAGCAAAGACGAAGAAGTATGGACGTGTGGTTGGGGTTTGACGTGTGGTTGTGGCTTGACCTGTGGCTCGGGTTTGACGTGCGGTTGGGGTTTGACGTGCGGCTCGGGTTTTGTCGGGCGGCCAGATGCCGGCTCGGACCCAACCCGCGCTGTGCCTACCAAAATCGTGGCGGGTTGGGCGGGCCGGTTCAATGTGGACGTGCCGCGGTATGCCGCCCGGGTTGTTCAATCACCTTCTGCATTGAATCGGTAAGGGGGGTCAATCACATTCTGCATTGAATCGGTAAGGGGGGTCAATCACCTTCTGCATTGAATCGGTAAGGGGGGGTCAATCACCTTCTGCATTGCAACGCTCAACAATTATTGTCGAAAACCTCGCGATGACGAGAAGTTGGAGTGATCACTTTCAATTTTCCTCATCTACAAGGACCGTCCGTAGTTGTGTGACAATGCCCCAAAGATTACACATTTTTAAAAAAAGAAATCTTGTCTTGCAGCATGGCTATAAGAGCGAATTTTCGAAGAAAAACAATTTCTTTGTAAAATGTGAAGTTTTGAACAAATCATTAAACCATTTTTTGCCGTTTCACCTCACTTTTTAGATTTTTCAACGCTGAACACGATAGTGAACTCAGAATTCTGATATCTCATTCCGTTATTTTGATTTTTCCATCGTGTTCAGAGTTAAAAAAAAACATAAACACAAACGGTGGGTACAGCTTTCGTACAAGTACGCAACCACGAGGGACATTTTATGTCTTTGCGCCCCCTCCCATCAGAAACTTATATGAAGCTTGCATTCGTGTTGAAAATATGAACTATTGAGAATGATCACCTGTGTGTAAACAATTATTTAAACAATCACGCTCATACCGCAGCTTGTCGGCCACGCACTCCGCAGTGGTTAACGTAATATGGTTAGGTAAATCGAGAGCTATCCAACGAGTGGTGAACGATTTTTGTACGATGATAACTGGCGAAGATAAAGTTCCGTAGCAACGAATCGGTTGTAAACGAAAATCATCAGAAATATTTTCGTGACGCTTTTCCGTTACATGTCCCGCGTTACATTTTCGAGTTTATGTAGCAAAAAGACATAAAATGTCAAAAAAGGTAAGAAAAAGTAAAAATGAATAAAAATGTATATTTTTGTAAATTTTAATTACGAAAAATAGGCAAATGTGTAAAGATGAAAAAGGTTGTGTTCCATGTGTAAGTTTGTAAGTGCCATGAAAATAGTAGAATTTGAGCCAAATAAGTTTGATTATAATTGAAATAAGTACAGAAAACTAAGTTTTCTTTCAAGTCTTGAAAGATACTCACTTCCAACTGTGGATATTCCTACTCGTGTTACTTTAAAATGATAATAATGGTGATAGTAACATGAGTAGTTATTGTCACCGATTATGAGATTTCGTTACGTACGAATAGTGTGAACGTTGCAAAGAGGTGTAAATAGTAAAATAAATAACGTTCTGTAAAAGCAGAAAATTACAAAATATTTTGACGAAATGAGAATTTCATTCAGATCATCCCTTATTGAAACTTACTGGTTTTTTCCAAGTAGTGAAATGTAATTTTTCTCGAATTTTACAAAAAAATTATATGCATATTTGTCGCATATTTCATTAATTTTTACTGCATTTATGCTGCATAGAAATCCGGTCTTTACTCATAACACATCGAACGTTTAAAATACACTTAAAAATACACTGTTCAACATCACCTGGTATTTCTTTCACGAGCTTGACGCATTCAGCGGTTGCTTTTGACACCTGCTCCATGACTTCACGCCAATCGCAACACTTAACCAACTCGGCCTACGCAGGGAAAATTTACAAATTAACAAAACTCAAATTTTTTATATAATCTTATTTCCAGTATAAACACTGAATACTCTGTGCCAATAACATAATATAAATTAGTTGTGAAAAATACAGCAGAGTAGGTATGAAGCAGGTGGTAAATTTCTCACATTATCCTTTTCGGCAACTTTACACTCTGCTGGCTCCTGTGGCAGCGCCTGCATTCAACGAACATCAAATGCGACGTTTTATTACTTCATAATATTGTGTTTTTTGGTAAACATTTTAAATTGTTAAATTTTAAACTCACAGAACAGTAGCATACAGCGAGAGCGGCGAATGTCAGGAGTTTAAGGATTGGGACCATGGCGAACACAACTAGGTGAATTCAACGGGACCTTCCGATTTTTATACGGTAATGTTGCGTGCCTAAAAGTGAAGTACATAATAGACGTGATGCAATATACAGGCACAGGAAACTAAAACTTATTGCAACGTGACAGTTCTTCGAGTAATTTCCTTGTTGGAGCATTGTTCAGTATTTTAAAATGATTTTCTCAGGGCGATTGTTTAGGTACTTTTGTGATGGAGTGGTTTCCTGATTAGTCCAGTCGGTGGAGCAATTGAAAAGGCCGTACCTTGCAAAAGGTCGTTTAAAAGATTTTTTTGGGACCCAATAACATGAATTCAGAGTTTGCACACAACATTTCGAACGGCAAAACTTTTAATAGCCAAAAAACCTCGAAATTTTCGGACTTTTTTTTTTTGGTTTTTGGCTTACAACTCCAAAACTGTCACTCATACGCCAAAAGTCACTGCACACAAAACTAAAGTTGATAAAATTCCGCGTTGATTAAAAAAAGAAAACCCAAAATCGGCTGAATAGAAAATGTTTTACGATCGATCAAAAAATGGCGAGTTTTTCAATTTTTGCAAAAACTGACACTACTTGATTTTCAATGTGCTGTACTGCTACAACATCAAACCCAATCGCCAACCCTTCGCCCTAAAATTTGTCGAGCATCAATCTGAGAGTTAAAAAATCGCCAACATTTTGAAATAGGTCAATGTTTTGACATGTTTGCATGTATATGTAAGTAGGTGCTGATCTACACTAGATACATTGATATAGTAGTATTATACTATAATAGGTAGTTGATACATTATTACGTCACATTATAGATTCTAACTACATTAAATATACCTTTAGGTAATTTTCCAACAATTTCTTGGCAGGTACGTTTTCATAGGGGTCACTGCGGTAGTGATTTTCGAACAACGCCGATAGGATTATAAGTAGCTAAAATGTCGAAACATTGACCAATTTCAAAATGTGGGAGATTTTTTAACTCTCAGATTGATGTCCTACAAATTTTAGGGCGAGAGGTTGGCGATTGGATTTGATGTTGTAGCAGTACAGCTCATTAAAAACCGAGTAGTGTCAGTTTTTGCAAAAATTTGAAAAAAATCGTCATTTTTTGATCGATTGTAAAACATTTTCTATTCAGCCGATTTCGGACTTTATTTTTTTAATCGACGCGAAATTTTATCAACTTTAGTTTTGTATAAGTGACTTTTGGCGTTAGAGGCACAGTTTTGGAGTTATAAGCCAAAAATTAGCGACAAGATGGAGGATTTTTCAACGTGAAGATGTAAATGAATGCAAAATGAAGGCGCGGAACTCCAGAGGCTTATTAAAACCCGATCACCTAGCCAGCCAGCCCTCTGACGTCATACGCTAGTGCGTCATAGGCTCTGACGTACTAGTTGGCCTCCTGCCAGCCGTCTGACGTCATACGCTAGTGCGTCATAGGCTCTGACGTACAAGTTGGCCTCCAGGCAGCTGTCTGACGTCATAGGCTCTTACGGCATAGACTGTGACGTACTAGTTGGCCTCCTGCCAGCCGTCTGACGTCATACGCTAGTGCGTCATAGGCTCTGACGTACAAGTTGGCCTCCAGGCAGCTGTCTGACGTCATAGGCTCTTACAGCATAGGCTTTGACGTACTAGTTGGCCTCCTGCCAGCCGTCTGACGTCATACGCTCGAGTGTCATAGGTGCGTCTGACGTAGTGGGCCGCCTGTCGCTTGTGTTCTGACGTGATCTGAGGGAAAGGGTGAATCAAGGAAACACATTTTTCCCGTTTCACTTTATGTGCCAAAGCAAAGACATGAAAATGTCAAAAGAATCTCAATGTCGAATCTGAATTCGTGTTATTGGGTCCTAAACAGGCCGATTAAAACAACGAAATCTTTTACACCACCTTTCGCAAGATAAATATCTGTAACGACTGGGCTAGATTTCCATTTTAGGTAGGTACCGAGGTTGTGGTATCCATTTTCGAGGGTTGAAACTGATTCGTCCTCGAAGATTGCTTCAAATTTCTTTATACAAGAAACGTACTCTCATGAGACATACCTGGTGTTCAGACATTCCGTGAAGTAACTGGTTGTCTATTACAGCCATCAACAATGTGGTCAGTGTTTTTTGTAACACCTACCGTTCAACAAAATGCAGAAAATACAGTATATTTTCTCCTTCATATTCTTCGAATATCCTTGTCAACGTGAGCTAAATCCACCAGCCGCGCTTGTCAGACCCTTTTCAAAAACTCACTACGTGATAGCGTATGACTGACCTCAGACCGACTCATCGTTTCACTCGCCCTACATACGGGAATCACAGAAATTGTTTACGGGAATTACTGGAATTATTTGCATGGTAACGACTTTTAGCAGTAGAAGAAAATTAACGAACCTTTCGGCCCTTTTAACCCTTTGCATGACACGTGGGCTTTTTTGGCCTACCACCCTAATTGAGGCAAATTAGGCTGTTCTGCATATCCAAAATGTAACTTTTTTACTGTACTTATAACTGTAAATGTGATGGTAGTAGAAAACATTTCAACAGTGTTTCTTTAAACGTTTTTAACCAATTTTCAACAATAACCGTTAACCAATTTCAACATAATTACTTATTAGAAAACAATTTTTGAAATTTCTTTTTTCTTCAATAAATGAAACAAAATTGTTATTTCTTCGAATAAAAAAAAAAAAAAAAATGCAGTCTTATTTCTTTGACTGTGGGTAACATCTTATTCTACATTGAGTAGGTGTACAAAATGACAAAAAATATCTACAAAATATATCTACAAAAAATGTCTACAAAATTCATCTTGAAACAGTATTGCCAGCGCAACCCCTTCAATATCCTTCATGGGTCAAAAAAGCCTACGTGTCAAGCAAAGGGTTAAACTACCCGAACCTTCACTGAAGTTATGGGCGTGATCGTCCAACTCGGGCGTCTACTGAATTTAAAAACGATCAGAATTTTTAATCGTATATGAGATTATTCTCAAAATGGGATAGGTACCGCGGTAAGTGATAACGCAATACTGTTGACTCAAACGTACAACGTAGAAGTGAAACTAATTTTCATCGATGAGATTCTGTGGTTCCGCCGAGGCGAAGAAAACTTCAGTAATAACGAGAAAGTGAACAGGATTCTCGCAAACAAAGCTTTGTCATGGAGATACGCGTAATTATGAGACGGAAGGTCGGTAGATCTTTTCGACGGTTCTTTGAACGGTGCGCGAAGTTTGTAGGGATATCTGTCGATAGAAACTTCAACTTGTAGAAATCCAAAACTAAGTTGTGTTGTCGTTTCTTTATCGCTGACGCCCAAACTCTGTACAGTGAATATCTACACTCGTTAGTTAGCAACAGCGATCGATTAGGTACCAGCCGAGCAGCCAGTACATTTTTTTGAATTTAATATTTAATTGATCACTTTTTCAAACATTTCAAAATTTAAAACGGATCAACTTACCGGATTACTTACTCCATTAAGTTCCACCTCAGTTTCGCATCAAGTGTCATTCCTAAATGCTTCAGCCAGCTCTTGGAGCAAGCCATCAAATTCGGAGATCTGGCTGTACTCCCCGACAACCTTGTACTTATCTCATTATGTTACTTGAAGTATCTTAAATTCATTTCGTTTTTCAGTTTTGTAATATTTCTGTAGTGGGGGAGATTGTCATGATTCCATCTATACCATATAATAGTCCACATGAAGTGGAATAAGCTCCAAGCCTCCATGCAAATTGTACCTCTTTATTCAACATTCATTTGATTCCCCTATCACTCTGTTATATTCAATACAACTTGTAAATCAATTTAAAACGCTTCCATTCAATATTTATCGAGAATAACAACAAAATTGGCGACGAGAATGGGATGACTGCCTAACCTGCCCTCGTTGCTTAACCTACCACACAGGATCAGCTTTACGCCAGATACTAGTCAGCCAACCCCTGATTCAATATTTATCTAGAATCACAACACATATGGAAGAGTGAAGAGGATAAAACCAGTGGATCTCACTATGCGGAGAAATGTGTGTTGGAAATGCTATTAGGTAGTGATATACAGACCACAAAAAACGCTCTGATATTAGAAAAACGTTGCTAGATGTTGTCATGCAGTTGTGACATGAATAAATGAATAGAATTTCTCTGCACGACTTTTAAATATTCGTACAGCTGTCGGGGCATGTGTTTCCGAACTCGTTTCATTCGAGGCGAGAAACAAAGAGACAAACGTCGACACCAGCGCTCGTCGGGTAATTGCTCTCGTCTTTGTGCAACTCGATCCGAAACTCCAAACCGAATCAGAGCAAGTGAGATCAAGTGACGGCGACGCCGATAAAAGAGTAAAAAATGAGAAATCTAGAGAAAACGCTCTGACGAGTAGGTGAACCACGAAAATTGGCACTTTTGAGACCCGTCAAATTTGACTTCCATATGAAGTTTCTTGCAAGATTCCCTTCATCACTGTGGAGTGCCAAGTGAAGTCTTCAAGTGCAACAACTCAGGCGGATATTCAGACAATCCAAAAAGCCTCCACTCGAGTCACAAATTGGCCTTTAATTTTAAATTTTGAACATGAAAAACTGAGAATACTTGGCTGACATAACGGAGTCTTCGTACACAAAACCAAGCTCTACTCCTTGTTTTTCCAATTTTTTAAATTCTGTTATGGAAGATGATTTTCGGGCTTCGTCCACACAACTTATTGTTCCCTTCAATTAAAGCTACATAGCTCTTTTAGAACTTTCTCTTCTGTGACTTTCCTCGTGGAATGAGTATTAGAACCAACATCCTACCGAAAAGATGACTAAAATTTAAATGTCGAACTTTTTGGAAGAAATAGCCAATTTTTGAAGTCCAATATCAAGAGATCTGTTGAACCTACGGAGCTTTTGTTGGGCTTAAATTGCAGCATATACTATTTACTTTAATAAAGGTAGAACGAACGTTTCGTAGAAAACCAACCTTTGACAAGTTATGAGGCGGAAAATGCAACAAGTCCGAAAATGTCGATTTTAGTTTGCTCCCGAAAAGTTTTTCGGGGGATTACGAAGCTGCAAACTTGGTGTGATACTACTCAACAATGCCCTACCAGCTACCTGCAATTTTTTGGACCTAAATGCAGTTGTACAACATATCTCTGAAACCATTCTAAGTTCTATAAATTTTTGACCAATCAAAATTCAAAAATTCTGGACGGACCTGATTGGACGATGCTGGAAGTCTTTTGTGGATCGGCGTGGCGCTATAGGTCCTTCCCAGTCAGGAAATTCAATTTTTAACTTTTTCATTTCATTTATTTTTGTTCAAGATAACAGTATTAGGTTTTTCAAACACTTTTCTTTATTTTACATATTTAATCTTTACTCCACTTATTTCTTCCTCACTAATGAATGGTCCCTTCTACCGGCAGACGGATTCCCGTACAGTTTATTCACTTAAATTTCTTGTATTTCAAAATGTAGGTACCTAAGTGTATATTTTTTTCAATAAACGTTTTTCTTCATTCTTCTTCTTCTTCTTCCTATCGAAATTCATATTTTACCAGTTTTTTCAAACTCATTAATTGTTGGTGAGCTTTATTGGGACCAATAGTAAACCGACATAATATGTCGCACCTCAAGAATAGGAGTGTGACAAGTCAAAAATGTTAAATGTTGAAAAAAACGCATTTGACGTTTTGGGTCCCAAATATTGCTGAAAATGTCGTTAAATCAACTTTTTCAGAGAAGCGGCTTATGACTACTGTTTCTAGGGAAGTCTAGCCACTTTTTTATCAACAACTAGCGACTTAAAACAATTCTGGATAATTTCTTTGGAGAAATTGAGAAAAAGTGGATAAAAATCTTGGATTTTTATATTAATTTCCAATGATTTTCCCTGATTGTTTACCATCTTTTGGACGTTTCAACTCGCAAATTTGCAAAAAATTAGTCCAGCATCAACAACAGCAATGCAGGGAAGTATTATATATTTATGTGTGTGTCACTCCGGACGATAACTCTCGATAGAATTGAGATGATAAGTTCAAATTTGCGCAAGAAATCCGTCTTGGCAATCGAAAGGGTAATTTCGTCGATGGGCAGAATCGGGCCACTCCAAGGGGGGGGGGGGGGGGAGTTTTAGGAAGAACAATTACCCATAAATTCCCAAAATGAAACATTCCGACATGTGGCCCCTGATTTTAAAGGTTTTTTTAAATGATGAACGCCATGGTGAATATATTATATTCTTGTCGGGCACGTCAAGATCTATCTATCTATGGGTATAACTCGAAAATCGAATTTTTCGACTTGTCACACTCCTAACCTTGAGGTGCGATATTGATGCTCGCATCTTGACGACTCGTGCCCTTTATAGCGGTCAATCATCGAAATTAAAACGATAATCAGAAAATGAGTCAATTTCGAAGATTGCGATTGCATTAAAAGGCACAAAAGCGAGACAACTGAAAGCAAATAAAAATCCTCCTCCTCACGCCGCTCCCCAATTTGTGTAAAGTGAAAACTAAAAGGCGTTCCCTCCGATATTGTGCAGATACTGCTTCTCTTGCAACCCTTTAAACGTGATAAGCTTGAAGCTGAGAGTCTGGGTTGCAAAAAGAAAAAAAGGTGGGAAACAAGGAGGATAAGAAAGAGAACGGAGGGAGAAAGAGGATTCGAAGAAAGTATATAAGGAGCCGCCTCTCAGCCTTCTGTTCTTCATTCGCTGTCGAGTCACCGATCAGGTAACAAGTACTGAAAATGGTACATTTTTTATTTCGAAACGGCATTTGTATTGAATCGGTACAACATATTACAGTCCACGTCATGATTTCTTTAGAATCAAATTCACCCATTTTCACTACATGATTTTTTTTTTAATATTTTTATTGGCGTCGTAATATAATACATTCAGCCTACTGATTATAAATTAAATTAACTGATTGATAAAATAATGAAAAAATGTTCAATTTACGTAAATTTAAGCAAAAATAATTTCAAACTTTGTGGTTGATGTCCTGGAGGAAACTGTAAAGTGCTCGGTATACTGTCCAGTTCTCTGATGCTACTAGGGAGTCCAAGTTGAACGGGGCTTCGACTTGGGGGGGTATAGTTATCATCATGTTCTGTCTTTTGTCATCGTATGTAGGGCATATGAGAAAAATGTGTTCCATGGATCCTTCGCCATCGTTGCATGCATCACAGTTGTTGTTTTCTACCATATTCAATTTAAATAGGTATGTTTTGCATATCGCATGCCCTGTTCTCAATCGTATCATCGATTTGAGGAAATGCGTGGTTGCGGTCGTAGGTATTGACCTAAACCAACATTTTTTCGATGGCTGGGGGAACATCGATGTATACCGATGTCCTGCTGGGTAATTAGCATGGTATTTCCTCCATTTACGTCTAAGATGTTGGTTGAACGTTAAGTTTAATTCCGAGGGGGGGAAACATGGTGGTGTACACTACATGGTTGTACAACCTTGTTGTTCATAAGTCTCGAAATGAATGATCCAGTTAAGAAAAACAAGAGTATTTGAAAAATCGTCTATTTCCACTGAAATATGAGTAAACTGTAGACCGGTTTCGGTGATTAAACCGTCGTCAGTAACAAAACAATACTTACTGACGATGGTTTAATCACCGAAACCGGTCTAACAGTGTACCTACTCATATTTCAGTGAAAATAGACGATTTTTCAAATACTCTTGTTTTTCTTAACATGGGTTTCCACGATTTCGTCGCCAGTGATTTAGTTCGTATGATCCACTCATGATCTAACAAGTGAAATTTTGAAGAAATCCCCATTGATAACTCAAATATTCCCAACTCTACAATTTTACATATTGATTCTAATTCCCAACTCAACAACTTCAGGAATTGGTTGAAATTCCCAACTCTACAATGTTTAGAAATTTGTTCAAATGGTTTGTTACGTAAAACCCCGAATTTGTACTGTTTTTCCTACAACACTTTTAACCCACACATTTTTGGGAGCACTAGGACCTACCAAGGGCGCTGCCTTGTGCAATGCCTTGTGGAACACCTGCATTTAATTTCTTCGGTTGAAACGCCTTGTTAAAACTCCCAACATTTTGACAATTTATTTTGATAATTGACCAACAAAAAACTCACATATCCCCAAATTTTTGGCCAAAATAATCTTGAAATCTTTTGAGTTTGTCTGTGACTTTATATCTTTATGTATTGTTACTAATTGCACATATAAACATTCTCATAAGTACCTCCTCCATTTATAATACAAATTCTGATCATGAACTAACATGTTAACTGATTAATAACTCGATTACTCCCATCTCTACAAGTTAAGAAATCGGTTCGAATTCCCAACTCTACAATTTTAGAAATTTGTTCAAATGGTTTGTTACAAGAAATCCCAAATTTGTACTGTAAGTTCAATATATTACAGTTCACGTCATGTCTTTAGGATCTAATTCACCCACTTTTACTACATGGTTGTTCATACATCGAAATGTATTATTCAGTCATGATCTAACAAGTGAAATTTTGAAGAAGTCCCCATTGATAACTCAAATATTACCAACTGTACAATTTTAGGAATTGGTTCAAATTCCCAACTCAACCATTTCAGGATTTGGTTGAAATCCTCAACTTTACAATTTTAGAAATTGGTTCAAGTAGTTTGTAAAAACCTAAATTTGTAGTTTTTTTCAACCGATTTTTTATGAATATTTGGTTCCATAAATTGTCACCTAGCAAACCGCAAGTTTTACCAGTTTTGTTGGTTTGTTCTATCAATTTCTTCAAAGCTCAAATTTTACCTTTTTTTTGTACACTGAAATTCTTGATTTGAGCCTTTGAACCCATCATCTGAAACCATTTTAGTGACCTCCAAGTATTCATTACGAGTTCCAATGAATTTTTGACTTATCTAACCTCAAATTTTACCAGTTTTTAGTTGATGGAAGAAATGATTTGCTTTATGAAACCTTTCAAAATAACTAGGTATGTACACATTTTTTTCCCCCAAATTTTGCTAATAATGAGGCAAACTCCTGTCAAACTTTCAATTGAACAGAAACTTAGCGAGACGAACCGTACAGAGTAAATAAATAATATCAATAGCTATCGCGTTTGAAATATTTTGAACGAATCAAATTAACGAATGATCTGCCATCAAATTGGTTATTTAGTTTCACTCGAAATTACCGAACAAATACCATACCAGTACCAAACAATTTTTACACAGACCTACATGAGCATTTGGTTGATTTAAAACGTTCAAGTTGAAATTCGTACGACACATTCGTTTCCACTTGTCCATATTTCACATCTCGTGACGTCCAGTTAATGTTTCTTGAAGTACACATATTTTTTTATATATAAAACATATATATACACATATATAAACATGATTATAATCATGTACGTACGTATGTACGTATATACACACAGCAGTTACTAATTCAACTCTATAGAAATTTGATTTTTGATCCAAGTCAACAAGTTTTCATTATCAAATAGGTGCCTAATATACCTCTTGATTTCGATTAGTAGCAAAATAGTACAATTATTACTTCAAATTTTAATTATCCAGATTTCCAATGATAAATGACATTACCTGCTTGTCGTACTAATTCTATTAACTTCTGTTTCAGGTTGAAGCGACCACTTAATAATCACTCTTTCATGATCAATATTTTATTGTAAATGATTTTTAAATTGTTTTTAATCTCATGACATTTTGATGTACTCATATTCTACTGCCCTTGACATTATTCTATTTCCATATAAGTCGTTTTTCATCAATTTTAGAATCACAAAAAAAATGATGAAAAACTGTGTAGGTAATAATTTTTTCTCTCATACGCAATCCATGTGCCTTGTGATCGTATTAATTTTTACGATCGATTTATTATCGGAACAATTAATTGATTAGTGACTCGTCGTAATGTCTTGTATGTAATTAATGTTCGGTGCTTGTCAATTCAGCGATATACTTCGATAAAAGGAACAGGTGGGCGAGGAAAAAGTGCACTTCCCCAGGATCGGACTGCGACGGGAAACGGACTGTCGGGACGGAGTTCCTCGGCAAGCGGAGGCTGCCGGTATGTGGTTCGATTAATTGTTAAATAATTGAGTATTAATTGAAATTAATGACAAATTTGGAGCTGTTTCATTCGACTATTTGGACCTGTAGACGTGGGGCGTTTCCACCGGTGTACCCAACAACCGAACAAATACGAGTATATCTGATTCAGGTTACGCTTCTTCTTCCTAATTAGCGAATTTCCAAAAAATTTGCATACCAAAATCCGTTTTAGACCTTCCTGAATCCACTACCAAAAGACACCAAAAATTATATATAGGTAGTACCTATAAAAATTATATATACCTATATATAGGTATTTATGTGTGGGTCACTCACCTCATTTTAAAGGTTTTTTTAATGCTGAACACGATGGTGAAATCAGAATTGCGATATCTCATTCCGTTCTACCACTGGAGCACTTTGAAGATGAAGAAACGTGGTTGATACTTGAGATGTTCTTCATGGTTAGTCTTCTTTAATCTGATAACGGAATGAGATATCGCAATTCTGACGTCACCATCGTGTTCAGCGTGGAAAAATCTATAAGCTGAGGGGGGGGGTTAGGGGGGGGGGGATCACCCGTAAATTCCCAAAATGAAACAGTCTGACAAGTGACACCTCATTTTAATGGATTTTTACGCTGACAATGATTTTGAAGTCAGAATTGCGATATCTTATTCCATTCTCAAACTTGAGCACTTTGAAGATCAAGTCCTTCAATGGAGACATTGTACATAAAACCAGTTATTTCTTCGAAAATTCGCTCTTATAGCCATGCTGCAAGACTGTGGATTTTTCTTATTTTTTTTTCAACCCGACGAGAGGTAGAAAAGAACAGTAATCATCCTGAACAAAAATAGTGTATGTAAAAGAACTTGTGTAAAATTAAGAAATAAATTGAAAAATAGTGAAATTCTTATGCATGTTACAACCTTAAAAGTTCAAGTTGAAAATAACACGAGCTCGGAATTTTCATTACGAAAATCATCGTAGCTTCCAATTACCGCTCAGGATCTCGCTAGAAAGTTAACTCGCGGAAATATTAATTGAGCCAATCTCGACACCTTGTATACAAAAGAAGTTTTTGTACGTTTGAGCAACCTATTTGTCGACGGTTTGCGTGGACAATTTGAAATACAATTTTTATTAAATTTGCGTACTTACTTTAAATAATAATTATCAATATCACTGATCTAGAAATTAATTTTTTGAATCTCCTCGTCAACAGCTTTCCTTTGAACCCTTAGATCATAATCGGAATATCTGGACCCCCCCCCCCCTCTGAGAGGTACCCCCGGGTTCAAAAAACATTAACACTTTTTCGGCCACTGTAAACTACTGTCATCATCTTTAAGAGCACTATTTGGCTCTTATTAAAGTCTATGATTTCCTAAACTTTCATTTTTGATAGCCCTAGATGACTTGTAGCCCTTGAAAGTTAGTATTGAGATTAAATCAGTAAAATTACCGGAGAGTAGGAGTTGGATGCCTGATTTACGTTCAACAAAAATGAAAATGTTTAAATGTGCGCTCAAGGCAATGACCAGATCTTTTGTCGTATATTTAACATTTCATTTTTAGGCATTTCATTTATGAAATCAGGCATCCAACACGTACTTACCGGTAATTTTACTGATTTATTCTCAATAATAACTTCATCGAGTGAAATCATAGGCTCTACTAAGAGCCAAATAGTCCTCTTAAAGATGACGTCTGTAGTTTACAGTGGACGAAAAAAGGTTAAATGTTCGCTCAAGGCTATCACCAGATCTTTTGTCGTACCTACATTTAACGGTATATGTAACATTTGATTTTTCTTGAACATAAATCAGGCATCGAACAGCTACTTACTGGTAATTCTACTGATTTATTCTCAATAATGACTTTCAAGGGCTACAAGACATCTAGGGCTAGCAAAAATGAAGATTTAGAAAATCATAGAGTCTAGCAAGAGCTATATAGTAATGACTGTAGTTTACAGTGGCCGAAAAAGGGTTAATCTGGCATCGAACAGGTACTTACAGGTAATTCTACTGATTTATTCTCAATAATATCTTTCAAGGGCTACAAGACATCTAGGGCTAGCAAAAATGAAGATTTAGAAAATCATAGAGTCTAGCAAGAGCTAAATAGTAATGACTGTAGTTAACAGTGGCCGAAAAAAGGGTTAATTTCGATAACTGAAAACCATGCGCTATTAGAATCAGCTGGACAAGTATGATTTACCCTCATGTTGACAGCTTTGACATGCTTCAACGTTGAGCCCTCATTGTGAACGAACGGCTGGTGGTACAAGGCTGCGTATGGTCGTAATACATTCGAAAAAATAAACTCTATCTAAATGTGAACTAAAAAATACACCGTTCCATATGAAATTTTTCGAGTTTTGAAATTTTCAAAATTTGTTTTAAACCCTTCCCCTTGACCTAGGGTCATGAAAAGTTTCGAGGATCATTGTGGGGTTGGTCCGCACCCGTAACCCAAATTTCGTAATTTTTGCACAACGCTTACTGGGCAAAGAATATGATAAACCAAATTAACTACTTAGCAAAAAACCATCCAGGAATAGAAAATAACGCCAAATTGCTCCTCCAAACCCATTATAAGGCCCCTCCGAGTCGTTCAGGGCCAGTCAATAGTTCGCTGGGGAAGCGATGTTGGGGCATAACAGGCAGCACAAAGCACTTATTCTGAAACATGATATGGCCTCATTATACCCTAGCATTTGAAAAACAAGCAAATTTATCGATTTGAGAAAATTAAATTTTTACGCTCCTCCAAGAATTTAATTTGGTCTTGAGTTACGAAATTTAACGATCTTTCCTACACCTCATACTGCATAATGTTTTTCTTCTTATCTGTTTGAACAGGACTACAAATCTAAAAGGACGGTCGGCACGGAGTTTTTGGGAAAACGGCGTTATCCAGTAAGAACTAACACATTTTAACAATGTAGAATCACACTGGCAAAAGTTTTGCACAATATTTTGAAGATGTCGTTTTTGCGCAAAAATATTGAGTGTGAGGAGAAATACTGTGCAAGAAAGGGCGTTCAATATTTTGAAGGTGGTGGCTGTGAGGGGTATCCAAGCGAATTGAATCATCACTGAAATAATGTGAAATATTTTTGTGTAGTCTAAGGGTTCATTATTTTGCACGATATTTTTTAACGCATTTTTTGAACGAACGATTTTTTTATCTTGAAACGTAAACCAGCAAATTTTGAGGGGGGTAATTTTTTTTTTTAATCAAACGGTATTGTTGAAACAATTAAACATTTAAAATACTTGCTTTGTTGAGTTGCCAAACTTACAGCCCGGGGCAATAAACCTCAAGTATTGCCTCCACTTCACTACGAGTAATCGACCGAAGCTCATTACAGCTAATGGATTTATGCAAACAAATTGAATTCCAATTTATACCATTTGCATTTAGATTGCTCTGATTTTTTTTTTCATTAAAGAAACTCTCGTACATTGTTTCGACGTAAAACCAGCCCTCCCACAGCTGTATTGGTTTATTTTTTATTGGATTATTACTATTAACTGAAACAGAGGGAGTTGGTTCCTCAACAAGGTGTAACTAAATATCCATAAATCTACTGAAATTTAGTATTTAATACAAAAAATATTTACCGGCTATATTATGTTATTAGATAATTATCTAATTAATCGAGGGTCTCACGGCAACACCTCACATCGTCACTTTTGGTCCAAATGAGTTATGCATACTATTCAAAGCGTCTTCTCCCGGCGGATCGATCTAACTAATCTCACGATTTACTTTACTGAATTACTCAGTAAACATAGTCATTGGCAGGTGGTTTTTTTGGCTCTGCTGAAAAGTCGCCAAAATGACGACGTGGGAAGTTGCCGTGAGACCCTCGTAATATAGCCAGTAAATGTCCAAAATAGTCCATTCCCCGCCCGTCTTTTTCCTTAACCACTTCACAAGAACCGTACGTGTTTCGAAATCTCCCCTGGAGCCACTGGGAGATTTCGAAACGGGTAAGGTGCTTGTGAACTGGTTAGGACATCTCTTTAGTTGGAAGGGAAAGGTCTGGCGGGGAAAGTGGATATCATAACTTTTTCCCGCTGATGTATAATGTTAAATATCTCTCTACAGCAGAGGGGTACATATAGGGGGGTGGGGGTGGGGTATTACCTACTAAATATAATTTCATGTACATTATAATATAATTATAACTCACTGGTCGCAGTAACGTAACTATTTTTTTACGTTTGTTACAGCCCATATGAATCACGAGGACACGCTTTATAGATGAAGAAAGATCATTAGACGACATCTCAACGAATGTCGTCGTCAAATAATTAGAACTAATAAATCAGAAAATTTAATTTTGTTTATGGACTATGATTTTATTTCCCTCCCGATAACCGTACGTTTGAGAGTGTATTTGACGAAAGATGTTCATTAGTGTTCAATATTGAGAGCTTTCATGCAAAGGATAAGTTCATAAACAAGATGGTGTACTCAGGGGCTCCCCCCACCCCACCCCACCAGAATCTGGGAAAGAGAAAAGTTGGGAATTTCCTTGCCACGAGTAGGGAAATCAGTGATACAAGAAAAATAAAATTAAAATATTTGCGAAGATTGAAATTTTTGGTTTATTATCTTCGATAATAAACCATTGGAATCGACCAAAGAAAAATTTTTTTTAACCCCATGTCAAAATTTGTTGGTTTAGATGTGATGACACCCATTTAGAAGTGATTATGTACCCATTACTTCCCTATAGATTCAGGAAACAAGGAATGGAATAATTGAAAAACCAAAGAAAAAACACATTTATTAGGTACGTTCTTTTAAAGTCTATAATTTATTAAAGTGTATAATATAATGTACAGAACAACGTAATAAAATCTTCTTATATTAAATTCGTTAAATACGTGTATGCAACTTACGGAGGTAGTACAATTCTGAGTACAAGAATGAGTAGGTAACAAGAAGACCACATTGTGGTTATACGGTTAAGTAGTTTAGAAAAGTTTATTTTACAGTTGGTATTCAGACGAACGCCGTTTTCTTTCTTCCTAAAAAAAATTCAATTAATTAAATGATTGAATTAATTTCGGTAGAACGCAAACTCAACTAGGCATGGCTAATACGGTTATTTCTTGGTAATAGGTTATCGAGTAACAGCGACCGTCTGGTATTAGGTTATTTTGGTAATAGGTTACCGGTGATTCGGGAACCTTTCCAGCGCTCAACCGAAACCCAGTCCGCGTTGGGCGCTGGAAAAGTTCTCGAATCGCCTGTAACCTACTATCAAAATAACCTAATACCACAATCTATTACCAGGCGGTCGCTGTTACTCGAAACTACCTCAGTACTAACTCAAATAACTTGTCGACACTTATTTTATGATCGCACAGCTTTCACTCATTCGTTTTCCGTAACCTATTACCTGGTAATAACTGGAATAGTCCCAGCCATCCTATTATCACGGAATCCCGAATGGCTGGCGACAAAGAGGCCCTCAAAGGCCTTTCCCCCAAGTTCTTAAAACAGTTATTGCAGTAATAGGGGTTTTCTGGTATTAGTTTACTGGATACATAGTATTTGGTTATTTGAAGCGGTTACGTTACTTATTCCCCACCCCTAAACTCGACCAGTGGGCCGCTTACTTAATAGGTACCTACCAGTGATTGTTACTTCAAATGATTCTTTCTCACTACTCACTTCTACTGCTACCGGGAAGCTTCGTCTTTAACAGCTGTTTTCCTTCTCCTCGGCATCGCACTATTCTGGTGAACCTTCCCTGGAATTGAACTCTCGTCCGAATCGTCGGGTCTGCTGTCACTGGTGACGGCCTCCGAATGTTTCTGCATATTCCAAAATAAAAAGAAATACGTTAATTTGGATCAGGAATCGGCTATTTCAAGTGTGGTTGCTTCTTTCTAGGCCGTCATTGGTAATTTGATACCAATTTCACTTCAGGGGTACTGGTAAGTCTAAGGTATGAAGTCCCAATAATTGTTTCTTGTGGTGAAATGGTAGATTCCAATGGTTCATCATCGAAGATAATAAACAAAAATGATAACAGGGCCTGAGTGGTTAAAATTTCAATTGTGAATGTTGCAATGCCTAATTGTTTTCAAAAGTAGTAGGTATCTAAATGTTATTAAAAGGGGCTAAAAAAATTAAAATTGTGATCAATTTAATTTTGTACAGAATTAAAATTGAAGGAACCACGTAGGAGTCTGTAGGAACGAGAATGGAATGCGACTCATCATTCTTCTTAATCCGACTCTTCTTCTTGGTCCGGTTCCGGTAAACGGTCTTGAACTTCAGCAGAAGGTTGTAGGCTTTCATAGTATGGGTGGTATTCCGTAGGGATAATACCATCGTAAGGTCTCTGTACTTCAAGTTGGATACCTTCAGCCTCTGTCCGTATGCTTGAGGATGGTTTAGGCAGCTGGTCCTCCTTCGACCTTTCTGCTACTTGTAATTTGTTACAAGCTCTCATTCCTCCTCGCAGTCCATCTTGTACACGTCCATTGCACCGCTAGATTTCGTTTATTTAAGCATGGCCTTCCTCCAGGGAATGGCCTTTTCAATGGACCTGATAGGACTGCAAAGTCGCCTTAAGTCAACCAAAAAACCAGAAAAGGGGCAGGGTTCGTTCGAGCGCATCAAAGCACTTGGGCCCAACCTTCTGGAGTATTATACTATAATAGACAGGCGAGTACTTGGACTTCTGTTCTATCTTGGAATGCATTGAGTCGCATTCCATTCCTGAATGGCCCACCTCGAAAAAAAATATGGTGTATGGCGTCTACTGATGAGGTCTTGAGCAAATTAATACAGATTGCAAAGATGATGGAGTCCTTATTTTGGCCCCCGCAAGAGGCGGAAATCATCCTAATGGGTTAAAAGACATTAAAAGAACCCAGAATCGCCCAGAACTAATCAAGAGGCCACTATGAATGTGTCATTGAACGTGGACGTAACTGACACAAGTCAGACTCAAGGCTCCGACAGAAGGGCGTAATTGGCACTTACGCCTTTTCTGTTGGAGCGAGGCCCAATCCGCCCTTTTGTCAGTGCAGTGTCTGCAATCGTGGCAGATTTCTTTTTCAGTCTCTCCTGAAGTTTCTAATGAACCGAACGTCATGGGGTTGCCACAGGTATGTTGAAAAGTGTGAGGTGATATCAAAAGTGATGGCAGCTCAAATTACCCAAATTTTCAGATACGCCCCTTTGACATTTTGCCGACGAGCTTATTGCCACTCAAGACTACGCAGGCGACCGTGTTAGCAGGAAGTTTACATCAGGGTACATCATTTCTGTTGCTAAAGGCCCAATAAGCTGGAGCTCGAAGAAGCAGCCAATCGTTGCCACATCCAGCACACAGAGCTCATTGTCCCTACTTTCCTATCCGTGAATGTGTTCACTCTGCTATACATACAAACCCGCATAATATCCCACAGGATGGACTTAAGTCCACTTAACATTCTCACAATAAAATTAGGTTGATTCTATACATTCACTCACCGGTTCACCATTGTCGTACGCATTGTCGTAGAAATTCTTGAAAAGAACGAGGAAGACGAGAGCTTGGCTAATCGTGAAATAAGCGAAAGGTCGTGGGAAACCACAGTCCAAAAACAACGGCTGCATCGCGTGTAGGAAAATCACCACGAACTGACCCTACGAATTCAATACTGCCAATTATAGAACGAAGTTTACAGTTATAGTTTACTGATTGCTCTAGTTCAGTCCTAGATTTTACTACTATTTGATGTCCCCCAATATGGATGGGATAAATTACAAACGGTTCCTGACCGTTTCACTGTGAACAATAACCGTGAACAATTGGGACAAAACAATTTTTATTCCGGTAGTAAAATCAGTAATAAACGTGTGAGTATTGAGACCTGACCATGGCACTCCCTGAATATTAAAATGTCCAACTGGTTTCAGGGTCGTGTGGAATCATTCCAAAATGAAACAACAAACATAAACACTCAGTATATATTTACTTTTTGAATCTCAATTTAGTTGGAATGATTTTTTCTCGTCAAAATGCAACGTCAAAGGCCAGAAAACATATTTTGACAAGGCTTACCGCTGGGTGTCAGTCAAATTTTCCGTAACGCTATACAGAGGTGTACAGACGGGGAAATTTTCAGTGAGGTTACTGGGACAATCTATAGATTCTATAGATCTACAGATTGATCTATAGTTGTATACAACTTAAACAAAAAGATCTAGTTCACAACAAAATTCCTTTTATTACTAAGATCCAATTCCCTTACAGGTGTCACTCAAATGTTATTCTGTGCAGAAAACCAATTCAGCATGCAAAGTCCACAAATAACGATAACCGTCCATTTATTATACGAATATCAGAGTAACTCAGGCGTAAGTGATTGTAAACAGGCGAGTTGCACGATTTTTCAGAAATTCAATAAGCAAACCAGTAGAAATCCATCAAATAACCAGGGCCTTTCAATAATACTGACCGAGTTTAGTGATGGTTTGCTGATTCTCCTGTTCCCGAGTTTGTTGTTCGACCACTCTTGGGATAGACGGCTGTGGAAATGGGCATATTGCCTAACCTCCCGAGAACAGGGGAAACTCAGCAAACCATACATTACAGTTTAGAGTTTTAGATTGAGATTAGTTCCCAATCAACAGCGTTGATTGTACGATCGTCTAAAAAACGTTTTTGTAAGTATTTTGGGCAACAGTGTTCAGGCTCCGAAAATTTTTTGCCTTTAGTATAGTAATTCCTCAAGATGTATAGAAACAGATTTGACCTCATTTGGCTGTAGAAACGTACGACTGAGAACAGGTTCTGGTAGAGATTCTCTGTCACTGGTGATTCTCAACAACTAAACAGCACGAATTAAGTTACGTTGGTTTTGTAATTGTTTGCTGAGTTTGCTTCCTTCCCGTGTTTTTAATACCACCACACTGGAGATGGCCAAATCTGTGAAAGCAGACCAGGACATCCCTCTGGGTGGGCGTAATTGCCTAACCTCCCCGGGTTACAGGGGCCTCAGCAAACCATTCATCACAATTACTTCATTTTTGTCTACTCCCCCACACCGCACAGAACTTGTTTCTTGGTGCTGGGGTAATTCCATACCACCACCATTCAACATGTAGAAGGCATTTATATTTAAAATATCTATATAGTTCATGATTGTTCATTTACACCTCTGATGGATGTGATGGTTTGCTATGCCCCTGTTCTCGATCTTTTTGTTCGACCGCTCTGGAAATATACGGTTCTGTGGAAGCACAGACCGGATATCCCAGTGGGTGGGCTAATTGTCTAACCTCCCTTGAACGGGGGGACCAGCAGCCATACATTACATGGAATAATTCTTTCATTCATTCAGCTTTTAGAGTTCGGTCTGACCTCCAGTTCTAATAAGCCCTTCTCTACTTTTAGATTTGAATCAAAATGTATTGTTTTATACCATTTGCAGCACTGTTAGGTACTTCTTCCACCAGAGGTACTTCTTCATTCCTGGTCCAAGTGCAGCGAGTAGGTAGTAAGTGTACATTATCACGTGGACGAAGCTGTTGATGACTCCACCGAACGTTCCGTGGCCACCTGTTTAGAAACAATCGTTTTGATTGATTGATTGATTGAAAAATATTGGGACTAGGGGCGTAGCGTCAGAGGAAGCGCAAGAAAGTGAGAATAATACGAAAATACTTCAAAACGATACCTGGTACAAATTTCGCCCCCACCCACGTGTTGATGGGCATAACACTGTGATGGTAAACGTGGAGTTTACTGATTTGGTGGTTTTTTTTCCGCATGACGAAGAAAATCTGCAAAATATTTTGGTCAACTTTCTTCTTACGTGTAAACATTAAAAAAAAAAAAATTACTGTTAATTCCAAATCGTTATCCTAACGTCAGCTCAATTTTTCTCCAAAATGGTGGTACTGTAGGTCACTGCATCCATGGATGCGTAACCACACGGGGCAATCGAATCAACTAATCAGCTTACTTGGATGATTTTCTTACTTGGATGATTATAAATCACAATACCATCAATAAGTGTGTTAATAGCAAGAAACTTAGCAATAATCAGTGTTATCTGGTAATTTTAGCCATTTTGGGCAGTTTTGCCTATCTGTGTATCTCGACCAATAGTTGGTAGAAAATTAAGTTTGACCATCACATTTTATAGTAAATTTCGTCTAATTTAATCTAGGGTTGGTCCGAACCTGTGAACCAAATTTCTTAATTTTAGCTAACTGCGCGGACGGCCGTCGATGGACGGAGTAGGTACGGCGGACGGATTTTTTAAATCCAATTATCTGAATCTACGTATGTTGAAACGTAAACCAGCAAATTTTGAGGGGAGTGATTTTTTTCTTGGGCGATTCCAACTGTTCAATATCGAAGATGATAAACCGAAATAAAAACAAACTCACTGTGTCCAAAAATTCGACGAATTTCGACAGGTAGAAAAGCCAAACTCCTGCCACTAACTGGAACAAACAAAGATCTCATGTCATTCCATTACCTGAATATATTGCAATAACTGTAATAAATTATTGTTATTTCGGTGTGATATTTAACGGACGATTTTACTGTGTCTTTTAAAATATAATGTTTGGTATTTATGTTACATGCAAAGAGTGAAGTAAGGCAGTGTAAGGAGTGTATTGGCCTAAAAGGAACGACAAAAATTAGTCCTATATTCTTGTACACATTGAGATTTACACCTAGAATATATTTTGAAAGTATTGAATTTACCAGAGCAACGACTCCCAAATTTTTTGGCAAAGAAAAAGAAGCTACTGTTCTCGGTCCAACATTTTCAAAACTCGAATTCCCGAAACATTTGCATCCATAATCCGTTCACCATAGTATTCAGCATTGGAAAATTTATAAACTGAAGTGTTACTCGGCAAAAAAAATGGAAACAAAATTTGTTAATAAACCAGTAAAGTGGAGACATTTTTCCGAAAATTCGCTCTCATAGCCATGCTGCATGACTTTGGATTTTGGGATTGTTTTGACAGAACTGAAGATGGCTTACTCTTCTGATGGTGGGCGTGTCGCTGTAGTCCACTGGTTGACACTGCCAGCTGTAGTGTGTGAACCATCCAGCTCCGTAGGCCTTTGGAATTAGGTGGAAAAAAAGTTATCTGGTATTGTATTGGTTTTGACTCAGCTTTGTCTGAGATGTAGATGCCTAATATTTCAGTAAATATTCTCATTTGTCTCGTAAAACTATTTTCCTACCCGTCATAATGGCGGGGTGAGAGTTGGCGACGTTTGCAAACTTACTTCATACAAAGCGACAGTGCTTATAATTATTTCGATGATATTGTACACAATGAGGGTGTTCTTCAGCTCGAAAGGTTTTCTGTTCTCCATGATTTTGGGCCCGAGGTATTTGACTCCGAAGACGTAACTGGCGACGATGGCGATCGTCGGCCATGGGGTGTCCATCAGTGGGAAGCCTTTCATGCGGGGATCTAACAAGACAAATTATAGTGGGTACAAATCCTACATGTTAAGAGGGTTTTGTACATTACAAACCTATAAACACGAACTTAAAAGATCGATTTGACAACTAATTTCACCTAAACGTAGGGATGCAACATCAAAACCAAATAATCCATTATAACATCAAATGATTAATCGTAATCGATGTGACTGATTAATCGGTATTGAATAATCGATGTCCAAATAATTCAAAGCAAATAATCGATTTTTAAGTACTTATTAAAACGCAAATAATTATAATTATTTGCTTTTTGACGGGTTTTCATTATAAATGGTTTTTACTCGTATTGTAAATGGAGGGTACCATAAATTAATCGGGGTCAAATAATCGATTATACGATTAGTCGATTATTTGTTTTGCATCCCTACCTAAACGGACGGTTAATTTCTTTCCGCTTACATCACCGTTTTTTATAAGTCTCTGTGTAAAAAATGAGAAAATCAGAGAGGACTGCAAGTTGAATGGTTAAATAACAACAATCAATAATTGATTTCCGTCCTCCTGCCAATCTATAAAACTCACATTGTCCTTGTAAATGCACGTACTTAATGATTTGACTTCACTTGCAATGAGTAGGTTCGAGGGAATACATCACCGTTGAAATTTCCGTCGTCTCAGCATTAATTTCATGTTTTAGGAATAATTGAGAGGTTTCGTTGATGAGACGGCGTTTAGCCTTCATTTACCTGTACCTCCACCCGTGAAAGTTATTAGCTATTGGCAGGTGTTCATTTAGGGAAGTTTCACTGAAGAAGCGTTATTATTGACATTCCAAAACCAAAGAGGTCATATTCAGTTTTTGTCAATAAGGTCAAAGTCCGACGAAGAGACAGTGGTCGTTTTCTAATTCAGTGCATCCAAAGCTTAATAATATTAAGTTTTTGGATGCACTGAATTAGAAAATATTATACAGAGTATTATTCTGTGTTGTTATTCCTCTTCCTGTTTTTCAAGGTTCTACAACAAACATGATATTTCCAGCTTTTCTATGGTATTTAAATATTCTCAACCTTCAATTCTATTAGAGATAACATCTCTAATAGATATCGATAATATCTAGAATATCGATAATATTTCTCAGAGAGATCGAATTGAGAGATAGAATATCTGCCATAGAATTGACGAAGGTGATAGAATCTCGAAATGTCATAGAAAATCTGGAAATCTATCTATCACAGAAATGAAGAATGTTGTAAAATATTGAAATATTGTAAAAAATCTGGATACCATAATAATATTATCAAATATTTCAATATCAAATATTTCAATATTTTACAACATTCTTCATTTCTGTGATAAATAGATTCCCAGACTTTCTATGACCTTCGTCAACTTTATGACAGGTACATACATTTCCAGATTTTCTGTGATATATCAATATTCTAAGACCTTCTTAAATTCTATATAAGTACTTATTATAGTATTTTATAGTATTTCATATTTTATAGTAGGCATACTATATTATAGTATTTCAAGATTCTAAGACCTTCTTTGATTATATGACAGATAATAATACGAGATAATAATAATAATAATCTTTCAAATACGTTGTATTTGAAGCATGGAGACGACCATCACAAATCTCCAGTTTTCCATATCTTTGGCTGCATAGCCTCAAATTAAATACCTTCTGTTTCTCGGGAATTTATTCGGAATAGCTTGATGGAATCCAGCGACTATCTTCATGATAACTACGAGTATATGGGAGGGTTGCTGTCTAAAAATATCGTGGTGGAGAAAATAGTGAACGTATTTTCATATGTGCACCAATGTTAGCTTAGGTTACAAGGTTACTTCCACCGTCACGTACCAAACATTTTACGTGGTATAATGAGAAAATTGAATAAACGACATGGGAAGAATAAAAATAAGAACGCTGAGATGTAAACGAAAGAAAAAACAGTATTATTGTAATTTAAGATATTATCCTAAATTAAAATAATATGACAGAAATATCATATTATGATGTTTCCAGATTTTCCACGAGATTTCAAGGTTCTAAGATCTTTTTCAATTCTATGACGGTTCCTGTTCTAACTAAGGGTTTTTCGAAAGACAAAGTGGCGTAGGTACGCCTGGTTTTGAAAGTCAATCCAACTCACCTCCGTAATTATCCAAAAACTCGTGGAACGCGCCCAAAGCGCTCCATATCAACGTCATCTTTCGAGGTATCTGCCACAGCCGTATCCGTTTTTAATACTGATGTTAGTCAAAGTTCCCCCCCAAAAACGTCAAAAGTTCGACATCTAAACGGTCTTCACTCCACGAACCCACTTCATCAAATGGACCTCCATGTACAACATGTGGAAAACTAATTTGTGTTTTTCATTAGTCGGTTTGACGTCTCGATCGCTGTGTCATCTACAAAGTGGAAGAGGAGGAGGGTTTACATATTTTATTATTGAAATTGTGGGTATTTTGGTGGCAGAGTCAATGACCGCGAGAACGGTTTCTTTAAAATGAATCGGGAGCTATTTGCATTTGATTATATTTGTAATGTATTGATTCGTATTAGATGAGTTCCTGTGGATGTGACCTAATTCTGTTGTTACTCTCTCACTAAGGTGTGGGTTCGTTGTGAAACTTTGTAATAGTTGATCTGTTACTTTACTTACTTGTCTCACTGTTGAAAGTATCATGTTCTGAAGAAAACATGATGTGATGATAATGCAGATGGTGTCTAGTTGACCCTTTTTCCTCCTACCGAGCGTACGTTCCTGCTATTTTGGCTCACATTTCTCTCAATACATTCCATACATATTCAATTTTAGTTGTGCGGAGATTCGCTGAAACCTCTCAGGTCGTTGATCCCTTAACCATTTCGGATCAACCCTCGTCAATCGTGTAAATTGTTTTCCTGGCCTGTAAATCGAGGCTCTCACGACAACACCCCACATCGTCACTTTTTGGCCAAAACGCGTTATGCATACCGTTAGAAGCGATCTAACTAAGTAACACTAAATCTCACGATTTATTTTACTGAATTACTCAGTAAACATAGTCATTGGCAGGTGGTTTTTTGGCTCTGCTGAAAAGTCGCCCAAATGACGATGTGGGAAGTTGCCCTGAGACCTTCATAATAATTTAATATTCCGACATCATTCAACATTATCCATGCAGAATCCATTATCCATTTTTTCAGCATTATCCAACAGAATCCAACATTAATCATTCAAAATTTTCCTTTTTTTTTATTACCATAAACGGGCATTATGCCCAATAACAGACAATTTTTAATGAAAATCACGTGACAAACATACAGAAATTGCAAAAAATAGATTGAAAGAAAAAACCTACCAGTAAATAATATTATGTATCTACATATTATGTATCTACTTGTAAATTCGGTTGGGAGTCTTTGAGAAGATTGAGGTGTAATAAAGCATTCCAATCAACATAGGTAATTGTTATATTTAAAATCTTTCATGAACGTGAAACATTACAGTTAATGTTTACACTATTTTACACTATTATATTCATTAACATGTACCAGTAACACAGGCTAAAAACCTAAAATCTGCTATGAACGGTTTCGTTCATTAAAACTGAACGTTATTAGTAATACCGTTCCAATAACGGTTACATACAAGTATATACAATTGAACACTTCACAGTACATGTACGTGCATGTCCAACTATGATTAATTATTCTATTTTTTTATTTCCGAGGTTTACGTATTTGTAACAGCATTTTAGTGAGAATAAATAAATACACTTACTAGAAATAATTTGTACATACGCCCGCAAGGTGTAATGATTGTCAGTCTGGAAAATGGTGTTTTCAATTTGTTTGTAGTTTGTTTTTTATATTCGCTTCATTCGTGGAGTGTAAATGACAATCGCTCTTATTGGACTTTCGTCTCGTCCTGCATGGGCGAACCGGGCATGCACATGTTCATCTTTTCAATCGCCGTTTGAGTTTTCTAGAATGGAACATAAATTATTGAACAGCGTAAGGTGATTCACGACAGTGACAATGATTCATTAGTACTACGGAAATTTGTCGAATGAATTATTTACCGATTTATCGCCTTTGGTGTAAGCTTCATTATAAAACCGTCTGAAGAGAAAGAAGAATAGAGCGGCGTGGAAAACAATTTCCCAACCGAATGCAATCGGAACAGTGCATTCGATGAAGAAGAGTTGCATTGAGTGGTAGAAGATGATGACGAATTGGACCTAAAATCGGACGAAAGAAGTCAACAAAGATTTTAATTTAATCGAAAATCCTCCCTTAAGATCCCACAAGGTCTAACTTAGTTTTCCCAACTTTTCAGGAGAGACAAAACAACGGATTTTCCATAGTTATCACGGCTTTTGTACGTTGAAGAAGCCGTTTCCTGAATTGCAATAAAGACCAAACCAATGAGCTAGAACGACAAATTTCGCATTCCTTCCGTTTCCTAACTCATTTTGCCAAAAAACTGAGTTAGATCTTGTGGGATATTAAGGTACACGTTATAAAAATGAGCTCTTACTATTTGCAGAGTCGTGAGGTACTTCTTCCACCACAAGTACTTCTGGATACCGGGGCCGAAAGCTGCCAGTAAATAGTACGAGTACATGACCACGTGGACGAAAGAATTCAATGTACCGGAGAATGTTATGTGTCCACCTAAAGCGCATGAAGTGACAGAAATACGTGTTAAGTCGTGAAAACGTACATGTAAACAAGTCTACGGTGGTTAATGGATTTAAAAGGATTTTTCAAAGTTACGCTCCCAATTTACTAAGTCGCATAGTGGGCAAAACCGCTAACTTAGATGAACAAAACCTCAAAATACTATGTCCTTAAAAATACGAAACTCCTATAGAAAATCAAAGTACAGGTGTATACAGGATGATTCATGACAGAACGTTGCAGACAGTAAATGTCGTTCGATCCCTCATATTAGTCGAAACTGTCCCTGTGAACGGTTACCATCATCTGGTGCCTGAAAAATCCGAAGTGAAGTCAAGTGTTCAAAACAAAATTTAATTGTTTCCGGTATTTTTTCGCCCTCTCGTACCTATCTATTTTATCAAGCAAAAATGGATATGACACCACAAGGTAAGTCTACACTTTTCACCTGTAGCCATTTTCATGCATCTTGAATCTATTCTGTAAGAAAATAGGGCCTCAAAAAGAAGTTTTGGTTTGTTTCGTTATAAAACCTTTTTCAGTGACTTTATTGTAATGGTTGGCTGAGTTTCCTTGTTTCCTGAGTTTTTGATTCCACCGCTTAGAGGGTAGCCGGCTCTGTGAATACAGAGAACCCTCTGGGTGGGCATAATTGCCTAACCTCCCCGGGAACGAGGGTTTAGCAAACCATACCTTTACATTATGCAACCCCAAACAATCAATTTCAACCACTTTTTCACCCCCCCCCACCCCCCCTCGTGGTTTTTAGGTCACCAATCGCTCCCAATGAAAAGAGACCTTTTCGAATTTTTGAGGAGTCGCGACTTCGTTGTAGGTGGATCCTCTGGTGAAGGTATTCAGTCCATGTATAATTTTCTTAGCAAAATATTATTTGAACAAATAAATAAAATTGAGTTTTTACAGGTATTTTTCATGTGTTTGCAGTTGTCCTCACTAATAATTAGTGAGGACAACTGCAAACACATGGAAAAAAAACCTGCAACGAAGTCGCGACAGCTCAAAAATTCGATTATTGCAATAATTCTTCGATTATTGCAATAATATTCGATTATTATTGCTTAATAATAATAATAAATTATTACACTCACTAATAATAAAATTCGATTATTATTGCTTAATGCATTTTGATTGAACTAACAGGAGCCATTCTTCATGTTTGTAAACAGGTATCCAGTGCCTCCAAAACCTGGGGAAATATCCTACCGGGGTCAAATTTATAAAATTAAGTGTCAAAATCACTTCTAAGAGGATTTTTTTTAAAGTTTTTTAGTGAGAATTACTATCTTGAGTATAAAAAATATGGTATATTCGTAATCAGCGCAAACTTTCTTAGAAATTATAAAAAATTGTCGTACTTAGTTATAAAATTGTTAAAATGGTTTATTGAAAATTCGCTCTTTAGGTCATGCTGCTTGTCTGGTTTTTCATCTCATTCCACACCAAATTCGTCTTATACCACCCCAAATACCATCACAAACGCACTTGAATCCGGTTTACACACATTTCGAAGGAGTTGTAGGTTTTGTCCAGCTAAATAAGCGGTTTTGCCCGCTGTGAGGATAATTTTGTTATTTAACAGTGGATTACCTGGGTAGAATTTGACGCCAGGCCAAGAGCTGAACGGCATGATTGAGTGATGAATGACGTGCAGTGTGCTGATTTGGTTGTCTTTTTTCCTCAACACGAAGAATATCTGCGGAAAGAAACGATAAATCTCAATTTCACACCTTGGAATTCAACGGCCTCGTCAATAAACAATGCCTTCCCCCTATCGACCATTTTCACGAAAATTAGGTTTCGGCAGATTTTTATTCGACTTCTCACGCTGGATAGGCTCCTTAGCTCAAAATCGCTTCAACTAAATTGCAGATTCGAGGAAACTCGAAAATTAACTCGAAACCAGAAAACCAGCTGTGTGGAAATGGTCAATGGGGGTGTTGCTTCGACGATAATCAAGTGAATTTATTAAAGAATTCATTGTCATAAAATAATGAGTAACCATACAAATTTCGCAATATATCATTCGATATTGCTGATATCGAGATTTTGTTGCGATAATATCGCTGTATCGATATCAACGTTGAATATTGTTACCGATATCAAATATCCTCCATATCACTGGTTGAGAATTCGGCCGGAATTCGTTCCTTTCAAACTCAAACCAGTCTCACGGCTGTGACATGTGATAATCTAATTACCGTATCAAAGAATTCGACGAACTTGGACATGTAATACCACCACACAACCTGCGCCATCTGCAACATAAGAATAACGACAATGTTAGCGTTACAATTTCTATTACAATTTCTCAAAAAACTACAATAATACTGCTGGTAAATTCTCACTCTTAATGCCATCGGTGAATCGCTGAAGTCACAAGGCTGACATTTGAAGCTGTAGCCGTTCATCCAACCACACGCGAGACCCTAAAAGTGGAATATTCATTTAGTGTAAAATAGGAGTCAACGAATGTCGACCATCAATATTAAATTTTGTTAGAGATCCACAGTTTTATTGTCTAAGCATCAGAAGCAGATTCTGCGTTTGGTTTATTATCTTCTCTATGCAGATCACCCTGTTGTCTAGATCACTAAATGATTCATTATTGATGATTTTATCGAATAGTGAAAATTATTAAATATTATTAGTAACTAATAATATTTATGTTGTAATAATATTTATAATATTTATGACCACCGGCGATCAAGATTTATGTAGTGAATAAACAATTTTTTTAAATTAATGATTGAGCAGGCATTTAATCATGGATTAAATATAATAACAAATATAAAATAATATAATAAAATAAAATAACTAATATATAAAATAATAATAATAAGTTATTAATAACTGTTATTAATCTTGATCGCCGGTGGTAATCTGTCCTGGCGAGCGAAAGAGAAGAGCGGGGAATGATGAATTGACGAGGGAGGGGGGGGGGGGGTGCAGTTAGTGGTGATCGGTGGGTGGTGTCCGTGACTCATAATCGCGGGGGGAGGAGGGTGGTGATTTGTGGGCGGTGGGCGGCTGGTGGTTGATGGTGGTTTGTGGACGGCGGGTGGTTGATGATGGTTTGTGGCCGGTGGGTGGCGGGTGGTTGATGGTGGTTTGTGGGTGGTGGGAGGAGTGAGTAGGTGGTGCGGCCCCCGACGGATAACACTGCTCAATGACGTGGAGGAGAAGTAGGTACCTCACTACGTAGTGGAGTACTTTAGTAGAGAGAATGAAGGAGGTAACACCTGGTAGGTGTAGCGTAGGAATGCAAATAAATAATCGATTAATCGATTATTTGACCCCGATTAACGATGTTTCGCTGCCGATTATTTTTATTAATCGATTATTGTTACCGATTCATCGATACTATTACTGATTAATCGGTTTTCGAATACATCTGGATTTGATCCATTCTAATATGCTTAAAAAAAGTCCAGATGTATTCTTAAACCGATTAATCAGTAATAATATCGATTAATACTAATTGAGACAAACCATCGTTGTTATTGTTGCTATCGCCATGGATGAACGGAAGAGGTATCCTTCCTTCCATAGATGTAGTAACAATAACAACGACAATTTGTCTTCAACTCCGGGGAACCCGACAGGCTCCACCTGACCTGCCTGACAGGTCTATTTTCATATTGGCCCAGCTGATTCAAACAGCACATGGTTTTCGGATATCAGTTATTAATAATTACCTAATGATAATTTAAAATAATAAGTAATCTATCTTTTAGTGGTCTAGACAGAAGGGTGATCTGCACAAAGAAGATAATAAACCGTTGTGTCAAGATTCTGCAGAGTTTTTTAATTCGATTTCCTAATCTACGTACCTATCTTGAAACGTAATCCAACCAATTTTGAGGGGGTTGACAAGTGTTAAGTGAGAAGATAATAAACCAAAAGTATGTAGCGTCTGTGGCCACGTCAGTTACTGCTGAGAGTATATTCCCAAAAGCGGGACTGACGCTGACTTAAGAGCAAAACCGCTTGAAGGGTGATATCCTTTCAAAAATTTTTGATTTCGAATTTATTTTTCGCTAAAATCAATTCCATTTGTCAAGCGTTAAAAAATCGTAACGTCGCCAATTACAACTTTTGAGAGTTCCGGTTGGACGAATTTCGTGATGACCAGAAAAATACACCGTAAAGTTGGAGTAAAAAATCATAAAAACGTCGAAAATTCAAAAAAAATCGCCCAATCGAACAAAACGGACAACGGATTCGGATCCAGCACCCTCGAAAACCCCATCCATGATAAAATGAGGCCGGTTTTATTTATAGAGCAGTGTTATCTGTGCTTGAATGATTGTTGAGGCATTCTACTATAGTGACAAGCATTGTAATACTGGAATGGTCAAGGGGGGGGGGGGGGAGTTATTCTGTTCGATCTTATCAGAGTGTGATTTACAGCTTAGGCGTACGTACGTATAGGAGGTTTGTTGCTTGTTTGAAGTCTTGACCATCATCTTCACTCGATGACGGCTTACGGTGGTTCTAAAAACCTCCAATTGAATGGAAACCCCAAAACAAAGTACGTATCACCATATTGTCAACGGGTTCCTCACCTCGTACGTCATCCAACTGCTCAGAGCAACCATAACAGCGTTGTAGACGATCATCGTCTTCTTCAGTTCGAACGGCTTGCGGTTCTTCATGAGTTTAGGTCCGAGATATTTCACTATGAAAACGTACCCCAAGCAGAGCGAAATGGTCGGTAGAGGTCCGCTCATGAACAGCCAGTCTTTAGTCCTGGGGTCTACAGAATCATTCAAATAACTTTCTTTCTAACAGTAAAAACCCAAATAAACATCAGTCTAATTAAATTATTTCATTATTTTATGGATTAGGACACCCTCCGCTTTCAGTTTTCATGTTTCTCAAGGGGCCTTCACACTGGTAAAAATTTGGCACAATGTTTTGAAGATGTCGTGTGAGAGGTGAATTGTGCAATATTTCTGTGTAGTTTGAGGGCGCTCCTCAACTATTCAATATTTTGTTCAATATTGCCCAAGATATTTTTGCTCAAAATATTGAATTTATGTTGTTTTTATTGCCAGTGTGACGACCCCTTAATGAACGTATCTGACATAAAATTGAAATAAATGTACTAAAATATACTAAGTACCTCTTTTACCACTCAATGGATCAGTGATATTCAATTATCAATAATAGGACTTTCGCTAATTGGTTCAGGTGTTAAATCCAGAGTTGGTGCATGAACTGATTTTGATTTTTGAACATTTTTGGCCCAAGTTTGTAAAGGTTTGTCCAACTACCAGTTGTTTGTTCCGCCATCTTGGGTTGTCCTGGGGAGAGGGGATAATACTGACGTCACAGGGAGGACCGCAGAAAATTAAAAAAAATCGCGTAAAATCAATAAAATCAACTGACGAGTTGTAAGGTTTATCCAAATGGAAATTCGTTCATTAAAAAATTAAAAAAAATAAATAAATAAAAAAAAAAAAAAAAAAAAAAAAAATGTTGAATTTAAATCGAATTGATGGGTTTATTTAGGATGAAATCGACCTTCTGAAGACCAAAAACGCCGAAAAATTGTTACAATCGATTCGGATAAAGGAAGAAAATCGAGTTAGATTGACTCATCGGAAGGTCCGAACTTCGACACGAAAACGTCTCAAAAACTCGAAACAGGTTGAATTCAAATCTAATTGAGAGGTTAATTTGGGGTAAAATCGACCTTCTGAAGACCAAAAACGACTCTAAAACGTCGAAAAATTGTTGTATGTAATCGATTTTGATCAAGGATGAAAATTAAGTTAGATTGACTCATCGGAACTACTGAAACTCGACCCGAAAACGTCTCAAAAACTCTAAAAAGGTAGAATTTGAATCTAATTGAGGGGTTCATTTTGGGAACGAATCGATCTTCTGCAAGTTCAATGTTTGACTCGAAAACGTCGAACAATTATTATAATCGATTCGAATAAAGGAAGGAAATTGAGTTAGATTGACTCATCGGCATTTCCGAAATTCGACTCGAAAACGTCTCAAAAACTCTAAAACGTTGAATTCAAATCGAATTGATGGGTTAATTTAGGATGAAATCGACATTCTGAAGACCAAAAACGCCGAAAAATTGTTACAATCGATTCGGATAAAGGAAGAAAATCGAGTTAGATTGACTCATCGGAAGGTCCGAACTTCGACACGAAAACGTCTCAAAAACTCGAAACAGGTTGAATTCAAATCTAATTGAGAGGTTAATTTAGGGTAAAATCGACCTTCTGAAGACCAAAAACGACTCTAAAACGTCGAAAAATTGTTGTAGGTAATCGATTTTGATCAAGGATGAAAATTAAGTTAGATTGACTCATCGGAATTACTGAAACTCGACCCGAAAACGTCTCAAAAACTCTAAAAAGGTTGAATTTGAATCTAATTGAGGGGTTCATTTTGGGAACGAATCGATTTTCTGCAAGTTCAATGTTTGACTCGAAAACATCGAAAAATTGTTATAGGTATTCGATTCGGGCAAAGGAAAAAAATTGACTCATCGGAATTTCAGAAATTCGACTCAAAAACGTCTCAAAAACTGTAAAAAGTTAATATTGAAATCGAATTGAGGGGTTCATATAGGATGAAATCGACATTCTAAAGACCAAAAACGCCGAAATATTGTTACAATCGATTCCGATAAAGAAAGAAATTGAGTTAGATTGACTCATCGGAATTCCGGAATTCGACTCGATAACGTCTCCAAAACTCGAAAAAAGTTGAATTGAATCGAATAGAGGGGTTCATTTTGGGAACGAATCGATCTTCTGCAAGAACAATGTTTGACTCGAAAACGTCGAACAATTATTATAATCGATTCGAATAAAGGAAAAAAATTGAGTTAGATTGACTCATCGGAATTTCCAAAATTCGACTCGAAAATGTCTCAAACACACTAAAAAGTTGAATTCAAATCGAATTGATGAGTTAATTTAGGATGAAATCGACCTTCTGAAGACCAAAAACGTCGAAAAATTGTAATAATCGATTCGGATAAAGGAAGAAAATTGAGTGTGATTAACTCATCGGAATTTCCGAAATTCGACTCGAAAACGTCCCAAAAACTTGAAAGAGGTTGAATTCGAATCGAATTGAGGGGTTCATTTAAGACGAAATCGACCTTCTGAAGACAAAAAGTGACTCAAAAACGTCGAAAAATTGTTATAATTGATTCGGATTAAGGATGACAATTGAACCATCGGAATTTTCGAAATTCGACTCAAAAACGTCTCAAAAACTCGAAAGAGGTTGAATTTGTATCTAATTGAGAGGTTCATTTTAGGATGAAATCGACCTTCCGAAGACCAAAATAATCTTAATTAAATGAACGGAACCAAAGTAAAAATCCTTGATAGTCCTTTTGACGCGAACTTTACATGAAAATTATAAATCAAAATCTATCGTAATCAACTCACCCCCGTACGTATCCATAATGTAATCATGATGGTCAACCGCCGCCTTGACGATTCCGGACACCATTTTCATTCCCCTCCGAACGATCAAATGAAACAAATCCTACCGGCACTCAGCTCGATAAGACGCAATTGGAAGTGAAATTCGACGTTTCCTCACGATTCGAAATAGGCCTTCCTTCAAATTACGATCATCCGTCCTCCGAACGTCTCGTTTTACGCACAACGGGAACGTTTGAATATGTAGTTATTTTTCTCTTTTCTCGAAGGGTGAATTCGATTAATCGTTTTCTTCTTCGTTTTGTTTCTACATTGTTGTACCGCAGTTTCAATTTTTAGTGTTCTTTTAGGAAATTGTTTATGACGAACTATTCCACGTCAGGTGGTAAAGCTTTTGTGAAAAGGACATAAAATCAATGATAAGTGAGAATGAAAAAAAACTGTTACTTGGGACTGAAGTGGTGAGTCCAAATGAATGGAGTTTCCCTTAAGAAAACACTACGTTGTTTTTAAACAACACTACGTACCGTTGGTTTCGTGTAATACAATGCAACGGTTACTGTAGTATTCATCATTCGAGTTGAATATTTGGTCGTACGAATTTTTATCGTTTAATAATGATTAACAGGACGTTTCCATTTGTTTTGCGAACGTTACGAGCGTCACGTCACGATGGGGTTTGCGAGCGTCACATCACGGACGAGCGTCTCTTAATGGCACACTTAGTTGCACCATCAAGTGGAAACCGGAAAAAAAGTTGACTTCATATCGACTCGAGGTGTTTATTTGAGTTCGAATGGACCTTCAAGAAGAGCAATCGTCGACTCAAATTCATCGTGAAAACGAAAAAAAGTTGACTTCATATCGACTCGAGGTGTTTATTTGAGTTCGAATGGACCTTCAAGAAGAGCAATCGTCGACTCAAATACATCGTGAAAACGAAAAAAAGTTGACTTCATATCGACTCGAGGTGTTTATTTGAGTTCGAATGGACCTTCAAGAAGAGCAACTGTCGACTCAAATACATCGTGAAAACGAAAAAAAGTTGACTTCATATCGACTCGAGGTGTTGATTTGAGTTCGAATGGACCTTCAAGAAGAGCAACTGTCGACTCAAATACATCGTGAAAACGAAAAAAAGTTGACTTCATATCGACTCGAGGTGTTTATTTGAGTTCGAATGGACCTTAAAGAAGAGCAATCGTCGACTCAAATTCATCGTGAAAACGAAAAAAAGTTGACTTCACATCGACTCGAGGTGTTTATTCGAGTTCGAATAGACCTTCAAGAAGAGCAATAGTCGACTCAAATACATCGTGAAAACGAAAAAAAGTTGACTTCATATCGACTCGAGGTGTTTATTTGAGTTCGAATGGACCTTCAAGAAGAGCAATAGTCGACTCAAATACATCGTGAAAACGAAAAAAAGTTGACTTCATATCAACTCGAGGTGTTTATTTGAGTTCAAATGGACCTTAAAGAAGAGCAATCGTCGACTCAAATACATCGTGAAAACGAAAAAAAGTTGACTTCATATCGACTCGAGGTGTTTATTTGAGTTCGAATGGACCTTCAAGAAGAGCAATCGTCGACTCAAATTCATCGTGAAAACGAAAAAAAGTTGACTTCATATCAACTCGAGGTGTTTATTTGAGTTCGAATGGACCTTCAAGAAGAGCAATCGTCGACTCAAATACATCGTGAAAACGAAAAAAAGTTGACTTCATATCAACTCGAGGTGTTTATTTGAGTTCGAATGGACCTTCAAGAAGAGCAATCGTCGACTCAAATTCATCGTGAAAACGAAGAAAAGTTGACTTCATATCGACTCGAGGTGTTTATTTGAGTTCGAATGGAGCTTAAAGAAGAGCAATCGTCGACTCAAATACATCGTGAAAACGAAAAAAAGTTGACTTCATATCGACTCGAGGTGTTTATTTGAGTTCGAATGGACCTTCAAGAAGAGCAATCGTCGACTCAAATACATCGTGAAAACGAAAAAAAGTTGACTTCATATCGACTCGAGGTGTTTATTTGAGTTCGAATGGACCATCAAGAAGAGCAATCGTCGACTCAAATTCATCGTGAAAACGAAAAAAAGTTGACTTCATATCGACTCGAGGTGTTTATTTGAGTTCGAATAACCCTTCAAGAAGAGCAATCGTCGACTCAAATACATCGTGAAAACGAAAAAAAGTTGACTTCATATCGACTCGAGGTGTTTATTTGAGTTCGAATGGACCTTCAAGAAGAGCAATCGTCGACTCAAATTCATCGTGAAAACGAAAAAAAGTTGACTTCATATCGACTCGAGGTGTTTATTTGAGTTCGAATGGACCTTCAAGAAGAGCAATCGTCGACTCAAATTCATCGTGAAAACGAAAAAAAGTTGACTTCATATCGACTCGAGGTGTTTATTTGAGTTCGAATGGACCTTCAAGAAGAGCAATCGTCGACTCAAATTCATCGTGAAAACGAAAAAAAGTTGACTTCATATCGACTCGAGGTGTTTATTTGAGTTCGAATGGACCTTCAAGAAGAGCAATCGTCGACTCAAATTCATCGTGAAAACGAAAAAAAGTTGACTTCATATCGACTCGAGGTGTTTATTTGAGTTCGAATGGACCTTCAAGAAGAGCAATCGTCGACTCAAATACATCGTGAAAACGAAAAAAAGTTGACTTCATATCGACTCGAGGTGTTTATTTGAGTTCGAATGGACCTTCAAGAAGAGCAATCGTCGACTCAAATTCATCATGAAAACGAAAAAAAGTCGACTTCATATCGACTCGAGGTGTTTATTTGAGTTCGAATGGACCTTCAAGAAGAGCAATCGTCGACTCAAATTCATCGTGAAAACGAAAAAAAGTTGACTTCATATCGACTCGAGGTGTTTATTTGAGTTCGAATGGACCTTCAAGAAGAGCAATCGTCGACTCAAATTCATCATGAAAACGAAAAAAAGTCGACTTCATATCGACTCGAGGTGTTTATTTGAGTTCGAATGGACCTTCAAGAAGAGCAATCGTCGACTCAAATTCATCATGAAAACGAAAAAAAAGTCGACTTCATATCGACTCGAGGTGTTTATTTGAGTTCGAATGGACCTTCAAGAAGAGCAATCGTCGACTCAAATACATCGTGAAAACGAAAAAAAGTTGACTTCATATCGACTCGAGGTGTTTATTTGAGTTCGAATGGACCTTCAAGAAGAGCAATCGTCGACTCAAATTCATCATGAAAACGAAAAAAAGTCGACTTCATATCGACTCGAGGTGTTTATTTGAGTTCGAATGGACCTTCAAGAAGAGCAATCGTCGACTCAAATTCATCGTGAAAACCAAAAAAAGTTGACTTCATATCGACTCGAGGTGTTTATTTGAGTTCGAATGGACCTTCAAGAAGAGCAATCGTCGACTCAAATACATCGTGAAAACGAAAAAAAGTTGACTTCATATCGACTCGAGGTGTTTATTTGAGTTCGAATGGACCTTCAAGAAGAGCAATCGTCGACTCAAATTCATCATGAAAACGAAAAAAAGTCGACTTCATATCGACTCGAGGTGTTTATTTGAGTTCGAATGGACCTTCAAGAAGAGCAATCGTCGACTCAAATTCATCGTGAAAACGAAAAAAAGTTGACTTCATATCGACTCGAGGTGTTTATTTGAGTTCGAATGGACCTTCAAGAAGAGCAATCGTCGACTCAAATACATCGTGAAAACGAAAAAAAGTTGACTTCATATCGACTCGAGGTGTTTATTTGAGTTCGAATGGACCTTCAAGAAGAGCAATCGTCGACTCAAATACATCGTGAAAACGAAAAAACGTTGACTTCATATCGACTCGAGGTGTTTATTTGAGTTCGAATGGACCTTCAAGAAGAGCAATCGTCGACTCAAATACATCGTGAAAACGAAAAAAAGTTGACTTCATATCGACTCGAGGTGTTTATTTGAGTTCGAATGGACCTTCAAGAAGAGCAATTGTCGACTCAAATACATCGTGAAAACGAAAAAAAGTTGACTTCATATCGACTCGAGGTGTTTATTTGAGTTCGAATGGACCTTCAAGAAGAGCAATCGTCGACTCAAATTCATCGTGAAAACGAAAAAAAGTTGACTTCATATCGACTCGAGGTGTTTATTTGAGTTCGAATGGACCTTCAAGAAGAGCAACTGTCGACTCACATTCATCGTGAAAACGAAAAAAAGTTGACTTCATATCGACTCGAGGTGTTTATTTGAGTTCGAATGGACCTTCAAGAAGAGCAATTGTCGACTCAAATACATCGTGAAAACGAAAAAAAGTTGACTTCATATCGACTCGAGGTGTTTATTTGAGTTCGAATGGACCTTCAAGAAGAGCAATCGTCGACTCAAATTCATCGTGAAAACGAAAAAAAGTTGACTTCATATCGACTCGAGGTGTTTATTTGAGTTCGAATGGACCTTCAAGAAGAGCAACTGTCGACTCAAATACTTCGTGAAAACGAAAAAAAGTTGACTTCATATCGACTCGAGGTGTTTATTTGAAACGGGAATTGGTAAAATGAATAATGATATTGGTAGATTGGTGACGTGGTGTAATGTGCATGGGCTAAAAATTAATCCCTCAAAGTGTAAAGTTATGCTCACAGGAAATAATATGTTATTACGAAAAATCGACATGAGTACCATAACGTCTGTCGTTGTGGATTCTGTCCCGTTACCCTTCGAAAGTCATGTACGAAACTTAGGGCTCGAAGTGGATAATGAACTCAAATGGGAAATACAAGTTAAAAATGTATGTAATAAAGTTTACAAGGGTCTCTATTAATTTAGACGTTTAGCGTTCCAAAAACCATGTAATGTTCCAAACAGCTGTTCTTTAGTATGAAAATTGGCCTGTATTTCAACTGATCGTGTTGACCAGATCATATCGGCTCAACCGTTGAGCCCTCGTTGTGAACGAATGGCTGGTCGTACGAAGCTGCGGATGGTCTCAAAAAATTCTAAAATCGTAACTCTAACTAAATTTGAACTAAAAACTATACCGTTCTATTTGAATTTTTCGAGATATGAGATTTTCAAAATGTCAAAATTCGTTTTGAACCCCTTCTACTTGACCTTTGGTTATGAAAAGCTTCGAGGGTCACTGTGGGGTTGGTCCGAACCCGTAAACCAAATTTCGTATTTTTTTTCTCGGGAGATAAAATACATTGAAAGTGTTACAGGGTTGAAACCGTTAGGAACGTACACTTTTGTGGATGTGGGAGCATAAATATCGGTTACAGCGTACAAAGCACGCTAATTTCGGCTTTGCGACATATTTAGTCACCTTTGTGTGTTGAACTGATAGCTCAAAAGTTGGTTGATCTGTAAAACGCATCCACTCGTACTGCTACCTACTGAATAAAGAATACGTGTTCGTTATAAACGATTTACTGGATACAGCGAAAATCGGCTACAACGCAAAAATACCTGTGGTTTCTCAATTATACTTTATAAACGATCGAGTGTAATTATTAACAGAGTGGAAATGGTTATACGCCATCCCTCGTTCCTTGAAAAAGTCTTGAGAACAAAAAATGCCCATAAATTATCTGCAGGGTTGAGGATTGCGTCCAACAATGAGCGCAACCTTTCAACGGCGTAAAATTATCATTTCATGAAATTTGCATCGTAATAATAATTATTACCATGCAAATTTCATGAAATGATAATTTTACGCCGCATAATCAATTACGCTCTGACAGTGTCAACTGTTCGGAAGAAAAATCCGGAATGATTGTGCGATAAACCTGGGATTTGAACTGATCAGATGACTATTAATTTAAATTAATTATTATCGTCTGGATTTAAGGTGGTAAATAATATTACAGCTCTCACTAACTTGATAGTAATGAAGTGGTGGATAATAGTATTTAGGTATAGTATTAGAAATGAAACGACGTTTCGTTGCAACCTTGTGTGTAATCGTACATTAATATAATATAAAACTTTACACAGTAATATGTACCTAATATTCGACCGGTTTACATAGTCAAAATTGATCATTTCGAAAGGTTTACATAATCAAAATGGCTCATATCGAACGGTTTACATAGTCAAAATGGCTCATATCGAACGGTTTAAATAGTCGAAATAGATCAGTTCGAACGGTTTACGTAGTCAAAATGGATCATTTCGAAGGGTTTACATAGTCGAAATGGATCATTTCCAACGGTTTACATAGTCGAAAAGGATCATTTTGAACGGTTTACATAGCCAAAATGGCTCATTTCGAACGGTTTACATAATCAAAATGGTTCATATCGAACGGTTTAAATAGTCGGAATAGATCATTTAGAACGGTTTACATAATCAAAATGGTTCATATCGAACGGTTTAAATAGTCGGAATAGATCATTTCGAACGGTTTACATAGTCAAAATGCGTCATATCGAACGGTTTAAAAATTCTACATGGTTCTTTCCAACGGTTTACATAGTCGAAATGGATCATTTCGAACGGTTTACATAGTCGAAATGGATCATATCGAACGGTTTAAATAGTCAAAATGGCTCATTTCGAACGGTTTAAATAGTCGGAATAGATCATTTCCAACGGTTTACATAGTCGAAATGGATCATTTTGAACGGTTTAAATAGTCAAAATGGCTCATTTCGAACGGTTTACATAATCAAAATGGTTCGTATCGAACGGTTTAAATAGTCGGAATAGATCATTTCGAACGGTTTACATAGTCAAAATGGATCATTTCGAACGGTTTACATAGTCAAAATGGATCATTTCGAACGGTCTAAAAAGTCTACATGGTTCATTTCGAACGGTTTAGATGGTCATAATGGGTCATTTCGAACGGTTTACATAGTATACATGGATCATTTCGAATTGACCAAGTATACGCGGTTCTTGTTGAATGTCGTCACTTGACCTTCGTTTTTCCACTTTCAGTTGTTGGAGATGTGCAGAAATTCATTAATTTCATGACTCTTTCTGATTTCTGAAAAATACCAACCAAAAAAACACTAGATCACTTTATATATTACAAATTACCTAGTTTGAGACTATAAAACAGATAGCATGTTGAAATAAAGGAGAGTGCGAGGGCAATATGGTGCATAATAAGGATATAATGGGAGAATAATAATTATTATATCTGGGGAATTATTATATCATTCAAATTGTCAGAATCAGTTAAACTGAATATTCACATTACGAAATAACTTTGATCATTTACTGCCTCATCAAATTTTGATTTTTATGTGCATTTCAAATCACAGGAATTGTGGCGTTTCTCGAATCAACAGGACCATCGCTTACAAGGAAGAAAAATACTTCATGGTAGAGACACTGCTCGGATTGGTTTGCTTACCGTTTCACCCGAAACGTAGGCCTCGTTGTAGAATTTTGTGAAGAGAACGAAAAACAAGAGAGCGTGGGCTGATATCGCCCAAGCGAATAAAGTGGGGACTTCGCATTCGATGAAGAACAGCTGAATGGAATGGATGAAGATCAGTACGAATTGTATCTGCAATGAAAAATTATGGAACATCAAACAAGACTTACAGTTGAGTAGTAGTGTATTGTACACAGAATATGTGTAGACGGAAATATCTAGATGACATGTCTAGACCTTTAGTCCGGTAAAATTAGACCAGGAAGGGGATATGGGGAACTCAAAAATGTGGGGAAAGCTGGAAACCGTTTTAAATGTTAAAATAGCCTTGAAAACGAGTTATCTGATTTTGCATCCCTCCAGGGGTTGAGCCTAACTTTCGGTGCCCCAAAAACGTCGACATTTTCAGACTTTCTTACTCGTTTTCAAGGTTTTAGAACGATTTCCAGCGTTCCCCAGGTCACTTCGAGGTGCTGTCCCTATTTTACTGGACTGATAATATCATATTATGAGAAATTGCAGATTGATTGTTTATTTCTCGCAGTCGTGGACTGTTTTTTGAACTGTTTCAACAGTGTAAATCGCACAATTGTACTTTATCTTCTCTACGACTATGATAATGGCTATATAAAAAGAGTAGTTCATGTGCTAAGGTCCTGGACTGTCTTCCAGCGATTCGTATAGTTGATGTGATTGGATGTACTTACTATCTGTAAGGAGGTGAGGTACTTCTTCCACCAGAGATACTTCTGTACTTTAGGACCCATAGCAGCTAAGAGGTAGTACGAGTACATGATCACGTGAACGAAGGAGTTGCATGTACCAAAGAACGTTGTATAACCTCCTAAACAATGTTGACGGAATATCATTATTACAAAATAATTTAAAAAAAAACTCAATTATATCACATATAAATAAATCAAAGTTAGAAAAAAAAGCTACAAAGATCGCATTGACAAAAATAGACAAGGAATGTACTACTGACTTGTATCACTTCTCTTGGACTTCTCTATGGGGTATTAAATACTCCATAGAGAAGTCCAAAATACCCCATAAATTTTATTATGTAAGTACGATTGCTTTCTATATCATAATATTATTCCATTGCTTTTAATATCATAATATTATTCCATTGTGCTAGCAGAATTAATTTTTGTCACGTTTCTACTCACCATTAGATTTAGGCCTCTGAACACGAATATGGAGTGAAACTGCATCTCGTACATAATTTAACGATATAAATTATGAGTCTAAACGTCATATTTACCTGGATATGTTTTAATCCCCATCCACACGCTCATTGGCATGATTGCGTGGTGAATGACGTGCAAGGTGCTGATTTGATTGTTTTTCTTCCTCAACACGAAAAAGAACTGCAAGAACCAAAATTACCACACCATTATATTAGGTATAAGGTAATGCGTCAGAAGTCGACACTGCACTAATAGTCGACATGTCGACTATGTCGAGGGTGCACCCTCTTCAAAAGTGGGCAAAAGCTAAGG